>OZ002745.1:51240519-52440519 GCA_963924295.1 Dioctria rufipes
AGTTTTTTTGCTCTGTTTTAAAAACAAGACATTTATTTAGCAAAATTCCTCTGCACGTCGCCTTGTATTCCTTTCCTCGTTAAAATAAGCTCTCAATCGTCAAGATCGGTGACATTGTATTTTATGAATGAAAAAAGTGCAAAGGCAATCCATGCTCCTTTCGTGAAATTTCGATAATTTTTTGTCACCGATTTTGACGAGTGAGCACTCGTTGGACGCGGAATAATGAGGGAAGTATAACTGCAAAATATTTCTGACCGAATCTTTCTAGTTTCAAAAATATTCCACAAAAACTTTTCGTGTGCGGCCTGATTTCAGGTGGCTTTCCTATGCAGTTTTTTTGCTCTATTTTAAAAACTAGACATTTATTTAGCAAAACTATTCTTCACGTCGCTTTGTATTCCTTTCCTCGTTAAAATAAGCTCTCAATCGGCAAGTTCGGTGACATTGTATTTTATGAATGAAAAAAGTGCAAAGGCAGTCCATGCCATTTTTGTGAAATTTCGATTAAATTTTATTGTCACCGATTTTGACGAATGAGCACTCGTTGGACGCGGAATAATGAGAGAAGTATAATTGCAAAATATTTCTGACCGAGTCTTGCTAGTTTCAAAAATATGCCACAAAAACTTTTCGTGTGCGGCCTGATTTCAGGTGGCCTTTCCTATGCAGTTTTTTTTGCTCTATTTTAAAAACTAGGCATTTATTTAGCAAAATTCCATTTCACATCGCTTTGAATGCCTTTCCTCGTTAAAATAAGCCCTCAATCGGAAAGTTCGGTGACAATGTATTTTATGAATAAAAAAATTAAAGGCAATCCATGCTCCTTTCGTGAAATTTCGATAATTTTTTGTCACCGATTTTGACGAGTGAGCACTCGTTGGACGCGGTATAATGAGAGAAATATAACTGAAAAATATTTCTGACCGAATCTTTCTAGTTTCAAAAATATTCCACAAAAACTTTTCTTGTGCGGCCTGATTTCAGGTGGCTTTCCTATGCAGTTTTTTTGCTTTATTTTAAAAACTAGGCATTTGTTTAGGAAAATTCCTTCTCACATCGCTTTGTATTCCTTTCCTCGTAAAAAGAAGCCTTCAATCGGCAAGACCGGTGACATTGTATTTTATGAATGAAAAAAGTGCAAAGGCAATCCATGCTCCTTTTGTGAAATTTCGATTAAAATTTTTGTCACCGATTTTGACGAGTGAGCACTCGTTGAACGCGGAATAATGACAGAAATATAACTGCAAAATATTTATGACCGAATCTTGCTAGTTTCAAAAATATGCCACAAAAACTTTTCGTGTGCGGCATGATTTCAGTTGGCTTTTCCTATGCAGTTTTTTTGCTCTATTTTAAAAACTAGACATTTATTTAGCAAAATTCCTCTTCACGTCGATTTGTATTCCTTTCCTCGTTAAAATAAGCTCTCAATCGGGAAGATCGGTGACAATGTATTTTATGAATGAAAAAAGTGCAAAGGCTGTCCATGCTTCTTTTGTGAAATATCGATTAAAATGTTTTGTCACCGATTTTGACGAATGAGCACTCGTTGGACGAGAAATAATAAGAGAAGTACAACTGCAAAATATTTTTGACCGAATCTTTCTAGTTTCAAAAATATTCCACAAAAACTTTTCGTGTGCGGCCTGATTTCAGGTGGCCTTTCCTATGCAGTTTTTTTGCTCTATTTTAAAAACTAGACATTTATTTAGCAAAATTCCTCTTCACGTCGATTTGTATTCCTTTCCTCGTTAAAATAAGCTCTCAATCGGCAAGTTCGGTGACAATGTATTTTATGAATGAAAAAAGTGCAAAGGCAGTCCATGCTTCTTTTGTGAAATTTCGATTAAAATGTTTTGTCACCGATTTTGACGAATGAGCACTCGTTGGACGCGGAATAATGAGAGAAGTATAATTGCAAAATATTTCTGACCGAGTCTTGCTAGTTTCAAAAATATGCCACAAAAACTTTTCGTGTGCGGCCTGATTTCAGGCGGCCTTTCCTATGCAGTTTTTTTGCTCTATTTTTAAAACTAGGCATTTATTTAGCAAAATTCCTTTTCACATCGCTTTGTATTCCTTTCCTCGTTAAAATAAGCTCTCAATCGGCAAGTTCGGTGACAATGTATTTTATGAATGAAAAAAGTGCAAAGGCAGTCCATGCTTCTTTTGTGAAATATCGATTAAAATGTTTTGTCACCGATTTTGACGAGTGAGCACTCGTTGGACGCGGAATATTGACAGACTTATAACTGCAAAATATTTCTGACCGAATCTTGCTAGTTTCAAAAATATGCCACAAAAACTTTTCGTGTGCAGCCTGACTTCAGGTGGCTTTTACTATGCAGTTTTTTTGCTCTATTTTAAAAACAAGACATTTATTTAGCAAAATTCCTCTGCACGTCGCCTTGTATTCCTTTCCTCGTTAAAATAAGCTCTCAATCGTCAAGATCGGTGACATTGTATTTTATGAATGAAAAAAGTGCAAAGGTAATCCATGCTCCTTTCGTGAAATTTCGATAATTTTTTGTCACCGATTTTGACGAGTGAGCACTCGTTGGACGCGGAATAATGAGGGAAGTATAACTGCAAAATATTTCTGACCGAATCTTTCTAGTTTCAAAAATATTCCACAAAAACTTTTCGTGTGCGGCCTGATTTCAGGTGGCTTTCCTATGCAGTTTTTTTGCTCTATTTTAAAAACTAGACATTTATTTAGCAAAACTATTCTTCACGTCGCTTTGTATTCCTTTCCTCGTTAAAATAAGCTCTCAATCGGCAAGTTCGGTGACATTGTATTTTATGAATGAAAAAAGTGCAAAGGCAGTCCATGCCATTTTTGTGAAATTTCGATTAAATTTTATTGTCACCGATTTTGACGAATGAGCACTCGTTGGACGCGGAATAATGAGAGAAGTATAATTGCAAAATATTTCTGACCGAGTCTTGCTAGTTTCAAAAATATGCCACAAAAACTTTTCGTGTGCGGCCTGATTTCAGGCGGCCTTTCCTATGCAGTTTTTTTGCTCTATTTTTAAAACTAGGCATTTATTTAGCAAAATTCCTTTTCACATCGCTTTGTATTCCTTTCCTCGTTAAAATAAGCTCTCAATCGGCAAGTTCGGTGACAATGTATTTTATGAATGAAAAAAGTGCAAAGGCAGTCCATGCTTCTTTTGTGAAATATCGATTAAAATGTTTTGTCACCGATTTTGACGAGTGAGCACTCGTTGGACGCGGAATATTGACAGACTTATAACTGCAAAATATTTCTGACCGAATCTTGCTAGTTTCAAAAATATGCCACAAAAACTTTTCGTGTGCAGCCTGACTTCAGGTGGCTTTTACTATGCAGTTTTTTTGCTCTATTTTAAAAACAAGACATTTATTTAGCAAAATTCCTCTGCACGTCGCCTTGTATTCCTTTCCTCGTTAAAATAAGCTCTCAATCGTCAAGATCGGTGACATTGTATTTTATGAATGAAAAAAGTGCAAAGGTAATCCATGCTCCTTTCGTGAAATTTCGATAATTTTTTGTCACCGATTTTGACGAGTGAGCACTCGTTGGACGCGGAATAATGAGGGAAGTATAACTGCAAAATATTTCTGACCGAATCTTTCTAGTTTCAAAAATATTCCACAAAAACTTTTCGTGTGCGGCCTGATTTCAGGTGGCTTTCCTATGCAGTTTTTTTGCTCTATTTTAAAAACTAGACATTTATTTAGCAAAACTATTCTTCACGTCGCTTTGTATTCCTTTCCTCGTTAAAATAAGCTCTCAATCGGCAAGTTCGGTGACATTGTATTTTATGAATGAAAAAAGTGCAAAGGCAGTCCATGCCATTTTTGTGAAATTTCGATTAAATTTTATTGTCACCGATTTTGACGAATGAGCACTCGTTGGACGAGGAATAATGAGAGAAGTATAACTGCAAAATATTTTTGACCGAATCTTTCTAGTTTCAAAAATATACCACACGCTTTGTATTCCTTTCCTCGTTAAAATCAGCTCTCAATCGGCAAGTTCGGTGACAAGTATTTTATGAATGAAAAAAGTGCAAAGGCAGTCCATGCTTCTTTTGTGAAATATCGACTAAAATGTTTTGTCACCGATTTTGACGAATGAGCACTCGTTGGACGAGGAATAATGAAAGAAATATAACTGCAAAATATTTTTGACCGAATCTTTCTAGTTTCAAAAATATACCACAAAAACTTTTCGTGTGCGGCCTGATTTCAGGCGGCCTTTCCTATGCAGTTTTTTTGCTCTATTTTTAAAACTAGGCATTTATTTAGCAAAATTCCTTTTCACATCGCTTTGTATTCCTTTCCTCGTTAAAATAAGCTCTCAATCGGCAAGTTCGGTGACAATGTATTTTATGAATGAAAAAAGTGCAAAGGCAGTCCATGCTTCTTTTGTGAAATTTCGATTAAATTTTATTGTCAGCGATTTTGACGAATGAGCACTCGTTGAACGCGGAATAATGAGTGAAATATAACTGAAACATATTTCTGACCGAGTCTTGCTAATTTCAAAAATATGCCACAAAAACTTTTCGTGTGCGGCCTGATTTCAGGTGGCCTTTCCTATGCAGATTTTTTGCTCTATTTTAAAAACTAGACATTTATTTAGCAAAACTATTCTTCACGTCGCTTTGCATTCCTTTCCTCGTTAAAATAAGCTCTCAATCGGCAAGATCGGTGACATTGTATTTTATGAATGAAAAAAGTGCAAAGGCAATCCATGCTCCTTTTGTGAAATTTCGATTAAAATTTTTTGTCACCGATTTTGACGAGTGAGCACTCGTTGGACGCGGAATAATGACAGAAATATAACTGCAAAATATTTCTGACCGAATCTTGCTAGTTTCAAAAATATGCCACAAAAACTTTTCGTGTGCGGCATGATTTCAGTTGGCTTTTCCTATGCAGTTTTTTTGCTCTATTTTAAAAACTAGACATTTATTTAGCAAAATTCCTCTTCACGTCGATTTGTATTCCTTTCCTAGTTAAAATAAGCTCTCAATCGGGAAGATCGGTGACAATGTATTTTATGAATGAAAAAAGTGCAAAGGCAGTCCATGCTTCTTTTGTGAAATATCGATTAAAATGTTTTGTCACCGATTTTGACGAATGAGCACTCGTTGGACGAGAAATAATGAGGAGAAGTACAACTGCAGAATATTTTTGACCGAATCTTTCTAGTTTCAAAAATATTCCACAAAAACTTTTCGTGTGCGGCCTGATTTCAGGTGGCCTTTCCTATGCAGTTTTTTTGCTCTATTTTAAAAACTAGACATTTATTTAGCAAAATTCCTCTTCACGTCGATTTGTATTCCTTTCCTCGTTAAAATAAGCTCTCAATCGGCAAGTTCGGTGACAATGTATTTTATGAATGAAAAAAGTGCAAAGGCAGTCCATGCTTCTTTTGTGAAATTTCGATTAAAATGTTTTGTCACCGATTTTGACGAATGAGCACTCGTTGGACGCGGAATAATGAGAGAAGTATAACTGCAAAATATTTCTGACCGAGTCTTGCTAGTTTCAAAAATATGCCACAAAAACTTTTCGTGTGCGGCATGATTTCAGGTGGCTTTCCTATGCAGTTTTTTTGCTCTATTTTAAAAACTAGACATTTATTAGCAAAATTCCATTTCACATCGCTTTGAATGCCTTTCCTCGTTAAAATAAGCCCTCAATCGGCAAGTTCGGTGACAATGTATTTTATGAATAAAAAATTAAAGGCAATCCATGCTCCTTTCGTGAAATTTCGATAATTTTTTGTCACCGATTTTGACGAGTGAGCACTCGTTGGACGCGGTATAATGAGAGAAATATAACTGAAAAATATTTCTGACCGAATCTTTCTAGTTTCAAAAATATTCCACAAAAACTTTTCTTGTGCGCCTGATTTCAGGTGGCTTTCCTATGCAGTTTTTTTGCTTTATTTTAAGAACTAGGCATTTATTTAGGCAAATTCCTTCTCACATCGCTTTGTATTCCTTTCCTCGTAAAAAAGAAGCCTTCAATCGGCAAGACCGGTGACATTGTATTTTATGAATGAAAAAAGTGCAAAGGCAATCCATCTCCTTTTGTGAAATTTCGATTAAAATTTTTGTCACCGATTTTGACGAGTGAGCACTCGTTGAACGCGGAATAATGACAGAAATATAACTGCAAAATATTTATGACCGAATCTTGCTAGTTTCAAAAATATGCCACAAAAACTTTTCGTGTGCGGCATGATTTCAGTTGGCTTTTCCTATGCAGTTTTTTTGCTCTATTTTAAAAAACTAGACATTTATTTAGCAAAATTCCTCTTCACGTCGATTTGTATTCCTTTCCTCGTTAAAATAAGCTCTCAATCGGGGAAGATCGGTGACAATGTATTTTATGAATGAAAAAAGTGCAAAGGCTGTCCATGCTTCTTTTGTGAAATATCGATTAAAATGTTTTGTCACCGATTTTGACGAATGAGCACTCGTTGGACGAGAAATAATGAGAGAAGTACAACTGCAAAATATTTTTGACCGAATCTTTCTAGTTTCAAAAATATTCCACAAAAACTTTTCGTGTGCAGCCTGATTTCAGGTGGCCTTTCCTATGCAGTTTTTTTGCTCTATTTTAAAAACTAGACATTTATTTAGCAAAATTCCTCTTCACGTCGATTTGTATTCCTTTCCTCGTTAAAATAAGCTCTCAATCGGCAAGTTCGGTGACAACGTATTTTATGAATGAAAAAAGTGCAAAGGCAGTCCATGCTCTTTTTGTGAAATTTCGATTAAAATGTTTTGTCACCGATTTTGACGAATGAGCACTAGTTGGACGCGGAATAATGAGAGAAGTATAACTGCAAAATATTTCTGACCGAATCTTTCTAGTTTCAAAAATATTCCACAAAAACTTTTCTTGTGCGGCCTGATTTCAGGTGGCTTTCCTATGCAGTTTTTTTGCTTTATTTTAAAAACTAGGCATTTATTTAGGAAAATTCCTTCTCACATCGCTTTGTATTCCTTTCCTCGTAAAAAGAAGCCTTCAATCGGCAAGACCGGTGACATTGTATTTTATGAATGAAAAAAGTGCAAAGGCAATCCATGCTCCTTTTGTGAAATTTCGATTAAAATTTTTGTCACCGATTTTGACGAGTGAGCACTCGTTGAACGCGGAATAATGACAGAAATATAACTGCAAAATATTTATGACCGAATCTTGCTAGTTTCAAAAATATGCCACAAAAACTTTTCGTGTGCGGCATGATTTCAGTTGGCTTTTCCTATGCAGTTTTTTTGCTCTATTTTAAAAACTAGACATTTATTTAGCAAAATTCCTCTTCACGTCGATTTGTATTCCTTTCCTCGTTAAAATCAGCTCTCAATCGGGAAGATCGGTGACAATGTATTTTATGAATGAAAAAAGTGCAAAGGCTGTCCATGCTTCTTTTGTGAAATATCGATTAAAATGTTTTGTCACCGATTTTGACGAATGAGCACTCGTTGGACGAGAAATAATGAGAGAAGTACAACCGCAAAATATTTTTGACCGAATCTTTCTAGTTTCAAAAATATTCCACAAAAACTTTTCGTGTGCGGCCTGATTTCAGGTGGCCTTTCCTATGCAGTTTTTTTGCTCTATTTTAAAAACTAGACATTTATTTAGCAAAATTCCTCTTCACGTCGATTTGTATTCCTTTCCTCGTTAAAATAAGCTCTCAATCGGCAAGTTCGGTGACAATGTATTTATGAATGAAAAAAGTGCAAAGGGCAGTCCATGCTTCTTTTGTGAAATTTCGATTAAAATGTTTTGTCACCGATTTTGACGATGAGCACTCGTTGGACGCGGAATAATGAGAGAAGTATAATTGCAAAATATTTCTGACCGAGTCTTGCTAGTTTCAAAAATATGCCACAAAAACTTTTCGTGTGCGGCCTGATTTCAGGCGGCCTTTCCTATGCAGTTTTTTTGCTCTATTTTTAAAACTAGGCATTTATTTAGCAAAATTCCTTTTCACATCGCTTTGTATTCCTTTCCTCGTTAAAATAAGCTCTCAATCGGCAAGTTCGGTGACAATGTATTTTATGAATGAAAAATGTGCAAAGGCAGTCCATGCTTCTTTTGTGAAATATCGATTAAAATGTTTTGTCACCGATTTTGACGAGTGAGCACTCGTTGGACGCGGAATATTGACAGACTTATAACTGCAAAATATTTCTGACCGAATCTTGCTAGTTTCAAAAATATGCCACAAAAACTGTTCGTGTGCGGCCTGACTTCAGGTGGCTTTTACTATGCAGTTTTTTTGCTCTATTTTAAAAACAAGACATTTATTTAGCAAAATTCCTCTGCACGTCGCCTTGTATTCCTTTCCTCGTTAAAATAAGCTCTCAATCGTCAAGATCGGTGACATTGTATTTTATGAATGAAAAAAGTGCAAAGGCAATCCATGCTCCTTTCGTGAAATTTCGATAATTTTTTGTCACCGATTTTGACGAGTGAGCACTCGTTGGACGCGGAATAATGAGGGAAGTATAACTGCAAAATATTTCTGACCGAATCTTTCTAGTTTCAAAAATATTCCACAAAAACTTTTCGTGTGCGGCCTGATTTCAGGTGGCTTTCCTATGCAGTTTTTTTGCTCTATTTTAAAAACTAGACATTTATTTAGCAAAACTATTCTTCACGTCGCTTTGTATTCCTTTCCTCGTTAAAATAAGCTCTCAATCGGCAAGTTCGGTGACATTGTATTTTATGAATGAAAAAAGTGCAAAGGCAGTCCATGCCATTTTTGTGAAATTTCGATTAAATTTTATTGTCACCGATTTTGACGAATGAGCACTCGTTGGACGCGGAATAATGAGAGAAGTATAATTGCAAAATATTTCTGACCGAGTCTTGCTAGTTTCAAAAATATGCCACAAAAACTTTCGTGTGCGGCCTGATTTCAGGTGGCCTTTCCTATGCAGTTTTTTTTGCTCTATTTTAAAAACTAGGCATTTATTTAGCAAAATTCCATTTCACATCGCTTTGAATGCCTTTCCTCGTTAAAATAAGCCCTCAATCGGCAAGTTCGGTGACAATGTATTTTATGAATAAAAAAATTAAAGGCAATCCATGCTCCTTTCGTGAAATTTCGATAATTTTTTGTCACCGATTTTGACGAGTGAGTACTCGTTGGACGCGGTATAATGAGAGAAATATAACTGAAAAATATTTCTGACCGAATCTTTCTAGTTTCAAAAATATTCCACAAAAACTTTTCTTGTGCGGCCTGATTTCAGGTGGCTTTCCTATGCAGTTTTTTTGCTTTATTTTAAAAACTAGGCATTTATTTAGGAAAATTCCTTCTCACATCGCTTTGTATTCCTTTCCTCGTAAAAAGAAGCCTTCAATCGGCAAGACCGGTGACATTGTATTTTATGAATGAAAAAAGTGCAAAGGCAATCCATGCTCCTTTTGTGAAATTTCGATTAAAATTTTTGTCACCGATTTTGACGAGTGAGCACTCGTTGAACGCGGAATAATGACAGAAATATAACTGCAAAATATTTATGACCGAATCTTGCTAGTTTCAAAAATATGCCACAAAAACTTTTCGTGTGCGGCATGATTTCAGTTGGCTTTTCCTATGCAGTTTTTTTGCTCTATTTTAAAAACTAGACATTTATTTAGCAAAATTCCTCTTCACGTCGATTTGTATTCCTTTCCTCGTTAAAATAAGCTCTCAATCGGGAAGATCGGTGACAATGTATTTTATGAATGAAAAAAGTGCAAAGGCTGTCCATGCTTCTTTTGTGGAATATCGATTAAAATGTTTTGTCACCGATTTTGACGAATGAGCACTCGTTGGACGAGAAATAATGAGAGAAGTACAACTGCAAAATATTTTTGACCGAATCTTTCTAGTTTCAAAAATATTCCACAAAAACTTTTCGTGTGCGGCCTGATTTCAGGTGGCCTTTCCTATGCAGTTTTTTTGCTCTATTTTAAAAACTAGACATTTATTTAGCAAAATTCCTCTTCACGTCGATTTGTATTCCTTTCCTCGTTAAAATAAGCTCTCAATCGGCAAGTTCGGTGACAATGTATTTTATGAATGAAAAAAGTGCAAAGGCAGTCCATGCTTCTTTTGTGAAATTTCGATTAAAATGTTTTGTCACCGATTTTGACGAATGAGCACTCGTTGGACGCGGAATAATGAGAGAAGTATAATTGCAAAATATTTCTGACCGAGTCTTGCTAGTTTCAAAAATATGCCACAAAAACTTTTCGTGTGCGGCCTGATTTCAGGCGGCCTTTCCTATGCAGTTTTTTTGCTCTATTTTTAAAACTAGGCATTTATTTAGCAAAATTCCTTTTCACATCGCTTTGTATTCCTTTCCTCGTTAAAATAAGCTCTCAATCGGCAAGTTCGGTGACAATGTATTTTATGAATGAAAAAAGTGCAAAGGCAGTCCATGCTTCTTTTGTGAAATATCGATTAAAATGTTTTGTCACCGATTTTGACGAGTGAGCACTCGTTGGACGCGGAATATTGACAGACTTATAACTGCAAAATATTTCTGACCGAATCTTGCTAGTTTCAAAAATATGCCACAAAAACTTTTCGTGTGCGGCCTGACTTCAGGTGGCTTTTACTATGCAGTTTTTTTGCTCTATTTTAAAAACAAGACATTTATTTAGCAAAATTTCTCTGCACGTCGCCTTGTATTCCTTTCCTCGTTAAAATAAGCTCTCAATCGTCAAGATCGGTGACATTGTATTTTATGAATGAAAAAAGTGCAAAGGCAATCCATGCTCCTTTCGTGAAATTTCGATAATTTTTTGTCACCGATTTTGACGAGTGAGCACTCGTTGGACGCGGAATAATGAGGGAAGTATAACTGCAAAATATTTCTGACCGAATCTTTCTAGTTTCAAAAATATTCCACAAAAACTTTTCGTGTGCGGCCTGATTTCAGGTGGCTTTCCTATGCAGTTTTTTTGCTCTATTTTAAAAACTAGACATTTATTTAGCAAAACTATTCTTCACGTCGCTTTGTATTCCTTTCCTCGTTAAAATAAGCTCTCAATCGGTAAGTTCGGTGACATTGTATTTTATGAATGAAAAAAGTGCAAAGGCAGTCCATGCCATTTTTGTGAAATTTCGATTAAATTTTATTGTCACCGATTTTGACGAATGAGCACTCGTTGGACGCGGAATAATGAGAGAAGTATAATTGCAAAATATTTCTGACCGAGTCTTGCTAGTTTCAAAAATATGCCACAAAAACTTTTCGTGTGCGGCCTGATTTCAGGTGGCCTTTCCTATGCAGTTTTTTTTTGCTCTATTTTAAAAACTAGGCATTTATTTAGCAAAATTCCATTTCACATCGCTTTGAATGCCTTTCCTCGTTAAAATAAGCCCTCAATCGGCAAGTTCGGTGACAATGTATTTTATGAATAAAAAAATTAAAGGCAATCCATGCTCCTTTCGTGAAATTTCGATAATTTTTTGTCACCGATTTTGACGAGTGAGCACTCGTTGGACGCGGTATAATGAGAGAAATATAACCGAAAAATATTTCTGACAGAATCTTTCTAGTTTCAAAAATATTCCACAAAAACTTTTCTTGTGCGGCCTGATTTCAGGTGGCTTTCCTATGCAGTTTTTTTGCTTTATTTTAAAAACTAGGCATTTATTTAGGAAAATTCCTTCTCACATCGCTTTGTATTCCTTTCCTCGTAAAAAGAAGCCCTCAATCGGCAAGATCGGTGACATTGTATTTTATGAATGAAAAAGTGCAAAGGCAATCCATGCTCCTTTTGTGAAATTTCGATTAAAATTTTTTGTCACCGATTTTGACGAGTGAGCACTCGTTGGACGAGGAATAATGAGAGAAGTATAACTGCAAAATATTTTTGACCGAATCTTTCTAGATTCAAAAATATACCACACGCTTTGTATTCCTTTCCTCGTTAAAATCAGCTCTCAATCGGCAAGTTCGGTGACAATGTATTTTATGAATGAAAAAAGTGCAAAGGCAGTCCATGCTTCTTTTGTGAAATATCGACTAAAATGTTTTGTCACCGATTTTGACGAATGAGCACTCGTTGGACGAGGAATAATGAAAGAAATATAACTGCAAAATATTTTTGACCGAATCTTTCTAGTTTCAAAAATATACCACAAAAACTTTTCGTGTGCGGCCTGATTTCAGGCGGCCTTTCCTATGCAGTTTTTTTGCTCTATTTTTAAAACTAGGCATTTATTTAGCAAAATTCCTTTTCACATCGCTTTGTATTCCTTTCCTCGTTAAAATAAGCTCTCAATCGGCAAGTTCGGTGACAATGTATTTTATGAATGAAAAAAGTGCAAAGGCAGTCCATGCTTCTTTTGTGAAATTTCGATTAAATTTTATTGTCAGCGATTTTGACGAATGAGCACTCGTTGAACGCGGAATAATGAGTGAAATATAACTGAAACATATTTCTGACCGAGTATTGCTAATTTTAAAAATATGCCACAAAAACTTTTCGTGTGCGGCCTGATTTCAGGTGGCCTTTCCTATGCAGATTTTTTTGCTCTATTTTAAAAACTAGACATTTATTTAGCAAAACTATTCTTCACGTCGCTTTGCATTCCTTTCCTCGTTAAAATAAGCTCTCAATCGGCAAGATCGGTGACATTGTATTTTATGAATGAAAAAAGTGCAAAGGCAATCCATGCTCCTTTTGTGAAATTTCGATTAAAATTTTTTGTCACCGATTTTGACGAGTGAGCACTCGTTGGACGCGGAATAATGACAGAAATATAACTGCAAAATATTTCTGACCGAATCTTGCTAGTTACAAAAATATGCCACAAAAACTTTTCGTGTGCGGCATGATTTCAGTTGGCTTTTCCTATGCAGTTTTTTTGCTCTATTTTAAAAACTAGACATTTATTTAGCAAAATTCCTCTTCACGTCGATTTGTATTCCTTTCCTCGTTAAAATAAGCTCTCAATCGGGAAGATCGGTGACAATGTATTTTATGAATGAAAAAAGTGCAAAGGCAGTCCATGCTTCTTTTGTGAAATATCGATTAAAATGTTTTGTCACCGATTTTGACGAATGAGCACTCGTTGGACGAGAAATAATGAGAGAAGTACAACTGCAGAATATTTTTGACCGAATCTTTCTAGTTTCAAAAATATTCCACAAAAACTTTTCGTGTGCGGCCTGATTTCAGGTGGCCTTTCCTATGCAGTTTTTTTGCTCTATTTTAAAAACTAGACATTTATTTAGCAAAATTCCTCTTCACGTCGATTTGTATTCCTTTCCTCGTTAAAATAAGCTCTCAATCGGGAAGATCGGTGACAATGTATTTTATGAATGAAAAAAGTGCAAAGGCTGTCCATGCTTCTTTTGTGAAATATCGATTAAAATGTTTTGTCACCGATTTTGACGAATGAGCACTCGTTGGACGAGAAATAATGAGAGAAGTACAACTGCAAAATATTTTTGACCGAATCTTTCTAGTTTCAAAAATATTCCACAAAAACTTTTCGTGTGCGGCCTGATTTCAGGTGGCCTTTCCTATGCAGTTTTTTTGCTCTATTTTAAAAACTAGACATTTATTTAGCAAAATTCCTCTTCACGTCGATTTGTATTCCTTTCCTCGTTAAAATAAGCTCTCAATCGGCAAGTTCGGTGACAATGTATTTTATGAATGAAAAAAGTGCAAAGGCAGTCCATGCTTCTTTTGTGAAATTTCGATTAAAATGTTTTGTCACCGATTTTGACGAATGAGCACTCTTTGGACGCGGAATAATGAGAGAAGTATAATTGCAAAATATTTCTGACCGAGTCTTGCTAGTTTCAAAAATATGCCACAAAAACTTTTCGTGTGCGGCCTGATTTCAGGCGGCCTTTCCTATGCAGTTTTTTTGCTCTATTTTTAAAACTAGGCATTTATTTAGCAAAATTCCTTTTCACATCGCTTTGTATTCCTTTCCTCGTTAAAATAAGCTCTCAATCGGCAAGTTCGGTGACAATGTATTTTATGAATGAAAAAAGTGCAAAGGCAGTCCATGCTTCTTTTGTGAAATATCGATTAAAATGTTTTGTCACCGATTTTGACGAGTGAGCACTCGTTGGACGCGGAATATTGACAGACTTATAACTGCAAAATATTTCTGACCGAATCTTGCTAGTTTCAAAAATATGCCACAAAAACTTTTCGTGTGCGGCCTGACTTCAGGTGGCTTTTACTATGCAGTTTTTTTGCTCTATTTTAAAAACAAGACATTTATTTAGCAAAATTCCTCTGCACGTCGCCTTGTATTCCTTTCCTCGTTAAAATAAGCTCTCAATCGTCAAGATCGGTGACATTGTATTTTATGAATGAAAAAAGTGCAAAGGCAATCCATGCTCCTTTCGTGAAATTTCGATAATTTTTTGTCACCGATTTTGACGAGTGAGCACTCGTTGGACGCGGAATAATGAGGGAAGTATAACTGCAAAATATTTCTGACCGAATCTTTCTAGTTTCAAAAATATTCCACAAAAACTTTTCGTGTGCGGCCTGATTTCAGGTGGCTTTCCTATGCAGTTTTTTTGCTCTATTTTAAAAACTAGACATTTATTTAGCAAAACTATTCTTCACGTCGCTTTGTATTCCTTTCCTCATTAAAATAAGCTCTCAATCGGCAAGTTCGGTGACATTGTATTTTATGAATGAAAAAAGTGCAAAGGCAGTCCATGCCATTTTTGTGAAATTTCGATTAAATTTTATTGTCACCGATTTTGACGAATGAGCACTCGTTGGACGCGGAATAATGAGAGAAGTATAATTGCAAAATATTTCTGACCGAGTCTTGCTATTTTCAAAAATATGCCACAAAAACTTTTCGTGTGCGGCCTGATTTCAGGTGGCCTTTCCTATGCAGTTTTTTTTGCTCTATTTTAAAAACTAGGCATTTATTTAGCAAAATTCCATTTCACATCGCTTTGAATGCCTTTCCTCGTTAAAATAAGCCCTCAATCGGCAAGTTCGGTGACAATGTATTTTATGAATAAAAAAATTAAAGGCAATCCATGCTCCTTTCGTGAAATTTCGATAATTTTTTGTCACCGATTTTGACGAGTGAGCACTCGTTGGACGCGGTATAATGAGAGAAATATAACTGAAAAATATTTCTGACCGAATCTTTCTAGTTTCAAAAATATTCCACAAAAACTTTTCTTGTGCGGCCTGATTTCAGGTGGCTTTCCTATGCAGTTTTTTTGCTTTATTTTAAAAACTAGGCATTTATTTAGGAAAATTCCTTCTCACATCGCTTTGTATTCCTTTCCTCGTAAAAAGAAGCCTTCAATCGGCAAGACCGGTGACATTGTATTTTATGAATGAAAAAATTGCAAAGGCAATCCATGCTCCTTTTGTGAAATTTCGATTAAAATTTTTGTCACCGATTTTGACGAGTGAGCACTCGTTGAACGCGGAATAATGACAGAAATATAACTGCAAAATATTTATGACCGAATCTTGCTAGTTTCAAAAATATGCCACAAAAACTTTTCGTGTGCGGCATGATTTCAGTTGGCTTTTCCTATGCAGTTTTTTTGCTCTATTTTAAAAACTAGACATTTATTTAGCAAAATTCCTCTTCACGTCGATTTGTATTCCTTTCCTCGTTAAAATAAGCTCTCAATCGGGAAGATCGGTGACAATGTATTTTATGAATGAAAAAAGTGCAAAGGCTGTCCATGCTTCTTTTGTGAAATATCGATTAAAATGTTTTGTCACCGATTTTGACGAATGAGCACTCGTTGGACGAGAAATAATGAGAGAAGTACAACTGCAAAATATTTTTGACCGAATCTTTCTAGTTTCAAAAATATTCCACAAAAACTTTTCGTGTGCGGCCTGATTTCAGGTGGCCTTTCCTATGCAGTTTTTTTTGCTCTATTTTAAAAACTAGACATTTATTTAGCAAAATTCCTCTTCACGTCGATTTGTATTCCTTTCCTCGTTAAAATAAGCTCTCAATCGGCAAGTTCGGTGACAATGTATTTTATGAATGAAAAAAGTGCAAAGGCAGTCCATGCTTCTTTTGTGAAATTTCGATTAAAATGTTTTGTCACCGATTTTGACGAATGAGCACTCGTTGGACGCGGAATAATGAGAGAAGTATAATTGCAAAATATTTCTGACCGAGTCTTGCTAGTTTCAAAAATATGCCACAAAAACTTTTCGTGTGCGGCCTGATTTCAGGCGGCCTTTCCTATGCAGTTTTTTTGCTCTATTTTTAAAACTAGGCATTTATTTAGCAAAATTCCTTTTCACATCGCTTTGTATTCCTTTCCTCGTTAAAATAAGCTCTCAATCGGCAAGTTCGGTGACAATGTATTTTATGAATGAAAAAAGTGCAAAGGCAGTCCATGCTTCTTTTGTGAAATATCGATTAAAATGTTTTGTCACCGATTTTGACGAGTGAGCACTCGTTGGACGCAGAATATTGACAGACTTATAACTGCAAAATATTTCTGACCGAATCTTGCTAGTTTCAAAAATATGCCACAAAAACTTTTCGTGTGCGGCCTGACTTCAGGTGGCTTTTACTATGCAGTTTTTTTGCTCTATTTTAAAAACAAGACATTTATTTAGCAAAATTCCTCTGCACGTCGCCTTGTATTCCTTTCCTCGTTAAAATAAGCTCTCAATCGTCAAGATCGGTGACATTGTATTTTATGAATGAAAAAAGTGCAAAGGCCATGCTCCTTTCGTGAAATTTCGATAATTTTTTGTCACCGATTTTGACGAGTGAGCACTCGTTGGACGCGGAATAATGAGGGAAGTATAACTGCAAAATATTTCTGACCGAATCTTTCTAGTTTCAAAAATATTCCACAAAAACTTTTCGTGTGCGGCCTGATTTCAGGTGGCTTTCCTATGCAGTTTTTTTGCTCTATTTTAAAAACTAGACATTTATTTAGCAAAACTATTCTTCACGTCGCTTTGTATTCCTTTCCTCGTTAAAATAAGCTCTCAATCGGCAAGTTCGGTGACATTGTATTTTATGAATGAAAAAAGTGCAAAGGCAGTCCATGCCATTTTTGTGAAATTTCGATTAAATTTTATTGTCACCGATTTTGACGAATGAGCACTCGTTGGACGCGGAATAATGAGAGAAGTATAATTGCAAAATATTTCTGACCGAGTCTTGCTAGTTTCAAAAATATGCCACAAAAACTTTTCGTGTGCGGCCTGATTTCAGGCGGCCTTTCCTATGCAGTTTTTTTGCTCTATTTTTAAAACTAGGCATTTATTTAGCAAAATTCCTTTTCACATCGCTTTGTATTCCTTTCCTCGTTAAAATAAGCTCTCAATCGGCAAGTTCGGTGACAATGTATTTAATGAATGAAAAAAGTGCAAAGGCAGTCCATGCTTCTTTTGTGAAATATCGATTAAAATGTTTTGTCACCGATTTTGACGAGTGAGCACTCGTTGGACGCGGAATATTGACAGACTTATAACTGCAAAATATTTCTGACCGAATCTTGCTAGTTTCAAAAATATGCCACAAAAACTTTTCGTGTGCGGCCTGACTTCAGGTGGCTTTTACTATGCAGTTTTTTTGCTCTATTTTAAAAACAAGACATTTATTTAGCAAAATTCCTCTGCACGTCGCCTTGTATTCCTTTCCTCGTTAAAATAAGCTCTCAATCGTCAAGATCGGTGACATTGTATTTTATGAATGAAAAAAGTGCAAAGGCAATCCATGCTCCTTTCGTGAAATTTCGATAATTTTTTGTCACCGATTTTGACGAGTGAGCACTCGTTGGACGCGGAATAATGAGGGAAGTATAACTGCAAAATATTTCTGACCGAATCTTTCTAGTTTCAAAAATATTCCACAAAAACTTTTCGTGTGCGGCCTGATTTCAGGTGGCTTTCCTATGCAGTTTTTTTGCTCTATTTTAAAAACTAGACATTTATTTAGCAAAACTATTCTTCACGTCGCTTTGTATTCCTTTCCTCATTAAAATAAGCTCTCAATCGGCAAGTTCGGTGACATTGTATTTTATGAATGAAAAAAGTGCAAAGGCAGTCCATGCCATTTTTGTGAAATTTCGATTAAATTTTATTGTCACCGATTTTGACGAATGAGCACTCGTTGGACGCGGAATAATGAGAGAAGTATAATTGCAAAATATTTCTGACCGAGTCTTGCTATTTTCAAAAATATGCCACAAAAACTTTTCGTGTGCGGCCTGATTTCAGGTGGCCTTTCCTATGCAGTTTTTTTTGCTCTATTTTAAAAACTAGGCATTTATTTAGCAAAATTCCATTTCACATCGCTTTGAATGCCTTTCCTCGTTAAAATAAGCCCTCAATCGGCAAGTTCGGTGACAATGTATTTTATGAATAAAAAAATTAAAGGCAATCCATGCTCCTTTCGTGAAATTTCGATAATTTTTTGTCACCGATTTTGACGAGTGAGCACTCGTTGGACGCGGTATAATGAGAGAAATATAACTGAAAAATATTTCTGACCGAATCTTTCTAGTTTCAAAAATATTCCACAAAAACTTTTCTTGTGCGGCCTGATTTCAGGTGGCTTTCCTATGCAGTTTTTTTGCTTTATTTTAAAAACTAGGCATTTATTTAGGAAAATTCCTTCTCACATCGCTTTGTATTCCTTTCCTCGTAAAAAGAAGCCTTCAATCGGCAAGACCGGTGACATTGTATTTTATGAATGAAAAAATTGCAAAGGCAATCCATGCTCCTTTTGTGAAATTTCGATTAAAATTTTTGTCACCGATTTTGACGAGTGAGCACTCGTTGAACGCGGAATAATGACAGAAATATAACTGCAAAATATTTATGACCGAATCTTGCTAGTTTCAAAAATATGCCACAAAAACTTTTCGTGTGCGGCATGATTTCAGTTGGCTTTTCCTATGCAGTTTTTTTGCTCTATTTTAAAAACTAGACATTTATTTAGCAAAATTCCTCTTCACGTCGATTTGTATTCCTTTCCTCGTTAAAATAAGCTCTCAATCGGGAAGATCGGTGACAATGTATTTTATGAATGAAAAAAGTGCAAAGGCTGTCCATGCTTCTTTTGTGAAATATCGATTAAAATGTTTTGTCACCGATTTTGACGAATGAGCACTCGTTGGACGAGAAATAATGAGAGAAGTACAACTGCAAAATATTTTTGACCGAATCTTTCTAGTTTCAAATATATTCCACAAAAACTTTTCGTGTGCGGCCTGATTTCAGGTGGCCTTTCCTATGCAGTTTTTTTGCTCTATTTTAAAAACTAGACATTTATTTAGCAAAATTCCTCTTCACGTCGATTTGTATTCCTTTCCTCGTTAAAATAAGCTCTCAATCGGCAAGTTCGGTGACAATGTATTTTATGAATGAAAAAAGTGCAAAGGCAGTCCATGCTTCTTTTGTGAAATTTCGATTAAAATGTTTTGTCACCGATTTTGACGAATGAGCACTCGTTGGACGCGGAATAATGAGAGAAGTATAATTGCAAAATATTTCTGACCGAGTCTTGCTAGTTTCAAAAATATGCCACAAAAACTTTTCGTGTGCGGCCTGATTTCAGGCGGCCTTTCCTATGCAGTTTTTTTGCTCTATTTTTAAAACTAGGCATTTATTTAGCAAAATTCCTTTTCACATCGCTTTGTATTCCTTTCCTCGTTAAAATAAGCTCTCAATCGGCAAGTTCGGTGACAATGTATTTTATGAATGAAAAAAGTGCAAAGGCAGTCCATGCTTCTTTTGTGAAATATCGATTAAAATGTTTTGTCACCGATTTTGACGAGTGAGCACTCGTTGGACGCGGAATATTGACAGACTTATAACTGCAAAATATTTCTGACCGAATCTTGCTAGTTTCAAAAATATGCCACAAAAACTTTTCGTGTGCGGCCTGACTTCAGGTGGCTTTTACTATGCAGTTTTTTTGCTCTATTTTAAAAACAAGACATTTATTTAGCAAAATTCCTCTGCACGTCGCCTTGTATTCCTTTCCTCGTTAAAATAAGCTCTCAATCGTCAAGATCGGTGACATTGTATTTTATGAATGAAAAAAGTGCAAAGGCCATGCTCCTTTCGTGAAATTTCGATAATTTTTTGTCACCGATTTTGACGAGTGAGCACTCGTTGGACGTGGAATAATGAGGGAAGTATAACTGCAAAATATTTCTGACCGAATCTTTCTAGTTTCAAAAATATTCCACAAAAACTTTTCGTGTGCGGCCTGATTTCAGGTGGCTTTCCTATGCAGTTTTTTTGCTCTATTTTAAAAACTAGACATTTATTTAGCAAAACTATTCTTCACGTCGCTTTGTATTCCTTTCCTCGTTAAAATAAGCTCTCAATCGGCAAGTTCGGTGACATTGTATTTTATGAATGAAAAAAGTGCAAAGGCAGTCCATGCCATTTTTGTGAAATTTCGATTAAATTTTATTGTCACCGATTTTGACGAATGAGCACTCGTTGGACGCGGAATAATGAGAGAAGTATAATTGCAAAATATTTCTGACCGAGTCTTGCTAGTTTCAAAAATATGCCACAAAAACTTTTCGTGTGCGGCCTGATTTCAGGTGGCCTTTCCTATGCAGTTTTTTTTTGCTCTATTTTAAAAACTAGGCATTTATTTAGCAAAATTCCATTTCACATCGCTTTGAATGCCTTTCCTCGTTAAAATAAGCCCTCAATCGGCAAGTTCGGTGACAATGTATTTTATGAATAAAAAAATTAAAGGCAATCCATGCTCCTTTCGTGAAATTTCGATAATTTTTTGTCACCGATTTTGACGAGTGAGCACTCGTTGGACGCGGTATAATGAGAGAAATATAACTGAAAAATATTTCTGACAGAATCTTTCTAGTTTCAAAAATATTCCACAAAAACTTTTCTTGTGCGGCCTGATTTCAGGTGGCTTTCCTATGCAGTTTTTTTGCTTTATTTTAAAAACTAGGCATTTATTTAGGAAAATTCCTTCTCACATCGCTTTGTATTCCTTTCCTCGTAAAAAGAAGCCCTCAATCGGCAAGATCGGTGACATTGTATTTTATGAATGAAAAAGTGCAAAGGCAATCCATGCTCCTTTTGTGAAATTTCGATTAAAATTTTTTGTCACCGATTTTGACGAGTGAGCACTCGTTGGACGAGGAATAATGAGAGAAGTATAACTGCAAAATATTTTTGACCGAATCTTTCTAGATTCAAAAATATACCACATGCTTTGTATTCCTTTCCTCGTTAAAATCAGCTCTCAATCGGCAAGTTCGGTGACAATGTATTTTATGAATGAAAAAAGTGCAAAGGCAGTCCATGCTTCTTTTGTGAAATATCGACTAAAATGTTTTGTCACCGATTTTGACGAATGAGCACTCGTTGGACGAGGAATAATGAAAGAAATATAACTGCAAAATATTTTTGACCGAATCTTTCTAGTTTCAAAAATATACCACAAAAACTTTTCGTGTGCGGCCTGATTTCAGGCGGCCTTTCCTATGCAGTTTTTTTGCTCTATTTTTAAAACTAGTCATTTATTTAGCAAAATTCCTTTTCACATCGCTTTGTATTCCTTTCCTCGTTAAAATAAGCTCTCAATCGGCAAGTTCGGTGACAATGTATTTTATGAATGAAAAAAGTGCAAAGGCAGTCCATGCTTCTTTTGTGAAATTTCGATTAAATTTTATTGTCAGCGATTTTGACGAATGAGCACTCGTTGAACGCGGAATAATGAGTGAAATATAACTGAAACATATTTCTGACCGAGTATTGCTAATTTTAAAAATATGCCACAAAAACTTTTCGTGTGCGGCCTGATTTCAGGTGGCCTTTCCTATGCAGATTTTTTTGCTCTATTTTAAAAACTAGACATTTATTTAGCAAAACTATTCTTCACGTCGCTTTGCATTCCTTTCCTCGTTAAAATAAGCTCTCAATCGGCAAGATCGGTGACATTGTATTTTATGAATGAAAAAAGTGCAAAGGCAATCCATGCTCCTTTTGTGAAATTTCGATTAAAATTTTTTGTCACCGATTTTGACGAGTGAGCACTCGTTGGACGCGGAATAATGACAGAAATATAACTGCAAAATATTTCTGACCGAATCTTGCTAGTTTCAAAAATATGCCACAAAAACTTTTCGTGTGCGGCATGATTTCAGTTGGCTTTTCCTATGCAGTTTTTTTGCTCTATTTTAAAAACTAGACATTTATTTAGCAAGATTCCTCTTCACGTCGATTTGTATTCCTTTCCTCGTTAAAATAAGCTCTCAATCGGGAAGATCGGTGACAATGTATTTTATGAATGAAAAAAGTGCAAAGGCAGTCCATGCTTCTTTTGTGAAATATCGATTAAAATGTTTTGTCACCGATTTTGACGAATGAGCACTCGTTGGACGAGAAATAATGAGAGAAGTACAACTGCAGAATATTTTTGACCGAATCTTTCTAGTTTCAAAAATATTCCACAAAAACTTTTCGTGTGCGGCCTGATTTCAGGTGGCCTTTCCTATGCAGTTTTTTTGCTCTATTTTAAAAACTAGACATTTATTTAGCAAAATTCCTCTTCACGTCGATTTGTATTCCTTTCCTCGTTAAAATAAGCTCTCAATCGGGAAGATCGGTGACAATGTATTTTATGAATGAAAAAAGTGCAAAGGCTGTCCATGCTTCTTTTGTGAAATATCGATTAAAATGTTTTGTCACCGATTTTGACGAATGAACACTCGTTGGACGAGAAATAATGAGAGAAGTACAACTGCAAAATATTTTTGACCGAATCTTTCTAGTTTCAAAAATATTCCACAAAAACTTTTCGTGTGCGGCCTGATTTCAGGTGGCCTTTCCTATGCAGTTTTTTTGCTCTATTTTAAAAACTAGACATTTATTTAGCAAAATTCCTCTTCACGTCGATTTGTATTCCTTTCCTCGTTAAAATAAGCTCTCAATCGGCAAGTTCGGTGACAATGTATTTTATGAATGAAAAAAGTGCAAAGGCAGTCCATGCTTCTTTTGTGAAATTTCGATTAAAATGTTTTGTCACCGATTTTGGCGAATGAGCACTCGTTGGACGCGGAATAATGAGAGAAGTATAATTGCAAAATATTTCTGACCGAGTCTTGCTAGTTTCAAAAATATGCCACAAAAACTTTTCGTGTGCGGCCTGATTTCAGGCGGCCTTTCCTATGCAGTTTTTTTGCTCTATTTTTAAAACTAGGCATTTATTTAGCAAAATTCCTTTTCACATCGCTTTGTATTCCTTTCCTCGTTAAAATAAGCTCTCAATCGGCAAGTTCGGTGACAATGTATTTTATGAATGAAAAAAGTGCAAAGGCAGTCCATGCTTCTTTTGTGAAATATCGATTAAAATGTTTTGTCACCGATTTTGACGAGTGAGCACTCGTTGGACGCGGAATATTGACAGACTTATAACTGCAAAATATTTCTGACCGAATCTTGCTAGTTTCAAAAATATGCCACAAAAACTTTTCGTGTGCGGCCTGACTTCAGGTGGCTTTTACTATGCAGTTTTTTTGCTCTATTTTAAAAACAAGACATTTATTTAGCAAAATTCCTCTGCACGTCGCCTTGTATTCCTTTCCTCGTTAAAATAAGCTCTCAATCGTCAAGATCGGTGACATTGTATTTTATGAATGAAAAAAGTGCAAAGGCAATCCATGCTCCTTTCGTGAAATTTCGATAATTTTTTGTCACCGATTTTGACGAGTGAGCACTCGTTGGACGCGGAATAATGAGGGAAGTATAACTGCAAAATATTTCTGACCGAATCTTTCTAGTTTCAAAAATATTCCACAAAAACTTTTCGTGTGCGGCCTGATTTCAGGTGGCTTTCCTATGCAGTTTTTTTGCTCTATTTTAAAAACTAGACATTTATTTAGCAAAACTATTCTTCACGTCGCTTTGTATTCCTTTCCTCATTAAAATAAGCTCTCAATCGGCAAGTTCGGTGACATTGTATTTTATGAATGAAAAAAGTGCAAAGGCAGTCCATGCCATTTTTGTGAAATTTCGATTAAATTTTATTGTCACCGATTTTGACGAATGAGCACTCGTTGGACGCGGAATAATGAGAGAAGTATAATTGCAAAATATTTCTGACCGAGTCTTGCTATTTTCAAAAATATGCCACAAAAACTTTTCGTGTGCGGCCTGATTTCAGGTGGCCTTTCCTATGCAGTTTTTTTTGCTCTATTTTAAAAACTAGGCATTTATTTAGCAAAATTCCATTTCACATCGCTTTGAATGCCTTTCCTCGTTAAAATAAGCCCTCAATCGGCAAGTTCGGTGACAATGTATTTTATGAATAAAAAAATTAAAGGCAATCCATGCTCCTTTCGTGAAATTTCGATAATTTTTTGTCACCGATTTTGACGAGTGAGCACTCGTTGGACGCGGTATAATGAGAGAAATATAACTGAAAAATATTTCTGACAGAATCTTTCTAGTTTCAAAAATATTCCACAAAAACTTTTCTTGTGCGGCCTGATTTCAGGTGGCTTTCCTATGCAGTTTTTTTGCTTTATTTTAAAAACTAGGCATTTATTTAGGAAAATTCCTTCTCACATCGCTTTGTATTCCTTTCCTCGTAAAAAGAAGCCCTCAATCGGCAAGATCGGTGACATTGTATTTTATGAATGAAAAAAGTGCAAAGACAATCCATGCTCCTTTTGTGAAATTTCGATTAAAATTTTTTGTCACCGATTTTGACGAGTGAGCACTCGTTGGACGAGGAATAATGAGAGAAGTATAACTGCAAAATATTTTTGACCGAATCTTTCTAGTTTCAAAAATATACCACACGCTTTGTATTCCTTTCCTCGTTAAAATCAGCTCTCAATCGGCAAGTTCGGTGACAATGTATTTTATGAATGAAAAAAGTGCAAAGGCAGTCCATGCTTCTTTTGTGAAATATCGACTAAAAAGTTTTGTCACCGATTTTGACGAATGAGCACTCGTTGGACGAGGAATAATGAAAGAAATATAACTGCAAAATATTTTTGACCGAATCTTTCTAGTTTCAAAAATATACCACAAAAACTTTTCGTGTGCGGCCTGATTTCAGGCGGCCTTTCCTATGCAGTTTTTTTGCTCTATTTTTAAAACTAGGCATTTATTTAGCAAAATTCCTTTTCACATCGCTTTGTATTCCTTTCCTCGTTAAAATAAGCTCTCAATCGGCAAGTTCGGTGACAATGTATTTTATGAATGAAAAAAGTGCAAAGGCAGTCCATGCTTCTTTTGTGAAATTTCGATTAAATTTTATTGTCAGCGATTTTGACGAATGAGCACTCGTTGAACGCGGAATAATGAGTGAAATATAACTGAAACATATTTCTGACCGAGTCTTGCTAATTTCAAAAATATGCCACAAAAACTTTTCGTGTGCGGCCTGATTTCAGGTGGCCTTTCCTATGCAGATTTTTTTGCTCTATTTTAAAAACTAGACATTTATTTAGCAAAACTATTCTTCACGTCGCTTTGCATTCCTTTCCTCGTTAAAATAAGCTCTCAATCGGCAAGATCGGTGACATTGTATTTTATGAATGAAAAAAGTGCAAAGGCAGTCCATGCCATTTTTGTGAAATTTCGATTAAATTTTATTGTCACCGATTTTGACGAATGAGCACTCGTTGAACGCGGAATAATGAGTGAAATATAACTGAAACATATTTCTGACCGAGTCTTGCTAATTTCAAAAATATGCCACAAAAACTTTTCGTGTGCGGCCTGATTTCAGGTGGCCTTTCCTATGCAGATTTTTTTGCTCTATTTTAAAAACTAGACATTTATTTAGCAAAACTATTCTTCACGTCGCTTTGCATTCCTTTCCTCGTTAAAATAAGCTCTCAATCGGCAAGATCGGTGACATTGTATTTTATGAATGAAAAAAGTGCAAAGGCAGTCCATGCCATTTTTGTGAAATTTCGATTAAATTTTATTGTCACCGATTTTGACGAATGAGCACTCGTTGAACGCGGAATAATGAGTGAAATATAACTGAAACATATTTCTGACCGAGTCTTGCTAATTTCAAAAATATGCCACAAAAACTTTTCGTGTGCAGCCTGATTTCAGGTGGCCTTTCCTATGCAGATTTTTTTGCTCTATTTTAAAAACTAGACATTTATTTAGCAAAACTATTCTTCACGTCGCTTTGCATTCCTTTCCTCGTTAAAATAAGCTCTCAATCGGCAAGATCGGTGACATTGTATTTTATGAATGAAAAAAGTGCAAAGGCAATCCATGCTCCTTTTGTGAAATTTCGATTAAAATTTTTTGTCACCGATTTTGACGAGTGAGCACTCGTTGGACGCGGAATAATGACAGAAATATAACTGCAAAATATTTCTGACCGAATCTTGCTAGTTTCAAAAATATGCCACAAAAACTTTTCGTGTGCGGCATGATTTCAGTTGGCTTTTCCTATGCAGTTTTTTTGCTCTATTTTAAAAACTAGACATTTATTTAGCAAAATTCCTCTTCACGTCGATTTGTATTCCTTTCCTCGTTAAAATAAGCTCTCAATCGGGAAGATCGGTGACAATGTATTTTATGAATGAAAAAAGTGCAAAGGCAGTCCATGCTTCTTTTGTGAAATATCGATTAAAATGTTTTGTCACCGATTTTGACGAATGAGCACTCGTTGGACGAGAAATAATGAGAGAAGTACAACTGCAGAATATTTTTGACCGAATCTTTCTAGTTTCAAAAATATTCCACAAAAACTTTTCGTGTGCGGCCTGATTTCAGGTGGCCTTTCCTATGCAGTTTTTTTGCTCTATTTTAAAAACTAGACATTTATTTAGCAAAATTCCTCTTCACGTCGATTTGTATTCCTTTCCTCGTTAAAATAAGCTCTCAATCGGCAAGTTCGGTGACAATGTATTTTATGAATGAAAAAAGTGCAAAGGCAGGCCATGCTTCTTTTGTGAAATTTCGATTAAAATGTTTTGTCATCGATTTTGACGAATGAGCACTCGTTGGACGCGGAATAATGAGAGAAGTATAACTGCAAAATATTTCTGACCGAGTCTTGCTAGTTTCAAAAATATGCCACAAAAACTTTTCGTGTGCGGCCTGATTTCAGGTGGCCATTCCTATGCAGTTTTTTTTGCTCTATTTTAAAAACTAGGCACTTATTTAGCAAAATTCCATTTCACATCGCTTTGAATGCCTTTCCTCGTTAAAATAAGCGCTCAATCGGCAAGTTCGGTGACAATGTATTTTATGAATAAAAAAATTAAAGGCAATCCATGCTCCTTTCGTGAAATTTCGATAATTTTTTGTCACCGATTTTGACGAGTGAGCACTCGTTGTACGCGGTATAATGAGAGAAATATAACTGAAAAATATTTCTGACCGAATCTTTCTAGTTTCAAAAATATTCCACAAAAACTTTTCTTGTGCGGCCTGATTTCAGGTGGCTTTCCTATGCAGTTTTTTTGCTTTATTTTAAAAACTAGGCATTTATTTAGGAAAATTCCTCTTCACGTCGATTTGTATTCCTTTCCTCGTTAAAATAAGCTCTCAATCGGCAAGTTCGGTGACAATGTATTTTATGAATGAAAAAAGTGCAAAGGCAGTCCATGCTTCTTTTGTGAAATTTCGATTAAAATGTTTTGTCACCGATTTTGACGAATGAGCACTCGTTGGACGCGGAATAATGAGAGAAGTATAATTGCAAAATATTTCTGACCGAGTCTTGCTAGTTTCAAAAATATGCCACAAAAACTTTTCGTGTGCGGCCTGATTTCAGGCGGCCTTTCCTATGCAGTTTTTTTGCTCTATTTTTAAAACTAGGCATTTATTTAGCAAAATTCCTTTTCACATCGCTTTGTATTCCTTTCCTCGTTAAAATAAGCTCTCAATCGGCAAGTTCGGTGACAATGTATTTTATGAATGAAAAAAGTGCAAAGGCAGTCCATGCTTCTTTTGTGAAATATCGATTAAAATGTTTTGTCACCGATTTTGACGAGTGAGCACTCGTTGGACGCGGAATATTGACAGACTTATAACTGCAAAATATTTCTGACCGAATCTTGCTAGTTTCAAAAATATGCCACAAAAACTTTTCGTGTGCGGCCTGACTTCAGGTGGCTTTTACTATGCAGTTTTTTTTGCTCTATTTTAAAAACAAGACATTTATTTAGCAAAATTCCTCTGCACGTCGCCTTGTATTCCTTTCCTCGTTAAAATAAGCTCTCAATCGTCAAGATCGGTGACATTGTATTTTATGAATGAAAAAAGTGCAAAGGCAATCCATGCTCCTTTCGTGAAATTTCGATAATTTTTTGTCACCGATTTTGACGAGTGAGCACTCGTTGGACGCGGAATAATGAGGGAAGTATAACTGCAAAATATTTCTGACCGAATCTTTCTAGTTTCAAAAATATTCCACAAAAACTTTTCGTGTGCGGCCTGATTTCAGGTGGCTTTCCTATGCAGTTTTTTTGCTCTATTTTAAAAACTAGACATTTATTTAGCAAAACTATTCTTCACGTCGCTTTGTATTCCTTTCCTCATTAAAATAAGCTCTCAATCGGCAAGTTCGGTGACATTGTATTTTATGAATGAAAAAAGTGCAAAGGCAGTCCATGCCATTTTTGTGAAATTTCGATTAAATTTTATTGTCACCGATTTTGACGAATGAGCACTCGTTGGACGCGGAATAATGAGAGAAGTATAATTGCAAAATATTTCTGACCGAGTCTTGCTATTTTCAAAAATATGCCACAAAAACTTTTCGTGTGCGGCCTGATTTCAGGTGGCCTTTCCTATGCAGTTTTTTTTGCTCTATTTTAAAAACTAGGCATTTATTTAGCAAAATTCCATTTCACATCGCTTTGAATGCCTTTCCTCGTTAAAATAAGCCCTCAATCGGCAAGTTCGGTGACAATGTATTTTATGAATAAAAAAATTAAAGGCAATCCATGCTCCTTTCGTGAAATTTCTATAATTTTTTGTCACCGATTTTGACGAGTGAGCACTCGTTGGACGCGGTATAATGAGAGAAATATAACTGAAAAATATTTCTGATAGAATCTTTCTAGTTTCAAAAATATTCCACAAAAACTTTTCTTGTGCGGCCTGATTTCAGGTGGCTTTCCTATGCAGTTTTTTTGCTTTATTTTAAAAACTAGGCATTTATTTAGGAAAATTCCTTCTCACATCGCTTTGTATTCCTTTCCTCGTAAAAAGAAGCCCTCAATCGGCAAGATCGGTGACATTGTATTTTATGAATGAAAAAAGTGCAAAGGCAATCCATGCTCCTTTTGTGAAATTTCGATTAAAATTTTTTGTCACCGATTTTGACGAGTGAGCACTCGTTGGACGAGGAATAATGAGAGAAGTATAACTGCAAAATATTTTTGACCGAATCTTTCTAGTTTCAAAAATATACCACACGCTTTGTATTCCTTTCCTCGTTAAAATCAGCTCTCAATCGGCAAGTTCGGTGACAATGTATTTTATGAATGAAAAAAGTGCAAAGGCAGTCCATGCTTCTTTTGTGAAATATCGACTAAAATGTTTTGTCACCGATTTTGACGAATGAGCACTCGTTGGACGAGGAATAATGAAAGAAATATAACTGCAAAATATTTTTGACCGAATCTTTCTAGTTTCAAAAATATACCACAAAAACTTTTCGTGTGCGGCCTGATTTCAGGCGGCCTTTCCTATGCAGTTTTTTTGCTCTATTTTTAAAACTAGGCATTTATTTAGCAAAATTCCTTTTCACATCGCTTTGTATTCCTTTCCTCGTTAAAATAAGCTCTCAATCGGCAAGTTCGGTGACAATGTATTTTATGAATGAAAAAAGTGCAAAGGCAGTCCATGCTTCTTTTGTGAAATTTCGATTAAATTTTATTGTCAGCGATTTTGACGAATGAGCACTCGTTGAACGCGGAATAATGAGTGAAATATAACTGAAACATATTTCTGACCGAGTCTTGCTAATTTCAAAAATATGCCACAAAAACTTTTCGTGTGCGGCCTGATTTCAGGTGGCCTTTCCAATGCAGATTTTTTTGCTCTATTTTAAAAACTAGACATTTATTTAGCAAAACTATTCTTCACGTCGCTTTGCATTCCTTTCCTCGTTAAAATAAGCTCTCAATCGGCAAGATCGGTGACATTGTATTTTATGAATGAAAAAAGTGCAAAGGCAGTCCATGCCATTTTTGTGAAATTTCGATTAAATTTTATTGTCACCGATTTTGACGAATGAGCACTCGTTGAACGCGGAATAATGAGTGAAATATAACTGAAACATATTTCTGACCGAGTCTTGCTAATTTCAAAAATATGCCACAAAAACTTTTCGTGTGCGGCCTGATTTCAAGTGGCCTTTCCTATGCAGATTTCTTTGCTCTATTTTAAAAACTAGGCATTTATTTAGCAAAATTCCTTTCAACATCGCTTTTAATTCCTTTCCTCGTTAAAATAAGCCTAAATCGGCAAGTTCGGTGACAATGTATTTTATGAATGAAAAAAGTGCAAAGGCAGTCCATGCTGCTCCTTTTGTGAAATTTCGATTAAAATTTTTGTCACCGATATTGTCGAACGAGCACTCGTTGAACGCGGAATAATGAGTGAAATATAACTGAAACATATTTCTGACCGAGTCTTGCTAATTTCAAAAATATGCCACAAAAACTTTTCGTGTGCAGCCTGATTTCAGGTGGCCTTTCCTATGCAGATTTTTTTGCTCTATTTTAAAAACTAGACATTTATTTAGCAAAACTATTCTTCACGTCGCTTTGCATTCCTTTCCTCGTTAAAATAAGCTCTCAATCGGCAAGATCGGTGACATTGTATTTTATGAATGAAAAAAGTGCAAAGGCAATCCATGCTCCTTTTGTGAAATTTCGATTAAAATTTTTTGTCACCGATTTTGACGAGTGAGCACTCGTTGGACGCGGAATAATGACAGAAATATAACTGCAAAATATTTCTGACCGAATCTTGCTAGTTTCAAAAATATGCCACAAAAACTTTTCGTGTGCGGCATGATTTCAGTTGGCTTTTCCTATGCAGTTTTTTTGCTCTATTTTAAAAACTAGACATTTATTTAGCAAAATTCCTCTTCACGTCGATTTGTATTCCTTTCCTCGTTAAAATAAGCTCTCAATCGGGAAGATCGGTGACAATGTATTTTATGAATGAAAAAAGTGCAAAGGCAGTCCATGCTTCTTTTGTGAAATATCGATTAAAATGTTTTGTCACCGAGTTTGACGAATGAGCACTCGTTGGACGAGAAATAATGAGAGAAGTACAATTGCAGAATATTTTTGACCGAATCTTTCTAGTTTCAAAAATATTCCACAAAAACTTTTCGTGTGCGGCCTGATTTCAGGTGGCCTTTCCTATGCAGTTTTTTTGCTCTATTTTAAAAACTAGACATTTATTTAGCAAAATTCCTCTTCACGTCGATTTGTATTCCTTTCCTCGTTAAAATAAGCTCTCAATCGGCAAGTTCGGTGACAATGTATTTTATGAATGAAAAAAGTGCAAAGGCAGTCCATGCTTCTTTTGTGAAATTTCGATTAAAATGTTTTGTCACCGATTTTGACGAATGAGCACTCGTTGGACGCGGAATAATGAGAGAAGTATAACTGCAAAATATTTCTGACCGAGTCTTGCTAGTTTCAAAAATATGCCACAAAAACTTTTCGTGTGCGGCCTGATTTCAGGTGGCCTTTCCTATGCAGTTTTTTTTTGCTCTATTTTAAAAACTAGGCATTTATTTAGCAAAATTCCATTTCACATCGCTTTGAATGCCTTTCCTCGTTAAAATAAGCCCTCAATCGGCAAGTTCGGTGGCAATGTATTTTATGAATAAAAAAATTAAAGGCAATCCATGCTCCTTTCGTGAAATTTCGATAATTTTTTGTCACCGATTTTGACGAGTGAGCACTCGTTGGACGCGGAATAATGAGGGAAGTATAACTGAAACATATTTCTGACCGAGTCTTGCTAATTTCAAAAATATGCCACAAAAATTTTCGTGTGCGGCCTGATTTCAGGTGGCTTTCCTATGCAGTTTTTTTGCTCTATTTTAAAAACTAGACATTTATTTAGCAAAACTATTCTTCACGTCGCTTTGTATTCCTTTCCTCGTTAAAATAAGCTCTCAATCGGCAAGATCGGTGACATTGTATTTTATGAATGAAAAAAGTGCAAAGGCAGTCCATGCCATTTTTGTGAAATTTCGATTAAATTTTATTGTCACCGATTTTGACGAATGAGCACTCGTTGAACGCGGAATAATGAGTGAAATATAACTGAAACATATTTCTGACCGAGTCTTGCTAATTTCAAAAATATGCCACAAAAACTTTTCTTGTGCGGCCTGATTTCAGGTGGCTTTCCTATGCAGTTTTTTTGCTTTATTTTAAAAACTAGGCATTTATTTAGGAAAATTCCTTCTCACATCGCTTTGTATTCCTTTCCTCGTAAAAAGAAGCCATCAATCGGCAAGATCGGTGACATTGTATTTTATGAATGAAAAAAGTGCAAAGGCAATCCATGTTCCTTTTGTGAAATTTCGATTAAAATGTTTTGTCACCGATTTTGACGAATGAGCACTCGTTGGACGAGAAATAATGAGAGAAGTACAACTGCAGAATATTTTTGACCGAATCTTTCTAGTTTCAAAAATATACCACAAAAACTTTTCGTGTGCGGCCTGATTTCAGGCGGCCTTTCCTATGCAGTTTTTTTGCTCTATTTTTAAAACTAGGCATTTATTTAGCAAAATTCCTTTTCACATCGCTTTGTATTCCTTTCCTCGTTAAAATAAGCTCTCAATCGGCAAGTTCGGTGACAACGTATTTTATGAATGAAAAAAGTGCAAAGGCAGTCCATGCCATTTTTGTGAAATTTCGATTAAATTTTTTTGTCACCGATTTTGACGAATGAGCACTCGTTGGACGCGGAATAATGAGAGAAGTATAACTGCAAAATATTTCTGACCGAGTCTTGCTATTTTCAAAAATATGCCACAAAAACTTTTCGTGTGCGGCCTGATTTCAGGTGGCTTTCCTATGCAGTTTTTTTGCTTTATTTTAAAAACTAGGCATTTATTTAGGAAAATTCCTTCTCACATCGCTTTGTATTCCTTTCCTCGTAAAAAGAAGCCATCAATCGGCAAGATCGGTGACATTGTATTTTATGAATGAAAAAAGTGCAAAGGCAATCCATGTTCCTTTTGTGAAATTTCGATTAAAATGTTTTGTCACCGATTTTGACGAGTGAGCACTCGTTGGACGAGGAATAATGAGAGAAGTATAACTGCAAAATATTTTTGACCGAATCTTTCTAGTTTCAAAAATATACCACACGCTTTGTATTCCTTTCCTCGTTAAAATCAGCTCTCAATCGGCAAGTTCGGTGACAATGTATTTTATGAATGAAAAAAGTGCAAAGGCAGTCCATGCTTCTTTTGTGAAATATCGATTAAAATGTTTTGTCACCGATTTTGACGAATGAGCACTCGTTGGACGAGAAATAATGAGAGAAGTACAACTGCAGAATATTTTTGACCGAATCTTTCTAGTTTCAAAAATATACCACAAAAACTTTTCGTGTGCGGCCTGATTTCAGGCGGCCTTTCCTATGCAGTTTTTTTGCTCTATTTTTAAAACTAGGCATTTATTTAGCAAAATTCCTTTTCACATCGCTTTGTATTCCTTTCCTCGTTAAAATAAGCTCTCAATCGGCAAGTTCGGTGACAACGTATTTTATGAATGAAAAAAGTGCAAAGGCAGTCCATGCCATTTTTGTGAAATTTCGATTAAATTTTTTTGTCACCGATTTTGACGAATGAGCACTCGTTGGACGCGGAATAATGAGAGAAGTATAACTGCAAAATATTTCTGACCGAGTCTTGCTATTTTCAAAAATATGCCACAAAAACTTTTCGTGTGCGGCCTGATTTCAGGTGGCCTTTCCTATGCAGTTTTTTTTGCTCTATTTTTAAAACTAGGCATTTATTTAGCAAAATTCCTTTTCACATCGCTTTGTATTCCTTTCCTCGTTAAAATAAGCTCTCAATCGGCAAGTTCGGTGACATTGTATTTTATGAATGAAAAAAGTGCAAAGGCAGTCCATGCCATTTTTGTGAAATTTCGATTAAATTTTATTGTCACCGATTTTGACGAATGAGCACTCGTTGAACGCTGAATAATGAGTGAAATATAACTGAAACATATTTCTGACCGAGTCTTGCTAATTTCAAAAATATGCCACAAAAACTTTTCGTGTGCGGCCTGATTTTAGGTGGCCTTTCCTATGCAGATTTCTTTGCTCTATTTTAAAAACTAGGCATTTATTTAGCAAAATTCCTTTCAACATCGCTTTTAATTCCTTTCCTCGTTAAAATAAGCCTAAATCGGCAAGTTCGGTGACAATGTATTTTATGAATGAAAAAAGTGCAAAGGCAGTCCATGCTGCTCCTTTTGTGAAATTTCGATTAAAATTTTTGTCACCGATATTGTCGAATGAGCACTCGTTGAACGCGGAATAATGAGTGAAATATAACTGAAACATATTTCTGACCGAGTCTTGCTAATTTCAAAAATATGCCACAAAAACTTTTCGTGTGCGGCCTGATTTCAGGTGGCCTTTCCTATGCAGATTTTTTTGCTCTATTTTAAAAACTAGACATTTATTTAGCAAAACTATTCTTCACGTCGCTTTGTATTCCTTTCCTCGTTAAAATAAGCTCTCAAACGGCAAGATCGGTGACATTGTATTTTATGAATGAAAAAAGTGCAAAGGCAATCCATGTTCCTTTTGTGAAATTTCGATTAAAATTTTTTGTAACCGATTTTGACGAGTGAGCACTCGTTGGACACGGAATAATGACAGAAATATAACTGCAAAATATTTCTGACCGAATCTTTCTAGTTTCAAAAATATTCCACAAAAATTTTCGTGTGCGGCCTGATTTCAGGTGGCTTTCCTATGCAGTTTTTTTGCTCTATTTTAAAAACTAGATATTTATTTAGCAAAACTATTCTTCACGTCGCTTTGTATTCCTTTCCTCGTTAAAATAAGCTCTCAATCGGCAAGATCGGTGACATTGTATTTTATGAATGAAAAAAGTGCAAAGGCAATCCATGCTCCTTTCGTGAAATTTCGATAATTTTTTGTCACCGATTTTGACGAGTGAGCACTCGTTGGACGCGGAATAATGAGGGAAGTATAACTGCAAAATATTTCTGACCGAATCTTTCTAGTTTCAAAAATATTCCACAAAAACTTTTCGTGTGCGGCCTGATTTCAAGTGGCTTTCCTATGCAGTTTTTTTGCTCTATTTTAAAAACTAGACATTTATTTAGCAAAACTATTCTTCACGTCGCTTTGTATTCCTTTCCTCGTTAAAATAAGCTCTCAATCGGCAAGTTCGGTGACATTGTATTTTATGAATGAAAAAAGTGCAAAGGCAGTCCATGCCATTTTTGTGAAATTTCGATTAAATTTTATTGTCACCGATTTTGACGACTGAGCACTCGTTGGACGCGGAATAATGAGAGAAGTATAATTGCAAAATATTTCTGACCGAGTCTTGCTAGTTTCAAAAATATGCCACAAAAACTTTTCGTGTGCGGCCTGATTTCAGGTGGCCTTTCCTATGCAGTTTTTTTTGCTCTATTTTAAAAACTAGGCATTTATTTAGCAAAATTCCATTTCACATCGCTTTGAATGCCTTTCCTCGTTAAAATAAGCCCTCAATCGGCAAGTTCGGTGACAATGTATTTTATGAATAAAAAAATTAAAGGCAATCCATGCTCCTTTCGTGAAATTTCGATAATTTTTTGTCACCGATTTTGACGAGTGAGCACTCGTTGGACGCGGTATAATGAGAGAAATATAACTGAAAAATATTTCTGACCGAATCTTTCTAGTTTCAAAAATATTCCACAAAAACTTTTCTTGTGCGGCCTGATTTCAGGTGGCTTTCCTATGCAGTTTTTTTGCTTTATTTTAAAAACTAGGCATTTATTTAGGAAAATTCCTTCTCACATCGCTTTGTATTCCTTTCCTCGTAAAAAGAAGCCCTCAATCGGCAAGATCGGTGACATTGTATTTTATGAATGAAAAAAGTGCAAAGGCAATCCATGCTCCTTTTGTGAAATTTCGATTAAAATTTTTTGTCACCGATTTTGACGAGTGAGCACTCGTTGGACGAGGAATAATGAGACAAGTATAACTGCAAAATATTTTTGACCGAATCTTTCTAGTTTCAAAAATATACCACACGCTTTGTATTCCTTTCCTCGTTAAAATCAGCTCTCAATCGGCAAGTTCGGTGACAATGTATTTTATGAATGAAAAAAGTGCAAAGGCAGTCCATGCTTCTTTTGTGAAATATCGATTAAAATGTTTTGTCACCGATTTTGACGAATGAGCACTCGTTGGACGAGGAATAATGAGAGAAATATAACTGCAAAATATTTTTGACCGAATCTTTCTAGTTTCAAAAATATACCACAAAAACTTTTCGTGTGCGGCCTGATTTCAGGCGGCCTTTCCTATGCAGTTTTTTTGCTCTATTTTTAAAACTAGACATTTATTTAGCAAAATTCCTTTTCACATCGCTTTGTATTCCTTTCCTCGTTAAAATAAGCTCTCAATCGGCAAGTTCGGTGACAACGTATTTTATGAATGAAAAAAGTGCAAAGGCAGTCCATGCCATTTTTGTGAAATTTCGATTAAATTTTTTTGTCACCGATTTTGACGAGTGAGCACTCGTTGGACGAGGAATAATGAGAGAAGTATAACTGCAAAATATTTCTGACCGAGTCTTGCTATTTTCAAAAATATGCCACAAAAACTTTTCGTGTGCGGCCTGATTTCAAGTGGCCTTTCCTATGCAGATTTCTTTGCTCTATTTTAAAAACTAGGCATTTATTTAGCAAAATTCCTTTCAACATCGCTTTTAATTCCTTTCCTCGTTAAAATAAGCCTAAATCGGCAAGTTCGGTGACAATGTATTTTATGAATGAAAAAAGTGCAAAGGCAGTCCATGCTGCTCCTTTTGTGAAATTTCGATTAAAATTTTTGTCACCGATATTGTCGAATGAGCACTCGTTGAACGCGGAATAATGAGTGAAATATAACTGAAACATATTTCTGACCGAGTCTTGCTAATTTCAAAAATATGCCACAAAAACTTTTCGTGTGCGGCCTGATTTCAGGTGGCCTTTCCTATGCAGATTTTTTTGCTCTATTTTAAAAACTAGACATTTATTTAGCAAAACTATTCTTCACGTCGCTTTGTATTCCTTTCCTCGTTAAAATAAGCTCTCAAACGGCAAGATCGGTGACATTGTATTTTATGAATGAAAAAAGTGCAAAGGCAATCCATGCTCCTTTTGTGAAATTTCGATTAAAATTTTTTGTCACCGATTTTGACGAGTGAGCACTCGTTGGACGAGGAATAATGAGAGAAGTATAACTGCAAAATATTTTTGACCGAATCTTTCTAGTTTCAAAAATATACCACACGCTTTGTATTCCTTTCCTCGTTAAAATCAGCTCTCAATCGGCAAGTTCGGTGACAATGTATTTTATGAATGAAAAAAGTGCAAAGGCAGTCCATGCTTCTTTTGTGAAATATCGATTAAAATGTTTTGTCACCGATTTTGACGAATGAGCACTCGTTGGACGAGAAATAATGAGAGAAGTACAACTGCAGAATATTTTTGACCGAATCTTTCTAGTTTCAAAAATATACCACAAAAACTTTTCGTGTGCGGCCTGATTTCAGGCGGCCTTTCCTATGCAGTTTTTTTGCTCTATTTTTAAAACTAGGCATTTATTTAGCAAAATTCCTTTTCACATCGCTTTGTATTCCTTTCCTCGTTAAAATAAGCTCTCAATCGGCAAGTTCGGTGACAACGTATTTTATGAATGAAAAAAGTGCAAAGGCAGTCCATGCCATTTTTGTGAAATTTCGATTAAATTTTTTTGTCACCGATTTTGACGAATGAGCACTCGTTGGACGCGGAATAATGAGAGAAGTATAACTGCAAAATATTTCTGACCGAGTCTTGCTATTTTCAAAAATATGCCACAAAAACTTTTCGTGTGCGGCCTGATTTCAGGTGGCCTTTCCTATGCAGTTTTTTTTGCTCTATTTTAAAAACTAGGCATTTATTTAGCAAAATTCCATTTCACATCGCTTTGAATACCTTTCCTCGTTAAAATAAGCCCTCAATCGGCAAGTTCGGTGACAATGCATTTTATGAATAACAACATTAAAGGCAATCCATGCTCCTTTCGTGAAATTTCGATAATTTTTTGTCACCGATTTTGACGAGTGAGCACTCGTTGGACGCGGAATAATGAGGGAAGTATAACTGAAACATATTTCTGACCGAGTCTTGCTAATTTCAAAAATATGCCACAAAAATTTTCGTGTGCGGCCTGATTTCAGGTGGCTTTCCTATGCAGTTTTTTTGCTCTATTTTAAAAACTAGACATTTATTTAGCAAAACTATTCTTCACGTCGCTTTGTATTCCTTTCCTCGTTAAAATAAGCTCTCAATCGGCAAGATCGGTGACATTGTATTTTATGAATGAAAAAAGTGCAAAGGCAGTCCATGCCATTTTTGTGAAATTTCGATTAAATTTTATTGTCACCGATTTTGACGAATGAGCACTCGTTGAACGCGGAATAATGAGTGAAATATAACTGAAACATATTTCTGACCGAGTCTTGCTAATTTCAAAAATATGCCACAAAAACTTTTCGTGTGCGGCCTGATTTCAGGTGGCCTTTCCTATGCAGATTTTTTTGCTCTATTTTAAAAACTAGACATTTATTTAGCAAAACTATTCTTCACGTCGCTTTGTATTCCTTTCCTCGTTAAAATAAGCTCTCAAACGGCAAGATCGGTGACATTGTATTTTATGAATGAAAAAAGTGCAAAGGCAATCCATGTTCCTTTTGTGAAATTTCGATTAAAATTTTTTGTAACCGATTTTGACGAGTGAGCACACGTTGGACGCGGAATAATGACAGAAATATAACTGCAAAATATTTCTGACCGAATCTTTCTAGTTTCAAAAATATTCCACAAAAATTTTCGTGTGCGGCCTGATTTCAGGTGGCTTTCCTATGCAGTTTTTTTGCTCTATTTTAAAAACTAGATATTTATTTAGCAAAACTATTCTTCACGTCGCTTTGTATTCCTTTCCTCGTTAAAATAAGCTCTCAATCGGCAAGATCGGTGACATTGTATTTTATGAATGAAAAAAGTGCAAAGGCAATCCATGCTCCTTTCGTGAAATTTCGATAATTTTTTGTCACCGATTTTGACGAGTGAGCACTCGTTGGACGCGGAATAATGAGGGAAGTATAACTGCAAAATATTTCTGACCGAATCTTTCTAGTTTCAAAAATATTCCACAAAAACTTTTCGTGTGCGGCCTGATTTCAAGTGGCTTTCCTATTCAGTTTTTTTGCTCTATTTTAAAAACTATACATTTATTTAGCAAAACTATTCTTCACGTCGCTTTGTATTCCTTTCCTCGTTAAAATAAGCTCTCAATCGGCAAGTTCGGTGACATTGTATTTTATGAATGAAAAAAGTGCAAAGGCAGTCCATGCCATTTTTGTGAAATTTCGATTAAATTTTATTGTCACCGATTTTGACGACTGAGCACTCGTTGGACGCGGAATAATGAGAGAAGTATAATTGCAAAATATTTCTGACCGAGTCTTGCTAGTTTCAAAAATATGCCACAAAAACTTTTCGTGTGCGGCATGATTTCAGGTGGCCTTTCCTATGCAGTTTTTTTGCTCTATTTTAAAAACTAGGCATTTATTTAGCAAAATTCCATTTCACATCGCTTTGAATGCCTTTCCTCGTTAAAATAAGCCCTCAATCGGCAAGTTCGGTGACAATGTATTTTATGAATAAAAAAATTAAAGGCAATCCATGCTCCTTTCGTGAAATTTCGATAATTTTTTGTCACCGATTTTGACGAGTGAGCACTCGTTGGACGCGGTATAATGAGAGAAATATAACTGAAAAATATTTCTGACCGAATCTTTCTAGTTTCAAAAATATTCCACAAAAACTTTTCTTGTGCGGCCTGATTTCAGGTGGCTTTCCTATGCAGTTTTTTTGCTTTATTTTAAAAACTAGGCATTTATTTAGGAAAATTCCTTCTCACATCGCTTTGTATTCCTTTCCTCGTAAAAAGAAGCCCTCAATCGGCAAGATCGGTGACATTGTATTTTATGAATGAAAAAAGTGCAAAGGCAATCCATGCTCCTTTTGTGAAATTTCGATTAAAATTTTTTGTCACCGATTTTGACGAGTGAGCACTCGTTGGACGAGGAATAATGAGACAAGTATAACTGCAAAATATTTTTGACCGAATCTTTCTAGTTTCAAAAATATACCACACGCTTTGTATTCCTTTCCTCGTTAAAATCAGCTCTCAATCGGCAAGTTCGGTGACAATGTATTTTATGAATGAAAAAAGTGCAAAGGCGTCCATGCTTCTTTTGTGAAATATCGATTAAAATGTTTTGTCACCGATTTTGACGAATGAGCACTCGTTGGACGAGGAATAATGAGAGAAATATAACTGCAAAATATTTTTGACCGAATCTTTCTAGTTTCAAAAATATACCACAAAAACTTTTCGTGTGCGGCCTGATTTCAGGCGGCCTTTCCTATGCAGTTTTTTTGCTCTATTTTTAAAACTAGACATTTATTTAGCAAAATTCCTTTTCACATCGCTTTGTATTCCTTTCCTCGTTAAAATAAGCTCTCAATCGGCAAGTTCGGTGACAACGTATTTTATGAATGAAAAAAGTGCAAAGGCAGTCCATGCCATTTTTGTGAAATTTCGATTAAATTTTTTTGTCACCGATTTTGACGAATTAGCACTCGTTGGACGCGGAATAATGAGAGAAGTATAACTGCAAAATATTTCTGACCGAGTCTTGCTATTTTCAAAAATATGCCACAAAAACTTTTCGTGTGCGGCCTGATTTCAGGTGGCCTTTCCTATGCAGTTTTTTTTGCTCTATTTTAAAAACTAGGCATTTATTTAGCAAAATTCCATTTCACATCGCTTTGAATACCTTTCCTCGTTAAAATAAGCCCTCAATCGGCAAGTTCGGTGACAATGCATTTTATGAATAACAACATTAAAGGCAATCCATGCTCCTTTCGTGAAATTTCGATAATTTTTTGTCACCGATTTTGAGGAGTGAGCACTCGTTGGACGCGGAATAATGAGGGAAGTATAACTGCAAAATATTTCTGACCGAATCTTTCTAGTTTCAAAAATATTCCACAAAAACTTTTCTTGTGCGGCCTGATTTCAGGTGGCTTTCCTATGCAGTTTTTTTGCTCTATTTTAAAAACTAGACATTTATTTAGCAAAACTATTCTTCACGTCGCTTTGTATTCCTTTCCTCGTTAAAATAAGCTCTCAATCGGCAAGATCGGTGACATTGTATTTTATGAATGAAAAAAGTGCAAAGGCAGTCCATGCCATTTTTGTGAAATTTCGATTAAATTTTATTGTCACCGATTTTGACGAATGAGCACTCGTTGAACGCGGAATAATGAGTGAAATATAACTGAAACATATTTCTGACCGAGTCTTGCTAATTTCAAAAATATGCCACAAAAATTTTCGTGTGCGGCCTGATTTCAGGTGACCTTTCCTATGCAGTTTTTTTGCTCTATTTTAAAAACTAGACATTTATTTAGCAAAACTATTCTTCACGTCGCTTTGCATTCCTTTCCTCGTTAAAATAAGCTCTCAATCGGCAAGATCGGTGACATTGTATTTTATGAATGAAAAAAGTGCAAAGGCAGTCCATGCCATTTTTGTGAAATTTCGATTAAATTTTATTGTCACCGATTTTGACGAATGAGCACTCGTTGGACGAGGAATAATGAGAGAAATATAACTGCAAAATATTTTTGACCGAATCTTTCTAGTTTCAAAAATATACCACAAAAACTTTTCGTGTGCGGCCTGATTTCAGGCGGCCTTTCCTATGCAGTTTTTTTGCTCTATTTTTAAAACTAGACATTTATTTAGCAAAATTCCTTTTCACATCGCTTTGTATTCCTTTCCTCGTTAAAATAAGCTCTCAATCGGCAAGTTCGGTGACAACGTATTTTATGAATGAAAAAAGTGCAAAGGCAGTCCATGCCATTTTTGTGAAATTTCGATTAAATTTTTTTGTCACCGATTTTGACGAGTGAGCACTCGTTGGACGAGGAATAATGAGAGAAGTATAACTGCAAAATATTTCTGACCGAGTCTTGCTATTTTCAAAAATATGCCACAAAAACTTTTCGTGTGCGGCCTGATTTCAAGTGGCCTTTCCTATGCAGATTTCTTTGCTCTATTTTAAAAACTAGGCATTTATTTAGCAAAATTCCTTTCAACATCGCTTTTAATTCCTTTCCTCGTTAAAATAAGCCTAAATCGGCAAGTTCGGTGACAATGTATTTTATGAATGAAAAAAGTGCAAAGGCAGTCCATGCTGCTCCTTTTGTGAAATTTCGATTAAAATTTTTGTCACCGATATTGTCGAATGAGCACTCGTTGAACGCGGAATAATGAGTGAAATATAACTGAAACATATTTCTGACCGAGTCTTGCTAATTTCAAAAATATGCCACAAAAACTTTTCGTGTGCGGCCTGATTTCAGGTGGCCTTTCCTATGCAGATTTTTTTGCTCTATTTTAAAAACTAGACATTTATTTAGCAAAACTATTCTTCACGTCGCTTTGTATTCCTTTCCTCGTTAAAATAAGCTCTCAAACGGCAAGATCGGTGACATTGTATTTTATGAATGAAAAAAGTGCAAAGGCAATCCATGCTCCTTTTGTGAAATTTCGATTAAAATTTTTTGTCACCGATTTTGACGAGTGAGCACTCGTTGGACGAGGAATAATGAGAGAAGTATAACTGCAAAATATTTTTGACCGAATCTTTCTAGTTTCAAAAATATACCACACGCTTTGTATTCCTTTCCTCGTTAAAATCAGCTCTCAATCGGCAAGTTCGGTGACAATGTATTTTATGAATGAAAAAAGTGCAAAGGCAGTCCATGCTTCTTTTGTGAAATATCGATTAAAATGTTTTGTCACCGATTTTGACGAATGAGCACTCGTTGGACGAGAAATAATGAGAGAAGTACAACTGCAGAATATTTTTGACCGAATCTTTCTAGTTTCAAAAATATACCACAAAAACTTTTCGTGTGCGGCCTGATTTCAGGCGGCCTTTCCTATGCAGTTTTTTTGCTCTATTTTTAAAACTAGGCATTTATTTAGCAAAATTCCTTTTCACATCGCTTTGTATTCCTTTCCTCGTTAAAATAAGCTCTCAATCGGCAAGTTCGGTGACAACGTATTTTATGAATGAAAAAAGTGCAAAGGCAGTCCATGCCATTTTTGTGAAATTTCGATTAAATTTTTTTGTCACCGATTTTGACGAATGAGCACTCGTTGGACGCGGAATAATGAGAGAAGTATAACTGCAAAATATTTCTGACCGAGTCTTGCTATTTTCAAAAATATGCCACAAAAACTTTTCGTGTGCGGCCTGATTTCAGGTGGCCTTTCCTATGCAGTTTTTTTTGCTCTATTTTAAAAACTAGGCATTTATTTAGCAAAATTCCATTTCACATCGCTTTGAATACCTTTCCTCGTTAAAATAAGCCCTCAATCGGCAAGTTCGGTGACAATGCATTTTATGAATAACAACATTAAAGGCAATCCATGCTCCTTTCGTGAAATTTCGATAATTTTTTGTCACCGATTTTGACGAGTGAGCACTCGTTGGACGCGGAATAATGAGGGAAGTATAACTGAAACATATTTCTGACCGAGTCTTGCTAATTTCAAAAATATGCCACAAAAATTTTCGTGTGCGGCCTGATTTCAGGTGGCTTTCCTATGCAGTTTTTTTGCTCTATTTTAAAAACTAGACATTTATTTAGCAAAACTATTCTTCACGTCGCTTTGTATTCCTTTCCTCGTTAAAATAAGCTCTCAATCGGCAAGATCGGTGACATTGTATTTTATGAATGAAAAAAGTGCAAAGGCAGTCCATGCCATTTTTGTGAAATTTCGATTAAATTTTATTGTCACCGATTTTGACGAATGAGCACTCGTTGAACGCGGAATAATGAGTGAAATATAACTGAAACATATTTCTGACCGAGTCTTGCTAATTTCAAAAATATGCCACAAAAACTTTTCGTGTGCGGCCTGATTTCAAGTGGCCTTTCCTATGCAGATTTCTTTGCTCTATTTTAAAAACTAGGCATTTATTTAGCAAAATTCCTTTCAACATCGCTTTTAATTCCTTTCCTCGTTAAAATAAGCCTAAATCGGCAAGTTCGGTGACAATGTATTTTATGAATGAAAAAAGTGCAAAGGCAGTCCATGCTGCTCCTTTTGTGAAATTTCGATTAAAATTTTTGTCACCGATATTGTCAAATGAGCACTCGTTGAACGCGGAATAATGAGTGAAATATAACTGAAACATATTTCTGACCGAGTCTTGCTAATTTCAAAAATATGCCACAAAAACTTTTCGTGTGCGGCCTGATTTCAGGTGGCCTTTCCTATGCAGATTTTTTTGCTCTATTTTAAAAACTAGACATTTATTTAGCAAAACTATTCTTCACGTCGCTTTGTATTCCTTTCCTCGTTAAAATAAGCTCTCAAACGGCAAGATCGGTGACATTGTATTTTATGAATGAAAAAAGTGCAAAGGCAATCCATGTTCCTTTTGTGAAATTTCGATTAAAATTTTTTGTAACCGATTTTGACGAGTGAGCACACGTTGGACGCGGAATAATGACAGAAATATAACTGCAAAATATTTCTGACCGAATCTTTCTAGTTTCAAAAATATTCCACAAAAATTTTCGTGTGCGGCCTGATTTCAGGTGGCTTTCCTATGCAGTTTTTTTGCTCTATTTTAAAAACTAGATATTTATTTAGCAAAACTATTCTTCACGTCGCTTTGTATTCCTTTCCTCGTTAAAATAAGCTCTCAATCGGCAAGATCGGTGACATTGTATTTTATGAATGAAAAAAGTGCAAAGGCAATCCATGCTCCTTTCGTGAAATTTCGATAATTTTTTGTCACCGATTTTGACGAGTGAGCACTCGTTGGACGCGGAATAATGAGGGAAGTATAACTGCAAAATATTTCTGACCGAATCTTTCTAGTTTCAAAAATATTCCACAAAAACTTTTCGTGTGCGGCCTGATTTCAAGTGGCTTTCCTATGCAGTTTTTTTGCTCTATTTTAAAAACTATACATTTATTTAGCAAAATTCCATTTCACATCGCTTTGAATGCCTTTCCTCGTTAAAATAAGCCCTCAATCGGCAAGTTCGGTGACAATGTATTTTATGAATAAAAAAATTAAAGTCAATCCATGCTCCTTTCGTGAAATTTCGATAATTTTTTGTCACCGATTTTGACGAGTGAGCACTCGTTGGACGCGGTATAATGAGAGAAATATAACTGAAAAATATTTCTGACCGAATCTTTCTAGTTTCAAAAATATTCCACAAAAACTTTTCTTGTGCGGCCTGATTTCAGGTGGCTTTCCTATGCAGTTTTTTTGCTTTATTTTAAAAACTAGGCATTTATTTAGGAAAATTCCTTCTCACATCGCTTTGTATTCCTTTCCTCGTAAAAAGAAGCCCTCAATCGGCAAGATCGGTGACATTGTATTTTATGAATGAAAAAAGTGCAAAGGCAATCCATGCTCCTTTTGTGAAATTTCGATTAAAATTTTTTGTCACCGATTTTGACGAGTGAGCACTCGTTGGACGAGGAATAATGAGACAAGTATAACTGCAAAATATTTTTGACCGAATCTTTCTAGTTTCAAAAATATACCACACGCTTTGTATTCCTTTCCTCGTTAAAATCAGCTCTCAATCGGCAAGTTCGGTGACAATGTATTTTATGAATGAAAAAAGTGCAAAGGCGTCCATGCTTCTTTTGTGAAATATCGATTAAAATGTTTTGTCACCGATTTTGACGAATGAGCACTCGTTGGACGAGGAATAATGAGAGAAATATAACTGCAAAATATTTTTGACCGAATCTTTCTAGTTTCAAAAATATACCACAAAAACTTTTCGTGTGCGGCCTGATTTCAGGTGGCTTTCCTATGCAGTTTTTTTGCTCTATTTTAAAAACTAGACATTTATTTAGCAAAACTATTCTTCACGTCGCTTTGTATTCCTTTCCTCGTTAAAATAAGCTCTCAATCGGCAAGATCGGTGACATTGTATTTTATGAATGAAAAAAGTGCAAAGGCAGTCCATGCCATTTTTGTGAAATTTCGATTAAATTTTATTGTCACCGATTTTGACGAATGAGCACTCGTTGAACGCGGAATAATGAGTGAAATATAACTGAAACATATTTCTGACCGAGTCTTGCTAATTTCAAAAATATGCCACAAAAATTTTCGTGTGCGGCCTGATTTCAGGTGACCTTTCCTATGCAGTTTTTTTGCTCTATTTTAAAAACTAGACATTTATTTAGCAAAACTATTCTTCACGTCGCTTTGCATTCCTTTCCTCGTTAAAATAAGCTCTCAATCGGCAAGATCGGTGACATTGTATTTTATGAATGAAAAAAGTGCAAAGGCAGTCCATGCCATTTTTGTGAAATTTCGATTAAATTTTATTGTCACCGATTTTGACGAATGAGCACTCGTTGAACGCGGAATAATGAGTGAAATATAACTGAAACATATTTCTGACCGAGTCTTGCTAATTTCAAAAATATGCCACAAAAACTTTTCGTGTGCGGCCTGATTTCAGGTGGCCTTTCCTATGCAGATTTTTTTGCTCTATTTTAAAAACTAGACATTTATTTAGCAAAACTATTCTTCACGTCGCTTTGTATTTCTTTCCTCGTTAAAATAAGCTCTCAATCGGCAAGATCGGTGACATTGTATTTTATGAATGAAAAAAGTGCAAAGGCAATCCATGCTCCTTTTGTGAAATTTCGATTAAAATTTTTTGTCACCGATTTTGACGAGTGAGCACTCGTTGGACGCGGAATAATGACAGAAATATAACTGCAAAATATTTCTGACCGAATCTTTCTAGTTTCAAAAATATTCCACAAAAATTTTCGTGTGCGGCCTGATTTCAGGTGGCTTTCCTATGCAGTTTTTTTGCTCTATTTTAAAAACTAGATATTTATTTAGCAAAACTATTCTTCACGTCGCTTTGTATTCCTTTCCTCGTTAAAATAAGCTCTCAATCGGCAAGATCGGTGACATTGTATTTTATGAATGAAAAAAGTGCAAAGGCAATCCATGCTCCTTTCGTGAAATTTCGATAATTTTTTGTCACCGATTTTGACGAGTGAGCACTCGTTGGACGCGGAATAATGAGGGAAGTATAACTGCAAAATATTTCTGACCGAATTTTTCTAGTTTCAAAAATATTCCACAAAAACTTTTCGTGTGCGGCCTGATTTCAGGTGGCTTTCCTATGCAGTTTTTTTGCTCTATTTTAAAAACTAGACATTTATTTAGCAAAACTATTCTTCACGTCGCTTTGTATTCCTTTCCTCGTTAAAATAAGCTCTCAATCGGCAAGTTCGGTGACACTGTATTTTATGAATGAAAAAAGTGCAAAGGCAGTCCATGCCATTTTTGTGAAATTTCGATTAAATTTTATTGTCACCGATTTTGACGACTGAGCACTCGTTGGACGCGGAATAATGAGAGAAGTATAATTGCAAAATATTTCTGACCGAGTCTTGCTAGTTTCAAAAATATGCCACAAAAACTTTTCGTGTGCGGCCTGATTTCAGGTGGCCTTTCCTATGCAGTTTTTTTTGCTCTATTTTAAAAACTAGGCATTTATTTAGCAAAATTCCATTTCACATCGCTTTGAATGCCTTTCCTCGTTAAAATAAGCCCTCAATCGGCAAGTTCGGTGACATTGTATTTTATGAATAAAAAAATTAAAGGCAATCCATGCTCCTTTCGTGAAATTTCGATAATTTTTTGTCACCGATTTTGACGAGTGAGCACTCGTTGGACGCGGTATAATGAGAGAAATATAACTGAAAAATATTTCTGACCGAATCTTTCTAGTTTCAAAAATATTCCACAAAAACTTTTCTTGTGCGGCCTGATTTCAGGTGGCTTTCCTATGCAGTTTTTTTGCTTTATTTTAAAAACTAGGCATTTATTTAGGAAAATTCCTTCTCACATCGCTTTGTATTCCTTTCCTCGTAAAAAGAAGCCCTCAATCGGCAAGATCGGTGACATTGTATTTTATGAATGAAAAATGTGCAAAGGCAATCCATGCTCCTTTTGTGAAATTTCGATTAAAATTTTTTGTCACCGATTTTGACGAGTGAGCACTCGTTGGACGAGGAATAATGAGAGAAGTATAACTGCAAAATATTTTTGACCGAATCTTTCTAGTTTCAAAAATATACCACACGCTTTGTATTCCTTTCCTCGTTAAAATCAGCTCTCAATCGGCAAGTTCGGTGACAATGTATTTTATGAATGAAAAAAGTGCAAAGGCAGTCCATGCTTCTTTTGTGAAATATCGATTAAAATGTTTTGTCACCGATTTTGACGAATGAGCACTCGTTGGACGAGGAATAATGAGAGAAATATAACTGCAAAATATTTTTGACCGAATCTTTCTAGTTTCAAAAATATACCACAAAAACTTTTCGTGTGCGGCCTGATTTCAGGCGGCCTTTCCTATGCAGTTTTTTTGCTCTATTTTTAAAACTAGGCATTTATTTAGCAAAATTCCTTTTCACATCGCTTTGTATTCCTTTCCTCGTTAAAATAAGCTCTCAATCGGCAAGTTCGGTGACAACTTTTATGAATGAAAAAAGTGCAAAGGCAGTCCATGCTTCTTTTGTGAAATATCGATTAAAATGTTTTGTCACCGATTTTGACGAGTGAGCACTCGTTGGACGCGGAATAATGACAGACTTATAACTGCAAAATATTTCTGACCGAATCTTGCTAGTTTCAAAAATATGCCACAAAAACTTTTCGTGTGCGGCCTGACTTCAGGTGGCTTTTACTATGCAGTTTTTTTGCTCTATTTTAAAAACAAGACATTTATCTAGCAAAATTCCTCTGCACGTCGCCTTGTATTCCTTTCCTCGTTAAAATAAGCTCTCAATCGTGAAGATCGGTGACATTGTATTTTATGAATGAAAAAAGTGCAAAGGCAGTCCATGCCATTTTTGTGAAATTTCGATTAAATTTTTTTGTCACCGATTTTGACGAATGAGCACTCGTTGGACGCGGAATAATGAGAGAAGTATAACTGCAAAATATTTCTGACCGAGTCTTGCTATTTTCAAAAATATGCCACAAAAACTTTTCGTGTGCGGCCTGATTTCAGGTGGCCTTTCCTATGCAGTTTTTTTTGCTCTATTTTAAAAACTAGGCATTTATTTAGCAAAATTCCATTTCACATCGCTTTGAATACCTTTCCTCGTTAAAATAAGCCCTCAATCGGCAAGTTCGGTGACAATGCATTTTATGAATAACAACATTAAAGGCAATCCATGCTCCTTTCGTGAAATTTCGATAATTTTTTGTCACCGATTTTGACGAGTGAGCACTCGTTGGACGCGGAATAATGAGGGAAGTATAACTGCAAAATATTTCTGACCGAATCTTTCTAGTTTCAAAAATATTCCACAAAAACTTTTCGTGTGCGGCCTGATTTCAGGTGGCTTTCCTATGCAGTTTTTTTGCTCTATTTTAAAAACTAGACATTTATTTAGCAAAACTATTCTTCACGTCGCTTTGTATTCCTTTCCTCGTTAAAATAAGCCTAAATCGGCAAGTTCGGTGACAATGTATTTTATGAATGAAAAAAGTGCAAAGGCAGTCCATGCTGCTCCTTTTGTGAAATTTCGATTAAAATTTTTGTCACCGATATTGTCGAATGAGCACTCGTTGAACGCGGAATAATGAGTGAAATATAACTGAAACATATTTCTGACCGAGTCTTGCTAATTTCAAAAATATGCCACAAAAACTTTTCGTGTGCGGCCTGATTTCAGGTGGCCTTTCCTATGCAGATTTTTTTGCTCTATTTTAAAAACTAGACATTTATTTAGCAAAACTATTCTTCACGTCGCTTTGTATTTCTTTCCTCGTTAAAATAAGCTCTCAATCGGCAAGATCGGTGACATTGTATTTTATGAATGAAAAAAGTGCAAAGGCAATCCATGCTCCTTTTGTGAAATTTCGATTAAAATTTTTTGTCACCGATTTTGACGAGTGAGCGCTCGTTGGACGCGGAATAATGACAGAAATATAACTGCAAAATATTTCTGACCGAATCTTTCTAGTTTCAAAAATATTCCACAAAAATTTTCGTGTGCGGCCTGATTTCAGGTGGCTTTCCTATGCAGTTTTTTTGCTCTATTTTAAAAACTAGATATTTATTTAGCAAAACTATTCTTCACGTCGCTTTGTATTCCTTTCCTCGTTAAAATAAGCTCTCAATCGGCAAGATCGGTGCCATTGTATTTTATGAATGAAAAAAGTGCAAAGGCAATCCATGCTCCTTTCGTGAAATTTCGATAAATTTTTGTCACCGATTTTGACGAGTGAGCACTCGTTGGACCCGTAATAATGAGGGAAGTATAACTGCAAAATATTTCTGACCGAATCTTTCTAGTTTCAAAAATATTCCACAAAAACTTTTCGTGTGCGGCCTGATTTCAGGTGGCTTTCCTATGCAGTTTTTTTGCTCTATTTTAAAAACTAGACATTTATTTAGCAAAACTATTCTTCACGTCGCTTTGTATTCCTTTCCTCGTTAAAATAAGCTCTCAATCGTGAAGATCGGTGACATTGTATTTTATGAATGAAAAAAGTGCAAAGGCAGTCCATGCCATTTTTGTGAAATTTCGATTAAATTTTTTTGTCACCGATTTTGACGAATGAGCACTCGTTGGACGCGGAATAATGAGAGAAGTATAACTGCAAAATATTTCTGACCGAGTCTTGCTATTTTCAAAAATATGCCACAAAAACTTTTCGTGTGCGGCCTGATTTCAGGTGGCCTTTCCTATGCAGTTTTTTTTGCTCTATTTTAAAAACTAGGCATTTATTTAGCAAAATTCCATTTCACATCGCTTTGAATACCTTTCCTCGTTAAAATAAGCCCTCAATCGGCAAGTTCGGTGACAATGCATTTTATGAATAACAACATTAAAGGCAATCCATGCTCCTTTCGTGAAATTTCGATAATTTTTTGTCACCGATTTTGACGAGTGAGCACTCGTTGGACGCGGAATAATGAGGGAAGTATAACTGCAAAATATTTCTGACCGAATCTTTCTAGTTTCAAAAATATTCCACAAAAACTTTTCTTGTGCGGCCTGATTTCAGGTGGCTTTCCTATGCAGTTTTTTTGCTCTATTTTAAAAACTAGACATTTATTTAGCAAAACTATTCTTCACGTCGCTTTGTATTCCTTTCCTCGTTAAAATAAGCTCTCAATCGGCAAGATCGGTGACATTGTATTTTATGAATGAAAAAAGTGCAAAGGCAGTCCATGCCATTTTTGTGAAATTTCGATTAAATTTTATTGTCACCGATTTTGACGAATGAGCACTCGTTGAACGCGGAATAATGAGTGAAATATAACTGAAACATATTTCTGACCGAGTCTTGCTAATTTCAAAAATATGCCACAAAAATTTTCGTGTGCGGCCTGATTTCAGGTGGCCTTTCCTATGCAGGTTTTTTTGCTCTATTTTAAAAACTAGGCATTTATTTAGCAAAATTCCATTTCACATCTCTTTGAATGCCTTTCCTCGTTAAAATAAGCCCTCAATCGGCAAGTTTGGTGACAATGTATTTTATGAATAAAAAAATTAAAGGCAATCCATGCTCCTTTCGTGAAATTTCGATAATTTTTTGTCACCGATTTTGACGAGTGAGCATTCGTTGGACGCGGTATAATGAGAGAAATATAACTGAAAAATATTTCTGACCGAATCTTTCTAGTTTCAAAAATATTCCACAAAAACTTTTCTTGTGCGGCCTGATTTCAGGTGGCTTTCCTATGCAGTTTTTTTGCTTTATTTTAAAAACTAGGCATTTATTTAGGAAAAGTCCTTCTCACATCGCTTTGTATTCCTTTCCTCGTAAAAAGAAGCCCTCAATCGGCAAGATCGGTGACATTGTATTTTATGAATGAAAAAAGTGCAAAGGCAATCCATGCTCCTTTTGTGAAATTTCGATTAAAATTTTTTGTCACCGATTTTGACGAGAGAGCACTCGTTGGACGAGGAATAATGAGAGAAGTATAACTGCAAAATATTTTTGACCGAATCTTTCTAGTTTCAAAAATATACCACAAAAACTTTTCGTGTGCGGCCTGATTTCAGGCGGCCTTTCCTATGCAGTTTTTTTGCTCTATTTTTAAAACTAGCCATTTACTTAGCAAAATTCCTTTTCACATCGCTTTGTATTCCTTTCCTCGTTAAAATAAGCTCTCAATCGGCAAGTTCGGTGACAACGTATTTTATGAATGAAAAAAGTGCAAAGGCAGTCCATGCTTCTTTTGTGAAATATCGATTAAAATGTTTTGTCACCGATTTTGACGAGTGAGCACTTGTTGGACGCGGAATAATGACAGACTTATAACTGCAAAATATTTCTGACCGAATCTTGCTAGTTTCAAAAATATGCCACAAAAACTTTTCGTGTGCGGCCTGACTTCAGGTGGCTTTTACTATGCAGTTTTTTTGCTCTATTTTAAAAACAAGACATTTATCTAGCAAAATTCCTCTGCACGTCGCCTTGTATTCCTTTCCTCGTTAAAATAAGCTCTCAATCGTGAAGATCGGTGACATTGTATTTTATGAATGAAAAAAGTGCAAAGGCAGTCCATGCCATTTTTGTGAAATTTCGATTAAATTTTTTTGTCACCGATTTTGACGAATGAGCACTCGTTGGACGCGGAATAATGAGAGAAGTATAACTGCAAAATATTTCTGACCGAGTCTTGCTATTTTCAAAAATATGCCACAAAAACTTTTCGTGTGCGGCCTGATTTCAGGTGGCCTTTCCTATGCAGTTTTTTTTTGCTCTATTTTAAAAACTAGGCATTTATTTAGCAAAATTCCATTTCACATCGCTTTGAATACCTTTCCTCGTTAAAATAAGCCCTCAATCGGCAAGTTCGGTGACAATGCATTTTATGAATAACAACATTAAAGGCAATCCATGCTCCTTTCGTGAAATTTCGATAATTTTTTGTCACCGATTTTGACGAGTGAGCACTCGTTGGACGCGGAATAATGAGGGAAGTATAACTGCAAAATATTTCTGACCGAATCTTTCTAGTTTCAAAAATATTCCACAAAAACTTTTCTTGTGCGGCCTGATTTCAGGTGGCTTTCCTATGCAGTTTTTTTGCTCTATTTTAAAAACTAGACATTTATTTAGCAAAACTATTCTTCACGTCGCTTTGTATTCCTTTCCTCGTTAAAATAAGCTCTCAATCGGCAAGATCGGTGACATTGTATTTTATGAATGAAAAAAGTGCAAAGGCAATCCATGCTCCTTTCGTGAAATTTCGATAATTTTTTGTCACCGATTTTGACGAGTGAGCACTCGTTGGACGCGGAATAATGAGGGAAGTATAACTGCAAAATATTTCTGACCGAATCTTTCTATTTTCAAAAATATTCCACACAAACTTTTCGTGTGCGGCCTGATTTCAGGTGGCTTTCCTATGCAGTTTTTTTGCTCTATTTTAAAAACTAGACATTTATTTAGCAAAACTATTCTTCACGTTGCTTTGTATTCCTTTCGTCGTTAAAATAAGCTCTCAATCGGCAGGTTCGGTGACATTGTATTTTATGAATGAAAAAAGTGCAAAGGCAGTCCATGCCATTTTTGTGAAATTTCGATTAAATTTTATTGTCACCGATTTTGACGACTGAGCACTCGTTGGACGCGGAATAATGAGAGAAGTATAATTGCAAAATATTTCTGACCGAGTCTTGCTAGTTTCAAAAATATGCCACAAAAACTTTTCGTGTGCGGCCTGATTTCAGGTGGCTTTCCTATGCAGTTTTTTTGCTCTATTTTAAAAACTAGACATTTATTTAGCAAAACTATTCTTCACGTCGCTTTGTATTCCTTTCCTCGTTAAAATAAGCCCTCAATCGGCAAGTTCGGTGACAATGTATTTTATGAATAAAAAAATTAAAGGCAATCCATGCTCCTTTCGTGAAATTTCGATAATTTTTTGTCACCGATTTTGACGAGTGAGCACTCGTTGGACGCGGTATAATGAGAGAAATATAACTGAAAAATATTTCTGAGCGAATCTTTCTAGTTTCAAAAATATTCCATAAAAACTTTTCTTGTGCGGCCTGATTTCAGGTGGCTTTCCTATGCAGTTTTTTTGCTTTATTTTAAAAACTAGGCATTTATTTAGGAAAATTCCTTCTCACAACGCTTTGTATTCCTTTCCTCGTAAAAAGAAGCCCTCAATCGGCAAGATCGGTGACATTGTATTTTATGAATGAAAAAAGTGCAAAGGCAATCCATGCTCCTTTTGTGAAATTTCGATTAAAATTTTTTGTCACCGATTTTGACGAGTGAGCACTCGTTGGACGAGGAATAATGAGAGAAGTATAACCGCAAAATATTTTTGACCGAATCTTTCTAGTTTCAAAAATATACCACACGCTTTGTATTCCTTTCCTCGTTAAAATCAGCTCTCAATCGGCAAGTTCGGTGACAATGTATTTAATGAATGAAAAAAGTGCAAAGGCAGTCCATGCTTCTTTTGTGAAATATCGATTAAAATGTTTTGTCACCGATTTTGACGAATGAGCACTCGTTGGACGAGGAATAATGAGAGAAATATAACTGCAAAATATTTTTGACCGAATCTTTCTAGTTTCAAAAATATACCACAAAAACTTTTCGTGTGCGGCCTGATTTCAGGCGGCCTTTCCTATGCAGTTTTTTTGCTCTATTTTTAAAACTGGGCATTTATTTAGCAAAATTCCTTTTCACATCGCTTTGTATTCCTTTCCTCGTTAAAATAAGCTCTCAATCGGCAAGTTCGGAGACAATGTATTTTATGAATGAAAAAAGTGCAAAGGCAGTCCATGCTTCTTTTGTGAAATTTCGATCAAATTTTATTGTCAGCGATTTTGACGAATGAGCACTCGTTGAACGCGGAATAATGAGTGAAATATAACTGAAACATATTTCTGACCGAGTCTTGCTAATTTCAAAAATATGCCACAAAAACTTTTCGTGTGCGGCCTGATTTCAGGTGGCCTTTCCTATGCAGATTTTTTTGCTCTATTTTAAAAACTAGACATTTATTTAGCAAAACTATTCTTCACGTCGCTTTGCATTCCTTTCCTCGTTAAAATAAGCTCTCAATCGGCAAGATCGGTGACATTGTATTTTATGAATGAAAAAAGTGCAAAGGCAGTCCATGCCATTTTTGTGAAATTTCGATTAAATTTTTTTGTCACCGATTTTGACGAATGAGCACTCGTTGGACGCGGAATAATGAGAGAAGTATAACTGCAAAATATTTCTGACCGAGTCTTGCTATTTTCAAAAATATGCCACAAAAACTTTTCGTGTGCGGCCTGATTTCAGGTGGCCTTTCCTATGCAGTTTTTTTTTGCTCTATTTTAAAAACTAGGCATTTATTTAGCAAAATTCCATTTCACATCGCTTTGAATACCTTTCCTCGTTAAAATAAGCCCTCAATCGGCAAGTTCGGTGACAATGCATTTTATGAATAACAACATTAAAGGCAATCCATGCTCCTTTCGTGAAATTTCGATAATTTTTTGTCACCGATTTTGACGAGTGAGCACTCGTTGGACGCGGAATAATGAGGGAAGTATAACTGCAAAATATTTCTGACCGAATCTTTCTAGTTTCAAAAATATTCCACAAAAACTTTTCTTGTGCGGCCTGATTTCAGGTGGCTTTCCTATGCAGTTTTTTTGCTCTATTTTAAAAACTAGACATTTATTTAGCAAAACTATTCTTCACGTCGCTTTGTATTCCTTTCCTCGTTAAAATAAGCTCTCAATCGGCAAGATCGGTGACATTGTATTTTATGAATGAAAAAAGTGCAAAGGCAATCCATGCTCCTTTCGTGAAATTTCGATAATTTTTTGTCACCGATTTTGACGAGTGAGCACTCGTTGGACGCGGAATAATGAGGGAAGTATAACTGCAAAATATTTCTGACCGAATCTTTCTATTTTCAAAAATATTCCACACAAACTTTTCGTGTGCGGCCTGATTTCAGGTGGCTTTCCTATGCAGTTTTTTTGCTCTATTTTAAAAACTAGACATTTATTTAGCAAAACTATTCTTCACGTTGCTTTGTATTCCTTTCGTCGTTAAAATAAGCTCTCAATCGGCAGGTTCGGTGACATTGTATTTTATGAATGAAAAAAGTGCAAAGGCAGTCCATGCCATTTTTGTGAAATTTCGATTAAATTTTATTGTCACCGATTTTGACGACTGAGCACTCGTTGGACGCGGAATAATGAGAGAAGTATAATTGCAAAATATTTCTGACCGAGTCTTGCTAGTTTCAAAAATATGCCACAAAAACTTTTCGTGTGCGGCCTGATTTCAGGTGGCTTTCCTATGCAGTTTTTTTGCTCTATTTTAAAAACTAGACATTTATTTAGCAAAACTATTCTTCACGTCGCTTTGTATTCCTTTCCTCGTTAAAATAAGCCCTCAATCGGCAAGTTCGGTGACAATGTATTTTATGAATAAAAAAATTAAAGGCAATCCATGCTCCTTTCGTGAAATTTCGATAATTTTTTGTCACCGATTTTGACGAGTGAGCACTCGTTGGACGCGGTATAATGAGAGAAATATAACTGAAAAATATTTCTGAGCGAATCTTTCTAGTTTCAAAAATATTCCACAAAAACTTTTCTTGTGCGGCCTGATTTCAGGTGGCTTTCCTATGCAGTTTTTTTGCTTTATTTTAAAAACTAGGCATTTATTTAGGAAAATTCCTTCTCACAACGCTTTGTATTCCTTTCCTCGTAAAAAGAAGCCCTCAATCGGCAAGATCGGTGACATTGTATTTTATGAATGAAAAAAGTGCAAAGGCAATCCATGCTCCTTTTGTGAAATTTCGATTAAAATTTTTTGTCACCGATTTTGACGAGTGAGCACTCGTTGGACGAGGAATAATGAGAGAAGTATAACCGCAAAATATTTTTGACCGAATCTTTCTAGTTTCAAAAATATACCACACGCTTTGTATTCCTTTCCTCGTTAAAATCAGCTCTCAATCGGCAAGTTCGGTGACAATGTATTTAATGAATGAAAAAAGTGCAAAGGCAGTCCATGCTTCTTTTGTGAAATATCGATTAAAATGTTTTGTCACCGATTTTGACGAATGAGCACTCGTTGGACGAGGAATAATGAGAGAAATATAACTGCAAAATATTTTTGACCGAATCTTTCTAGTTTCAAAAATATACCACAAAAACTTTTCGTGTGCGGCCTGATTTCAGGCGGCCTTTCCTATGCAGTTTTTTTGCTCTATTTTTAAAACTGGGCATTTATTTAGCAAAATTCCTTTTCACATCGCTTTGTATTCCTTTCCTCGTTAAAATAAGCTCTCAATCGGCAAGTTCGGAGACAATGTATTTTATGAATGAAAAAAGTGCAAAGGCAGTCCATGCTTCTTTTGTGAAATTTCGATCAAATTTTATTGTCAGCGATTTTGACGAATGAGCACTCGTTGAACGCGGAATAATGAGTGAAATATAACTGAAACATATTTCTGACCGAGTCTTGCTAATTTCAAAAATATGCCACAAAAACTTTTCGTGTGCGGCCTGATTTCAGGTGGCCTTTCCTATGCAGATTTTTTTGCTCTATTTTAAAAACTAGACATTTATTTAGCAAAACTATTCTTCACGTCGCTTTGCATTCCTTTCCTCGTTAAAATAAGCTCTCAATCGGCAAGATCGGTGACATTGTATTTTATGAATGAAAAAAGTGCAAAGGCAGTCCATGCCATTTTTGTGAAATTTCGATTAAATTTTATTGTCACCGATTTTGACGAATGAGCACTCGTTGAACGCGGAATAATGAGTGAAATATAACTGAAACATATTTCTGACCGAGTCTTGCTAATTTCAAAAATATGCCACAAAAACTTTTCGTGTGCGGCCTGATTTCAAGTGGCCTTTCCTATGCAGATTTCTTTGCTCAATTTTAAAAACTAGGCATTTATTTAGCAAAATTCCTTTCAACATCGCTTTTAATTCCTTTCCTCGTTAAAATAAGCCTAAATCGGCAAGTTCGGTGACAATGTAATTTATGAATGAAAAAAGTGCAAAGGCAGTCCATGCTGCTCCTTTTGTGAAATTTCGATTAAAATTTTTGTCACCGATATTGTCGAATGAGCACTCGTTGAACGCGGAATAATGAGTGAAATATAACTGAAACATATTTCTGACCGAGTCTTGCTAATTTCAAAAATATGCCACAAAAACTTTTCGTGTGCGGCCTGATTTCAGGTGGCCTTTCCTATGCAGATTTTTTTGCTCTATTTTAAAAACTAGACATTTATTTCGCAAAACTATTCTTCACGTCGCTTTGTATTCCTTTCCTCGTTAAAATAAGCACTCAATCGGCAAGATCGGTGACATTGTATTTTATGAATGAAAAAAGTGCAAAGGCAATCCATGCTCCTTTTGTGAAATTTCGATTAAAATTTTTTGTCACCGATTTTGACGAGTGAGCACTCGTTGGACGCGGAATAATGACAGAAATATAACTGCAAAATATTTCTGACCGAATCTTGCTAGTTTCAAAAATATGCCACAAAAACTTTTCGTGTGCGGCATGATTTCAGTTGGCTTTTCCTATGCAGTTTTTTTGCTCTATTTTAAAAACTAGACATTTATTTAGCAAAATTCCTCTTCACGTCGATTTGTATTCCTTTCCTCGTTAAAATAAACTCTCAATCGGGAAGATCGGTGACAATGTATTTTATGAATGAAAAAAGTGCAAAGGCAGTCCATGCTTCTTTTGTGAAATATCGATTAAAATGTTTTGTCACCGATTTTGACGAATGAGCACTCGTTGGACGCGGAATAATGAGAGAAGTATAACTGCAAAATATTTCTGACCGAGTCTTGCTAGTTTCAAAAATATGCCACAAAAACTTTTCGTGTGCGGCCTGATTTCAGGTGGCCTTTCCTATGCAGTTTTTTTTGCTCTATTTTAAAAACTAGGCATTTATTTAGCAAAATTCCATTTCACATCGCTTTGCATGCCTTTCCTCGTTAAAATAAGCCCTCAATCGGCAAGTTCGGTGACAATGAATTTTATGAATAAAAAAATTAAAGGCAATCCATGCTCCTTTCGTGAAATTTCGATAATTTTTTGTCACCGATTTTGACGAGTGAGCACTCGTTGGACGCGGTATAATGAGAGAAATATAACTGAAAAATATTTCTGACCGAACCTTTCTAGTTTCAAAAATATTCCACAAAAACTTTTCTTGTGCGGCCTGATTTCAGGTGGCTTTCCTATGCAGTTTTTTTGCTTTATTTTAAAAACTAGGCATTTATTTAGGAAAATTCCTTCTCACATCGCTTTGTATTCCTTTCCTCGTAAAAAGAAGCCCTCAATCGGCAAGATCGGTGACATTGTATTTTATGAATGAAAAAAGTGCAAAGGCAATCCATGCTCCTTTTGTGAAATTTCGATTAAAATTTTTTGTCACCGATTTTGACGAGTGAGCACTCGTTGGACGAGGAATAATGAGAGAAGTATAACTGCAAAATATTTTTGACCGAATCTTTCTAGTTTCAAAAATATACCACACGCTTTGTATTCCTTTCCTCGTTAAAATCAGCTCTCAATCGGCAAGTTCGGTGACAATGTATTTTATGAATGAAAAAAGTGCAAAGGCAGTCCATGCTTCTTTTGTGAAATATCGATTAAAATGTTTTGTCACCGATTTTGACGAATGAGCACTCGTTGGACGAGGAATAATGAGAGAAATATAACTGCAAAATATTTTTGACCGAATCTTTCTAGTTTCAAAAATATACCACAAAAACTTTTCGTGTGCGGCCTGATTTCAGGCGGCCTTTCCTATGCAGTTTTTTTGCTCTATTTTTAAAACTAGGCACTTATTTAGCAAAATTCCTTTTCAAATCGCTTTGTATTCCTTTCCTCGTTAAAATAAGCTCTCAATCGGCAAGTTCGGTGACAATGTATTTTATGAATGAAAAAAGTGCAAAGGCAGTCCATGCTTCTTTTGTGAAATATCGATTAAAATGTTTTGTCACCGATTTTGACGAGTGAGCACTCGTTGGACGCGGAATAATGACAGACTTATAACTGCAAAATATTTCTGACCGAATCTTGCTAGTTTCAAAAATATGCCACAAAAACTTTTCGTGTGCGGCCTGACTTCAGGTGGCTTTTACTATGCAGTTTTTTTGCTCTATTTTAAAAACAAGACATTTATTTAGCAAAATTCCTCTTCACGTCGATTTGTATTCCTTTCCTCGTTAAAATAAGCTCTCAATCGGGAAGATCGGTGACAATGTATTTTATGAATGAAAAAAGTGCAAAGGCAGTCCATGCTTCTTTTGTGAAATATCGATTAAAATGTTTTGTCACCGATTTTGACGAATGAGCACTCGTTGGACGAGAAATAATGAGAGAAGTACAACTGCAGAATATTTTTGACCGAATCTTTCTAGTTTCAAAAATATTCCACAAAAACTTTTCGTGTGCGGCCTGATTTCAGGTGGCCTTTCCTATGCAGTTTTTTTGCTCTATTTTAAAAACTAGACATTTATTTAGCAAAATTCCTCTTCACGTCGATTTGTATTCCTTTCCTCGTTAAAATAAGCTCTCAATCGGCAAGTTCGGTGACAATGTATTTTATGAATGAAAAAAGTGCAAAGGCAGTCCATGCTTCTTTTGTGAAATTTCGATTAAAATGTTTTGTCACCGATTTTGACGAATGAGCACTCGTTGGACGCGGAATAATGAGAGAAGTATAACTGCAAAATATTTCTGACCGAGTCTTGCTAGTTTCAAAAATATGCCACAAAAACATTTCGTGTGCGGCCTGATTTCAGGTGGCCTTTCCTATGCAGTTTTTTTGCTCTATTTTAAAAACTAGGCATTTATTTAGCAAAATTCCATTTCACATCGCTTTGCATGCCTTTCCTCGTTAAAATAAGCCCTCAATCGGCAAGTTCGGTGACAATGTATTTTATGAATAAAAAAATTAAAGGCAATCCATGCTCCTTTCGTGAAATTTCGATAATTTTTTGTCACCGATTTTGACGAGTGAGCACTCGTTGGACGCGGTATAATGAGAGAAATATAACTGAAAAATATTTCTGACCGAATCTTTCTAGTTTCAAAAATATTCCACAAAAACTTTTCTTGTGCGACCTGATTTCAGGTGGCTTTCCTATGCAGTTTTTTTGCTTTATTTTAAAAACTAGGCATTTATTTAGGAAAATTCCTTCTCACATCGCTTTGTATTCCTTTCCTCGTAAAAAGAAGCCCTCAATCGGCAAGATCGGTCACATTGTATTTTATGAATGAAAAAAGTGCAAAGGCAATCCATGCTCCTTTTGTGAAATTTCGATTAAAATTTTTTGTCACCGATTTTGACGAGTGAGCACTCGTTGGACGAGGAATAATGAGAGAAGTATAACTGCAAAATATTTTTGACCGAATCTTTCTAGTTTCAAAAATATACCACAAAAACTTTTCGTGTGCGGCCTGATTTCAGGTGGCCTTTCCTATGCAGATTTTTTTGCTCTATTTTAAAAACTAGACATTTATTTCGCAAAACTATTCTTCACGTCGCTTTGTATTCCTTTCCTCGTTAAAATAAGCACTCAATCGGCAAGATCGGTGACATTGTATTTTATGAATGAAAAAAGTGCAAAGGCAATCCATGCTCCTTTTGTGAAATTTCGATTAAAATTTTTTGTCACCGATTTTGACGAGTGAGCACTCGTTGGACGCGGAATAATGACAGAAATATAACTGCAAAATATTTCTGACCGAATCTTGCTAGTTTCAAAAATATGCCACAAAAACTTTTCGTGTGCGGCATGATTTCAGTTGGCTTTTCCTATGCAGTTTTTTTGCTCTATTTTAAAAACTAGACATTTATTTAGCAAAATTCCTCTTCACGTCGATTTGTATTCCTTTCCTCGTTAAAATAAACTCTCAATCGGGAAGATCGGTGACAATGTATTTTATGAATGAAAAAAGTGCAAAGGCAGTCCATGCTTCTTTTGTGAAATATCGATTAAAATGTTTTGTCACCGATTTTGACGAATGAGCACTCGTTGGACGCGGAATAATGAGAGAAGTATAACTGCAAAATATTTCTGACCGAGTCTTGCTAGTTTCAAAAATATGCCACAAAAACTTTTCGTGTGCGGCCTGATTTCAGGTGGCCTTTCCTATGCAGTTTTTTTTGCTCTATTTTAAAAACTAGGCATTTATTTAGCAAAATTCCATTTCACATCGCTTTGCATGCCTTTCCTCGTTAAAATAAGCCCTCAATCGGCAAGTTCGGTGACAATGAATTTTATGAATAAAAAAATTAAAGGCAATCCATGCTCCTTTCGTGAAATTTCGATAATTTTTTGTCACCGATTTTGACGAGTGAGCACTCGTTGGACGCGGTATAATGAGAGAAATATAACTGAAAAATATTTCTGACCGAACCTTTCTAGTTTCAAAAATATTCCACAAAAACTTTTCTTGTGCGGCCTGATTTCAGGTGGCTTTCCTATGCAGTTTTTTTGCTTTATTTTAAAAACTAGGCATTTATTTAGGAAAATTCCTTCTCACATCGCTTTGTATTCCTTTCCTCGTAAAAAGAAGCCCTCAATCGGCAAGATCGGTGACATTGTATTTTATGAATGAAAAAAGTGCAAAGGCAATCCATGCTCCTTTTGTGAAATTTCGATTAAAATTTTTTGTCACCGATTTTGACGAGTGAGCACTCGTTGGACGAGGAATAATGAGAGAAGTATAACTGCAAAATATTTTTGACCGAATCTTTCTAGTTTCAAAAATATACCACACGCTTTGTATTCCTTTCCTCGTTAAAATCAGCTCTCAATCGGCAAGTTCGGTGACAATGTATTTTATGAATGAAAAAAGTGCAAAGGCAGTCCATGCTTCTTTTGTGAAATATCGATTAAAATGTTTTGTCACCGATTTTGACGAATGAGCACTCGTTGGACGAGGAATAATGAGAGAAATATAACTGCAAAATATTTTTGACCGAATCTTTCTAGTTTCAAAAATATACCACAAAAACTTTTCGTGTGCGGCCTGATTTCAGGCGGCCTTTCCTATGCAGTTTTTTTGCTCTATTTTTAAAACTAGGCACTTATTTAGCAAAATTCCTTTTCAAATCGCTTTGTATTCCTTTCCTCGTTAAAATAAGCTCTCAATCGGCAAGTTCGGTGACAATGTATTTTATGAATGAAAAAAGTGCAAAGGCAGTCCATGCTTCTTTTGTGAAATATCGATTAAAATGTTTTGTCACCGATTTTGACGAGTGAGCACTCGTTGGACGCGGAATAATGACAGACTTATAACTGCAAAATATTTCTGACCGAATCTTGCTAGTTTCAAAAATATGCCACAAAAACTTTTCGTGTGCGGCCTGACTTCAGGTGGCTTTTACTATGCAGTTTTTTTGCTCTATTTTAAAAACAAGACATTTATTTAGCAAAATTCCTCTTCACGTCGATTTGTATTCCTTTCCTCGTTAAAATAAGCTCTCAATCGGGAAGATCGGTGACAATGTATTTTATGAATGAAAAAAGTGCAAAGGCAGTCCATGCTTCTTTTGTGAAATATCGATTAAAATGTTTTGTCACCGATTTTGACGAATGAGCACTCGTTGGACGAGAAATAATGAGAGAAGTACAACTGCAGAATATTTTTGACCGAATCTTTCTAGTTTCAAAAATATTCCACAAAAACTTTTCGTGTGCGGCCTGATTTCAGGTGGCCTTTCCTATGCAGTTTTTTTGCTCTATTTTAAAAACTAGACATTTATTTAGCAAAATTCCTCTTCACGTCGATTTGTATTCCTTTCCTCGTTAAAATAAGCTCTCAATCGGCAAGTTCGGTGACAATGTATTTTATGAATGAAAAAAGTGCAAAGGCAGTCCATGCTTCTTTTGTGAAATTTCGATTAAAATGTTTTGTCACCGATTTTGACGAATGAGCACTCGTTGGACGCGGAATAATGAGAGAAGTATAACTGCAAAATATTTCTGACCGAGTCTTGCTAGTTTCAAAAATATGCCACAAAAACATTTCGTGTGCGGCCTGATTTCAGGTGGCCTTTCCTATGCAGTTTTTTTGCTCTATTTTAAAAACTAGGCATTTATTTAGCAAAATTCCATTTCACATCGCTTTGCATGCCTTTCCTCGTTAAAATAAGCCCTCAATCGGCAAGTTCGGTGACAATGTATTTTATGAATAAAAAAATTAAAGGCAATCCATGCTCCTTTCGTGAAATTTCGATAATTTTTTGTCACCGATTTTGACGAGTGAGCACTCGTTGGACGCGGTATAATGAGAGAAATATAACTGAAAAATATTTCTGACCGAATCTTTCTAGTTTCAAAAATATTCCACAAAAACTTTTCTTGTGCGACCTGATTTCAGGTGGCTTTCCTATGCAGTTTTTTTGCTTTATTTTAAAAACTAGGCATTTATTTAGGAAAATTCCTTCTCACATCGCTTTGTATTCCTTTCCTCGTAAAAAGAAGCCCTCAATCGGCAAGATCGGTCACATTGTATTTTATGAATGAAAAAAGTGCAAAGGCAATCCATGCTCCTTTTGTGAAATTTCGATTAAAATTTTTTGTCACCGATTTTGACGAGTGAGCACTCGTTGGACGAGGAATAATGAGAGAAGTATAACTGCAAAATATTTTTGACCGAATCTTTCTAGTTTCAAAAATATACCACACGCTTTGTATTCCTTTCCTCGTTAAAATCAGCTCTCAATCGGCAAGTTCGGTGACAATGTATTTTATGAATGAAAAAAGTGCAAAGGCAGTCCATGCTTCTTTTGTGAAATATCGATTAAAATGTTTTGTCACCGATTTTGACGAATGAGCACTCGTTGGACGAGGAATAATGAGAGAAATATAACTGCAAAATATTTTTGACCGAATCTTTCTAGTTTCAAAAATATACCACAAAAACTTTTCGTGTGCGGCCTGATTTCAGGCGGCCTTTCCTATGCAGTTTTTTTGCTCTATTTTTAAAACTAGGCATTTATTTAGCAAAATTCCTTTTCACATCGCTTTGTATTCCTTTCCTCGTTAAAATAAGCCCTCAATCGGCAAGTTCGGTGACAATGTATTTTATGAATGAAAAAAGTGCAAAGGCAGTCCATGCTTCTTTTGTGAAATATCGATTAAAATGTTTTGTCACCGATTTTGACGAGTGAGCACTCGTTGGACGCGGAATAATGACAGACTTATAACTGCAAAATATTTCTGACCGAATCTTGCTAGTTTCAAAAATATGCCACAAAAACTTTTCGTGTGCGGCCTGACTTCAGGTGGCTTTTACTATGCAGTTTTTTTGCTCTATTTTAAAAACAAGACATTTATCTAGCAAAATTCCTCTGCACGTCGCCTTATATACCTTTCCTCGTTAAAATAAGCTCTCAATCGTGAAGATCGGTGACATTGTATTTTATGAATGAAAAAAGTGCAAAGGCAGTCCATGCCATTTTTGTGAAATTTCGATTAAATTTTTTTGTCACCGATTTTGACGAATGAGCACTCGTTGGACGCGGAATAATGAGAGAAGTATAACTGCAAAATATTTCTGACCGAGTCTTGCTATTTTCAAAAATATGCCACAAAAACTTTTCGTGTGCGGCCTGATTTCAGGTGGCCTTTCCTATGCAGTTTTTTTTGCTCTATTTTAAAAACTAGGCATTTATTTAGCAAAATTCCATTTCACTTCGCTTTGAATACCTTTCCTCGTTAAAATAAGCCCTCAATCGGCAAGTTCGGTGACAATGCATTTTATGAATAACAACATTAAAGGCAATCCATGCTCCTTTCGTGAAATTTCGATAATTTTTTGTCACCGATTTTGACGAGTGAGAACTCGTTGGACGCGGAATAATGAGGGAAGTATAACTGCAAAATATTTCTGACCGAATCTTTCTAGCTTCAAAAATATTCCACAAAAACTTTTCTTGTGCGGCCTGATTTCAGGTGGCTTTCCTATGCAGTTTTTTTGCTCTATTTTAAAAACTAGACATTTGTTTAGCAAAACTATTCTTCACGTCGCTTTGTATTCCTTTCCTCGTTAAAATAAGCTCTCAATCGGCAAGATCGGTGACATTGTATTTTATGAATGAAAAAAGTGCAAAGGCAGTCCATGCCATTTTTGTGAAATTTCGATTAAATTTTATTGTCACCGATTTTGACGAATGAGCACTCGTTGAACGCGGAATAATGAGTGAAATATAACTGAAACATATTTCTGACCGAGTCTTGCTAATTTCAAAAATATGCCACAAAAACTGTTCGTGTGCGGCCTGATTTCAGGTGGCCTTTCCTATGCAGATTTTTTTGCTCTATTTTAAAAACTAGACATTTATTTAGCAAAACTATTCTTCACGTCGCTTTGCATTCCTTTCCTCGTTAAAATAAGCTCTCAATCGGCAAGTTCGGTGACAATGTATTTTATGAATGAAAAAAGTGCAAAGGCAGTCCATGCTTCTTTTGTGAAATATCGATTAAAATGTTTTGTCACCGATTTTGACGAGTGAGCACTCGTTGGACGCGGAATAATGACAGACTTATAACTGCAAAATATTTCTGACCGAATCTTGCTAGTTTCAAAAATATGCCACAAAAACTTTTCGTGTGCTGCCTGACTTCAGGTGGCTTTTACTATGCAGTTTTTTTGCTCTATTTTAAAAACAAGACATTTATTTAGCAAAATTCCTCTTCACGTCGATTTGTATTCCTTTCCTCGTTAAAATAAGCTCTCAATCGGGAAGATCGGTGACAATGTATTTTATGAATGAAAAAAGTGCAAAGGCAGTCCATGCTTCTTTTGTGAAATATCGATTAAAATGTTTTGTCACCGATTTTGACGAATGAGCACTCGTTGGACGAGAAATAATGAGAGAAGTACAACTGCAGAATATTTTTGACCGAATCTTTCTAGTTTCAAAAATATTCCACAAAAACTTTTCGTGTGCGGCCTGATTTCAGGTGGCCTTTCCTATGCAGTTTTTTTGCTCTATTTTAAAAACTAGACATTTATTTAGCAAAATTCCTCTTCACGTCGATTTGTATTCCTTTCCTCGTTAAAATAAGCTCTCAATCGGCAAGTTCGGTGACAATGTATTTTATGAATGAAAAAAGTGCAAAGGCAGTCCATGCTTCTTTTGTGAAATTTCGATTAAAATGTTTTGTCACCGATTTTGACGAATGAGCACTCGTTGGACGCGGAATAATGAGAGAAGTATAACTGCAAAATATTTCTGACCGAGTCTTGCTAGTTTCAAAAATATGCCACAAAAACATTTCGTGTGCGGCCTGATTTCAGGTGGCCTTTCCTATGCAGTTTTTTTGCTCTATTTTAAAAACTAGGCATTTATTTAGCAAAATTCCATTTCACATCGCTTTGCATGCCTTTCCTCGTTAAAATAAGCCCTCAATCGGCAAGTTCGGTGACAATGTATTTTATGAATAAAAAAATTAAAGGCAATCCATGCTCCTTTCGTGAAATTTCGATAATTTTTTGTCACCGATTTTGACGAGTGAGCACTCGTTGGACGCGGTATAATGAGAGAAATATAACTGAAAAATATTTCTGACCGAATCTTTCTAGTTTCAAAAATATTCCACAAAAACTTTTCTTGTGCGGCCTGATTTCAGGTGGCTTTCCTATGCAGTTTTTTTGCTTTATTTTAAAAACTAGGCATTTATTTAGGAAAATTCCTTCTCACATCGCTTTGTATTCCTTTCCTCGTAAAAAGAAGCCCTCAATCGGCAAGATCGGTCACATTGTATTTTATGAATGAAAAAAGTGCAAAGGCAATCCATGCTCCTTTTGTGAAATTTCGATTAAAATTTTTTGTCACCGATTTTGACGAGTGAGCACTCGTTGGACGAGGAATAATGAGAGAAGTATAACTGCAAAATATTTTTGACCGAATCTTTCTAGTTTCAAAAATATACCACACGCTTTGTATTCCTTTCCTCGTTAAAATCAGCTCTCAATCGGCAAGTTCGGTGACAATGTATTTTATGAATGAAAAAAGTGCAAAGGCAGTCCATGCTTCTTTTGTGAAATATCGATTAAAATGTTTTGTCACCGATTTTGACGAATGAGCACTCGTTGGACGAGGAATAATGAGAGAAATATAACTGCAAAATATTTTTGACCGAATCTTTCTAGTTTCAAAAATATACCACAAAAACTTTTCGTGTGCGGCCTGATTTCAGGCGGCCTTTCCTATGCAGTTTTTTTGCTCTATTTTTAAAACTAGGCATTTATTTAGCAAAATTCCTTTTCACATCGCTTTGTATTCCTTTCCTCGTTAAAATAAGCCCTCAATCGGCAAGTTCGGTGACAATGTATTTTATGAATGAAAAAAGTGCAAAGGCAGTCCATGCTTCTTTTGTGAAATATCGATTAAAATGTTTTGTCACCGATTTTGACGAGTGAGCACTCGTTGGACGCGGAATAATGAGAGAAGTATAACTGCAAAATATTTCTGACCGAGTCTTGCTATTTTCAAAAATATGCCACAAAAACTTTTCGTGTGCGGCCTGATTTCAGGTGGCCTTTCCTATGCAGTTTTTTTTGCTCTATTTTAAAAACTAGGCATTTATTTAGCAAAATTCCATTTCACTTCGCTTTGAATACCTTTCCTCGTTAAAATAAGCCCTCAATCGGCAAGTTCGGTGACAATGCATTTTATGAATAACAACATTAAAGGCAATCCATGCTCCTTTCGTGAAATTTCGATAATTTTTTGTCACCGATTTTGACGAGTGAGAACTCGTTGGACGCGGAATAATGAGGGAAGTATAACTGCAAAATATTTCTGACCGAATCTTTCTAGCTTCAAAAATATTCCACAAAAACTTTTCTTGTGCGGCCTGATTTCAGGTGGCTTTCCTATGCAGTTTTTTTGCTCTATTTTAAAAACTAGACATTTGTTTAGCAAAACTATTCTTCACGTCGCTTTGTATTCCTTTCCTCGTTAAAATAAGCTCTCAATCGGCAAGATCGGTGACATTGTATTTTATGAATGAAAAAAGTGCAAAGGCAGTCCATGCCATTTTTGTGAAATTTCGATTAAATTTTATTGTCACCGATTTTGACGAATGAGCACTCGTTGAACGCGGAATAATGAGTGAAATATAACTGAAACATATTTCTGACCGAGTCTTGCTAATTTCAAAAATATGCCACAAAAACTGTTCGTGTGCGGCCTGATTTCAGGTGGCCTTTCCTATGCAGATTTTTTTGCTCTATTTTAAAAACTAGACATTTATTTAGCAAAACTATTCTTCACGTCGCTTTGCATTCCTTTCCTCGTTAAAATAAGCTCTCAATCGGCAAGTTCGGTGACAATGTATTTTATGAATGAAAAAAGTGCAAAGGCAGTCGTGTGCGGCCTGATTTCAGGTGGCCTTTCCTATGCAGATTTTTTTGCTCTATTTTAAAAACTAGACATTTATTTAGAAAAACTGTTCTTCACGTCGCTTTGCATTCCTTTCCTCGTTAAAATAAGCTCTCAATCGGCAAGATCGGTGACATTGTATTTCCTGAATGAAAAAAGTGCAAAGGCAGTCCATGCCATTTTTGTGAAATTTCGATTAAATTTTATTGTCACCGATTTTGACGAATGAGCACTCGTTGAACGCGGAATAATGAGTGAAATATAACTGAAACATATTTCTGACCGAGTCTTGCTAATTTCAAAAATATGCCACAAAAACTGTACGTGTGCAGCCTGATTTCAGGTGGCCTTTCCTATGCAGATTTTTTTGCTCTATTTTAAAAACTAGACATTTATTTAGCAAAACTATTCTTCACGTCGCTTTGCATTCCTTTCCTCGTTAAAATAAGCTCTCAATCGGCAAGTTCGGTGACAATGTATTTTATGAATGAAAAAAGTGCAAAGGCAGTCCATGCTTCTTTTGTGAAATTTCGATTAAAATGTTTTGTCACCGATTTTGACGAATGAGCACTGGTTGGACGCGGAATAATGAGGGAAGTATAACTGCAAAATATTTCTGACCTAGTCTTGCTAGTTTCAAAAATATGCCACAAAAACTTTTCGTGTGCGGCCTGATTTCAGGTGGCCTTTCCTATGCAGTTTTTTTTTGCTCTATTTTAAAAACTAGGCATTTATTTAGCAAAATTCCATTTCACATCGCTTTGAATGCCTTTCCTCGTTAAAATAAGCCCTCAATCGGCAAGTTCGGTGACAATGTATTTTATGAATAAAAAAATTAAAGGCAATCCATGCTCCTTTCGTGAAATTTCGATAATTTTTTGTCACCGATTTTGACGAGTGAGCACTCGTTGGACGCGGTATAATGAGAGAAATATAACTGAAAAATATTTCTGACCGAATCTTTCTAGTTTCAAAAATATTCCACAAAAACTTTTCTTGTGCGGCCTGATTTCAGGTGGCTTTCCTATGCAGTTTTTTTGCTTTATTTTAAAAACTAGGCATTTATTTAGGAAAATTCCTTCTCACATCGCTTTGTATTCCTTTCCTCGTAAAAAGAAGCCCTCAATCGGCAAGATCGGTGACATTGTATTTTATGAATGAAAAAAGTGCAAAGGCAATCCATGCTCCTTTTGTGAAATTTCGATTAAAATTTTTTGTCACCGATTTTGACGAGTGAGCACTCGTTGGACGAGGAATAATGAGAGAAGTATAACTGCAAAATATTTTTGACCGAATCTTTCTAGTTTCAAAAATATACCACAAAAACTTTTCGTGTGCGGCCTGATTTCAGGCGGCCTTTCCTATGCAGTTTTTTTGCTCTATTTTTAAAACTAGGCATTTATTTAGCAAAATTCCTTTTCACATCGCTTTGTATTCCTTTCCTCGTTAAAATCAGCTCTCAATCGGCAAGTTCGGTGACAATGTATTTTATGAATGAAAAAAGTGCAAAGGCAGTCCATGCTTCTTTTGTGAAATATCGATTAAAATGTTTTGTCACCGATTTTGACGAATGAGCACTCGTTGGACGAGGAATAATGAGAGAAGTATAACTGCAAAATATTTTTGACCGAATCTTTCTAGTTTCAAAAATATACCACAAAAACTTTTCGTGTGCGGCCTGATTTCAGGCGGCCTTTCCTATGCAGTTTTTTTGCTCCATTTTTAAAACTAGGCATTTATTTAGCAAAATTCCTTTTCACATCGCTTTGTATTCCTTTCCTCGTTAAAATAAGCTCTCAATCGGCAAGTTCGGTGACAATCTATTTTATGAATGAAAAAAGTGCAAAGGCAGTCCATGCCATTTTTGTGAAATTTCGATTAAATTTTTTTGTCACCGATTTTGACGAATGAGCACTCGTTGGACGCGGAATAATGAGAGAAGTATAACTGCAAAATATTTCTGACCGAGTCTTGCTATTTTCAAAAATATGCCACAAAAACTTTTCGTGTGCGGCCTGATTTCAGGTGGCCTTTCCTATGCAGTTTTTTTTTGCTCTATTTTAAAAACTAGGCATTTATTTAGCAAAATTCCATTTCACATCGCTTTGAATACCTTTCCTCGTTAAAATAAGCCCTCAATCGGCAAGTTCAGTGACAATGCATTTTATGAATAACAACATTAAAGGCAATCCATGCACCTTTCGTGAAATTTCGATAATTTTTTTGTCACCGATTTTGACGAGTGAGCACTCGTTGGACGCGGAATAATGACAGAAATATAACTGCAAAATATTTCTGACCGAATCTTGCTAGTTTCAAAAATATGCCACAAAAACTTTTCGTGTGCGGCATGATTTCAGTTGGCTTTTCCTATGCAGTTTTTTTGCTCTATTTTAAAAACAAGACATTTATTTAGCAAAATTCCTCTGCACGTCGCCTTGTATTCCTTTCCTCGTTAAAATAAGCTCTCAATCATCAAGATCGATGACATTGTATTTTATGAATGAAAAAAGTGCAAAGGCAATCCATGCTCCTTTCGTGAAATTTCGATAATTTTTTGTCACCGATTTTGACGAGTGAGCACTCGTTGGACGCGGAATAATGAGGGAAGTATAACTGCAAAATATTTCTGACCGAATCTTTCTAGTTTCAAAAATATTCCAGAAAAACTTTTCTTGTGCGGCCTGATTTCAGGTGGCTTTCCTATGCAGTTTTTTTGCTCTATTTTAAAAACTAGACATTTATTTAGCAAAACTATTCTTCACGTCGCTTTGTATTCCTTTCCTCGTTAAAAGAAGCTCTCAATCGGCAAGATCGGTGACATTGTATTTTATGAATGAAAAAAGTGCAAAGGCAGTCCATGCCATTTTTGTGAAATTTCGATTAAATTTTATTGTCACCGATTTTGACGAATGAGCACTCGTTGAACGCGGAATAATGAGTGAAATATAACTGAAACATATTTCTGACCGAGTCTTGCTAATTTCAAAAATATGCCACAAAAACTTTTCGTGTGCGGCCTGATTTCAGGTGGCCTTTCCTATGCAGATTTTTTTGCTCTATTTTAAAAACTAGACATTTATTTAGCAAAACTATTTTTCACGTCGCTTTGCATTCCTTTCCTCGTTAAAATAAGCTCTCAATCGGCAAGATCGGTGACATTGTATTTTATGAATGAAAAAAGTGCAAAGGCAGTCCATGCCATTTTTGTGAAATTTCGATTAAATTTTATTGTCACCGATTTTGACGAATGAGCACTCGTTGAACGCGGAATAATGAGTGAAATATAACTGAAACATATTTCTGACCGAGTCTTGCTAATTTCAAAAATATGCCACAAAAACGTTTCTTGTGCGGCCTGATTTCAAGTGGCCTTTCCTATGCAGATTTTTTTGCTCTATTTTAAAAACTAGGCATTTATTTAGCAAAATTCCTTTCAACATCGCTTTTAATTCCTTTCCTCGTTAAAATAAGCCTAAATCGGCAAGATCGGTGACAATGTATTTTATGAATGAAAAAAGTGAAAAGGCAGTCCATGCTGCTCCTTTTGTGAAATTTCGATGAAAATTTTTGTCACCGATATTGTCGAATGAGCACTCGTTGGACGCGGAATAATGACAGAAATATAACTGAAAAATATTTCTGACTGGATCTTTCTAGTTTCAAAAATATTCCACAAAAACTTTTCTTGTGCGGCCTGATTTCAGGTGGCTTTCCTATGCAGTTTTTTTGCTTTATTTTAAAAACTAGGCATTTATTTAGGAAAATTCTTTCTCACGTCGCTTTGTATTCCTTTCCTCGTAAAAATAAGCCCTCAATCGGCAAGATCGGTGACATTGTATTTTATGAATGAAAAAAGTGTAAAGGCAATCCATGCTCCTTTTGTGAAATTTCGATTAAAATTTTTTGTCAGCGATTTTGACGAGTGAGCACTCGTTGGACGCGGAATAATGACAGAAATATAACTGCAAAATATTTCTGACCGAATCTTGCTAGTTTCAAAAATATGCCACAAAAACTTTTCGTGTGCGGTATGATTTCAGTTGGCTTTTCCTATGCAGTTTTTTTGCTCTATTTGTGTTTTCCTTTCCTCGTTAAAATAAGCTCTCAATCGGCAAGATCGGTGACAATGTATTTTATGAATGAAAAAAGTGCAAAGGCAGTCCATGCTTCTTTTGTGAAATATCGATTAAAATGTTTTGTCACCGATTTTGACGAATGAGCACTCGTTGGACGAGGAATAATGAGAGAAATATAACTGAAAAATATTTCTGACCGAATCTTTCTAGTTTCAAAAATATTCCACAAAAACTTTTCTTGTGCGGCCTGATTTCAGGTGGCTTTCCTATGCAGTTTTTTTGCTCTATTTTAAAAACTAGACATTTATTTAGCAAAACTATTCTTCACGTCGCTTTGTATTCCTTTCCTCGTTAAAATAAGCTCTCAATCGTCAAGATCGGTGACATTGTATTTTATGAATGAAAAAAGTGCATAGGCAGTCCATGCCATTTTTGTGAAATTTCGATTAAATTTTCTTGTCACCGATTTTGACGAATGAGCACTCGTTGAACGCGGAATAATGAGTGAAATATAACTGAAACATATTTCTGGCCGAGTCTTGCTGATTTCAAAAATATGCCACAAAAACTTTTCGTGTGCGGCCTGATTTCAGGTGGCCTTTCCTATGCAGTTTTTTTGCTTTATTTTAAAAACTAGGCATTTATTTAGGAAAATTCCTTCTCACATCGCTTTGTATTCCTTTCCTCGTAAAAAGAAGCCCTCAATCGGCAAGACCGGTGACATTGTATTTTATGAATGAAAAAAGTGCAAAGGCAATCCATGCTCCTTTTGTGAAATTTCGATTAAAATTTTTTGTCACCGATTTTGACGAGTGAGCACTCGTTGAACGCGGAATAATGACAGAAATATAAATGAAAAATATTTCTGACCGAGTCTTGCTAGTTTCAAAAATATGCCACAAAAACTTTTCGTGTGCGGCATGATTTCAGTTGGCTTTTCCTATGCAGTTTTTTTGCTCTATTTTAAAAACAAGACATTTATTTAGCAAAATTCCTCTGCACGTCGCTTTGCATTCCTTTCCTCGTTAAAATAAGCTCTCAATCGGCAAGTTCGGTGACAATGTATTTTATGAATGAAAAAAGTGCAAAGGCAGTCCATGCTTCTTTTGTGAAATTTCGATTAAAATGTTTTGTCACCGATTTTGACGAATGAGCACTGGTTGGACGCGGAATAATGAGAGAAGTATAACTGCAAAATATTTCTGACCGAGTCTTGCTAGTTTCAAAAATATGCCACAAAAACTTTTCGTGTGCGGCCTGATTTCAGGTGGCCTTTCCTATGCAGTTTTTTTTGCTCTATTTTAAAAACTAGGCATTTATTTAGCAAAATTCCATTTCACATCGCTTTGAATGCCTTTCCTCGTTAAAATAAGCCCTCAATCGGCAAGTTCGGTGACAATGTATTTTATGAATCAAAAAAATTAAAGGCAATCCCATGCTCCTTTCGTGAAATTTCGATAATTTTTGTCACCGATTTGACGAGTGAGCACTCGTTGGACGCGGTATAATGAGAGAAATATAACTGAAAAATATTTCTGACCGAATCTTTCTAGTTTCAAAAATATTCCACAAAAACTTTTCTTGTGCGGCCTGATTTCAGGTGGCTTTCCTATGCAGTTTTTTTGCTTTATTTAAAAACTAGGCATTTATTTAGGAAAAATTCCTTCTCACATCGCTTTGTATTCCTTTCCTCGTAAAAAGAAGCCCTCAATCGGCAAGATCGGTGACATTGTATTTTATGAATGAAAAAGTGCAAAGGCAATCCATGCTCCTTTTGTGAAATTTCGATTAAAATTTTTTGTCAACCGATTTTGACGAGTGAGCACTCGTTGGACGAGGAATAATGAGAGAAGTATAACTGCAAAATATTTTTGACCGAATCTTTCTAGTTTCAAAAATATACCACAAAAACATTTCGTGTGGCGGCCTGATTTCAGGCGGCCTTTCCTATGCAGTTTTTTTGCTCTATTTTTAAAACTAGGCATTTATTTAGCAAAATTCCTTTTCACATCGCTTTGTATTCCTTTCCTCGTTAAAATCAGCTCTCAATCGGCAAGTTCGGTGACAATGTATTTTATGAATGAAAAAAGTGCAAAGGCAGTCCATGCTTCTTTTGTGAAATATCGATTAAAATGTTTTGTCACCGATTTGACGAATGAGCACTCGTTGGACGAGGATAATGAGAGAAGTATAACTGCAAAATATTTTTGACCGAATCTTTCTAGTTTCAAAAATATACCACAAAAACTTTTTTCGTGTGCGGCCTGATTTCAGGCGGCCTTTCCTATGCAGTTTTTTTGCTCTATTTTTAAAACTAGGCATTTATTTAGCAAAATTCCTTTTCACATCGCTTTGTATTCCTTTCCTCGTTAAAATAAGCTCTCAATCGGCAAGTTCGGTGACAATCTATTTTATGAATGAAAAAAGTGCAAAGGCAGTCCATGCCATTTTTGTGAAATTTCGATTAAATTTTTTTGTCACCGATTTTGACGAATGAGCACTCGTTGGACGCGGAATAATGAGAGAAGTATAACTGCAAAATATTTCTGACCGAGTCTTGCTATTTTAAAAAATATGCCACAAAAACTTTTCGTGTGCGGCCTGATTTCAGGTGGCCTTTCCTATGCAGTTTTTTTTGCTCTATTTTAAAAACTAGGCATTTATTTAGCAAAATTCCATTTCACATCGCTTTGAATACCTTTCCTCGTTAAAATAAGCCCTCAATCGGCAAGTTCAGTGACAATGCATTTTATGAATAACAACATTAAAGGCAATCCATGCACCTTTCGTGAAATTTCGATAATTTTTTTGTCACCGATTTTGACGAGTGAGCACTCGTTGGACGCGGAATAATGACAGAAATATAACTGCAAAATATTTCTGACCGAATCTTGCTAGTTTCAAAAATATGCCACAAAAACTTTTCGTGTGCGGCATGATTTCAGTTGGCTTTTCCTATGCAGTTTTTTTGCTCTATTTTAAAAACAAGACATTTATTTAGCAAAATTCCTCTGCACGTCGCCTTGTATTCCTTTCCTCGTTAAAATAAGCTCTCAATCATCAAGATCGATGACATTGTATTTTATGAATGAAAAAAGTGCAAAGGCAATCCATGCTCCTTTCGTGAAATTTCGATAATTTTTTGTCACCGATTTTGACGAGTGAGCACTCGTTGGACGCGGAATAATGAGGGAAGTATAACTGCAAAATATTTCTGACCGAATCTTTCTAGTTTCAAAAATATTCCACAAAAACTTTTCTTGTGCGGCCTGATTTCAGGTGGCTTTCCTATGCAGTTTTTTTGCTCTATTTTAAAAACTAGACATTTATTTAGCAAAACTATTCTTCACGTCGCTTTGTATTCCTTTCCTCGTTAAAAGAAGCTCTCAATCGGCAAGATCGGTGACATCGTATTTTATGAATGAAAAAAGTGCAAAGGCAGTCCATGCCATTTTTGTGAAATTTCGATTAAATTTTATTGTCACCGATTTTGACGAATGAGCACTCGTTGAACGCGGAATAATGAGTGAAATATAACTGAAACATATTTCTGACCGAGTCTTGCTAATTTCAAAAATATGCCACAAAAACTTTTCGTGTGCGGCCTGATTTCAGGTGGCCTTTCCTATGCAGATTTTTTTGCTCTATTTTAAAAACTAGACATTTATTTAGCAAAACTATTTTTCACGTCGCTTTGCATTCCTTTCCTCGTTAAAATAAGCTCTCAATCGGCAAGATCGGTGACATTGTATTTTATGAATGAAAAAAGTGCAAAGGCAGTCCATGCCATTTTTGTGAAATTTCGATTAAATTTTATTGTCACCGATTTTGACGAATGAGCACTCGTTGAACGCGGAATAATGAGTGAAATATAACTGAAACATATTTCTGACCGAGTCTTGCTAATTTCAAAAATATGCCACAAAAACGTTTCTTGTGCGGCCTGATTTCAAGTGGCCTTTCCTATGCAGATTTTTTTGCTCTATTTTAAAAACTAGGCATTTATTTAGCAAAATTCCTTTCAACATCGCTTTTAATTCCTTTCCTCGTTAAAATAAGCCTAAATCGGCAAGATCGGTGACAATGTATTTTATGAATGAAAAAAGTGCAAAGGCAGTCCATGCTGCTCCTTTTGTGAAATTTCGATGAAAATTTTTGTCACCGATATTGTCGAATGAGCACTCGTTGGACGCGGAATAATGACAGAAATATAACTGAAAAATATTTCTGACTGGATCTTTCTAGTTTCAAAAATATTCCACAAAAACTTTTCTTGTGCGGCCTGATTTCAGGTGGCTTTCCTATGCAGTTTTTTTGCTTTATTTTAAAAACTAGGCATTTATTTAGGAAAATTCTTTCTCACGTCGCTTTGTATTCCTTTCCTCGTAAAAAGAAGCCCTCAATCGGCAAGATCGGTGACATTGTATTTTATGAATGAAAAAAGTGTAAAGGCAATCCATGCTCCTTTTGTGAAATTTCGATTAAAATTTTTTGTCAGCGATTTTGACGAGTGAGCACTCGTTGGACGCGGAATAATGACAGAAATATAACTGCAAAATATTTCTGACCGAATCTTGCTAGTTTCAAAAATATGCCACAAAAACTTTTCGTGTGCGGTATGATTTCAGTTGGCTTTTCCTATGCAGTTTTTTTGCTCTATTTTAAAAACTAGACATTTATTTAGCAAAATTCCTCTTCACGTCGATTTGTGTTTTCCTTTCCTCGTTAAAATAAGCTCTCAATCGGCAAGATCGGTGACAATGTATTTTATGAATGAAAAAAGTGCAAAGGCAGTCCATGCTTCTTTTGTGAAATATCGATTAAAATGTTTTGTCACCGATTTTGACGAATGAGCACTCGTTGGACGAGGAATAATGAGAGAAATATAACTGAAAAATATTTCTGACCGAATCTTTCTAGTTTCAAAAATATTCCACAAAAACTTTTCTTGTGCGGCCTGATTTCAGGTGGCTTTCCTATGCAGATTTTTTGCTCTATTTTAAAAACTAGACATTTATTTAGCAAAACTATTCTTCACGTCGCTTTGTATTCCTTTCCTCGTTAAAATAAGCTCTCAATCGTCAAGATCGGTGACATTGTATTTTATGAATGAAAAAAGTGCAAAGGCAGTCCATGCCATTTTTGTGAAATTTCGATTAAATTTTCTTGTCACCGATTTTGACGAATGAGCACTCGTTGAACGCGGAATAATGAGTGAAATATAACTGAAACATATTTCTGGCCGAGTCTTGCTGATTTCAAAAATATGCCACAAAAACTTTTCGTGTGCGGCCTGATTTCAGGTGGCCTTTCCTATGCAGTTTTTTTTGCTTTATTTTAAAAACTAGGCATTTATTTAGGAAAATTCCTTCTCACATCGCTTTGTATTCCTTTCCTCGTAAAAAGAAGCCCTCAATCGGCAAGACCGGTGACATTGTATTTTATGAATGAAAAAAGTGCAAAGGCAATCCATGCTCCTTTTGTGAAATTTCGATTAAAATTTTTTGTCACCGATTTTGACGAGTGAGCACTGGTTGGACGCGGAATAATGAGAGAAGTATAACTGCAAAATATTTCTGACCGAGTCTTGCTAGTTTCAAAAATATGCCACAAAAACTTTTCGTGTGCGGCCTGATTTCAGGTGGCCTTTCCTATGCAGTTTTTTTTGCTCTATTTTAAAAACTAGGCATTTATTTAGCAAAATTCCATTTCACATCGCTTTGAATGCCTTTCCTCGTTAAAATAAGCCCTCAATCGGCAAGTTCGGTGACAATGTATTTTATGAATAAAAAAATTAAAGGCAATCCATGCTCCTTTCGTGAAATTTCGATAATTTTTTGTCACCGATTTTGACGAGTGAGCACTCGTTGGACGCGGTATAATGAGAGAAATATAACTGAAAAATATTTCTGACCGAATCTTTCTAGTTTCAAAAATATTCCACAAAAACTTTTCTTGTGCGGCCTGATTTCAGGTGGCTTTCCTATGCAGTTTTTTTGCTTTATTTTAAAAACTAGGCATTTATTTAGGAAAATTCCTTCTCACATCGCTTTGTATTCCTTTCCTCGTAAAAAGAAGCCCTCAATCGGCAAGATCGGTGACATTGTATTTTATGAATGAAAAAAGTGCAAAGGCAATCCATGCTCCTTTTGTGAAATTTCGATTAAAATTTTTTGTCACCGATTTTGACGAGTGAGCACTCGTTGGACGAGGAATAATGAGAGAAGTATAACTGCAAAATATTTTTGACCGAATCTTTCTAGTTTCAAAAATATACCACAAAAACATTTCGTGTGCGGCCTGATTTCAGGCGGCCTTTCCTATGCAGTTTTTTTGCTCTATTTTTAAAACTAGGTATTTATTTAGCAAAATTCCTTTTCACATCGCTTTGTATTCCTTTCCTCGTTAAAATCAGCTCTCAATCGGCAAGTTCGGTGACAATGTATTTTATGAATGAAAAAAGTGCAAAGGCAGTCCATGCTTCTTTTGTGAAATATCGATTAAAATGTTTTGTCACCGATTTTGACGAATGAGCACTCGTTGGACGAGGAATAATGAGAGAAGTATAACTGCAAAATATTTTTGACCGAATCTTTCTAGTTTCAAAAATATACCACAAAAACTTTTCGTGTGCGGCCTGATTTCAGGCGGCCTTTCCTATGCAGTTTTTTTGCTCTATTTTTAAAACTAGGCATTTATTTAGCAAAATTCCTTTTCACATCGCTTTGTATTCCTTTCCTCGTTAAAATAAGCTCTCAATCGGCAAGTTCGGTGACAATCTATTTTATGAATGAAAAAAGTGCAAAGGCAGTCCATGCCATTTTTGTGAAATTTCGATTAAATTTTTTTGTCACCGATTTTGACGAATGAGCACTCGTTGGACGCGGAATAATGAGAGAAGTATAACTGCAAAATATTTCTGACCGAGTCTTGCTATTTTAAAAAATATGCCACAAAAACTTTTCGTGTGCGGCCTGATTTCAGGTGGCCTTTCCTATGCAGTTTTTTTTGCTCTATTTTAAAAACTAGGCATTTATTTAGCAAAATTCCATTTCACATCGCTTTGAATACCTTTCCTCGTTAAAATAAGCCCTCAATCGGCAAGTTCAGTGACAATGCATTTTATGAATAACAACATTAAAGGCAATCCATGCACCTTTCGTGAAATTTCGATAATTTTTTTGTCACCGATTTTGACGAGTGAGCACTCGTTGGACGCGGAATAATGACAGAAATATAACTGCAAAATATTTCTGACCGAATCTTGCTAGTTTCAAAAATATGCCACAAAAACTTTTCGTGTGCGGCATGATTTCAGTTGGCTTTTCCTATGCAGTTTTTTTGCTCTATTTTAAAAACAAGACATTTATTTAGCAAAATTCCTCTGCACGTCGCCTTGTATTCCTTTCCTCGTTAAAATAAGCTCTCAATCATCAAGATCGATGACATTGTATTTTATGAATGAAAAAAGTGCAAAGGCAATCCATGCTCCTTTCGTGAAATTTCGATAATTTTTTGTCACCGATTTTGACGAGTGAGCACTCGTTGGACGCGGAATAATGAGGGAAGTATAACTGCAAAATATTTCTGACCGAATCTTTCTAGTTTCAAAAATATTCCACAAAAACTTTTCTTGTGCGGCCTGATTTCAGGTGGCTTTCCTATGCAGTTTTTTTGCTCTATTTTAAAAACTAGACATTTATTTAGCAAAACTATTCTTCACGTCGCTTTGTATTCCTTTCCTCGTTAAAAGAAGCTCTCAATCGGCAAGATCGGTGACATCGTATTTTATGAATGAAAAAAGTGCAAAGGCAGTCCATGCCATTTTTGTGAAATTTCGATTAAATTTTATTGTCACCGATTTTGACGAATGAGCACTCGTTGAACGCGGAATAATGAGTGAAATATAACTGAAACATATTTCTGACCGAGTCTTGCTAATTTCAAAAATATGCCACAAAAACTTTTCGTGTGCGGCCTGATTTCAGGTGGCCTTTCCTATGCAGATTTTTTTGCTCTATTTTAAAAACTAGACATTTATTTAGCAAAACTATTTTTCACGTCGCTTTGCATTCCTTTCCTCGTTAAAATAAGCTCTCAATCGGCAAGATCGGTGACATTGTATTTTATGAATGAAAAAAGTGCAAAGGCAGTCCATGCCATTTTTGTGAAATTTCGATTAAATTTTATTGTCACCGATTTTGACGAATGAGCACTCGTTGAACGCGGAATAATGAGTGAAATATAACTGAAACATATTTCTGACCGAGTCTTGCTAATTTCAAAAATATGCCACAAAAACGTTTCTTGTGCGGCCTGATTTCAAGTGGCCTTTCCTATGCAGATTTTTTTGCTCTATTTTAAAAACTAGGCATTTATTTAGCAAAATTCCTTTCAACATCGCTTTTAATTCCTTTCCTCGTTAAAATAAGCCTAAATCGGCAAGATCGGTGACAATGTATTTTATGAATGAAAAAAGTGCAAAGGCAGTCCATGCTGCTCCTTTTGTGAAATTTCGATGAAAATTTTTGTCACCGATATTGTCGAATGAGCACTCGTTGGACGCGGAATAATGACAGAAATATAACTGAAAAATATTTCTGACTGGATCTTTCTAGTTTCAAAAATATTCCACAAAAACTTTTCTTGTGCGGCCTGATTTCAGGTGGCTTTCCTATGCAGTTTTTTTGCTTTATTTTAAAAACTAGGCATTTATTTAGGAAAATTCTTTCTCACGTCGCTTTGTATTCCTTTCCTCGTAAAAAGAAGCCCTCAATCGGCAAGATCGGTGACATTGTATTTTATGAATGAAAAAAGTGTAAAGGCAATCCATGCTCCTTTTGTGAAATTTCGATTAAAATTTTTTGTCAGCGATTTTGACGAGTGAGCACTCGTTGGACGCGGAATAATGACAGAAATATAACTGCAAAATATTTCTGACCGAATCTTGCTAGTTTCAAAAATATGCCACAAAAACTTTTCGTGTGCGGTATGATTTCAGTTGGCTTTTCCTATGCAGTTTTTTTGCTCTATTTTAAAAACTAGACATTTATTTAGCAAAATTCCTCTTCACGTCGATTTGTGTTTTCCTTTCCTCGTTAAAATAAGCTCTCAATCGGCAAGATCGGTGACAATGTATTTTATGAATGAAAAAAGTGCAAAGGCAGTCCATGCTTCTTTTGTGAAATATCGATTAAAATGTTTTGTCACCGATTTTGACGAATGAGCACTCGTTGGACGAGGAATAATGAGAGAAATATAACTGAAAAATATTTCTGACCGAATCTTTCTAGTTTCAAAAATATTCCACAAAAACTTTTCTTGTGCGGCCTGATTTCAGGTGGCTTTCCTATGCAGATTTTTTGCTCTATTTTAAAAACTAGACATTTATTTAGCAAAACTATTCTTCACGTCGCTTTGTATTCCTTTCCTCGTTAAAATAAGCTCTCAATCGTCAAGATCGGTGACATTGTATTTTATGAATGAAAAAAGTGCAAAGGCAGTCCATGCCATTTTTGTGAAATTTCGATTAAATTTTCTTGTCACCGATTTTGACGAATGAGCACTCGTTGAACGCGGAATAATGAGTGAAATATAACTGAAACATATTTCTGGCCGAGTCTTGCTGATTTCAAAAATATGCCACAAAAACTTTTCGTGTGCGGCCTGATTTCAGGTGGCCTTTCCTATGCAGTTTTTTTGCTTTATTTTAAAAACTAGGCATTTATTTAGGAAAATTCCTTCTCACATCGCTTTGTATTCCTTTCCTCGTAAAAAGAAGCCCTCAATCGGCAAGACCGGTGACATTGTATTTTATGAATGAAAAAAGTGCAAAGGCAATCCATGCTCCTTTTGTGAAATTTCGATTAAAATTTTTTGTCACCGATTTTGACGAGTGAGCACTCGTTGAACGCGGAATAATGACAGAAATATAACTGCAAAATATTTCTGACCGAATCTTGCTAGTTTCAAAAATATGCCACAAAAACTTTTCGTGTGCGGCCTGATTTCAGGTGGCCTTTCCTATGCAGTTTTTTTTGCTTTATTTTAAAAACTAGGCATTTATTTAGGAAAATTCCTTCTCACATCGCTTTGTATTCCTTTCCTCGTAAAAAGAAGCCCTCAATCGGCAAGACCGGTGACATTGTATTTTATGAATGAAAAAAGTGCAAAGGCAATCCATGCTCCTTTTGTGAAATTTCGATTAAAATTTTTTGTCACCGATTTTGACGAGTGAGCACTCGTTGAACGCGGAATAATGACAGAAATATAACTGCAAAATATTTCTGACCGAATCTTGCTAGTTTCAAAAATATGCCACAAAAACTTTTCGTGTGCGGCCTGATTTCAGGTGGCCTTTCCTATGCAGTTTTTTTTTGCTTTATTTTAAAAACTAGGCATTTATTTAGGAAAATTCCTTCTCACATCGCTTTGTATTCCTTTCCTCGTAAAAAGAAGCCCTCAATCGGCAAGACCGGTGACATTGTATTTTATGAATGAAAAAAGTGCAAAGGCAATCCATGCTTCTTTTGTGAAATATCGATTAAAATGTTTTGTCACCGATTTTGACGAATGAGCACTCGTTGGACGAGGAATAATGAGAGAAATATAACTGAAAAATATTTCTGACCGAATCTTTCTAGTTTCAAAAATATTCCACAAAAACTTTTCTTGTGCGGCCTGATTTCAGGTGGCTTTCCTATGCAGTTTTTTTGCTCTATTTTAAAAACTAGACATTTATTTAGCAAAACTATTCTTCACGTCGCTTTGTATTCCTTTCCTCGTTAAAATAAGCTCTCAATCGTCAAGATCGGTGACATTGTATTTTATGAATGAAAAAAGTGCAAAGGCAGTCCATGCCATTTTTGTGAAATTTCGATTAAATTTTCTTGTCACCGATTTTGACGAATGAGCACTCGTTGAACGCGGAATAATGAGTGAAATATAACTGAAACATATTTCTGGCCGAGTCTTGCTGATTTCAAAAATATGCCACAAAAACTTTTCGTGTGCGGCCTGATTTCAGGTGGCCTTTTCCTATGCAGTTTTTTTGCTTTATTTTAAAAACTAGGCATTTATTTAGGAAAATTCCTTCTCACATCGCTTTGTATTCCTTTCCTCGTAAAAAGAAGCCCTCAATCGGCAAGACCGGTGACATTGTATTTTATGAATGAAAAAAGTGCAAAGGCAATCCATGCTCCTTTTGTGAAATTTCGATTAAAATTTTTTGTCACCGATTTTGACGAGTGAGCACTCGTTGAACGCGGAATAATGACAGAAATATAACTGCAAAATATTTCTGACCGAATCTTGCTAGTTTCAAAAATATGCCACAAAAACTTTTCGTGTGCGGCCTGATTTCAGGTCGGCCTTTCCTATGCAGTTTTTTTTGCTTTATTTTAAAAACTAGGCATTTATTTAGGAAAATTCCTTCTCACATCGCTTTGTATTCCTTTCCTCGTAAAAAGAAGCCCTCAATCGGCAAGACCGGTGACATTGTATTTTATGAATGAAAAAAGTGCAAAGGCAATCCATGCTCCTTTTGTGAAATTTCGATTAAAATTTTTTGTCACCGATTTTGACGAGTGAGCACTCGTTGAACGCGGAATAATGACAGAAATATAAATGAAAAATATTTCTGACCGAGTCTTGCTAGTTTCAAAAATATGCCACAAAAACTTTTCGTGCGCGGCATGATTTCAGTTGGCTTTTCCTATGCAGTTTTTTTGCTCTATTTTAAAAACTAGACATTTATTTAGCAAAATTCCTCTTCACGTCGATTTGTATTCCTTTCCTCGTTAAAATAAGCTCTCAATCGGGAAGATCGGTGACAATGTATTTTATGAATGAAAAAAGTGCAAAGGCAGTCCATGCTTCTTTTGTGAAATATCGATTAAAATGTTTTGTCACCGATTTTGACGAATGAGCACTCGTTGGACGAGAAATAATGAGAGAAGTACAACTGCAAAATATTTTTGACCGAATCTTTCTAGTTTCAAAAATATTCCACAAAAACTTTTCGTGTGGGGCCTGATTTCAGGTGGCCTTTTCTATGCAGTTTTTTTGCTCTATTTTAAAAACTAGACATTTATTTAGCAAAATTCCTCTTCACGTCGATTTGTATTCCTTTCCTCGTTAAAATAAGCTCTCAATCGGCAAGTTCGGTGACAATGTATTTTATGAATGAAAAAAGTGCAAAGGCAGTCCATGCTTCTTTTGTGAAATATCGATTAAAATGTTTTGTCACCGATTTTGACGAATGAGCACTCGTTGGACGCGGAATAATGAGAGAAGTATAACTGCAAAATATTTCTGACCGAGTCTTGCTAGTTTCAAAAATATGCCACAAAAACTTTTCGTGTGCGGCCTGATTTCAGGTGGCCTATCCTATGCAGTTTTTTTTGCTCTATTTTAAAAACTAGGCATTTATTTAGCAAAATTCCATTTCACATCGCTTTGAATGCCTTTCCTCGTTAAAATAAGCCCTCAATCGGCAAGTTCGGTGACAATGTATTTTATGAATAAAAAAATTAAAGGCAATCCATGCTCCTTTCGTGAAATTTCGATAATTTTTTGTCACCGATTTTGACGAGTGAGCACTCGTTGGACGCGGAATAATGAGAGAAGTATAACTGAAAAATATTTCTGACCGAATCTGTCTAGTTTCAAAAATATTCCACAAAAACTTTTCTTGTGCGGCCTGATTTCAGGTGGCTTTCCTATGCAGTTTTTTTGCTTTATTTTAAAAACTAGGCATTTATTTAGGAAAATTCCTTCTCACATCGCTTTGTATTCCTTTCCTCGTAAAAAGAAGCCCTCAATCGGCAAGATCGATGACATTGTATTTTATGAATGAAAAAAGTGCAAAGGCAATCCATGCTCCTTTTGTGAAATTTCGATTAAAATTTTTTGTCACCGATTTTGACGAGTGAGCACTCATTGTACGCGGAATAATGACAGAAATATAACTGAAAAATATTTCTGACCGAATCTTGCTAGTTTCAAAAATATGCCACAAAAACTTTTCGTGTGCGGCATGATTTCAGTTGGCATTTCCTATGCAGTTTTTTTGCTCTATTTTAAAAACTAGACATTTATTTAGCAAAATTCCTTTTCACGTCGATTTGAATTCCTTTCCTCGTTAAAATAAGCTCTCAATCGGCAAGATCGGTGACAATGTATTTTATGAATGAAAAAAGTGCAAAGGCAGTCCATGCTTCTTTTGTGAAATATCGATTAAAATGTTTTGTCACCGATTTTGACGAATGAGCACTCGTTGGACGAGGAATAATGAGAGAAATATAACTGAAAAATATTTCTGACCGAATCTTTCTAGTTTCAAAAATATTCCACAAAAACTTTTCTTGTGCGGCCTGATTTCAGGTGGCTTTCCTATGCAGTTTTTTTTGCTCTATTTTAAAAACTAGACATTTATTTAGCAAAACTATTCTTCACGTCGCTTTGTATTCCTTTCCTCGTTAAAATAAGCTCTCAATCGGCAAGATCGGTGACATTGTATTTTATGAATGATAAAAGTGCAAAGGCAATCCATGCTCCTTTTGTGAAATTTCGATTAAAATTTTTTGTCACCGATTTTGACGAGTGAGCACTCGTTGGACGCGGAATAATGACAGAAATATAACTGCAAAATATTTCTGACCGAATCTTGCTAGTTTCAAAAATATGCCACAAAAACTTTTCGTGTGCGGCATGATTTCAGTTGGCTTTTCCTATGCAGTTTTTTTGCTCTATTTTAAAAACTAGACATTTATTTAGCAAAATTCCTCTTCACGTCGATTTGTATTCCTTTCCTCGTTAAAATAAGCTCTTAATCGGCAACTTCGGTGACAATGTATTTTATGAATGAAAAAAGTGCAAAGGCAGTCCATGCTTCTTTTGTGAAATTTCGATTAAAATGTTTTGTCACCGATTTTGACGAATGAACACTCGTTGCACGAGGAATAATGAGAGAAGTATAACTGCAAAATATTTTTGACCGAATCTTTCTAGTTTCAAAAATATTCCACAAAAACTTTTCGTGTGCGGCCTGATTTCAGGTGGCCTTTCCTATGCAGTTTCTTTGCTCTATTTTAAAAATTAGGCATTTATTTAGCAAAATTCCATTTCACATCGCTTTGAATACCTTTCCTCGTTAAAATAAGCCCTCAATCGGCAAGTTCGGTGACAATGTATTTTATGAATAAAAAAATTAAAGGCAATCCATGCTCCTTTCGTGAAATTTCGATAATTTTTTGTCACCGATTTTGACGAGTGAGCACTCGTTGGACGCGGTATAATGAGAGAAATATAACTGAAAAATATTTCTGACCGAATCTGTCTAGTTTCAAAAATATTCCACAAAAACTTTTCTTGTGCGGCCTGATTTCAGGTGGCTTTCCTATGCAGTTTTTTTGCTTTATTTTAAAAACTAGGCATTTATTTAGGAAAATTCCTTCTCACATCGCTTTGTATTCCTTTCCTCGTAAAAAGAAGCCCTCAATCGGCAAGATCGGTGACATTGTATTTTATGAATGAAAAAAGTGCAAAGGCAATCCATGCTCCTTTTGTGAAATTTCGATTAAAATTTTTTGTCACCGATTTTGACGAGTGAGCACTCGTTGGACGCGGAATAATGACAGAAATATAACTGCAAAATATTTCTGACCGAATCTTGCTAGTTTCAAAAATATGCCACAAAAACTTTTCGTGTGCGGTATGATTTCAGTTGGCTTTTCCTATGCAGTTTTTTTGCTCTATTTTAAAAACTAGACATTTATTTAGCAAAATTCCTCTTCACGTCGATTTGTGTTTTCCTTTCCTCGTTAAAATAAGCTCTCAATCGGCAAGATCGGTGACAATGTATTTTATGAATGAAAAAAGTGCAAAGGCAGACCATGCTTCTTTTGTGAAATATCGATTAAAATGTTTTGTCACCGATTTTGACGAATGAGCACTCGTTGGACGAGGAATAATGAGAGAAATATAACTGAAAAATATTTCTGACCGAATCTTTCTAGTTTCAAAAATATTCCACAAAAACTTTTCTTGTGCGGCCTGATTTCAGGTGGCTTTCCTATGCAGTTTTTTTGCTCTATTTTAAAAACTAGACATTTATTTAGCAAAACTATTCTTCACGTCGCTTTGTATTCCTTTCCTCGTTAAAATAAGCTCTCAATCGTCAAGATCGGTGACATTGTATTTTATGAATGAAAAAAGTGCAAAGGCAGTCCATGCCATTTTTGTGAAATTTCGATTAAATTTTCTTGTCACCGATTTTGACGAATGAGCACTCGTTGAACGCGGAATAATGAGTGAAATATAACTGAAACATATTTCTGGCCGAGTCTTGCTGATTTCAAAAATATGCCACAAAAACTTTTCGTGTGCGGCCTGATTTCAGGTGGCCTTTCCTATGCAGTTTTTTTGCTTTATTTTAAAAACTAGGCATTTATTTAGGAAAATTCCTTCTCACATCGCTTTGTATTCCTTTCCTCGTAAAAAGAAGCCCTCAATCGGCAAGACCGGTGACATTGTATTTTATGAATGAAAAAAGTGCAAAGGCAATCCATGCTCCTTTTGTGAAATTTCGATTAAAATTTTTTGTCACCGATTTTGACGAGTGAGCACTCGTTGAACGCGGAATAATGACAGAAATATAACTGCAAAATATTTCTGACCGAATCTTGCTAGTTTCAAAAATATGCCACAAAAACTTTTCGTGTGCGGCATGATTTCAGTTGGCTTTTCCTATGCAGTTTTTTTGCTCTATTTTAAAAACTAGACATTTATTTAGCAAAATTCCTCTTCACGTCGATTTGTATTCCTTTCCTCGTTAAAATAAGCTCTCAATCGGGAAGATCGGTGACAATGTATTTTATGAATGAAAAAAGTGCAAAGGCAGTCCATGCTTCTTTTGTGAAATATCGATTAAAATGTTTTGTCACCGATTTTGACGAATGAGCACTCGTTGGACGAGAAATAATGAGAGAAGTACAACTGCAAAATATTTTTGACCGAATCTTTCTAGTTTCAAAAATATTCCACAAAAACTTTTCGTGTGCGGCCTGATTTCAGGTGGCCTTTCCTATGCAGTTTTTTTGCTTTATTTTAAAAACTAGGCATTTATTTAGGAAAATTCCTTCTCACATCGCTTTGAATGCCCTTCCTCGTTAAAATAAGCCCTCAATCGGCAAGTTCGGTGACAATGTATTTTTTGAATAAAAAAATTAAAGGCAATCCATGCTCCTTTCGTGAAATTTCGATAATTTTTTGTCACCGATTTTGACGAGTGAGCACTCGTTGGACGCGGAATAATGAGAGAAGTATAACTGAAAAATATTTCTGACCGAATCTGTCTAGTTTCAAAAATATTCCACAAAAACTTTTCTTGTGCGGCCTGATTTCAGGTGGCTTTCCTATGAAGTTTTTTTGCTTTATTTTAAAAACTAGGCATTTATTTAGGAAAATTCCTTCTCACATCGCTTTGTATTCCTTTCCTCGTAAAAAGAAGCCCTCAATCGGCAAGATCGGTGACATTGTATTTTATGAATGAAAAAAGTGCAAAGGCAATCCATGCTCCTTTTGTGAAATTTCGATTAAAATTTTTTGTCACCGATTTTGACGAGTGAGCACTCATTGTACGCGGAATAATGACAGAAATATAACTGAAAAATATTTCTGACCGAATCTTGCTAGTTTCAAAAATATGCCACAAAAACTTTTCGTGTGCGGCATGATTTCAGTTGGCATTTCCTATGCAGTTTTTTTCCTCTATTTTAAAAACTAGACATTTATTTAGCAAAATTCCTCTTCACGTCGATTTGTATTCCTTTCCTCGTTAAAATAAGCTCTCAATCGGCAAGATCGGTGACAATGTATTTTATGAATGAAAAAAGTGCAAAGGCAGTCCATGCTTCTTTTGTGAAATATCGATTAAAATGTTTTGTCACCGATTTTGACGAATGAGCACTCGTTGGACGAGGAATAATGAGAGAAATATAACTGAAAAATATTTCTGACCGAATCTTTCTAGTTTCAAAAATATTCCACAAAAACTTTTCTTGTGCGGCCTGATTTCAGGTGGCTTTCCTATGCAGTTTTTTTGCTCTATTTTAAAAACTAGACATTTATTTAGCAAAACTATTCTTCACGTCGCTTTGTATTCCTTTCCTCGTTAAAATAAGCTCTCAATCGGCAAGATCGGTGACATTGTATTTTATGAATGAAAAAAGTGCAAAGGCAATCCATGCTCCTTTTGTGAAATTTCGATTAAAATTTTTTGTCACCGATTTTGACGAGTGAGCACTCGTTGGACGCGGAATAATGACAGAAATATAACTGCAAAATATTTCTGACCGAATCTTGCTAGTTTCAAAAATATGCCACAAAAACTTTTCGTGTGCGGCATGATTTCAGTTGGCTTTTCCTATGCAGTTTTTTTGCTCTATTTTAAAAACTAGACATTTATTTAGCAAAATTCCTCTTCACGTCGATTTGTATTCCTTTCCTCGTTAAAATAAGCTCTTAATCGGCAACTTCGGTGACAATGTATTTTATGAATGAAAAAAGTGCAAAGGCAGTCCATGCTTCTTTTGTGAAATTTCGATTAAAATGTTTTGTCACCGATTTTGACGAATGAACACTCGTTGCACGAGGAATAATGAGAGAAGTATAACTGCAAAATATTTTTGACCGAATCTTTCTAGTTTCAAAAATATTCCACAAAAACTTTTCGTGTGCGGCCTGATTTCAGGTGGCCTTTCCTATGCAGTTTCTTTGCTCTATTTTAAAAATTAGGCATTTATTTAGCAAAATTCCATTTCACATCGCTTTGAATACCTTTCCTCGTTAAAATAAGCCCTCAATCGGCAAGATCGGTGACATTGTATTTTATGAATGAAAAAAGTGCAAAGGCAATCCATGCTCCTTTTGTGAAATTTCGATTAAAATTTTTTGTCACCGATTTTGACGAGTGAGCACTCATTGTACGCGGAATAATGACAGAAATATAACTGCAAAATATTTCTGACCGAATCTTGCTAGTTTCAAAAATATGCCACAAAAACTTTTCGTGTGCGGCATGATTTCAGTTGGCATTTCCTATGCAGTTTTTTTGCTCTATTTTAAAAACTAGACATTTATTTAGCAAAATTCCTCTTCACGTCGATTTGCATTCCTTTCCTCGTTAAAATAAGCTCTCAATCGGCAAGATCGGTGACAATGTATTTTATGAATGAAAAAAGTGCAAAGGCAGTCCATGCTTCTTTTGTGAAATATCGATTAAAATGTTTTGTCACCGATTTTGACGAATGAGCACTCGTTGGACCAGGAATAATGACAGAAATATAACTGAAAAATATTTCTGACCGAATCTTTCTAGTTTCAAAAATATTCCACAAAAACTTTTCTTGTGCGGCCTGATTTCAGGTGGCTTTCCTATGCAGTTTTTTTGCTCTATTTTAAAAACTAGACATTTATTTAGCAAAACTATTCTTCACGTCGCTTTGTACTCCTTTCCTTGTTAAAATCAGCTCTCAATCGGCAAGATCGGTGACAATGTATTTTATGAATAAAAAAAGTGCAAAGGCAGTCATGCTCCTTTCGTGAAATTTCGATAATTTTTTGTCACCGATTTTGACGAGTGAGCACTCGTTGGACGCGGAATAATGAGAGAAATATAAATGAAAAATATTTCTGACCGAGTCTTGCTAGTTTCAAAAATATGCCACAAAAACTTTTCGTGTGCGGCCTGATTTCAGGTGGCCTTTCCTATGCAGCTTTTTTTGCTCTATTTTAAAAACTAGGCATTTATTTAGCAAAACTCCTCTTCACGTCGATTTGTATTCCTTTCCTCGTTAAAATAAGCTCTCAATCGGCAAGAGCGGTGACATTGTATTTTATGAATGAAAAAAGTGCCATTTTTGTGAAATTTCGATTGAATTTTTTTGTCACAGATTTTGACGAATGAGCACTCGCTGAACGCGGAATAATGAGAGAAATATAACTGAAAAATATTTCTGACCGAGTCTTGCTAGTTTCAAAAATATGCCACAAACACTTTTCGTGTGCGGCCTGATTTCAGGTGGCCTTTCCTATGCAGTTTTTTTTTGCTGTATTTTAAAAACTAGGCATTTATTTAGGAAAATTCCTTTTCAGATCGCTTTGAATTCCTTTCCTCGTTAAAATAAGCCCTCAGTCGGCAAGTTCGGTGACAATGTATTTTATGAATGAAAAAAGTGCAAAGGCATGCTGCTTCTTTTGTGAAATTTCGATTAACATTTTTTGTCACCGATTTTGACGAATGAGCACTCGTTGGACGCGGAATAATGAGAGAAGTATAAATGAAAAATATTTTTGACCGAATCTTTCTAGTTTCAAAAATATTCCACAAAAACTTTTCGTCAAGATTGGTGACATTGTATTTTATGAATGAAAAAAGTGCAAAGGCAGTCCATGCCATTTTTGTGAAATTTCGATTAAATTTTCTTGTCACCGATTTTGACGAATGAGCACTCGTTGAACGCGGAATAATGAGAGAAATATAACTGAAAAATATTTCTGACCGAGTCTTGCTGATTTCAAAAATATGCCACAAAAACTTTTCGTGTGCGGCCTGATTTCAGGTGGCCTTTCCTATGCAGTTTTTTTGCTTTATTTTAAAAACTAGGCATTTATTTAGGAAAATTCCTTCTCACATCGCTTTGTATTCCTTTCCTCGTAAAAAGAAGCCCTCAATCGGCAAGACCGGTGACATTGTATTTTATGAATGAAAAAAGTGCAAAGGCAATCCATGCTCCTTTTGTGAAATTTCGATTAAAATTTTTTGTCACCGATTTTGACGAATGAGCACTCGTTGGACGAGAAATAATGAGAGAAGTACAACTGCAAAATATTTTTGACCGAATCTTTCTAGTTTCAAAAATATTCCACAAAAACTTTTCGCGTGCGGCCTGATTTCAGGTGGCCTTTCCTATGCAGTTTTTTTGCTTTATTTTAAAAACTAGGCATTTATTTAGGAAAATTCCTTCTCACATCGCTTTGTATTCCTTTCCTCGTAAAAAGAAGCCCTCAATCGGCAAGACCGGTGACATTGTATTTTATGAATGAAAAAAGTGCAAAGGCAATCCATGCTCCTTTTGTGAAATTTCGATTAAAATTTTTTGTCACCGATTTTGACGAGTGAGCACTCGTTGAACGCGGAATAATGACAGAAATATAACTGCAAAATATTTCTGACCGAATCTTGCTAGTTTCAAAAATATGCCACAAAAACTTTTCGTGTGCGGCATGATTTCAGTTGGCTTTTCCTATGCAGTTTTTTTGCTCTATTTTAAAAACTAGACATTTATTTAGCAAAATTCCTCTTCACGTCGATTTGTATTCCTTTCCTCGTTAAAGTAAGCTCTCAATCGGGAAGATCGGTGACAATGTATTTTATGAATGAAAAAAGTGCAAAGGCAGTCCATGCTTCTTTTGTGAAATATCGATTAAAATGTTTTGTCACCGATTTTGACGAATGAGCACTCGTTGGACGAGAAATAATGAGAGAAGTACAACTGCAAAATATTTTTGACCGAATCTTTCTAGTTTCAAAAATATTCCACAAAAACTTTTCGTGTGCCGCCTGACTTCAGGTGGCCTTTCCTATGCAGTTTTTTTGCTCTATTTTAAAAACTAGACATTTATTTAGCAAAATTCCTCTTCACGTCGATTTGTATTCCTTTCCTCGTTAAAATAAGCTCTCAATCGGCAAGTTCGGTGACAATGTATTTTATGAATGAAAAAAGTGCAAAGGCAATCCATGCTTCTTTTGTGAAATTTCGATTAAAATGTTTTGTCACCGATTTTGACAAATGAGCACTCGTTGGACGCGGAATAATGAGAGAAGTATAACTGCAAAATATTTCTGACCGAGTCTTGCTAGTTTCAAAAATATGCCACAAAAACTTTTCGTGTGCGGCATGATTTCAGTTGGCATTTCCTATGCAGTTTTTTTTCTCTATTTTAAAAACTAGACATTTATTTAGCAAAATTCCTCTTCACGTCGATTTGTATTCCTTTCCTCGTTAAAATAAGCTCTCAATCGGCAAGATCGGTGACAATGTATTTTATGAATGAAAAAAGTGCAAAGGCAGTCCATGCTTCTTTTGTGAAATATCGATTAAAATGTTTTGTCACCGATTTTGACGAATGAGCACTCGTTGAACGCGGAATAATGAGTGAAATATAACTGAAACATATTTCTGACCGAGTCTTGCTAATTTCAAAAATATCCCACAAAAACTTTTCGTGTGCGGCCTGATTTCAGGTGGCCTTTCCTATGCAGATTTTTTTGCTCTATTTTAAAAACTAGGCATTTATTTAGCAAAATTCCTCTTCACGTAGCTTTGTATTCCTTTCCTCGTTAAAATAAGCTCTCAATCGTCAAGATCGGTGACATTGTATTTTATGAATGAAAAAAGTGCAAAGGCAGTCCATGCTTCTTTTGTGAAATATCGATTAAAATGTATTGTCACCGATTTTGACGAATGAGCACTCGTTGGACGAGAAATAATGAGAGAAGTACAACTGCAAAATATTTTTGACCGAATCTTTCTAGTTTCAAAAATATTCCACAAAAACTTTTCGTGTGCGGCCTGCCTTCAGGTGGCCTTTCCTATGCAGTTTTTTTGCTCTATTTTAAAAACTAGACATTTATTTAGCAAAATTCCTCTTCACGTCGATTTGTATTCCTTTCCTCGTTAAAATAAGCTCTCAATCGGCAAGTTCGGTGACAACGTATTTTATGAATGAAAAAAGTGCAAAGGCAATCCATGCTTCTTTTGTGAAATTTCGATTAAAATGTTTTGTCACCGATTTTGACGAATGAGCACTCGTTGGACGAGGAATAATGAGAGAAATATAACTGGAAAATATTTCTGACCGAATCTTTCTAGTTTCAAAAATATTCCACAAAAACTTTTCTTGTGCGGCCTGATTTCAGGTGGCTTTCCTATGCAGTTTTTTTGCTCTATTTTAAAAACTAGACATTTATTTAGCAAAACTATTCTTCATGTCGCTTTGTATTCCTTTCCTCGTTAAAATAAGCTCTCAATCGGCAAGATCGGTGACATTGGATTTTATGAATGAAAAAAGTGCAAAGGCAGTCCATGCCATTTTTGTGAAATTTCGATTAAATTTTATTGTCACCGATTTTGACGAATGAGCACTCGTTGAACGCGGAATAATGAGTGAAATATAACTGAAACATATTTCTGACCGAGTCTTGCTAATTTCAAAAATATGCCACAAAAACTTTTCGTGTGCGGCCTGATTTCAGGTGGCCTTTCCTATGCAGATTTTTTTGCTCTATTTTAAAAACTAGGCATTTATTTAGCAAAATTCCTCTTCACGTAGCTTTGTATTCATTTCCTCGTTAAAATAAGCTCTCAATCGTCAAGATCGGTGACATTGTATTTTATGAATGAAAAAAGTGCAAAGGCAGTCCATGCCATTTTTTGAAATTTCGATTAAATTTTATTGTCACCGATTTTGACGAATGAGCACTCGTTGAACGCGGAATAATGAGTGAAATATAACTGAAACATATTTCTGACCGAGTCTTGCTAATTTCAAAAATATGCCACAAAAACTTTTCGTGTGCGGCCTGATTTCAGGTGGCCTTTCCTATGCAGTTTTTTTGCTTTATTTTAAAAACTAGGCATTTATTTAGGAAAATTCCTTCTCACATCGCTTTGTATTCCTTTCCTCGTAAAAAGAAGCCCTCAATCGGCAAGACCGGTGACATTGTATTTTATGAATGAAAAAAGTGCAAAGGCAATCCATGCTCCTTTTGTGAAATTTCGATTAAAATTTTTTGTCACCGATTTTGACGAGTGAGCACTCGTTGAACGCGGAATAATGAGAGAAATATAACTGAAAAATATTTCTGACCGAATCTTTCTAGTTTCAAAAATATTCCACAAAAACTTTTCTTGTGCGGCCTGATTTCAGGTGGCTTTCCTATGCAGTTTTTTTGCTCTATTTTTAAAACTAGACATTTATTTAGCAAAACTATTCTTCACGTCGCTTTGTATTCCTTTCCTCGTTAAAATAAGCTCTCAATCGGCAAGATCGGTGACATTGGATTTTATGAATGAAAAAAGTGCAAAGGCAGTCCATGCCATTTTTGTGAAATTTCGATTAATTTTATTGTCACCGATTTTGACGAATGAGCACTCGTTGAACGCGGAATAATGAGTGAAATATAACTGAAACATATTTCTGACCGAGTCTTGCTAATTTCAAAAATATGCCACAAAAACTTTTCGTGTACGGCCTGATTTCAGGTGGCCTTTCCTATGCAGATTTTTTTGCTCTATTTTAAAAACTAGTCATTTATTTAGCAAAATTCCTCTTCACGTAGCTTTGTACTCCTTTCCTCGTTAAAATAAGCTCTCAATCGTCAAGATCGGTGACATTGTATTTTATGAATGAAAAAAGTGCAAAGGCAGTCCATGCCATTTTTGTGAAATTTCGATTAAATTTTTTTGTCACCGATTTTGACGAATGAGCACTCGTTGGACGCGGAATAATGACAGAAATATAACTGCAAAATATTTCTGACCGAATCTTGCTAGTTTCAAAAATATGCCACAAAAACTTTTCGTGTGCGGCATGATTTCAGTTGGCATTTCCTATGCAGTTTTTTTTGCTCTATTTTAAAAACTAGACATTTATTTACCAAAATTCCTCTTCACGTCGATTTGTATTCCTTTCCTCGTTAAAATAAGCTCTCAATCGGCAAGATCGGTGACAATGTATTTTATGAATGAAAAAAGTGCAAAGGCAGTCCATGCTTCTTTTGTGAAATATCGATTAAAATGTTTTGTCACCGATTTTGACGAATGAGCACTCGTTGGACGAGAAATAATGAGAGAAATATAACTGAAAAATATTTCTGACCGAATCTTTCTAGTTTCAAAAATATTCCACAAAAACTTTTCTTGTGCGGCCTGATTTCAGGTGGCTTTCCTATGCAGTTTTTTTGCTTTATTTTAAAAACTAGGCATTTATTTAGGAAAATTCCTTCTCACATCGCTTTGTATTCCTTTCCTCGTAAAAAGAAGCCCTCAATCGGCAAGATCGGTGACATTGTATTTTATGAATGAAAAAAGTGCAAAGGCAATCCATGCTCCTTTTGTGAAATTTCGATTAAAATTTTTTGTCACCGATTTTGACGAGTGAGCACTCATTGTACGCGGAATAATGACAGAAATATAACTGCAAAATATTTCTGACAGAATCTTGCTAGTTTCAAAAATATGCCACAAAAACTTTTCGTGTGCGGCATGATTTCAGTTGGCATTTCCTATGCAGTTTTTTTGCTCTATTTTAAAAACTAGACATTTATTTAGCAAAATTCCTCTTCACGTCGATTTGTATTCCTTTCCTCGTTAAAATAAGCTCTCAATCGGCAAGATCGGTGACAATGTATTTTATGAATGAAAAAAGTGCAAAGGCAGTCCATGCTTCTTTTGTGAAATATCGATTAAAATGTTTTGTCACCGATTTTGACGAATGAGCACTCGTTGGACGAGGAATAATGAGAGAAATATAACTGAAAAATATTTCTGACCGAATCTTTCTAGTTTCAAAAATATTCCACAAAAACTTTTCTTGTGCGGCCTGATTTCAGGTGGCTTTCCTATGCAGTTTTTTTGCTCTATTTTAAAAACTAGTGTAATATGTTTACTTCACAATTGGCCTGGATGCTAATCATGATGAAGTTTTTTTTTATTTAGATTTTTATTTAATTAATTTATACCAGGCAGAGAACTGCCGAACTTACGGTTTATATGGCTAAGAGCCGCTGTGACCTTATTTTTATATGATGGCAGGTACTTGCCGATCTTTTAATAGTATGGCAGAGTGTGCCGCTGTTTTATTATTATTGGCAGGGTATGCCTATATGTATTTATTATGGCAGAGTATGCCGCTGTTAGGTAATCCTTTGGGCAGAGTATGCCGCTATATATATTTACTGGCAGAGTATGCCGATCTTAGGGTGAGAAATAAAGAAACACCTTGATGAATGATTTACTTCTGAATTTTAATCAATTGTCACAGGTTATTTATATAGGTGACTTCCCTATACAGTGCTTATACAAAGGTGGGGATTATTGCAGAATTGCAATAATTGAATTAAACATAATTTGTTGTGTCAGCTTACCTGATCACAAGACATTTGAATTTTTTCGTGTAAAGCGATGACCTCGGGTGTGAATATTTTACCAATCAAGAATTATGCTTGCATAGTGGAATTTGCTTGCTTTGCAAAATTCTTCTTGGGGTCGTACAAACTTTGTTTATTTTAATTATTTTTCGGTTTGATTTTTGTTTGTAATTATTTACCGTGGTCATGGCTTTACATCCTTACCCTTAAAAGAAAAAAAAAATTTTTGTATATAAAAAATTTTTTTTTTTTTTTGTTACATAAATTTATGAATATTATTTAATTAAACATGTTCTAAACTATTTATATTATTTTTGTATGCTATTAATTATTTTTATGAACTTAATGCCTTATATTTATTGATTATCTAGATATAATACCTTACTTAAATTTACATTTTATCAACCTGTTATTGTGTACGTCTTTGGGTTTTTCTTTTATTAAGATTGTGGAGTTTACTCCTTTTCGTTTAATGATTTTAAATGGTCCGTCGTAAGGACTTTCATATTTCTTCCTGGAATTCATTCTCAAGTATACGTAGTCGTTGACGTTGAACTTCGAGGGGTTAGAGTTTTTATCTTTCATTCTCTTTCGCTCTTTTTTAGCTTCTTCTAATAGTTCCTTGCTTTTTTCATGAGCTCTTTTTAGCCTTATTGCAAGTTCTTCTGCATAATTGTGTATGCTATTTATTTGTTCCCTACTTTTCAGAATCTCTGCTGGTAGTGTTGCTATTTTTCCAAATACTAATTCGAATGGTGTATAACTTGTATCTGTGTGTGGTGTTGTATTGTAGCAGAATACATAGTATGGAATTAGTTCATCCCAATTGTCTTCTTCTGAGAATGTTCTCAAGTATTCGTTTAATACTCTATGGTTTCTTTCAATTGCCCCTAGAGTTTCGTGATGGAACGGTGTGGACGTAACATGTTTTATGTTCAGAAATTTGCAAATATTTTTTAGTAGTTCATTTACAAATTCTGTACCTCTGTCTGTTTTCAATGTTTTGAAGCATCCATACTTTAGAATGAATCTTTCAACTATTGTCTTTGCTACCGAGGAGGCTTCTTTTGTCTCCATTGGATATGCCTCAACGAATTTTGTCAATTCGCATTGCAGCGTCAGGATGTATCTGAAACCGTTTGACATTCTTAGAGGTCCTACTGTGTCAACTGAGATCGTTTCAAAACTACAGTTTGGTGTGTCTGTTATTACCAGAGGTTCTTTTGTGTATTTTTTGAATTTGTTCTTCGCACATTTATCACACTTATTTATGTACTCCTTTACCATTTTGTTAACGTTTTTCCATGTATACCTTTGTTTTAATTTGTTTATGCAGCGTTTAATTCCAGCGTGTCCACCATGCATGCTGTCATGGTATTCTTTTATTAATTCTAGTTTTTTCTTTGGATCTTTTATCCTTATTGGGGGTTCATAAAGTAATATCTTCAATGGTGTTGCCTTACCACGTTTATTATTTTGCTGCAGCTTATTGAATTTCTCTTTAAATTCATCTATTTTAATATGATGAAATATAGCATCGTCTTTTGCGAGTGCTAATTCTTTAATATTATTCTCGTTCATTTTTTGTATCAGCTTCTCCATTATGTAACCAGAGTTAAATATAGGATTATCGCTGTACTGAACGGTTACCCCTTTCTTAGTTATGTTTATTTCTGGCAAACTTTCATTTATCGCATTCTCTTCTGCGTACGCTGTATCAAATTGTATTTTTTTTATATTTCTTATGTCGGAGATGGATGTGCATTCCCATATATAGAGTTGGTCTGATTTTACGCTATCACTTCTCTCCATTCCGTTTTGCTGCTTTTTTGCCATATTACGTGTGATAATGTTTATTTGTTTCGGTATCATTGATTTTAATTTTTCAGAGTCTATTTTTATCCTTGACAGGGCATCTGCGTTTGTATTCATCTTTACCTGTTTATACACAATTTCAAAGTCATAGTCCATTAGGTCTAAACGAATTCTTGTTAGTTTCGAAGAAGGATTCTTATGTGTGAAGAGGCTGACGAGCGGGCGATGATCTGTTACAACTGTGAATTTGTTCCCATAGAGATAGGGTCTAAAGAAATTGATTCCCCAGTGTATACCAAGCAATTCTTTTTCGATTATCGATTTGTTTAACTCATGTTTGTTCAACGTCTTACTTGCATAGGATATCGGCAAATCTTGTCCTATCTCACCTTGTGAGAGTACTGCTCCAAGTGCAAAATTTGAAGCATCCGTTGTCAGGACAAACGGTTTGCTAAAATCTGGATATTTCAGTATTGGTGAAGTTATTAGCTTTGCTTTGAGTATTTCGAAAGATTTTTTACAATCTTCTGTCCAAAGGAACTGTGTATTCTTCTTTAGAAGTGCATTGAGTGGTCGTGCTATTTCCGCAAAATTTTGTATGAACCGTCTGTAGTGTCGTGTCCCCAGTAAAACACTCGCGTAATCCACATATAAAAAAACTTTATTCAATAAAATTACTCGAGCTTCTGAATCACACTTCTAGCTCTTAACTCCTAATCGCAAAAAACACAACTGAGTAACCTGATCCACTCGCAAGTCGGGTCACCTGTTAAAATCATTACAGGCGGAAGCGACTCTGACCCAGTGACCAGTGCAATACCTTGCAATTAATCGCAAAGCATTACATCAGTCACTGCCGTCAGCTGGAGACCCCAATACTGTTAGTAAACAAACAGTAAGCCCAGCTGAGCATTTCACTATGCGAAGTGAATTACTTAACCCTGGCTTAATGCTTAATTACAACAGCAGTGGATGCGACAGTTACTTAATAAACAATTCGCAATCGCCAAGCATTTAACCGTGCGAAGTAAAATGCTTAGATACTGCAAACTGCTTAATTAGTCGTACACCTGCTGCTAGTTAAGTCATGATGTCACAACCACACCGAATTGAATATTGGGCCACGACATTCCTCCCCCCTGTGAAAGACTAATTCCCAGGGGGAATTAGATCAGGGTGCTCGGTTTAGTTTCAACTACATTGTACATTTTATCGTATATATACAATAATTGTTTTTTTTTAAACATCTTCTACGTTTTATCTTAGCAATATCTACTTCTCTTGATTCAGTTCCAATTTAACAACATGTATTTTTATTTTTTTTTTCGTGATCTCATTTACTTCTTCAAACAATCTTTTTGTTCAATTACAATTTAATTATATTCTTAACCCTAATTTTGATATTTCTAAAAATAGTTTTACCATAATAACAAATAAAAACTGTACAATTATTTCTAGGATTAGGTTTACTTATACAAAATTTGATTCTAGATTTCATTAACTACATATATTTGTTTTATCTAATCATATTACATAACTACACTATTTACTTTCGTTTAAACATTTTTATACCTAATTCCAAATTTTTTTTTAAATGAACAAATGTTTTTTTTTCTAGCAATTCTTACACTTAACTTGAATACAATATTTATATTGGTTTAATTACTCAGAGTGATTCCGTCTATCTAAAGGTTGCCACTGTCCTATCCAATATAACACTTAGTGTAACAAAAATATCTAACCCTACAACAGTTGTTACTACGCTAGATGTACCAGCTGTTTTCCGACTATCGTAGGCAGGTTTGCTGTGGGCAATGTTGCTGTAGTAGGCACGATTACTTGGAGGCCATCGTTCGTTTCCTTGTCTTCGGTAGGCTGTCCTGTTGTTACAGTGGGTTTTATTGAACTCCGGGTGATGGGCAATATCGACAATCTGCTTGATCTAGCCGGTACTGGTTTTTGCTTCCGACATCTCCTGCGGATCAGAACTCCTGCTACTAACATAAAACTGGCAATACTTAACAGCCCAGTTATTGAGGTGGCGGCTAGATAGATGGTGTGGGGCTGACTTTGTTGTCGATGTATTTCCTCTCGTGTGATGTCCTCATTTATTTTTTGTATCTCGGCTGCATGATCTCTCCAGGCTTGGTTGGCATTGTCGGCAGCTAACAGCCGTACCTTACGATTTTGATCGCCATCAACCATAGGCTTTGTAGATCTATTTCTGGTGCTCACGCTATCCCATGATGGTAATTCCGAAAATGAGGGTTGCCAAAGAGTAATATTTCGCTGAGCGTGGTCCTCTGATGTGATCAAAAGGTCGCCGATCTGAAGGTGGCAGTGCTCCTCGATTGATAATACTCCGGTAGAACATAGTTCTCCAATCGCTGTAGGTTTATCGCGGCAGTTTACCTCTAGTTTCGTCTTGTCGGCCATCACGAACAACCAGTGATTTCGGGTAATCATGCGGACTAGACTATTCCATTTTGGGAGAATTTTTTCCTTGCATGCCAGCGGGTTGACGTTGAAACTTCGAAAAAGGTTGAGTACGCAGCTATCACCAATGGCTGTGACGATTGGTCCCAACTGTGGGCACAGGAAACGCAAATGATTTTCGAGGGTTGTCAGTTGTTGGCATTTCTCATATTGCTGATAGTCTAGCAGGACATACTGGCGATCGTGATTATTTGCTGCTAGAAATTCGGCTCCCAACTCATATACATGGTAGCCGTCTTCATCAACTACTGCGGGAATGGTGTATACTTTGTGCAGTTCAAAAGCCACTCTCTCCGGTTGAGGAATGTCTATTCTGACCATAATGTGCTGCGGACCCTGCATTGCGCTCACCTTAGCAATTTGAGTCAACAATTGGAAGTCCAGGAATTCCTCTGCTAAATCCAATTGTTTTGTAGCGTTCGTCATAATTTCTGTTAGCTGCCGGGCGTGAATAATCATGGGGTGAAGTTTTCCCATGCTCAGTGCGACTAACATGTTCGCATAACCTTCTTGGACATCGCTGAGTTCTCGCAGTTGGAGGGTCATTAGTGTCAGTATTTCATTTATCTCCACTCTCCGTGTTAACGTTGTTATCTCCAGGTCTTGACTTTGCTGCGCGGCGGTGATGGCATTGATTTTATTCCAAAGTTCCTCTCGCTCTGCTGCTGCCTGAACGCGCGACGCATTGAATAGATTAAACGTCGATGTCATCACTGTTGTTTGCTCTTGAAGCAAGGTGAAGGTGCGGTTTTCTTTTCCATCTAGATCCCTCAAAGCCGAGTAGATATTTTCCGAATCTGCGTGATCCATGGTTCCGAAAAGTGTTTTTGACAGGGACCCTATACCATCAAAGAAAGATCGTTTCCTTCGAAGAGTCGGTTCCGCATGGGTGTGGTGCTTCAACTCATCATCCTGTCTCCTAATCTTCGCCATCCAACTTCCTATTTCCTTAGTGGCTAGCTCACATCTGTTCCCGAGTTCTCTCTCTCTGTGGTTGATTTTTGTGCAGAGCTGTATAACCAGCTTGCTGCAATTGTTTGCGAACTCCAGCTCGACCGCCAAGTCCGGCATTTCTACTTTGGATAGAATAGTCCAATGCCTAGTGTAAAAGTTTGCTTTTCCTACGTGCTCGAACAATACTCCGGACTGCATTATGGGCTTTATATTGTAGCCAGCCTGCCCAGCGTATGACAAACTGATGAACATCAACAAGATTATGGCGACTGCTTCCATATTCAGCTTCTTAACTTCTCCAAACTAACTATATGACAACCTTCTTAATTTTATCCTACCTAGTATACAAAAATAAAAGAAACCACTCTGTATATAATTTATTTAGTACGATTTTTATTATTATTTAGTAAAATAAAATAAATCACGGTACAGATTTAGTTTATTCTACTATCTATCCACTTCCTCCTTCTCTCTCTCTCTCACTCTCTCTACCACCTTTCCTCCTTTTTTTTTCAATTACCTTTTTTTTTTATAAGCGTTCTTTTCTTTTTTACACTTCTCTTTCCAATTGCTTTTTTTTTTCTTTTTCTTAACTTTTCTTTTTATTTACCAATTTTTTCAATGAGTATGTTTTCTTTTTTCTTTTTTCTCTCGCTACTTTAATTCTTATTCTTTACTTTAATATTATTATTTTTTTTTCTTACTCTCTTTACTTTAGTTTCTTTTTAATTCTCTCTTTTTTTTCTTACCCTTTTTGTTTTTACTTCTGTTTTTTTATTTTTTTTTTTTTACTTATTATTTTTTTTTTAAATTCTCTCTTTTTTTTATTAATGATCTTTTCCTTCCAATATTAAATTTCCTCTACAAATGTATATGTTTATGCCTTGCCGGCTCTTCTGGGCTTCTTTTAGCGTCCGTCTCCTGAACGGATTCCGAATCGGGCCACTAGGTCTCTTCTTTCGTCCGTTCTTGTACGATTCTGCTGCTTTACCTGTAAGGTGAAATAAAAACAAAATTTACTAAATAACAGTATCATTCAAATTTTTTTAACCGATTCACGTGAACCCGTTTGAGCTTTCTCCCGATAAGGATTGTTACATTCTCTGGGCTATGAACGTAAATTACTTCATAAGGACCCTTGAAGATTGACGACAGTTTTCCCGCCCGAACCGGGTCCCTAACCAGAACCTTTTCACCGACATGCACCTCTATCGCCCTCGCGGACCTATCATAGTACTTCTTGGCGGACAATTTACTTTTGATCAAGTTTTGCTTTGCTAGTTCGAATGCCTTTTGCAATTTAAACCGTAACACATTATGATATTTATCGGCATTGTATAGCGGTTCAGGCTTCCGCTGCAAGCTACTGGGAACTTCCGAGACGAATCCGAATAAAGTTTCCATTGGTGTCAATTTTGTGCCCGAATGCACCGAGTTGTTGTAGGCATGAGCTGCCGTCCGCAGGAATTCGTCCCAATTCCGCGGGTCTTGATCTACAAAACTTCTCAAATAGCTTGCTAACGTGGAATGCTGTCTCTCTACGGCATTTGACTGCGGATGATAGGCAGTAGTCTGTAACTTTTTTATTTTCAACATCTTACAGAGGGCTTTCAGCACTTCTCCTGTAAAATTCGCTCCTTGATCAGTAACTAATTGTTTTGGTAGAGTATATCGGCTGAGAATTTGTTCGAACAGTGCTCGTGCCACAGTATTCGCTTCCTGATCCGGGATCGCTACGAAGTCAACGAACCTAGTGAGATCATCCACCAAGGATAAGATGTATTTGTTGCCATTGTGACTCAACGGCAATGGTCCCACCAAATCGACGTACACCTTCTCAAAAGGTTTGCTTGAGATTGAAGTGATCACCAACGGCATCTTAGTAGCTCGACTGTGTTTATTTTTCTGACACTGCGGGCAGCGCCGAATATACTTCGCGATATCCCTTTTCATCCCTTTCCAATGATAGAAGCGCTTTACTCGTTTTAAGGTCTTATCTCTTCCGAGATGTCCTCCAAACCGAGAGTCATGGAAGTCCTTCAAGATCGGCTCAACTTCATCTGGATCTGTGATATGCTGTGGGTTCGGATCACCCATCATCTTTCCTGCTATTACTTCTGCCTCATCGAGGTCACCCCATTCCTCTTCGGATTCCATAGGTGATGTATCATTTACTTCGGAATCTTTTCTTCGAGTTTGTGCCCGAGTGATAGCTAGGCATGGATGCATTTCGCTCTCCTCGAATTTGGCTTCTGTTATTCTTTGGGGTATTCTGCTTAGAGCATCCGCATTGCCATTTTCTCTTCCTTTTTTATATAGAATCTCGAAATCATACTCTGACAATTTCTGATGAAATCGTACCATGCGTGACGTCGTATCTCTAACCTTGAAAACACCCCGAAGAGGTTGGTGGTCAGTAATTACTTTGAAATGCCTGCCCAACAGATAACATTTATAGTTACTTACGGCCCAGACTATGGCTAGTAGCTCACGTTCAGTTGTCGAGTAGTTCCTCTCGGCCGGATTGAGTGTGCGACTGGCGTAACTGATGGGCCTTCCTTCCTGCTCTAGAACTGCCCCTAGGGATTCACCACTAGCATCCGTCAGTAACGTGAATTCCTTCGTGAAATCCGGATAAGCTAATAATGGAGGCGTAGTGAGAGCCTCTTTTATCAGGGTGAATGATTTATCACATTTGGGTCCCCAATCAAACCTTACCTTTTTCCGTAATAAATTATTAATTGGAGCCATGATTAGTGAGAAGTTAGGGACGAATTTCCGATAGTAATTAGCTAGCCCCAGGAAAGACTGTACCTGTCGCACTGTCTTTGGCCTTGGAAATGTCTTTACGACTTCCACTAAACGTTGATCTGGCTTTACTCCCTGTTCCGAGCATACATGACCCAGATACACCACTTCTTTTTTTAGAAACTGACATTTAGCAGGTTGTAGTTTCAAGTTATGATCCCGAAAACGTTGAAATACTTGCCTTAACTTATCGTTGTGTTCGTCTAAGTTTTTTGCAAATATCACGACATCATCGAGATACACGAAACATTTTACTCCCTGTAACCCTGTTAATATGCTGTTTAAGAGCGATTGAAAAAATGGAGGCGCTGTCTTTAGCCCAAATGGCAATCTTTTATAATGAAAATGATTGAAATTGGTACTAAAAGCCGTTTTCTCTCTATCTGCTGGATCGATTAGTACTTGATGATATCCGTTAGCTAAATCTAACGTTGAAAAGTACCTAGAATGACCTAGTCGATCCAAAATATCCTCAATTCGCGGAAGTGGATATGAACAAGGGATACAGACCTTGTTGAGTTCACGGAAGTCTACGCACAACCTATACTTGCGATTCCCAGCTTCATCAGTACCCTTTTTGGGTATCAGGAGTACTGGAAAATTAAATGGACTATCACTATGCTCTATTATGTCATCCTCTAACAATTTTTCGAGTTGCTTTTTACACTCTTCTCTGTGAGCTTCCGGCATTCGGTACTGCTTTCTATGTATGGGTCCTGTGTTGGCCATTAGAGGTAATTGAAAGGTTTTTGTTGGAGTATAGGTCAGTTTGTCTCCTGGCAAATGAAAAATGTCACTGTATTCGTAACAGAGCTGAGTCACGGATTCCCTCTCCTCTGGATTGAGATCTTCTCCCAACAACAGTGATTGTTTCATTAATTTTAGTCGCTGTTGCCTTTTATTACACTTCCCTTCACTATCCGCTAGTGGTACTACTGAATACCGGTTCAGTCCTTCTAACTTTGGTTTGAAATCTTTTATCTCCACGGCCTCAGTCCTAGCATTTATGATTCCCACAAAGGCTTGTCCATTCTTAGGCCTGATTATTGTATTTCCGCAATACACTCCGGGACATATTTCTTCGGCCATACATAGCATTTCAGCCTCACTCTCAACTGGGATTCTCACCAGTTGCTCTGTTCTGGGTTTCAAGCGTATTATTGGTCCATTCGTGCTCTCGCGTTCAAGAACAAGTGCAGAAGCTTTCATCCGGGGATTATTGAGCTGGACTTCCGTGCGAGGATGCCCTAGCTCGTTTTCCCGTTCAACAGCTACTCTCACCTGCTCTTCACCCCACATGCCTGTAGGCCATGTTATGAACTCATCCCTTACCAGGCGATCATCTAGTTGACCAGCCTCCGTATGAAGGGTTGCGGTCAAAGTATTTCCCCGCCTGTGTTCATGTTTCAGCGCCTTTGCATCCCGGGTGGCCTTCATCTCGTTTTTCTGCTGGGATTGTTTTTGGGCAAGGCCTTCCGTCATCTTTTTCACTCTTTCGTTTCTCTTGTTTATCTGTGTTAGATACCGGTCTATGCTGTCTGAGGCTGCCATCGCTTTACCAATAATGTCCTTTAGCTCTGTAATTCTTTCTTTAATGCTCTGTTTCACTGTTTCTGTTGAGATTTCTCGAGGATTTTTGTTACTAGATTGACTAACGCTTCTTTGACAAGCTTTGGCCAATGTCACTACGTTAATACTTTCTTTTCCTGTTACATTCGCAAAAAGAGGCTTCTCCTCCTTGTTCCTTTTTACATTCCGTATTGACAGTTTTTGGTTGATGCAGTCGATGATAGCTCTATCCTTAAGAAATTCAATACCCAGTATTCCGTCAGCTGGTATTGAGTCTGTGTCATAAATTACATTGAACTCGCAAGCATGCTCTTCAGTATCTATACATAACTTGGATTGACAAACCCCTACGGACTTTCCTTGAGCCCCAAATAAACCCCCAATAGTAATAGTTCGTTGAGGCTGAATAAACGTGTTTTTTTTTATCTTATTAAATTTTATTAAATTACATGTGGACCCGGTATCAACCAAAAGATTTAACTTACCTGTTAACCCTATGTCTGCTTCAACTGTGATGCTACAATTATTCAATAAACTTAAGTCTACTGAAATATCATCCCCCCTCGGCGATATGTCTCTGGAGTTTGTTAATGGAAGGCAGCTGTGGACGAATTCCCCAGCTGCCGCTCCCCGTTTCCCTCCAGTTGGCCAGCGCGTTCTGCTAGGTACTTTCTGAGGCAGTTTTCTGTATAATGATCACATGTCCTACAGAACTGACAATAGAGAACTCCCGATACGGGCTGAATACATTCACCTGGACTACCTACCGCAGTATTTGCGAAACGTACCTGCTGTTTTCTACAGCCCGCTACCTCATGACCATAGCTGTTGCACTTGGTGCAGTAAGGGGGCTGTGTCCTACATTCTTTCGCAATGTGACCCCGTTGTCCACATTTAAAGCAATGAATGGTTCTCGGTGGGGTTACCCTGGCTGCCGGCCCTTGGTATCTTATGGGTGATACTGGCCTAGCAGTGGAATAAATTGGTCTTTGCGGTCGCTGAACTCGATTGGGGCCGGCCTCACCTGCTCCCCATCTGTTTTGCGTACCTAATGAGTTAGACCTCCAACCTGCCTGTACCACTTCTGGGTCTCTTACTTGGAGCCTTTGTGCATCTTTTTCATAGTATGTAGCTTCCTCTTGTACTCCTTCTAGCGAATCGAATTTCCGTCCAGTGAGGTATACTTGAGTAGGTTTACTCCTAACGCCAGCTTTAAATGTCGCTACTGCATCTGCCTCTAATTCTGCTATCAATCCTGTATCACCTCCTGGGTATTTCGCTGAGACCGCCGCTTTTATTTGGTCGAGCAATTCCTTCATCCGGTCTGCGAACTCCCTGATATCCTCACCAGGCCTCTGCCTGCATGCCAGCATTTCCGTTCGCAATTCGCTAAACGATTTTTTTGGCATGTAGGCCGATTTGATTACTTGCTGTAAAGCATCAAAATCTTTTGGTTCCTGTGAGCTTACCAAGTAGTACGCATCGTCCGTTAGGCGATACTTTATGCACCTGATAAAAATCTTCTGCTCCTCCTCTGTCAGTCTATCGTGTAGATCCTTACTGCAGCTCAGAAAGCGATACACTTCCTTCGCCAGTTTGGACGACCTTTCGCCAGATAGTATAGGTACATACTTGGATACTAGATCCATCACTTTTTCATGCACGTCTGCCATGTTGTCTTGCCCTGTGATGTTTCTTTCCTCTGGCCTTATCTGGTTCTGCTCTGTTCTTACTTTTCCACTCGGCGCTACTTCCTGCTTCTTTCTTCTGATTAGCTCTCTTTCTAAATTTTCTTCTGGTTCTTTATGCTGTTCCCAAAATAACAATTTCCTCGGCCTGAACCCTTTACTCGTACTCACCTTATTACCCTCTTGAATCGGCTTTCTCTGTGAAGATCGCTCGAGCCCCAACTCTTCCTCTAACCCCGCTGTAGTTTCCTCAGCCTCTCTTAACTGTGCCTTTAGTGAATCTATTTTCTTTATCAGCCCTTTCTTCTCTTTTTGGATTTCTTCCAATTCTTGCTCTGCTTCTACTTCACGGCTCTGGATAATTTCGAATGCTGCTGTTACCAATAGGTCTAAAGCTTCGCCCTTTGTACTGCTTTTAGCACTCTCATTCAGTTTCTTTAACAATTCCTTCTCTTCCTCTCTTGTCCACCGTTTCTGTAACTCTGCCGTTATATGTTCCCCAATATATTCCCAGTCCTGCTCGTAATTCCGCAATATTGCTTGGCATTCCTTCAGTTCCTGTGCTTTTATCTCTAACTCCCTTTCCTGGGCCTGAAAGCGTGACAATTCCTCCTTAGTTAAAATATTGCTTCTTCCTGTTGACATTTAGGACTGTGAGACTGTTATACCTCACGCACATATTTCCATTATAAACACTACACTTGTCACTTATCACTTAGCACTCTTAACACCGACATTAACAGGTACGCGAAATATACTTCTTACCGCCTCTCATTGATCATACCTATCAGCGCTTTTGTATCTTACTGAATTACCTAAAACGTACGTACATATGCTCCAACATAAATCTGACAAAGACTTTTAATCCAGAAAGATTCTTCGCGAGTACTCGAATACTTATTAAATGTATTCCCAATTTAAGTAAAAGCGCATAAAATTTTAAAACAGAGTGTAACTAACTGCATTTTGGCACGGTGGCCGTACTTTACCGACAACTTTAAAAGAATTAAATTTTTTAGATCCACTTAGTGGAATCACGTTAGAGCTATAGGAATTCAACAAACCCCAACGATACCTCGCAAAACCGGCACGAAACAGAAATACTTATTATTACCATACAATACACAAAAAGAACCTCTAAATGGTTCAAAAGATTTTGAACCACTTGCCTTAATGTTGTAGAAAATTAATAATGATATATACTCTGTCTCAGGGATTGTAGCAACATGTGTAAGTGTAATTTTTTAGCTGAAATATGGTAAGACTAGCAGCATTCTCTTGCAACACTACTTAGCACACCAAGAAAGAGGAACCAAACCTATCAAAATGAAGTGGAAACGAGAAAAGCCCTTTATCTAAATTTATTACCATAAAAAAATAATCAGAGATTCCATTTGACAACAATTGCAAAGACTATATATTCGCACTTAACCAATATCGGCAAAAGGCCAGTGAATTTTTAAAATTCCAAGAATATGTTCATATAACTCATCACGACTACATGCATACCTAAAATTTTCACACCGTGGGATCCCTGTCAACACTACTTAACTTTCACTTTCAGCAAAAATTTTAAAATTATCGGAAAATCACCATAACTCACTTTCTTGGCCAAATAAATACATAAACACATATATTCCCCTACCCTTTGTTATCTAATCTATATGTAGGTAGGTATGTATATTCTGAGTTTTTTTTTTTTTTAGATATATATATATTTATTTTTCCTTTATTGAATTGTGTTTTTTGATAACAGGAAGGAGAAGGTGTTTCAGCAAAGAGAAATATCACTATTAAAACAAAACACTAAAATACCATTCAATCCTCAGCGTGCACTTTGTTTACCTACATCCATAGATTTAGCGAATTAAGTTTGGTTTATTTTTCATAAGAAACATTCAATACTTAGTTTCTGCGGTATTTCATTTAATGCTTAGATATTATTATTCAATTTCAATTTCTATTTCAACTCAACTCTTTCCCTGTAATGTTTCTTGTACGTGTATACTTGGTGGAGTAGCTAAACCGCTTTGCTCCTGGTGTGTGTGTGTGTGTTGGAGTAGCTATACAGCTTTGCTCCTAATGTATGTGTTTTGGAGTAGCTAAATTAGCTTTGCTCCCAGTGTGTGTATTCGGAGTAGCTAAATTAGCTTTGCTCCCAGTGTGTGTATGAGTAAACTTTTTAAATTAATGCGCTGAAATGTAATAAAATTGTCCAAAAATTTATTTATTATAAACAAAATTCTTTTAAGGAAAAACACAAAAATACCCGTTATATATATAAAAAAAATTCTACCCTTTTACTATCACACAATAGAAAAACCAACCATAGTAAGAAATTCTCACATTTATTACCTTGGTTTCACCAATTATACTCAGTATAATGTCTTCCAATCTTTACTCTTCACTTTAAGCCTAAACGCACAAAACAAATCCAATAAACCTAAATTTGTCAATAACGAAGATGAGAAAAAAACAAAAAAAAAATTATCTCATTTTACTCGCCCAAGTAAGACGAAAACGACAAAAACATAAAAAAAACTCACATTAATTTCACCCACTTTTACCTCTTTTCCGGCTGCGCCAATTTGTCGTGTCCCCAGTAAAACACTCGCGTAATCCACATATAAAAAAACTTTATTCAATAAAATTACTCGAGCTTCTGAATCACACTTCTAGCTCTTAACTCCTAATCGCAAAAAAACACAACTGAGTAACCTGATCCACTCGCAAGTCGGGTCACCTGTTAAAATCATTACAGGCGGAAGCGACTCTGACCCAGTGACCAGTGCAATACCTTGCAATTAATCGCAAAGCATTACATCAGTCACTGCCGTCAGCTGGAGACCCCAATACTGTTAGTAAACAAACAGTAAGCCCAGCTGAGCATTTCACTATGCGAAGTGAATTACTTAACCCTGGCTTAATGCTTAATTACAACAGCAGTGGATGCGACAGTTACTTAATAAACAATTCGCAATCGCCAAGCATTTAACCGTGCGAAGTAAAATGCTTAGATACTGCAAACTGCTTAATTAGTCGTACACCTGCTGCTAGTTAAGTCATGATGTCACAACCACACCGAATTGAATATTGGGCCACGACAGTAGTAGTTGCAGAAGGCTACGAATCGTCGTACGTCATCTACATTTTTTGGTATAGGGTACGTCTTTATTACTTCATGCTTGCTGGAGTCCGTTTTGACTCCATTCTTTGTTATTAGATGACCCAAATATAATACTTCTGGTTTTAGGAAGTTGCACTTGTTTGGATTGAGCTTCAGGTTATACTGCTGAAGTCTTTGTAACACTCTCTCTAGGTTTTGATTATGATTGTTGAGGCTGCATCCATGTATTATTATGTCATCGACATATATGAATGCGCCGTCATCCAGTCCACTTAATGCAATTGAGAGCATTCGCTGAAAACTGTTCGTGGATATTTTCAGTCCAAAAGGTAATCTTTTAAATTGGTAATGTCCTTGGTTGGTTGAAAATGCTGTTAATTTCCTTGAGTTTTCTTCTAGTTTTATTTGGTGAAACGAATTCGTCATATCAAGCGTTGAGAAGTATTTTGCTCGTCCTAGTCTGTCTAGGATGTCTTCTAATCTTGTCAGTGGGTATTTGTCGTTGATCACTTTCTTGTACAGTTGCCTGAAGTCTACAACTAGCCTCCATTTCTTTTCTTCACCTGATTTTTTTGGTACTATCAGGAGTGGCGAGTTGTATGGGCTCACTGAAGATTCAACTATATCATTTCGTATTAGATTATTGACTTCTTTGTTTATTTCGTCGATTTGTGAGTGCGGTAGTCTATAATTTTTTATGTAGACGGGGTTATTGTCTATTGTGCTTATATTTTGTGTATAAAAATTATTCGTCGTTAACTTCTCGTCTTCTAAGTGAAATACTTCTTGATATTTTTTGCAAATTCCTTTGATCGAATTTTTTGCATTTTCGTCCAATCCTTCCAACCTTAGTTCTTTCAACAATTTGTTAAATCGTTCATCAGTTTTATCTTTTCCTTGGTTTATCTCTCCCTTTGGTGATTTTATTATCTTATAATCTTTCAATAGCTGTATCTTCGCTTCAAATGGTTTTAATTTCACCATGTAGTTATTGGTGTTCAACAGTTTTACATGTTGGACTCCTTTTCTTGGTATAATTGTATTACTCAAAAATACTCCTTCTAACAATTCTTCACCGCAGACTATGCTATCTTCTGTTATGTCGAGTGTTATTGCTTGGATAATCTCTGTTCTTGCTGGTATAGTAATTTCATCTCTGAATTTGTTTATCATGGGTATCGTAACATCGTCATCATTCAAGTTCGCAGTTATTGTAAAGGTTTCATAATCTATTTTGCATAGATATTTCATCAGGAAATCTCTTCCTAATATTCCATGTGTGCTGATTGGGGTTTGTGAATCCACTATGTGAAACCTGTGTTCTATGACGTGTTCCTCATATGCTAACTGCAATTTAGCTGTACCCAAGGAGTGAGTTTCATTATTCGTTATGCCCGTTATCTTGCATTGGTCACTCCTGTTTATTTCTTGGTTTAGTGAATTTATTTTACAAATTGAAATGTCTGCTCCAGAATCGATGAGAAAGTTTAATTTAGTCTTTGTGCGTTTGTCCGTCAGCGTTATGTAATTTGTTGTACAACTTCTGATGTTGTATATTTTTAGACTTCGTCTTATTGCTGATCTCGTCCTGGACTTTGCGCATTGCTTGTCTCGCTTAGAAAATTTATCCGTCTCTGGGAATTTCTGGAAAAATTTCTTCCTCTATAGTTTTGGTAGCTATTCTGCCAGCCATTATTTCTATTCTGGTTATTTCTTTGGCTACTACTGTAGTTGTTATTCATATTCCCTCTGTTATGCCAGTGATTGTTTCTGTTTTGGTACATGTTATTATTGTTTCTGTAGCTATTTGCATTGATATTTCTATTGCTATAGTTTCGGTAGTCTCTCATTCGGATATTACTTTCATTTTGCGAGTTACGGAGATTTCTATTGAAACTAAAAATTGTTGTTTCATCTGTTAGAGGTTGTTCAATCTGATTTGCGAGACTTATCGCGTCGTTTAGCGTTTTTGGTTGTGCTGCTAGGATGGTTGGTTTTAGTAAATCTTTCAGTCCATTTTGAAAGGTATTTAATCCGATTTTGTCTTTCAGCTTACAGATTACCTCTCTGTGTTCTTCACCTATTTCGTTTATTTGGACTTTATTCAGGTCCGCGACTATCTCTAGAATTTTGTCTGAGAAGTCCTGGACTTTCATGTTCTGTTGTTTGCAATTTAATAATTTTTGTTGCAAGTTTTGTGAGGTGTCTCTTGTTTTGAAAGCTTCTGTCAAAACTGTTTTTAGATTTGTTAAAGATGTCGGTTTGGCAACTGCGGACATCTTGTTTCTGACTTTTTCGCTTAGACGCGCTAGCCATACAAATTCAATGAGTTGCGGCTGCGCTTCAGTTTTTAGCGTTCTTCCGTACATATCTACGAGACTTAGAAAATTGCATAGATCTTTTGTATTGCCTCCGAATTCTGGCAATATTTTTATTGCCACAGCAAGATCAAAGTTATTGGTGCCCAGTGTGGCTTCCTTTGGTTCAGTGTTTGAGTCTAGATTTAATTCCTCTGATTCTGAATCTTCTGTATTATTAAGAGTTTCGTTTGTTTTCTCCTCTAGTAATTTTTTTAGCTCTATGAATGTCGCGTTAAACTTGTTTTTAAGCTCGTCTGCCTGTTTTCCTTTTTGTGTTAATTCTAATAGATCGAACTCTTTCTTTATTTTCTTGGCTGCAGCGTACTTTTCCAATAAATTCCTACTAGAGAATGTTCTCTGTGGATTTTTCGTAAACGTTTCTAATAATCTTTTTAATTCATCAAAAAGATTTTGGTATGTTCCCATTAGTATCAAATATTATTCGAAGAACCCAAAGACAGTTATTATAAAAAGAAAATTTTTGTTAATTTATTTATTTATTGCTACCCATGAAAAAAGCGATTTATAAAACCATATTAAAATATCTATTATCTAAGAATAAAATGAAACTTTACTAGAAAGAGAAAAGAAATCTCCATAATTCTATCCCTAAAAGTTATCTATAGACACAAATTTAAAATTATCTTATTTATAAAGCTAGAAACCCGCAGAAAAGTATTTTCAATTTAATTCTATTTCTAAGATCTATCTGAACATCTATATATAAAAAAAAAAGCTCCCTATATGATAAGTTTTTACCCGCAAGCTATAACTAAACGTTAGCCAGGTTGTCCACACTCTGTTTTATATTATTTTTAATGTATTTTCGCAGGTATCTTCTCCCCATGTAGATCGTAATTGCTATTAATGCTGCAATTATTAGTAAAGTCACTGCGGTCGGTACATGTAACACATCGTGTATTGAGATGGTTTGTACCACCGGGCTGGTTGCTGCTGCTGCTGCGTTTTGAGCTACAATCACTTCCTTCGATTGCGGCTTTCCCATTTCAGGTGGTTCAGCTTTCGTATTAGCTCTTTCTTTAAGCTCTTGTCTGTGGTAATAGGAATTACCCTGTAAAGCTCTGCTATTTTTTGCCGTAGTTTGACTGCTATGCCGCCCCTCTTTTTTTTTGTTGGTAGTTGTGTTGTTATTTGTTCTCTGGGTATATTTGGTGGTTGCTGTTTATTTCTGTACTGCGCTATTGTAATTGGCTTTAGACCGGCAGCGCGGTTTTTCTGCAGAGCTTCTTGCAGTGAGATTTTAATGGGTATGTATACTGCAGGTGAACTCGTCTTTGTTTGTAGCTGATTAATGGGCGCTGCTATCGTTGCTGGAATGTACTCTGGAATTTGTGTGTTTCGCAAGGTCGTGTATGCTGGAATTCCTTCGTTTATCTGTCCTCCTGTAGTTGTTGTGGGTGTGTACTTCTCCTGCAGTTTTTCTTCTATTGTTTTGGTTTTTGTTTCGTTTGCTATTGTTGTGGATGTGTCGTCATTAGTCTCTGGAATTTTTCTTTTCGGACATATCGGTCGCCTGGGTGTTGTTCTTTTACGTATGGTTGGGTTATTGATCTCTACCGGTGATCTAGTTGCTGTTCGTCTGGTTACAAGATTCGATGGTCTGATTTGCAGGGTCGCCATGTAATATGTTTACTTCACAATTGGCCTGGATGCTAATCATGATGAAGTTTTTTTTTATTTAGATTTTTATTTAATTAATTTATACCAGGCAGAGAACTGCCGAACTTACGGTTTATATGGCTAAGAGCCGCTGTGACCTTATTTTTATATGATGGCAGGTACTTGCCGATCTTTTAATAGTATGGCAGAGTGTGCCGCTGTTTTATTATTATTGGCAGGGTATGCCTATATGTATTTATTATGGCAGAGTATGCCGCTGTTAGGTAATCCTTTGGGCAGAGTATGCCGCTATATATATTTACTGGCAGAGTATGCCGATCTTAGGGTGAGAAATAAAGAAACACCTTGATGAATGATTTACTTCTGAATTTTAATCAATTGTCACAGGTTATTTATACAGGTGACTTCCCTATACAGTGCTTATACAAAGGTGGGGATTATTGCAGAATTGCAATAATTGAATTAAACATAATTTGTTGTGTCAGCTTACCTGATCACAAGACATTTGAATTTTTTCGTGTAAAGCGATGACATCGGGTGTGAATATTTTACCAATCAAGAATTATGCTTGCATAGTGGAATTTGCTTGCTTTGCAAAATTCTTCTTGGGGTCGTACAAACTTTGTTTATTTTAATTATTTTTCGGTTTGATTTTTGTTTGTAATTATTTACCGTGGTCATGGCTTTACACTAGACATTTATTTAGCAAAACTATTCTTCACGTCGCTTTGTATTCCTTTCCTCGTTAAAATAAGCTCTCAATCGGCAAGAACGGTGACATTGGATTTTATGAATGAAAAAAGTGCAAAGGCAGTCCATGCCATTTTTGTGAAATTTCGATTAAATTTTATTGTCACCGATTTTGACGAATTAGCACTCGTTGGACGAGAAATAATGAGAGAAGTACAACTGCAAAATATTTTTGACCGAATCTTTCTAGTTTCAAAAATATTCCACAAAAACTTTTCGTGTGCGGCCTGATTTCAGGTGGCCTTTCCTATGCAGTTTTTTTGCTTTATTTTAAAAACTAGGCATTCCTTCTCACATCGCTTTGTATTCCTTTCCTCGTAAAAAGAAGCCCTCAATCGGCAAGACCGGTGACATTGTATTTTATGAATGAAAAAAGTGCAAAGGCAATCCATGCTCCTTTTGTGAAATTTCGATTAAAATTTTTTGTCACCGATTTTGACGAATGAGCACTCGTTGGACGAGAAATAATGAGAGAAGTACAACTGCAAAATATTTTTGACCGAATCTTTCTAGTTTCAAAAATATTCCACAAAAACTTTTCGTGTGCGGCCTGATTTCAGGTGGCCTTTCCTATGCAGTTTTTTTGCTTTATTTTAAAAACTAGGCATTTATTTAGGAAAATTCCTTCTCACATCGCTTTGTATTCCTTTCCTCGTAAAAAGAAGCCCTCAATCGGCAAGACCGGTGACATTGTATTTTATGAATGAAAAAAGTGCAAAGGCAATCCATGCTCCTTTTGTGAAATTTCGATTAAAATTTTTTGTCACCGATTTTGAGGAGTGAGCACTCGTTGAACGCGGAATAATGACAGAAATATAACTGCAAAATATTTCTGACCGAATCTTGCTAGTTTCAAAAATATGCCACAAAAACTTTTCGTGTGCGGCATGATTTCAGTTGGCTTTTCCTATGCAGTTTTTTTGCTCTATTTTAAAAACTAGACATTTATTTAGCAAAATTCCTCTTCACGTCGATTTGTATTCCTTTCCTCGTTAAAGTAAGCTCTCAATCGGGAAGATCGGTGACAATGTATTTTATGAATGAAAAAAGTGCAAAGACAGTCCATGATTCTTTTGTGAAATATCGATTAAAATGTTTTGTCACCGATTTTGACGAATGAGCACTCGTTGGACGAGAAATAATGAGAGAAGTACAACTGCAAAATATTTTTGACCGAATCTTTCTAGTTTCAAAAATATTCCACAAAAACTTTTCGTGTGCGGCCTGACTTCAGGTGGCCTTTCCTATGCAGTTTTTTTGCTCTATTTTAAAAACTAGACATTTATTTAGCAAAATTCCTCTTCACGTCGATTTGTATTCCTTTCCTCGTTAAAATAAGCTCTCAATCGGCAAGTTCGGTGACAATGTATTTTATGAATGAAAAAAGTGCAAAGGCAATCCATGCTTCTTTTGTGAAATTTCGATTAAAATGTTTTGTCACCGATTTTGACGAATGAGCACTCGTTGGACGCGGAATAATGAGAGAAGTATAACTGCAAAATATTTCTGACCGAGTCTTGCTAGTTTCAAAAATATGCCACAAAAACTTTTCGTGTGCGGCATGATTTCAGTTGGCATTTCCTATGCAGTTTTTTTTCTCTATTTTAAAAACTAGACATTTATTTAGCAAAATTCCTCTTCACGTCGATTTGTATTCCTTTCCTCGTTAAAATAAGCTCTCAATCGGCAAGATCGGTGACAATGTATTTTATGAATGAAAAAAGTGCAAAGGCAGTCCATGCTTCTTTTGTGAAATATCGATTAAAATGTTTTGTCACCGATTTTGACGAATGAGCACTCGTTGAACGCGGAATAATGAGTGAAATATAACTGAAACATATTTCTGACCGAGTCTTGCTAATTTCAAAAATATCCCACAAAAACTTTTCGTGTGCGGCCTGATTTCAGGTGGCCTTTCCTATGCAGATTTTTTTGCTCTATTTTAAAAACTAGGCATTTATTTAGCAAAATTCCTCTTCACGTAGCTTTGTATTCCTTTCCTCGTTAAAATAAGCTCTCAATCGTCAAGATCGGTGACATTGTATTTTATGAATGAAAAAAGTGCAAAGGCAGTCCATGCTTCTTTTGTGAAATATCGATTAAAATGTTTTGTCACCGATTTTGACGAATGAGCACTCGTTGGACGAGAAATAATGAGAGAAATATAACTGAAACATATTTCTGACCGAGTCTTGCTAATTTCAAAAATATGCCACAAAAACTTTTCGTGTGCGGCCTGATTTCAGGTGGCCTTTCCTATGCAGATTTTTTTCCTCTATTTTAAAAACTAGGCATTTATTTAGCAAAATTCCTCTTCACGTAGCTTTGTATTCATTTCCTCGTTAAAATAAGCTCTCAATCGTCAAGATCGGTGACATTGTATTTTATGAATGAAAAAAGTGCAAAGGCAGTCCATGCCATTTTTTGAAATTTCGATTAAATTTTATTGTCACCGATTTTGACGAATGAGCACTCGTTGAACGCGGAATAATGAGTGAAATATAACTGCAAAATATTTTTGACCGAATCTTTCTAGTTTCAAAAATATTCCACAAAAACTTTTCGTGTGCGGCCTGCCTTCAGGTGGCCTTTCCTATGCAGTTTTTTTGCTCTATTTTAAAAACTAGACATTTATTTAGCAAAATTCCTCTTCACGTCGATTTGTATTCCTTTCCTCGTTAAAATAAGCTCTCAATCGGCAAGTTCGGTGACAACGTATTTTATGAATGAAAAAAGTGCAAAGGCAATCCATGCTTCTTTTGTGAAATTTCGATTAAAATGTTTTGTCACCGATTTTGACGAATGAGCACTCGTTGGACGAGGAATAATGAGAGAAATATAACTGGAAAATATTTCTGACCGAATCTTTCTAGTTTCAAAAATATTCCACAAAAACTTTTCTTGTGCGGCCTGATTTCAGGTGGCTTTCCTATGCAGTTTTTTTGCTCTATTTTAAAAACTAGACATTTATTTAGCAAAACTATTCTTCATGTCGCTTTGTATTCCTTTCCTCGTTAAAATAAGCTCTCAATCGGCAAGATCGGTGACATTGGATTTTATGAATGAAAAAAGTGCAAAGGCAGTCCATGCCATTTTTGTGAAATTTCGATTAAATTTTATTGTCACCGATTTTGACGAATGAGCACTCGTTGAACGCGGAATAATGAGTGAAATATAACTGAAACATATTTCTGACCGAGTCTTGCTAATTTCAAAAATATGCCACAAAAACTTTTCGTGTGCGGCCTGATTTCAGGTGGCCTTTCCTATGCAGATTTTTTTGCTCTATTTTAAAAACTAGGCATTTATTTAGCAAAATTCCTCTTCACGTAGCTTTGTATTCATTTCCTCGTTAAAATAAGCTCTCAATCGTCAAGATCGGTGACATTGTATTTTATGAATGAAAAAAGTGCAAAGGCAGTCCATGCCATTTTTTGAAATTTCGATTAAATTTTATTGTCACCGATTTTGACGAATGAGCACTCGTTGAACGCGGAATAATGAGTGAAATATAACTGAAACATATTTCTGACCGAGTCTTGCTAATTTCAAAAATATGCCACAAAAACTTTTCGTGTGCGGCCTGATTTCAGGTGGCCTTTCCTATGCAGTTTTTTTGCTTTATTTTAAAAACTAGGCATTTATTTAGGAAAATTCCTTCTCACATCGCTTTGTATTCCTTTCCTCGTAAAAAGAAGCCCTCAATCGGCAAGACCGGTGACATTGTATTTTATGAATGAAAAAAGTGCAAAGGCAATCCATGCTCCTTTTGTGAAATTTCGATTAAAATTTTTTGTCACCGATTTTGACGAGTGAGCACTCGTTGAACGCGGAATAATGAGAGAAATATAACTGAAAAATATTTCTGACCGAATCTTTCTAGTTTCAAAAATATTCCACAAAAACTTTTCTTGTGCGGCCTGATTTCAGGTGGCTTTCCTATGCAGTTTTTTTGCTCTATTTTTAAAACTAGACATTTATTTAGCAAAACTATTCTTCACGTCGCTTTGTATTCCTTTCCTCGTTAAAATAAGCTCTCAATCGGCAAGATCGGTGACATTGGATTTTATGAATGAAAAAAGTGCAAAGGCAGTCCATGCTTCTTTTGTGAAATATCGATTAAAATGTTTTGTCACCGATTTTGACGAATGAGCACTCGTTGGACGAGGAATAATGAGAGAAATATAACTGAAAAATATTTCTGACCGAATCTTTCTAGTTTCAAAATTCAAAAATATGCCACAAAAACTTTTCGTGTGCGGCCTGATTTCAGGTGGCCTTTCCTATGCAGATTTTTTTGCTCTATTTTAAAAACTAGTCATTTATTTAGCAAAATTCCTCTTCACGTAGCTTTGTACTCCTTTCCTCGTTAAAATAAGCTCTCAATCGTCAAGATCGGTGACATTGTATTTTATGAATGAAAAAAGTGCAAAGGCAGTCCATGCCATTTTTGTGAAATTTCGATTAAATTTTTTTGTCACCGATTTTGACGAATGAGCACTCGTTGGACGCGGAATAATGACAGAAATATAACTGCAAAATATTTCTGACCGAATCTTGCTAGTTTCAAAAATATGCCACAAAAACTTTTCGTGTGCGGCATGATTTCAGTTGGCATTTCCTATGCAGTTTTTTTTGCTCTATTTTAAAAACTAGACATTTATTTACCAAAATTCCTCTTCACGTCGATTTGTATTCCTTTCCTCGTTAAAATAAGCTCTCAATCGGCAAGATCGGTGACAATGTATTTTATGAATGAAAAAAGTGCAAAGGCAGTCCATGCTTCTTTTGTGAAATATCGATTAAAATGTTTTGTCACCGATTTTGACGAATGAGCACTCGTTGGACGAGGAATAATGAGAGAAATATAACTGAAAAATATTTCTGACCGAATCTTTCTAGTTTCAAAAATATTCCACAAAAACTTTTCTTGTGCGGCCTGATTTCAGGTGGCTTTCCTATGCAGTTTTTTTGCTCTATTTTAAAAACTAGTGTAATATGTTTACTTCACAATTGGCCTGGATGCTAATCATGATGAAGTTTTTTTTTATTTAGATTTTTATTTAATTAATTTATACCAGGCAGAGAACTGCCGAACTTACGGTTTATATGGCTAAGAGCCGCTGTGACCTTATTTTTATATGATGGCAGGTACTTGCCGATCTTTTAATAGTATGGCAGAGTGTGCCGCTGTTTTATTATTATTGGCAGGGTATGCCTATATGTATTTATTATGGCAGAGTATGCCGCTGTTAGGTAATCCTTTGGGCAGAGTATGCCGCTATATATATTTACTGGCAGAGTATGCCGATCTTAGGGTGAGAAATAAAGAAACACCTTGATGAATGATTTACTTCTGAATTTTAATCAATTGTCACAGGTTATTTATATAGGTGACTTCCCTATACAGTGCTTATACAAAGGTGGGGATTATTGCAGAATTGCAATAATTGAATTAAACATAATTTGTTGTGTCAGCTTACCTGATCACAAGACATTTGAATTTTTTCGTGTAAAGCGATGACCTCGGGTGTGAATATTTTACCAATCAAGAATTATGCTTGCATAGTGGAATTTGCTTGCTTTGCAAAATTCTTCTTGGGGTCGTACAAACTTTGTTTATTTTAATTATTTTTCGGTTTGATTTTTGTTTGTAATTATTTACCGTGGTCATGGCTTTACATCCTTACCCTTAAAAGAAAAAAAAAAATTTTTGTATATAAAAAAAATTTTTTTTTTTTTGTTACATAAATTTATGAATATTATTTAATTAAACATGTTCTAAACTATTTATATTATTTTTGTATGCTATTAATTATTTTTATGAACTTAATGCCTTATATTTATTGATTATCTAGATATAATACCTTACTTAAATTTACATTTTATCAACCTGTTATTGTGTACGTCTTTGGGTTTTTCTTTTATTAAGATTGTGGAGTTTACTCCTTTTCGTTTAATGATTTTAAATGGTCCGTCGTAAGGACTTTCATATTTCTTCCTGGAATTCATTCTCAAGTATACGTAGTCGTTGACGTTGAACTTCGAGGGGTTAGAGTTTTTATCTTTCATTCTCTTTCGCTCTTTTTTAGCTTCTTCTAATAGTTCCTTGCTTTTTTCATGAGCTCTTTTTAGCCTTATTGCAAGTTCTTCTGCATAATTGTGTATGCTATTTATTTGTTCCCTACTTTTCAGAATCTCTGCTGGTAGTGTTGCTATTTTTCCAAATACTAATTCGAATGGTGTATAACTTGTATCTGTGTGTGGTGTTGTATTGTAACAGAATACATAGTATGGAATTAGTTCATCCCAATTGTCTTCTTCTGAGAATGTTCTCAAGTATTCGTTTAATACTCTATGGTTTCTTTCAATTGCCCCTAGAGTTTCGTGATGGAACGGTGTGGACGTAACATGTTTTATGTTCAGAAATTTGCAAATATTTTTTAGTAGTTCATTTACAAATTCTGTACCTCTGTCTGTTTTCAATGTTTTGAAGCATCCATACTTTAGAATGAATCTTTCAACTATTGTCTTTGCTACCGAGGAGGCTTCTTTTGTCTCCATTGGATATGCCTCAACGAATTTTGTCAATTCGCATTGCAGCGTCAGGATGTATCTGAAACCGTTTGACATTCTTAGAGGTCCTACTGTGTCAACTGAGATCGTTTCAAAACTACTGTTTGGTGTGTCTGTTATTACCAGAGGTTCTTTTGTGTATTTTTTGAATTTGTTCTTCGCACATTTATCACACTTATTTATGTACTCCTTTACCATTTTGTTAACGTTTTTCCATGTATACCTTTGTTTTAATTTGTTTATGCAGCGTTTAATTCCAGCGTGTCCACCATGCATGCTGTCATGGTATTCTTTTATTAATTCTAGTTTTTTCTTTGGATCTTTTATCCTTATTGGGGGTTCATAAAGTAATATCTTCAATGGTGTTGCCTTACCACGTTTATTATTTTGCTGCAGCTTATTGAATTTCTCTTTAAATTCATCTATTTTAATATGATGAAATATAGCATCGTCTTTTGCGAGTGCTAATTCTTTAATATTATTCTCGTTCATTTTTTGTATCAGCTTCTCCATTATGTAACCAGAGTTAAATATAGGATTATCGCTGTACTGAACGGTTACCCCTTTCTTAGTTATGTTTATTTCTGGCAAACTTTCATTTATCGCATTCTCTTCTGCGTACGCTGTATCAAATTGTATTTTTTTTATATTTCTTATGTCGGAGATGGATGTGCATTCCCATATATAGAGTTAGTCTGATTTTACGCTATCACTTCTCTCCATTCCGTTTTGCTGCTTTTTTGCCATATTACGTGTGATAATGTTTATTTGTTTCGGTATCATTGATTTTAATTTTTCAGAGTCTATTTTTATCCTTGACAGGGCATCTGCGTTTGTATTCATCTTTACCTGTTTATACACAATTTCAAAGTCATAGTCCATTAGGTCTAAACGAATTCTTGTTAGTTTCGAAGAAGGATTCTTATGTGTGAAGAGGCTGACGAGCGGGCGATGATCTGTTACAACTGTGAATTTGTTCCCATAGAGATAGGGTCTAAAGAAATTGATTCCCCAGTGTATACCAAGCAATTCTTTTTCGATTATCGATTTGTTTAACTCATGTTTGTTCAACGTCTTACTTGCATAGGATATCGGCAAATCTTGTCCTATCTCACCTTGTGAGAGTACTGCTCCAAGTGCAAAATTTGAAGCATCCGTTGTCAGGACAAACGGTTTGCTAAAATCTGGATATTTCAGTATTGGTGAAGTTATTAGCTTTGCTTTGAGTATTTCGAAAGATTTTTTACAATCTTCTGTCCAAAGGAACTGTGTATTCTTCTTTAGAAGTGCATTGAGTGGTCGTGCTATTTCCGCAAAATTTTGTATGAACCGTCTGTAGTAGTTTCAGAAGGCTACGAATCGTCGTACGTCATCTACATTTTTTGGTATAGGGTACGTCTTTATTACTTCATGCTTGCTGGAGTCCGTTTTGACTCCATTCTTTGTTATTAGATGACCCAAATATAATACTTCTGGTTTTAGGAAGTTGCACTTGTTTGGATTGAGCTTCAGGTTATACTGCTGAAGTCTTTGTAACACTCTCTCTAGGTTTTGATTATGATTGTTGAGGCTGCATCCATGTATTATTATGTCATCGACATATATGAATGCGCCGTCATCCAGTCCACTTAATGCAATTGAGAGCATTCGCTGAAAACTGTTCGTGGATATTTTCAGTCCAAAAGGTAATCTTTTAAATTGGTAATGTCCTTGGTTGGTTGAAAATGCTGTTAATTTCCTTGAGTTTTCTTCTAGTTTTATTTGGTGAAACGAATTCGTCATATCAAGCGTTGAGAAGTATTTTGCTCGTCCTAGTCTGTCTAGGATGTCTTCTAATCTTGTCAGTGGGTATTTGTCGTTGATCACTTTCTTGTACAGTTGCCTGAAGTCTACAACTAGCCTCCATTTCTTTTCTTCACCTGATTTTTTTGGTACTATCAGGAGTGGCGAGTTGTATGGGCTCACTGAAGATTCAACTATATCATTTCGTATTAGATTATTGACTTCTTTGTTTATTTCGTCGATTTGTGAGTGCGGTAGTCTATAATTTTTTATGTAGACGGGGTTATTGTCTATTGTGCTTATATTTTGTGTATAAAAATTATTCGTCGTTAACTTCTCGTCTTCTAAGTGAAATACTTCTTGATATTTTTTGCAAATTCCTTTGATCGAATTTTTTGCATTTTCGTCCAATCCTTCCAACCTTAGTTCTTTCAACAATTTGTTAAATCGTTCATCAATTTTATCTTTTCCTTGGTTTATCTCTCCCTTTGGTGATTTTATTATCTTATAATCTTTCAATAGCTGTATCTTCGCTTCAAATGGTTTTAATTTCACCATGTAGTTATTGGTGTTCAACAGTTTTACATGTTGGACTCCTTTTCTTGGTATAATTGTATTACTCAAAAATACTCCTTCTAACAATTCTTCACCGCAGACTATGCTATCTTCTGTTATGTCGAGTGTTATTGCTTGGATAATCTCTGTTCTTGCTGGTATAGTAATTTCATCTCTGAATTTGTTTATCATGGGTATCGTAACATCGTCATCATTCAAGTTCGCAGTTATTGTAAAGGTTTCATAATCTATTTTGCATAGATATTTCATCAGGAAATCTCTTCCTAATATTCCATGTGTGCTGATTGGGGTTTGTGAATCCACTATGTGAAACCTGTGTTCTATGACGTGTTCCTCATATGCTAACTGCAATTTAGCTGTACCCAAGGAGTGAGTTTCATTATTCGTTATGCCCGTTATCTTGCATTGGTCACTCCTGTTTATTTCTTGGTTTAGTGAATTTATTTTACAAATTGAAATGTCTGCTCCAGAATCGATGAGAAAGTTTAATTTAGTCTTTGTGCGTTTGTCCGTCAGCGTTATGTAATTTGTTGTACAACTTCTGATGTTGTATATTTTTAGACTTCGTCTTATTGCTGATCTCGTCCTGGACTTTGCGCATTGCTTGTCTCGCTTAGAAAATTTATCCGTCTCTGGGAATTTCTGGAAAAATTTCTTCCTCTATAGTTTTGGTAGCTATTCTGCCAGCAATTATTTCTATTCTGGTTATTTCTTTGGCTACTACTGTAGTTGTTATTCATATTCCCTCTGTTATGCCAGTGATTGTTTCTGTTTTGGTACATGTTATTATTGTTTCTGTAGCTATTTGCATTGATATTTCTATTGCTATAGTTTCGGTAGTCTCTCATTCGGATATTACTTTCATTTTGCGAGTTACGGAGATTTCTATTGAAACTAAAAATTGTTGTTTCATCTGTTAGAGGTTGTTCAATCTGATTTGCGAGACTTATCGCGTCGTTTAGCGTTTTTGGTTGTGCTGCTAGGATGGTTGGTTTTAGTAAATCTTTCAGTCCATTTTGAAAGGTATTTAATCCGATTTTGTCTTTCAGCTTACAGATTACCTCTCTGTGTTCTTCACCTATTTCGTTTATTTGGACTTTATTCAGGTCCGCGACTATCTCTAGAATTTTGTCTGAGAAGTCCTGGACTTTCATGTTCTGTTGTTTGCAATTTAATAATTTTTGTTGCAAGTTTTGTGAGGTGTCTCTTGTTTTGAAAGCTTCTGTCAAAACTGTTTTTAGATTTGTTAAAGATGTCGGTTTGGCAACTGCGGACATCTTGTTTCTGACTTTTTCGCTTAGACGCGCTAGCCATACAAATTCAATGAGTTGCGGCTGCGCTTCAGTTTTTAGCGTTCTTCCGTACATATCTACGAGACTTAGAAAATTGCATAGATCTTTTGTATTGCCTCCGAATTCTGGCAATATTTTTATTGCCACAGCAAGATCAAAGTTATTGGTGCCCAGTGTGGCTTCCTTTGGTTCAGTGTTTGAGTCTAGATTTAATTCCTCTGATTCTGAATCTTCTGTATTATTAAGAGTTTCGTTTGTTTTCTCCTCTAGTAATTTTTTTAGCTCTATGAATGTCGCGTTAAACTTGTTTTTAAGCTCGTCTGCCTGTTTTCCTTTTTGTGTTAATTCTAATAGATCGAACTCTTTCTTTATTTTCTTGGCTGCAGCGTACTTTTCCAATAAATTCCTACTAGAGAATGTTCTCTGTGGATTTTTCGTAAACGTTTCTAATAATCTTTTTAATTCATCAAAAAGATTTTGGTATGTTCCCATTAGTATCAAATATTATTCGAAGAACCCAAAGACAGTTATTATAAAAAGAAAATTTTTGTTAATTTATTTATTTATTGCTACCCATGAAAAAAGCGATTTATAAAACCATATTAAAATATCTATTATCTAAGAATAAAATGAAACTTTACTAGAAAGAGAAAAGAAATCTCCATAATTCTATCCCTAAAAGTTATCTATAGACACAAATTTAAAATTATCTTATTTATAAAGCTAGAAACCCGCAGAAAAGTATTTTCAATTTAATTCTATTTCTAAGATCTATCTGAACATCTATATATAAAAAAAAAAGCTCCCTATATGATAAGTTTTTACCCGCAAGCTATAACTAAACGTTAGCCAGGTTGTCCACACTCTGTTTTATATTATTTTTAATGTATTTTCGCAGGTATCTTCTCCCCATGTAGATCGTAATTGCTATTAATGCTGCAATTATTAGTAAAGTCACTGCGGTCGGTACATGTAACACATCGTGTATTGAGATGGTTTGTACCACCGGGCTGGTTGCTGCTGCTGCTGCGTTTTGAGCTACAATCACTTCCTTCGATTGCGGCTTTCCCATTTCAGGTGGTTCAGCTTTCGTATTAGCTCTTTCTTTAAGCTCTTGTCTGTGGTAATAGGAATTACCCTGTAAAGCTCTGCTATTTTTTGCCGTAGTTTGACTGCTATGCCGCCCCTCTTTTTTTTTGTTGGTAGTTGTGTTGTTATTTGTTCTCTGGGTATATTTGGTGGTTGCTGTTTATTTCTGTACTGCGCTATTGTAATTGGCTTTAGACCGGCAGCGCGGTTTTTCTGCAGAGCTTCTTGCAGTGAGATTTTAATGGGTATGTATACTGCAGGTGAACTCGTCTTTGTTTGTAGCTGATTAATGGGCGCTGCTATCGTTGCTGGAATGTACTCTGGAATTTGTGTGTTTCGCAAGGTCGTGTATGCTGGAATTCCTTCGTTTATCTGTCCTCCTGTAGTTGTTGTGGGTGTGTACTTCTCCTGCAGTTTTTCTTCTATTGTTTTGGTTTTTGTTTCGTTTGCTATTGTTGTGGATGTGTCGTCATTAGTCTCTGGAATTTTTCTTTTCGGACATATCGGTCGCCTGGGTGTTGTTCTTTTACGTATGGTTGGGTTATTGATCTCTACCGGTGATCTAGTTGCTGTTCGTCTGGTTACAAGATTCGATGGTCTGATTTGCAGGGTCGCCATGTAATATGTTTACTTCACAATTGGCCTGGATGCTAATCATGATGAAGTTTTTTTTTATTTAGATTTTTATTTAATTAATTTATACCAGGCAGAGAACTGCCGAACTTACGGTTTATATGGCTAAGAGCCGCTGTGACCTTATTTTTATATGATGGCAGGTACTTGCCGATCTTTTAATAGTATGGCAGAGTGTGCCGCTGTTTTATTATTATTGGCAGGGTATGCCTATATGTATTTATTATGGCAGAGTATGCCGCTGTTAGGTAATCCTTTGGGCAGAGTATGCCGCTATATATATTTACTGGCAGAGTATGCCGATCTTAGGGTGAGAAATAAAGAAACACCTTGATGAATGATTTACTTCTGAATTTTAATCAATTGTCACAGGTTATTTATACAGGTGACTTCCCTATACAGTGCTTATACAAAGGTGGGGATTATTGCAGAATTGCAATAATTGAATTAAACATAATTTGTTGTGTCAGCTTACCTGATCACAAGACATTTGAATTTTTTCGTGTAAAGCGATGACATCGGGTGTGAATATTTTACCAATCAAGAATTATGCTTGCATAGTGGAATTTGCTTGCTTTGCAAAATTCTTCTTGGGGTCGTACAAACTTTGTTTATTTTAATTATTTTTCGGTTTGATTTTTGTTTGTAATTATTTACCGTGGTCATGGCTTTACACTATACATTTATTTAGCAAAACTATTCTTCACGTCGCTTTGTATTCCTTTCCTCGTAAAAAGAAGCCCTCAATCGGCAAGATCGGTGACATTGTATTTTATGAATGAAAAAAGTGCAAAGGCAATCCATGCTCCTTTTGTGAAATTTCGATTAAAATTTTTTGTCACCGATTTTGACGAGTGAGCACTCGTTGGACGCGGAATAATGACAGAAATATAACTGCAAAATATTTCTGACTGAATCTTGCTAGTTTCAAAAATATGCCACTAAAACTTTTCGTGTGCGGCATGATTTCAGTTGGCTTTTCCTATGCAGTTTTTTTGCTCTATTTTAAAAACTAGACATTTATTTAGCAAAATTCCTCTTCACGTCGATTTGTATTCCTTTCCTCGTTAAAATAAGCTCTTAATCGGCAACTTCGGTGACAATGTATTTTATGAATGAAAAAAGTGCAAAGGCAGTCCATGCTTCTTTTGTGAAATTTCGATTAAAATGTTTTGTCACCGATTTTGACGAATGAGCACTCGTTGCACGAGGAATAATGAGAGAAGTATAACTGCAAAATATTTTTGACCGAATCTTTCTAGTTTCAAAAATATTCCACAAAAACTTTTCGTGTGCGGCCTGATTTCAGGTGGCCTTTCCTATGCAGTTTTTTTGCTTTATTTTAAAAACTAGGCATTTATTTAGGAAAATTCCTTCTCACATCGCTTTGTATTCCTTTCCTCGTAAAAAGAAGCCCTCAATCGGCAAGACCGGTGACATTGTATTTTATGAATGAAAAAAGTGCAAAGGCAATCCATGCTCCTTTTGTGAAATTTCGATTAAAATTTTTTGTCACCGATTTTGACGAGTGAGCACTCGTTGAACGCGGAATAATGACAGAAATATAACTGCAAAATATTTCTGACCGAATCTTGCTAGTTTCAAAAATATGCCACAAAAACTTTTCGTGTGCGGCATGATTTCAGTTGGCTTTTCCTATGCAGTTTTTTTGCTCTATTTTAAAAACTAGACATTTATTTAGCAAAATTCCTCTTCACGTCGATTTGTATTCCTTTCCTCGTTAAAGTAAGCTCTCAATCGGGAAGATCGGTGACAATGTATTTTATGAATGAAAAAAGTGCAAAGACAGTCCCTGCTTCTTTTGTGAAATATCGATTAAAATGTTTTGTCACCGATTTTGACGAATGAGCACTCGTTGGACGAGAAATAATGAGAGAAGTACAACTGCAAAATATTTTTGACCGAATCTTTCTAGTTTCAAAAATATTCCACAAAAACTTTTCGTGTGCGGCCTGACTTCAGGTGGCCTTTCCTATGCAGTTTTTTTGCTCTATTTTAAAAACTAGACATTTATTTAGCAAAATTCCTCTTCACGTCGATTTGTATTCCTTTCCTCGTTAAAATAAGCTCTCAATCGGCAAGTTCGGTGACAATGTATTTTATGAATGAAAAAAGTGCAAAGGCAATCCATGCTTCTTTTGTGAAATTTCGATTAAAATGTTTTGTCACCGATTTTGACGAATGAGCACTCGTTGGACGCGGAATAATGAGAGAAGTATAACTGCAAAATATTTCTGACCGAGTCTTGCTAGTTTCAAAAATATGCCACAAAAACTTTTCGTGTGCGGCATGATTTCAGTTGGCATTTCCTATGCAGTTTTTTTTCTCTATTTTAAAAACTAGACATTTATTTAGCAAAATTCCTCTTCACGTCGATTTGTATTCCTTTCCTCGTTAAAATAAGCTCTCAATCGGCAAGATCGGTGACAATGTATTTTATGAATGAAAAAAGTGCAAAGGCAGTCCATGCTTCTTTTGTGAAATATCGATTAAAATGTTTTGTCACCGATTTTGACGAATGAGCACTCGTTGAACGCGGAATAATGAGTGAAATATAACTGAAACATATTTCTGACCGAGTCTTGCTAATTTCAAAAATATCCCACAAAAACTTTTCGTGTGCGGCCTGATTTCAGGTGGCCTTTCCTATGCAGATTTTTTTGCTCTATTTTAAAAACTAGGCATTTATTTAGCAAAATTCCTCTTCACGTAGCTTTGTATTCCTTTCCTCGTTAAAATAAGAAAATAAGCTCTCAATCGTCAAGATCGGTGACATTGTATTTTATGAATGAAAAAAGTGCAAAGGCAGTCCATGCTTCTTTTGTGAAATATCGATTAAAATGTTTTGTCACCGATTTTGACGAATGAGCACTCGTTGGACGAGAAATAATGAGAGAAATATAACTGAAACATATTTCTGACCGAGTCTTGCTAATTTCAAAAATATGCCACAAAAACTTTTCGTGTGCGGCCTGATTTCAGGTGGCCTTTCCTATGCAGATTTTTTTGCTCTATTTTAAAAACTAGGCATTTATTTAGCAAAATTCCTCTTCACGTAGCTTTGTATTCATTTCCTCGTTAAAATAAGCTCTCAATCGTCAAGATCGGTGACATTGTATTTTATGAATGAAAAAAGTGCAAAGGCAGTCCATGCCATTTTTTGAAATTTCGATTAAATTTTATTGTCACCGATTTTGACGAATGAGCACTCGTTGAACGCGGAATAATGAGTGAAATATAACTGCAAAATATTTTTGACCGGATCTTTCTAGTTTCAAAAATATTCCACAAAAACTTTTCGTGTGCGGCCTGCCTTCAGGTGGCCTTTCCTATGCAGTTTTTTTGCTCTATTTTAAAAACTAGACATTTATTTAGCAAAATTCCTCTTCACGTCGATTTGTATTCCTTTCCTCGTTAAAATAAGCTCTCAATCGGCAAGTTCGGTGACAACGTATTTTATGAATGAAAAAAGTGCAAAGGCAATCCATGCTTCTTTTGTGAAATTTCGATTAAAATGTTTTGTCACCGATTTTGACGAATGAGCACTCGTTGGACGAGGAATAATGAGAGAAATATAACTGGAAAATATTTCTGACCGAATCTTTCTAGTTTCAAAAATATTCCACAAAAACTTTTCTTGTGCGGCCTGATTTCAGGTGGCTTTCCTATGCAGTTTTTTTGCTCTATTTTAAAAACTAGACATTTATTTAGCAAAACTATTCTTCATGTCGCTTTGTATTCCTTTCCTCGTTAAAATAAGCTCTCAATCGGCAAGATCGGTGACATTGGATTTTATGAATGAAAAAAGTGCAAAGGCAGTCCATGCCATTTTTGTGAAATTTCGATTAAATTTTATTGTCACCGATTTTGACGAATGAGCACTCGTTGAACGCGGAATAATGAGTGAAATATAACTGAAACATATTTCTGACCGAGTCTTGCTAATTTCAAAAATATGCCACAAAAACTTTTCGTGTGCGGCCTGATTTCAGGTGGCCTTTCCTATGCAGATTTTTTTGCTCTATTTTAAAAACTAGGCATTTATTTAGCAAAATTCCTCTTCACGTAGCTTTGTATTCATTTCCTCGTTAAAATAAGCTCTCAATCGTCAAGATCGGTGACATTGTATTTTATGAATGAAAAAAGTGCAAAGGCAGTCCATGCCATTTTTTGAAATTTCGATTAAATTTTATTGTCACCGATTTTGACGAATGAGCACTCGTTGAACGCGGAATAATGAGTGAAATATAACTGAAACATATTTCTGACCGAGTCTTGCTAATTTCAAAAATATGCCACAAAAACTTTTCGTGTGCGGCCTGATTTCAGGTGGCCTTTCCTATGCAGTTTTTTTGCTTTATTTTAAAAACTAGGCATTTATTTAGGAAAATTCCTTCTCACATCGCTTTGTATTCCTTTCCTCGTAAAAAGAAGCCCTCAATCGGCAAGACCGGTGACATTGTATTTTATGAATGAAAAAAGTGCAAAGGCAATCCATGCTCCTTTTGTGAAATTTCGATTAAAATTTTTTGTCACCGATTTTGACGAGTGAGCACTCGTTGAACGCGGAATAATGAGAGAAATATAACTGAAAAATATTTCTGACCGAATCTTTCTAGTTTCAAAAATATTCCACAAAAACTTTTCTTGTGCGGCCTGATTTCAGGTGGCTTTCCTATGCAGTTTTTTTGCTCTATTTTTAAAACTAGACATTTATTTAGCAAAACTATTCTTCACGTCGCTTTGTATTCCTTTCCTCGTTAAAATAAGCTCTCAATCGGCAAGATCGGTGACATTGGATTTTATGAATGAAAAAAGTGCAAAGGCAGTCCATGCCATTTTTGTGAAATTTCGATTAATTTTATTGTCACCGATTTTGACGAATGAGCACTCGTTGAACGCGGAATAATGAGTGAAATATAACTGAAACATATTTCTGACCGAGTCTTGCTAATTTCAAAAATATGCCACAAAAACTTTTCGTGTGCGGCCTGATTTCAGGTGGCCTTTCCTATGCAGATTTTTTTGCTCTATTTTAAAAACTAGTCATTTATTTAGCAAAATTCCTCTTCACGTAGCTTTGTACTCCTTTCCTCGTTAAAATAAGCTCTCAATCGTCAAGATCGGTGACATTGTATTTTATGAATGAAAAAAGTGCAAAGGCAGTCCATGCCATTTTTGTGAAATTTCGATTAAATTTTTTTGTCACCGATTTTGACGAATGAGCACTCGTTGGACGCGGAATAATGACAGAAATATAACTGCAAAATATTTCTGACCGAATCTTGCTAGTTTCAAAAATATGCCACAAAAACTTTTCGTGTGCGGCATGATTTCAGTTGGCATTTCCTATGCAGTTTTTTTTGCTCTATTTTAAAAACTAGACATTTATTTACCAAAATTCCTCTTCACGTCGATTTGTATTCCTTTCCTCGTTAAAATAAGCTCTCAATCGGCAAGATCGGTGACAATGTATTTTATGAATGAAAAAAGTGCAAAGGCAGTCCATGCTTCTTTTGTGAAATATCGATTAAAATGTTTTGTCACCGATTTTGACGAATGAGCACTCGTTGGACGAGGAATAATGAGAGAAATATAACTGGAAAATATTTCTGACCGAATCTTTCTAGTTTCAAAAATATTCCACAAAAACTTTTCTTGTGCGGCCTGATTTCAGGTGGCTTTCCTATGCAGTTTTTTTGCTCTATTTTAAAAACTAGTGTAATATGTTTACTTCACAATTGGCCTGGATGCTAATCATGATGAAGTTTTTTTTTATTTAGATTTTTATTTAATTAATTTATACCAGGCAGAGAACTGCCGAACTTACGGTTTATATGGCTAAGAGCCGCTGTGACCTTATTTTTATATGATGGCAGGTACTTGCCGATCTTTTAATAGTATGGCAGAGTGTGCCGCTGTTTTATTATTATTGGCAGGGTATGCCTATATGTATTTATTATGGCAGAGTATGCCGCTGTTAGGTAATCCTTTGGGCAGAGTATGCCGCTATATATATTTACTGGCAGAGTATGCCGATCTTAGGGTGAGAAATAAAGAAACACCTTGATGAATGATTTACTTCTGAATTTTAATCAATTGTCACAGGTTATTTATATAGGTGACTTCCCTATACAGTGCTTATACAAAGGTGGGGATTATTGCAGAATTGCAATAATTGAATTAAACATAATTTGTTGTGTCAGCTTACCTGATCACAAGACATTTGAATTTTTTCGTGTAAAGCGATGACCTCGGGTGTGAATATTTTACCAATCAAGAATTATGCTTGCATAGTGGAATTTGCTTGCTTTGCAAAATTCTTCTTGGGGTCGTACAAACTTTGTTTATTTTAATTATTTTTCGGTTTGATTTTTGTTTGTAATTATTTACCGTGGTCATGGCTTTACATCCTTACCCTTAAAAGAAAAAAAAAAATTTTTGTATATAAAAAAATTTTTTTTTTTTTGTTACATAAATTTATGAATATTATTTAATTAAACATGTTCTAAACTATTTATATTATTTTTGTATGCTATTAATTATTTTTATGAACTTAATGCCTTATATTTATTGATTATCTAGATATAATACCTTACTTAAATTTACATTTTATCAACCTGTTATTGTGTACGTCTTTGGGTTTTTCTTTTATTAAGATTGTGGAGTTTACTCCTTTTCGTTTAATGATTTTAAATGGTCCGTCGTAAGGACTTTCATATTTCTTCCTGGAATTCATTCTCAAGTATACGTAGTCGTTGACGTTGAACTTCGAGGGGTTAGAGTTTTTATCTTTCATTCTCTTTCGCTCTTTTTTAGCTTCTTCTAATAGTTCCTTGCTTTTTTCATGAGCTCTTTTTAGCCTTATTGCAAGTTCTTCTGCATAATTGTGTATGCTATTTATTTGTTCCCTACTTTTCAGAATCTCTGCTGGTAGTGTTGCTATTTTTCCAAATACTAATTCGAATGGTGTATAACTTGTATCTGTGTGTGGTGTTGTATTGTAACAGAATACATAGTATGGAATTAGTTCATCCCAATTGTCTTCTTCTGAGAATGTTCTCAAGTATTCGTTTAATACTCTATGGTTTCTTTCAATTGCCCCTAGAGTTTCGTGATGGAACGGTGTGGACGTAACATGTTTTATGTTCAGAAATTTGCAAATATTTTTTAGTAGTTCATTTACAAATTCTGTACCTCTGTCTGTTTTCAATGTTTTGAAGCATCCATACTTTAGAATGAATCTTTCAACTATTGTCTTTGCTACCGAGGAGGCTTCTTTTGTCTCCATTGGATATGCCTCAACGAATTTTGTCAATTCGCATTGCAGCGTCAGGATGTATCTGAAACCGTTTGACATTCTTAGAGGTCCTACTGTGTCAACTGAGATCGTTTCAAAACTACTGTTTGGTGTGTCTGTTATTACCAGAGGTTCTTTTGTGTATTTTTTGAATTTGTTCTTCGCACATTTATCACACTTATTTATGTACTCCTTTACGATTTTGTTAACGTTTTTCCATGTATACCTTTGTTTTAATTTGTTTATGCAGCGTTTAATTCCAGCGTGTCCACCATGCATGCTGTCATGGTATTCTTTTATTAATTCTAGTTTTTTCTTTGGATCTTTTATCCTTATTGGGGGTTCATAAAGTAATATCTTCAATGGTGTTGCCTTACCACGTTTATTATTTTGCTGCAGCTTATTGAATTTCTCTTTAAATTCATCTATTTTAATATGATGAAATATAGCATCGTCTTTTGCGAGTGCTAATTCTTTAATATTATTCTCGTTCATTTTTTGTATCAGCTTCTCCATTATGTAACCAGAGTTAAATATAGGATTATCGCTGTACTGAACGGTTACCCCTTTCTTAGTTATGTTTATTTCTGGCAAACTTTCATTTATCGCATTCTCTTCTGCGTACGCTGTATCAAATTGTATTTTTTTTATATTTCTTATGTCGGAGATGGATGTGCATTCCCATATATAGAGTTAGTCTGATTTTACGCTATCACTTCTCTCCATTCCGTTTTGCTGCTTTTTTGCCATATTACGTGTGATAATGTTTATTTGTTTCGGTATCATTGATTTTAATTTTTCAGAGTCTATTTTTATCCTTGACAGGGCATCTGCGTTTGTATTCATCTTTACCTGTTTATACACAATTTCAAAGTCATAGTCCATTAGGTCTAAACGAATTCTTGTTAGTTTCGAAGAAGGATTCTTATGTGTGAAGAGGCTGACGAGCGGGCGATGATCTGTTACAACTGTGAATTTGTTCCCATAGAGATAGGGTCTAAAGAAATTGATTCCCCAGTGTATACCAAGCAATTCTTTTTCGATTATCGATTTGTTTAACTCATGTTTGTTCAACGTCTTACTTGCATAGGATATCGGCAAATCTTGTCCTATCTCACCTTGTGAGAGTACTGCTCCAAGTGCAAAATTTGAAGCATCCGTTGTCAGGACAAACGGTTTGCTAAAATCTGGATATTTCAGTATTGGTGAAGTTATTAGCTTTGCTTTGAGTATTTCGAAAGATTTTTTACAATCTTCTGTCCAAAGGAACTGTGTATTCTTCTTTAGAAGTGCATTGAGTGGTCGTGCTATTTCCGCAAAATTTTGTATGAACCGTCTGTAGTAGTTGCAGAAGGCTACGAATCGTCGTACGTCATCTACATTTTTTGGTATAGGGTACGTCTTTATTACTTCATGCTTGCTGGAGTCCGTTTTGACTCCATTCTTTGTTATTAGATGACCCAAATATAATACTTCTGGTTTTAGGAAGTTGCACTTGTTTGGATTGAGCTTCAGGTTATACTGCTGAAGTCTTTGTAACACTCTCTCTAGGTTTTGATTATGATTGTTGAGGCTGCATCCATGTATTATTATGTCATCGACATATATGAATGCGCCGTCATCCAGTCCACTTAATGCAATTGAGAGCATTCGCTGAAAACTGTTCGTGGATATTTTCAGTCCAAAAGGTAATCTTTTAAATTGGTAATGTCCTTGGTTGGTTGAAAATGCTGTTAATTTCCTTGAGTTTTCTTCTAGTTTTATTTGGTGAAACGAATTCGTCATATCAAGCGTTGAGAAGTATTTTGCTCGTCCTAGTCTGTCTAGGATGTCTTCTAATCTTGTCAGTGGGTATTTGTCGTTGATCACTTTCTTGTACAGTTGCCTGAAGTCTACAACTAGCCTCCATTTCTTTTCTTCACCTGATTTTTTTGGTACTATCAGGAGTGGCGAGTTGTATGGGCTCACTGAAGATTCAACTATATCATTTCGTATTAGATTATTGACTTCTTTGTTTATTTCGTCGATTTGTGAGTGCGGTAGTCTATAATTTTTTATGTAGACGGGGTTATTGTCTATTGTGCTTATATTTTGTGTATAAAAATTATTCGTCGTTAACTTCTCGTCTTCTAAGTGAAATACTTCTTGATATTTTTTGCAAATTCCTTTGATCGAATTTTTTGCATTTTCGTCCAATCCTTCCAACCTTAGTTCTTTCAACAATTTGTTAAATCGTTCATCAATTTTATCTTTTCCTTGGTTTATCTCTCCCTTTGGTGATTTTATTATCTTATAATCTTTCAATAGCTGTATCTTCGCTTCAAATGGTTTTAATTTCACCATGTAGTTATTGGTGTTCAACAGTTTTACATGTTGGACTCCTTTTCTTGGTATAATTGTATTACTCAAAAATACTCCTTCTAACAATTCTTCACCGCAGACTATGCTATCTTCTGTTATGTCGAGTGTTATTGCTTGGATAATCTCTGTTCTTGCTGGTATAGTAATTTCATCTCTGAATTTGTTTATCATGGGTATCGTAACATCGTCATCATTCAAGTTCGCAGTTATTGTAAAGGTTTCATAATCTATTTTGCATAGATATTTCATCAGGAAATCTCTTCCTAATATTCCATGTGTGCTGATTGGGGTTTGTGAATCCACTATGTGAAACCTGTGTTCTATGACGTGTTCCTCATATGCTAACTGCAATTTAGCTGTACCCAAGGAGTGAGTTTCATTATTCGTTATGCCCGTTATCTTGCATTGGTCACTCCTGTTTATTTCTTGGTTTAGTGAATTTATTTTACAAATTGAAATGTCTGCTCCAGAATCGATGAGAAAGTTTAATTTAGTCTTTGTGCGTTTGTCCGTCAGCGTTATGTAATTTGTTGTACAACTTCTGATGTTGTATATTTTTAGACTTCGTCTTATTGCTGATCTCGTCCTGGACTTTGCGCATTGCTTGTCTCGCTTAGAAAATTTATCCGTCTCTGGGAATTTCTGGAAAAATTTCTTCCTCTATAGTTTTGGTAGCTATTCTGCCAGCAATTATTTCTATTCTGGTTATTTCTTTGGCTACTACTGTAGTTGTTATTCATATTCCCTCTGTTATGCCAGTGATTGTTTCTGTTTTGGTACATGTTATTATTGTTTCTGTAGCTATTTGCATTGATATTTCTATTGCTATAGTTTCGGTAGTCTCTCATTCGGATATTACTTTCATTTTGCGAGTTACGGAGATTTCTATTGAAACTAAAAATTGTTGTTTCATCTGTTAGAGGTTGTTCAATCTGATTTGCGAGACTTATCGCGTCGTTTAGCGTTTTTGGTTGTGCTGCTAGGATGGTTGGTTTTAGTAAATCTTTCAGTCCATTTTGAAAGGTATTTAATCCGATTTTGTCTTTCAGCTTACAGATTACCTCTCTGTGTTCTTCACCTATTTCGTTTATTTGGACTTTATTCAGGTCCGCGACTATCTCTAGAATTTTGTCTGAGAAGTCCTGGACTTTCATGTTCTGTTGTTTGCAATTTAATAATTTTTGTTGCAAGTTTTGTGAGGTGTCTCTTGTTTTGAAAGCTTCTGTCAAAACTGTTTTTAGATTTGTTAAAGATGTCGGTTTGGCAACTGCGGACATCTTGTTTCTGACTTTTTCGCTTAGACGCGCTAGCCATACAAATTCAATGAGTTGCGGCTGCGCTTCAGTTTTTAGCGTTCTTCCGTACATATCTACGAGACTTAGAAAATTGCATAGATCTTTTGTATTGCCTCCGAATTCTGGCAATATTTTTATTGCCACAGCAAGATCAAAGTTATTGGTGCCCAGTGTGGCTTCCTTTGGTTCAGTGTTTGAGTCTAGATTTAATTCCTCTGATTCTGAATCTTCTGTATTATTAAGAGTTTCGTTTGTTTTCTCCTCTAGTAATTTTTTTAGCTCTATGAATGTCGCGTTAAACTTGTTTTTAAGCTCGTCTGCCTGTTTTCCTTTTTGTGTTAATTCTAATAGATCGAACTCTTTCTTTATTTTCTTGGCTGCAGCGTACTTTTCCAATAAATTCCTACTAGAGAATGTTCTCTGTGGATTTTTCGTAAACGTTTCTAATAATCTTTTTAATTCATCAAAAAGATTTTGGTATGTTCCCATTAGTATCAAATATTATTCGAAGAACCCAAAGACAGTTATTATAAAAAGAAAATTTTTGTTAATTTATTTATTTATTGCTACCCATGAAAAAAGCGATTTATAAAACCATATTAAAATATCTATTATCTAAGAATAAAATGAAACTTTACTAGAAAGAGAAAAGAAATCTCCATAATTCTATCCCTAAAAGTTATCTATAGACACAAATTTAAAATTATCTTATTTATAAAGCTAGAAACCCGCAGAAAAGTATTTTCAATTTAATTCTATTTCTAAGATCTATCTGAACATCTATATATAAAAAAAAAAGCTCCCTATATGATAAGTTTTTACCCGCAAGCTATAACTAAACGTTAGCCAGGTTGTCCACACTCTGTTTTATATTATTTTTAATGTATTTTCGCAGGTATCTTCTCCCCATGTAGATCGTAATTGCTATTAATGCTGCAATTATTAGTAAAGTCACTGCGGTCGGTACATGTAACACATCGTGTATTGAGATGGTTTGTACCACCGGGCTGGTTGCTGCTGCTGCTGCGTTTTGAGCTACAATCACTTCCTTCGATTGCGGCTTTCCCATTTCAGGTGGTTCAGCTTTCGTATTAGCTCTTTCTTTAAGCTCTTGTCTGTGGTAATAGGAATTACCCTGTAAAGCTCTGCTATTTTTTGCCGTAGTTTGACTGCTATGCCGCCCCTCTTTTTTTTTGTTGGTAGTTGTGTTGTTATTTGTTCTCTGGGTATATTTGGTGGTTGCTGTTTATTTCTGTACTGCGCTATTGTAATTGGCTTTAGACCGGCAGCGCGGTTTTTCTGCAGAGCTTCTTGCAGTGAGATTTTAATGGGTATGTATACTGCAGGTGAACTCGTCTTTGTTTGTAGCTGATTAATGGGCGCTGCTATCGTTGCTGGAATGTACTCTGGAATTTGTGTGTTTCGCAAGGTCGTGTATGCTGGAATTCCTTCGTTTATCTGTCCTCCTGTAGTTGTTGTGGGTGTGTACTTCTCCTGCAGTTTTTCTTCTATTGTTTTGGTTTTTGTTTCGTTTGCTATTGTTGTGGATGTGTCGTCATTAGTCTCTGGAATTTTTCTTTTCGGACATATCGGTCGCCTGGGTGTTGTTCTTTTACGTATGGTTGGGTTATTGATCTCTACCGGTGATCTAGTTGCTGTTCGTCTGGTTACAAGATTCGATGGTCTGATTTGCAGGGTCGCCATGTAATATGTTTACTTCACAATTGGCCTGGATGCTAATCATGATGAAGTTTTTTTTTATTTAGATTTTTATTTAATTAATTTATACCAGGCAGAGAACTGCCGAACTTACGGTTTATATGGCTAAGAGCCGCTGTGACCTTATTTTTATATGATGGCAGGTACTTGCCGATCTTTTAATAGTATGGCAGAGTGTGCCGCTGTTTTATTATTATTGGCAGGGTATGCCTATATGTATTTATTATGGCAGAGTATGCCGCTGTTAGGTAATCCTTTGGGCAGAGTATGCCGCTATATATATTTACTGGCAGAGTATGCCGATCTTAGGGTGAGAAATAAAGAAACACCTTGATGAATGATTTACTTCTGAATTTTAATCAATTGTCACAGGTTATTTATACAGGTGACTTCCCTATACAGTGCTTATACAAAGGTGGGGATTATTGCAGAATTGCAATAATTGAATTAAACATAATTTGTTGTGTCAGCTTACCTGATCACAAGACATTTGAATTTTTTCGTGTAAAGCGATGACATCGGGTGTGAATATTTTACCAATCAAGAATTATGCTTGCATAGTGGAATTTGCTTGCTTTGCAAAATTCTTCTTGGGGTCGTACAAACTTTGTTTATTTTAATTATTTTTCGGTTTGATTTTTGTTTGTAATTATTTACCGTGGTCATGGCTTTACACTATACATTTATTTAGCAAAACTATTCTTCACGTCGCTTTGTATTCCTTTCCTCGTAAAAAGAAGCCCTCAATCGGCAAGATCGGTGACATTGTATTTTATGAATGAAAAAAGTGCAAAGGCAATCCATGCTCCTTTTGTGAAATTTCGATTAAAATTTTTTGTCACCGATTTTGACGAGTGAGCACTCGTTGGACGCGGAATAATGACAGAAATATAACTGCAAAATATTTCTGACTGAATCTTGCTAGTTTCAAAAATATGCCACAAAAACTTTTCGTGTGCGGCATGATTTCAGTTGGCTTTTCCTATGCAGTTTTTTTGCTCTATTTTAAAAACTAGACATTTATTTAGCAAAATTCCTCTTCACGTCGATTTGTATTCCTTTCCTCGTTAAAATAAGCTCTTAATCGGCAACTTCGGTGACAATGTATTTTATGAATGAAAAAAGTGCAAAGGCAGTCCATGCTTCTTTTGTGAAATTTCGATTAAAATGTTTTGTCACCGATTTTGACGAATGAGCACTCGTTGCACGAGGAATAATGAGAGAAGTATAACTGCAAAATATTTTTGACCGAATCTTTCTAGTTTCAAAAATATTCCACAAAAACTTTTCGTGTGCGGCCTGATTTCAGGTGGCCTTTCCTATGTAGTTTCTTTGCTCTATTTTAAAAATTAGGCATTTATTTAGCAAAATTGCCTTTCACATCGTTTTGTACTCCTTTCCTTGTTAAAATCAGCTCTCAATCGGCAAGATCGGTGACAATGTATTTTATGAATAAAAAAAGTGCAAAGGCAGTCATGCTCCTTTCGTGAAATTTCGATAATTTTTGGTCACCGATTTTGACGAGTGAGCGCTCGTTGGACGCGGAATAATGAGAGAAATATAAATGAAAAATATTTCTGACCGAGTCTTGCTAGTTTCAAAAATATGCCACAAAAACTTTTCGTGTGCAGCCTGATTTCAGGTGGCCTTTCCTATGCAGCTTTTTTTGCTCTATTTTAAAAACTAGGCATTTATTTAGCAAAACTCCTCTTCACGTCGATTTGTATTCCTTTCCTCGTTAAAATAAGCTCTCAATCGGCAAGAGCGGTGACATTGTATTTTATGAATGAAAAAAGTGCCATTTTTGTGAAATTTCGATTGAATTTTTTTGTCACAGATTTTGACGAATGAGCACTCGCTGAACGCGGAATAATGAGAGAAATATAACTGAAAAATATTTCTGACCGAGTCTTGCTAGTTTCAAAAATATGCCACAAACACTTTTCGTGTGCGGCCTGATTTCAGGTGGCCTTTCCTATGCAGTTTTTTTTGCTCTATTTTAAAAACTAGGCATTTATTTAGGAAAATTCCTTTTCAGATCGCTTTGAATTCCTTTCCTCGTTAAAATAAGCCCTCAATCGGCAAGTTCGGTGACAATGCATTTTATGAATGAAAAAAGTGCAAAGGCATGCTGCTTCTTTTGTGAAATTTCGATTAACATTTTTTGTCACCGATTTTGACGAATGAGCACTCGTTGGACGCGGAATAATGAGAGAAGTATAAATGAAAAATATTTTTGACCGAATCTTTCTAGTTTCAAAAATATTCCACAAAAACTTTTCGTCAAGATTGGTGACATTGTATTTTATGAATGAAAAAAGTGCAAAGGCAGTCCATGCTTCTTTTGTGAAATTTCGATTAAAATGTTTTGTCACCGATTTTGACGAATGAGCACTCGTTGCACGAGGAATAATGAGAGAAGTATAACTGCAAAATATTTTTGACCGAATCTTTCTAGTTTCAAAAATATTCCACAAAAACTTTTCGTGTGCGGCCTGATTTCAGGTGGCCTTTCCTATGTAGTTTCTTTGCTCTATTTTAAAAATTAGGCATTTATTTAGCAAAATTGCCTTTCACATCGTTTTGTACTCCTTTCCTTGTTAAAATCAGCTCTCAATCGGCAAGATCGGTGACAATGTATTTTATGAATAAAAAAAGTGCAAAGGCAGTCATGCTCCTTTCGTGAAATTTCGATAATTTTTGGTCACCGATTTTGACGAGTGAGCGCTCGTTGGACGCGGAATAATGAGAGAAATATAAATGAAAAATATTTCTGACCGAGTCTTGCTAGTTTCAAAAATATGCCACAAAAACTTTTCGTGTGCAGCCTGATTTCAGGTGGCCTTTCCTATGCAGCTTTTTTTGCTCTATTTTAAAAACTAGGCATTTATTTAGCAAAACTCCTCTTCACGTCGATTTGTATTCCTTTCCTCGTTAAAATAAGCTCTCAATCGGCAAGAGCGGTGACATTGTATTTTATGAATGAAAAAAGTGCCATTTTTGTGAAATTTCGATTGAATTTTTTTGTCACAGATTTTGACGAATGAGCACTCGCTGAACGCGGAATAATGAGAGAAATATAACTGAAAAATATTTCTGACCGAGTCTTGCTAGTTTCAAAAATATGCCACAAACACTTTTCGTGTGCGGCCTGATTTCAGGTGGCCTTTCCTATGCAGTTTTTTTGCTCTATTTTAAAAACTAGGCATTTATTTAGGAAAATTCCTTTTCAGATCGCTTTGAATTCCTTTCCTCGTTAAAATAAGCCCTCAATCGGCAAGTTCGGTGACAATGCATTTTATGAATGAAAAAAGTGCAAAGGCATGCTGCTTCTTTTGTGAAATTTCGATTAAAATTTTTTGTCACCGATTTTGACGAGTGAGCACTCGTTGGACGCGGACTAATGACAGAAATATAACTGCAAAATATTTCTGACCGAATCTTGCTAGTTTCAAAAATATGCCATAAAAACTTTTCGTATGCGGCCTGATTTCAGTTGGCTTTTCTTATGCAGTTTTTTTGCTCTGTTTTAAAAACTAGACATTTATTTAGCAAAATTCCTCTTCACGTCGATTTGTATTCCTTTCCTCGTTAAAATAAGCTCTCAATCGGCAAGATCGGTGACAATGTATTTTATGAATGAAAAAATTGCAAAGGCAGTCCAGGCTCCTTTTGTGAAATATCGATTAAAATGTTTTGTCACCGATTTTGACGAATGAGCACTCGTTCTACTAGAAATAATGAGAGAAGTACAACTGCAAAATATTTTTGACCGAATCTTTCTAGTTTCAAAAATATTCCTCAAAAACTTTTCGTGTGCGGCCTGATTTCAGGTGGCCTTTCCTATGCAGTTTCTTTGCTCTATTTTAAAAATTAGGCATTTATTTAGCAAAATTGCCTTTCACATCGTTTTGTACTCCTTTCCTTGTTAAAATCAGCGCTCAATCGGCAAGATCGGTGACAATGTATTTTATGAATAAAAAAAGTGCAAAGGCAGTCATGCTCCTTTCGTGAAATTTCGATAATTTTTTGTCACCGATTTTGACGAGTGAGCGCTCGTTGGACGCGGAATAATGAGAGAAATATAAATGAAAAATATTTCTGACCGAGTCTTGCTAGTTTCAAAAATATGCCACAAAAACTTTTCGTGTGCGGCCTGATTTCAGGTGGCCTTTCCTATGCAGTTTTTTTTTGCTCTATTTTAAAAACTAGGCATTTATTTAGCAAAATTCCTTTTCAGATCGCTTTGAATTCCTTTCCTCGTTAAAATAAGCCCTCAATCGGCAAGATCGGCGACAATGTATTTTATGAATGAAAAAAGTGTAAAGGCAGTCCATGCTTCTTTTGTGAAATATCGATTAAAATGTTTTGTCACCGATTTTGACGAATGAGCACTCGTTCTACTAGAAATAATGAGAGAAGTACAACTGCAAAATATTTTTGACCGAATCTTTCTAGTTTCAAAAATATTCCTCAAAAACTTTTCGTGTGCGGCCTGATTTCAGGTGGCCTTTCCTATGCAGTTTTTTTGCTCTATTTTAAAAACTAGACATTTATTTAGCAAAATTCCTCTTCACGTCGATTTGTATTCCTTTCCTCGTTAAAATAAGCTCTCAATCGGCAAGATCGGTGACAATGTATTTTATGAATGAAAAAAGTGCAAAGGCAGTCCATGCTTCTTTTGTGAAATATCGATTAAAATGTTTTGTCACCGATTTTGACGAATGAGCACTCGTTGGACGAGAAATAATGAGAGAAATACATATAACTGAAAAATATTTCTGACCGAATCTTTCTAGTTTCAAAAATATTCCACAAAAACTTTTCTTGTGCGGGCGGGCTGATTTCAGGTGGCTTTCCTATGCAGTTTTTTTGCTCTATTTTAAAAACTAGACATTTATTTAGCAAAACTATTCTTCACGTCGCTTTGTATTCCTTTCCTCGTTAAAATAAGCTCTCAATCGGCAAGTTCGGTGACATTGTATTTTATGAATGAAAAAAGTGCAAAGGCAATCCATGCTCCTTTTGTGAAATTTCGATTAAAATTTTTTGTCACCGATTTTGACGAGTGAGCACTCGTTGGACGCGGAATAATGACAGAAATATAACTGCAAAATATTTCTGACCGAATCTTGCTAGTTTCAAAAATATGCCACAAAAACTTTTCGTGTGCGGCATGATTTCAGTTGGCTTTTCCTATGCAGTTTTTTTGCTCTATTTTAAAAACTAGACATTTATTTAGCAAAATTCCTCTTCACGTCGATTTGTATTCCTTTCCTCGTTAAAATAAGCTCTTAATCGGCAACTTCGGTGACTATGTATTTTATGAATGAAAAAAGTGCAAAGGCAGTCCATCCTTCTTTTGTGAAATTTCGATTAAAATGTTTTGTCACCGATTTTGACGAATGAGCACTCGTTGCACGAGGAATAATGAGAGAAGTATAACTGCAAAATATTTTTGACCGAATCTTTCTAATTTCAAAAATATTCCACAAAAACTTTTCGTGTGCGGCCTGATTTCAGGTGGCCTTTCCTATGCAGTTTCTTTGCTCTATTTTAAAAATTAGGCATTTATTTAGCAAAATTGCCTTTCACATCGTTTTGTACTCCTTTCCTTGTTAAAATCAGCTCTCAATCGGCAAGATCGGTGACAATGTATTTTATGAATAAAAAAAGTGCAAAGGCAGTCATGCTCCTTTCGTGAAATTTCGATAATTTTTTGTCACCGATTTTGACGAGTGAGCACTCGTTGGACGCGGAATAATGAGAGAAATATAAATGAAAAATATTTCTGACCGAGTCTTGCTAGTTTCAAAAATATGCCACAAAAACTTTTCGTGTGCGGCCTGATTTCAGGTGGCCTTTCCTATGCAGCTTTTTTTGCTCTATTTTAAAAACTAGGCATTTATTTAGCAAAACTCCTCTTCACGTCGATTTGTATTCCTTTCCTCGTTAAAATAAGCTCTCAATCGGCAAGAGCGGTGACATTGTATTTTATGAATGAAAAAAGTGCCATTTTTGTGAAATTTCGATTGAATTTTTTTGTCACAGATTTTGACGAATGAGCACTCGCTGAACGCGGAATAATGAGAGAAATATAACTGAAAAATATTTCTGACCGAGTCTTGCTGATTTCAAAAATATGCCACAAAAACTTTTCGTGTGCGGCCTGATTTCAGGTGGCCTTTCCTATGCAGTTTTTTTTACTCTATTTTAAAAACTAGGCATTTATTTAGGAAAATTCCTTTTCAGATCGTTTTGAATTCCTTTCCTCGTTAAAATAAGCCCTCAATCGGCAAGTTCGGTGACAATGTATTTTATGAATGAAAAAAGTGCAAAGGCAGTCCATGCCATTTTTGTGAAATTTCGATTAAATTTTCTTGTCACCGATTTTGACGAATGAGCACTCGTTGATCGCGGAATAATGAGAGAAATATAACTGAAAAATATTTCTGACCGAGTCTTGCTAGTTTCAAAAATATGCCACAAAAACTTTTCGTGTGCGGCCTGATTTCAGGTGGCCTTTCCTATGCAGTTCTTTTGCTCTATTTTAAAAACTAGACATTTATTTAGCAAAACTATTCTTCACGTCGCTTTGTATTCCTTTCCTCGTTAAAATAAGCTCTCAATCGGCAAGATCGGTGACATTGTATTTTATGAATGAAAAAAGTGCAAAGGCAGTCCATGCCATTTTTGTGAAATTTCGATTAAATTTTTTTGTCACCGATTTTGACGAATGAGCACTCGTTGAACGCGGAATAATGAGTGAAATATAACTGAAACATATTTCTGACCGAGTCTTGCTGATTTCAAAAATATGCCACAAAAACTTTTCGTGTGCGGCCTGATTTCAGGTGGCCTTTCCTATGCAGTTTTTTTGCTTTATTTTAAAAACTAGGCATTTATTTAGGAAAATTCCTTCTCACATCGCTTTGTATTCCTTTCCTCGTAAAAAGAAGCCCTCAATCGGCAAGATCGGTGACATTGTATTTTATGAATGAAAAAAGTGCAAAGGCAATCCATGCTCCTTTTGTGAAATTTCGATTAAAATTTTTTGTCACCGATTTTGACGAGTGAGCACTCGTTGGACGCGGAATAATGACAGAAATATAACTGCAAAATATTTCTGACCGAATCTTGCTAGTTTCAAAAATATGCCACAAAAACTTTTCGTGTGCGGCATGATTTCAGTTGGCCTTTCCTACGCAGTTTTTCCGCTCTATTTTAAAAACTAGGCATTTTTTTAGGAAAATTCCTTCTCACATCGCTTTGTATTCCTTTCCTCGTAAAAAGAAGCCCTCAATCGGCAAGATCGGTGACATTGTATTTTATGAATGAAAAAAGTGCAAAGGCAATCCATGCTCCTTTTGTGAAATTTCGATTAAAATTTTTTGTCACCGATTTTGACGAGTGAGCACTCGTTGGACGCGGAATAATGACAGAAATATAACTGCAAAATATTTCTGACCGAATCTTGCTAGTTTCAAAAATATGCCACAAAAACTTTTCGTATGCGGCATGATTTCAGTTGGCTTTTCCTATGCAGTTTTTTTGCTCTATTTTAAAAACTAGACATTTATTTAGGAAAATTCCTCTTCACGTCGATTTGTATTCCTTTCCTCGTTAAAATAAGCTCTCAATCGGCAAGATCGGTGACAATGTATTTTATGAATGAAAAAAGTGCAAAGGCAGTCCATGCTTCTTTTGAGAAATATCGATTAAAATGTTTTGTCACCGATTTTGACGAATGAGCACTCGTTGGACGAGAAATAATGAGAGAAATATAACTGAAAAATATTTCTGACCGAATCTTTCTAGTTTCAAAAATATTCCACAAAAACTTTTCTTGTGCGGCCTGATTTCAGGTGGCTTTCCTATGCAGTTTTTTTGCTCTATTTTAAAAACTAGACATTTATTTAGCAAAACTATTCTTCACGTCGCTTTGTATTCCTTTCCTCGTTAAAATAAGCTCTCAATCGGCAAGATCGGTGACATTGTATTTTATGAATGAAAAAAGTGCAAAGGCAGTCCTTGCCATTTTTGTGAAATTTCGATTAAATTTTTTTGTCACCGATTTTGACGAATGAGCACACGTTGGACGAGAAATAATGAGAGAAATATAACTGAAAAATATTTCTGACCGAATCTTTCTAGTTTCAAAAATATTCCACAAAAACTTTTCTTGTGCGGCCTGATTTAGGTGGCTTTCCTATGCAGTTTTTTTTGCTCTATTTTAAAAACTAGACATTTATTTAGCAAAACTATTCTTCACGTCGCTTTGTATTCCTTTCCTCGTTAAAATAAGCTCTCAATCGGCAAGATCGGTGACATTGTATTTTATGAATGAAAAAAGTGCAAAGGCAATCCATGCTCTTTTGTGAAATTTCGATTAAAATTTTTTGTCACCGATTTTGACGAGTGAGCACTCGTTGGACGCGGACTAATGACAGAAATATAACTGCAAAATATTTCTGAGCGAATCTTGCTAGTTTCAAAAATATGCCACAAAAACTTTTCGTGTGCGGCATGATTTCAGTTGGCTTTTCCTATGCAGTTTTTTTTGCTCTATTTTAAAAACTAGACATTTATTTAGCAAAACTATTCTTCACGTCGATTTGTATTCCTTTCCTCGTTAAAATAAGCTCTCATTGGGCAAGATCGGTGACAATGTATTTTATGAATGAAAAAAGTGCAAAGGCAGTCCAGGCTTCTTTTGTGAAATATCGATTAAAATGTTTTGTCACCGATTTTGACGAATGAGCACTCGTTCTACTAGAAATAATGAGAGCAGTACAACTGCAAAATATTTTTGACCGAATCTTTCTAGTTTCAAAAATATTCCTCAAAAACTTTTCGTGTGCGGCCTGATTTCAGGTGGCCTTTCCTATGCAGTTTCTTTGCTCTATTTTAAAAATTAGGCATTTATTTAGCAAAATTGCCTTTCACATCGTTTTTTACTCCTTTCCTTGTTAAAATCAGCTCTCAATCGGCAAGATCGGTGACAATGTATTTTATGAATAAAAAAAGTGCAAAGGCAGTCATGCTCCTTTCGTGAAATTTCGATAATTTTTTGTCACCGATTTTGAGGAGTGAGCACTCGTTGGACGCGGACTAATGACAGAAATATAACTGCAAAATATTTCTGAGCGAATCTTGCTAGTTTCAAAAATATGCCACAAAAACTTTTCGTGTGCGGCCTGATTTCAGGTGGCTTTCCTATGCAGTTTTTTTGCTCTATTTTAAAAACTAGACATTTATTTAGCAAAACTATTCTTCACGTCGATTTGTATTCCTTTCCTCGTTAAAATAAGCTCTCATTGGGCAAGATCGGTGACAATGTATTTTATGAATGAAAAAAGTGCAAAGGCAGTCCATGCTTCTTTTGTGAAATATCGATTAAAATGTTGGTCACCGATTTTGACGAATGAGAACTCGTTGGACGAGAAATAATGAGAGAAATATAACTGAAACATATTTCTGACCGAATCTTTCTAGTTTCAAAAATATTCCACAAAAACTTTTCTTGTGCGGCCTGATTTCAGGTGGCTTTCCTATGCAGTTTTTTTGCTCTATTTTAAAAACTAGACATTTATTTAGCAAAACTATTCTTCACGTCGCTTTGTATTCCTTTCCTCGTTAAAATAAGCTCTCAATCGGCAAGATCGGTGACATTGTATTTTATGAATGAAAAAAGTGCAAAGGCAATCCATGCTCCTTTTGCGAAATTTCGATTAAAATTTTTTGTCACCGATTTTGACGAGTGAGCACTCGTTGGACGAGAAATAATGAGAGAAATATAACTGAAAAATATTTCTGACCGAATCTTTCTAGTTTCAAAAATATTCCACAAAAACATTTCTTGTGCGGCCTGATTTCAGGTGGCTTTCCTATGCAGTTTTTTTGCTCTATTTTAAAAACTAGACATTTATTTAGCAAAACTATTCTTCACGTCGCTTTGTATTCCTTTCCTCGTTAAAATAAGCTCTCAATCGGGAAGATCGGTGACATTGTATTTTATGAATGAAAAAAGTGCAAAGGCAATCCATGCTCCTTTTGCGAAATTTCGATTAAAATTTTTTGTCACCGATTTTGACGAGTAAGCACTCGTTGGACGCGGAATAATGACAGAAATATAACTGCAAAATATTTCTGACCGAATCTTGCTAGTTTCAAAAATATGCCACAAAAACTTTTCGTGTGCGGCATGATTTCAGTTGGCTTTTCCTATGCAGTTTTTTTGCTCTATTTTAAAAACTAGACATTTATTTAGCAAAATTCCTCTTCACGTGGATTTGTATTCCTTTCCTCGTTAAAATAAGCTCTCAATCGGCAAGATCGGTGACAACGTATTTTATGAATGAAAAAAGTGCAAAGGCAGTCCATGCTTCTTTTGTGAAATATCGATTAAAATGTTTTGTCACCGATTTTGACGAATGAGCACTCGTTGGACGAGAAATAATGAGAGAAGTACAACTGCAAAATATTTTTGACCGAATCTTTCTAGTTTCAAAAATATTCCACAAAAACTTTTCGTGTGCGGCCTGATTTCAGGTGGCCTTTCCTATGCAGTTTCTTTGCTCTATTTTAAAAATTAGGCATTTATTTAGCAAAATTGCCTTTCACATCGTTTTGTACTCCTTTCCTTGTTAAAATCAGCTCTCAATCGGCAAGATCGGTGACAATGTATTTTATGAATAAAAAAAGTGCAAAGGCAGTCATGCTCCTTTCGTGAAATTTCGATAATTTTTCGTCACCGCTTTTGACGAGTGAGCACTCGTTGGACGCGGAATAATGAGAGAAATATAAATGAAAAATATTTCTGACCGAGTCTTGCTAGTTTCAAAAATATGCCACAAAAACTTTTCGTGTGCGGCCTGATTTCAGGTGGCCTTTCCTATGCAGCTTTTTTTGCTCTATTTTAAAAACTAGGCATTTATTTAGCAAAACTCCTCTTCACGTCGATTTGTATTCCTTTCCTCGTTAAAATAAGCTCTCAATCGGCAAGAGCGGTGACATTGTATTTTATGAATGAAAAAAGTGCCATTTTTGTGAAATTTCGATTGAATTTTTTTGTCACAGATTTTGACGAGTGAGCACTCGCTGAACGCGGAATAATGAGAGAAATATAACTGAAAAATATTTCTGACCGAGTCTTGCTAGTTTCAAAAATATGCCACAAACACTTTTCGTGTGCGGCCTGATTTCAGGTGGCCTTTCCTATGCAGTTTTTTTTTGCTCTATTTTAAAAACTAGGCATTTATTTAGGAAATTTCCTTTTCAGATCGCTTTGAATTCCTTTCCTCGTTAAAATAAGCCCTCAATCGGCAAGTTCGGTGACAATGTATTTTATGAATGAAAAAAGTGCAAAGGCAGTCCATGCTTCTTTTGTGAAATTTCGATTAAATTTTCTTGTCACCGATTTTGACGAATGAGCACTCGTTGAACGCGGAATAATGAGAGAAATATAACTGACAAATATTTCTGACCGAGTCTTGCTAGTTTCAAAAATATGCCACAAAAACTTTTAGTGTGCGGCCTGATTTCAGGTGGCCTTTCCTATGCAGTTTTTTTGCTCTATTTTAAAAACTAGACATTTATTTAGCAAAACTATTCTTCACGTCGCTTTGTATTCCTTTCCTCGTTAAAATAAGCTCTCAATCGGCAAGATCGGTGACATTGTATTTTATGAATGAAAAAAGTGCAAAGGCAGTCCATGCCATTTTTGTGAAATTTCGATTAAATTTTTTTGTCACCGATTTTGACGAATGAGCACTCGTTGAACGCGGAATAATGAGTGAAATATAACTGCAAAATATTTCTGACCGAATCTTGCTAGTTTCAAAAATATGCCACAAAAACTTTTCGTGTGCGGCATGATTTCAGTTGGCCTTTCCTACGCAGTTTTTTCGCTCTATTTTAAAAACTAGGCATTTTTTTAGGAAAATTACTTCTCACATTACTTTGTATTCCTTTCCTCGTAAAAAGAAGCCCTCAATCGGCAAGATCGGTGACATTGTATTTTATGAATGAAAAAAGTGCAAAGGCAATCCATGCTCCTTTTGTGAAATTTCGATTAAAATTTTTTGTCACCGATTTTGACGAGTGAGCACTCGTTGGACGCGGAATAATGACAGAAATATAACTGCAAAATATTTCTGACCGAATCTTGCTAGTTTTCAAAAATATGCCACAAAAACTTTTCGTATGCGGCATGATTTCAGTTGGCTTTTCCTATGCAGTTTTTTTGCTCTATTTTAAAAACTAGACATTTATTTAGCAAAACTATTCTTCACGTCGCTTTGTATTCCTTTCCTCGTTAAAATAAGCTCTCAATCGGCAAGATCGGTGACATTGTATTGTATGAATGAAAAAAGTGCTAAGGCAGTCCATGCCATTTTTTGTGAAATTTCGATTAAATTTTTTTGTCACCGATTTTGACGAATGAGCACTCGTTGGACGAGAAATAATGAGAGAAATATAACTGAAAAATATTTCTGACCGAATCCTTCTAGTTTCAAAAATATTCCACAAAAACTTTTCTTGTGCGGCATGATTTCAGTTGGCTTTTCCTATGCAGTTTTTTTGCTCTATTTTAAAAACTAGACATTTATTTAGCAAAATTCCTCTTCACGTCGATTTGTATTCCTTTCCTCGTTAAAATAAGCTCTCAATCGGCAAGATCGGTGACAATGTATTTTATGAATGAAAAAAGTGCAAAGGCAGTCCAGGCTTCTTTTGTGAAATATCGATTAAAATGTTTTGTCACCGATTTTGACGAATGAGCACTCGTTCTACTAGAAATAATGAGAGAAGTACAACTGCAAAATATTTTTGACCGAATCTTTCTAGTTTCAAAAATATTCCTCAAAACTTTTCGTGTGCGGCCTGATTTCAGGTGGCCTTTCCTATGCAGTTTCTTTGCTCTATTTTAAAAATTAGGCATTTATTTAGCAAAATTGCCTTTCACATCGTTTTGTACTCCTTTCCTTGTTAAAATCAGCTCTCAATCGGCAAGATCGGTGACAATGTATTTTATGAAAAAAAAAGTGCAAAGGCAGTCATGCTCCTTTCGTGAAATTTCGATAATTTTTTGTCACCGATTTTGACGAGTGAGCACTCGTTGGACGCGGAATAATGAGAGAAATATAAATGAAAAATATTTCTGACCGAGTCTTGCTAGTTTCAAAAATATGCCACAAAAACTTTTCGTGTGCGGCCTGATTTCAGGTGGCCTTTCCTATGCAGTTTTTTTTGCTCTATTTTAAAAACTAGGCATTTATTTAGCAAAATTCCTTTTCAGATCGCTTTGAATTCCTTTCCTCGTTAAAATAAGCCCTCAATCGGCAAGATCGGTGACAATGTATTTTATGAATGAAAAAAAGTGCAAAGGCAGTCCATGCTTCTTTTGTGAAATATCGATTAAAATGTTTGGTCACCGATTTTGATGAATGAGAACTCGTTGGACGAGAAATAATGAGAGAAATATAACTGAAACATATTTCTGACCGAATCTTTCTAGTTTCAAAAATATTCCACAAAAACTTTTCTTGTGCGGCCTGATTTCAGGTGGCTTTCCTATGCAGTTTTTTTGCTCTATTTTAAAAACTAGACATTTATTTAGCAAAAACTATTCTTCACGTCGCTTTGTATTCCTTTCCTCGTTAAAATAAGCTCTCAATCGGCAAGATCGGTGACATTGTATTTTATGAATGGAAAAAGTGCAAAGGCAGTCATGCCATTTTTGTGAAATTTCGATAAAAATGTTTTGTCACCGATTTTGACGAATGAGCACTCGTTGGACGAGAAATAATGAGAGAAATATAACTGAAAAAATATTTCTGACCGAATCTTTCTAGTTTCAAAAATATTCCACAAAAACTTTTCTTGTGCAGCTGATTTAGGTGGCTTTCCTATGCAGTTTTTTTGCTCTATTTTAAAAACTAGACATTTATTTAGCAAAACTATTCTTCACGTCGCTTTGTATTCCTTTCCTCGTTAAAATAAGCTCTCAATCGGCAAGATCGGTGACATTGTATTTTATGAATGAAAAAAGTGCAAAGGCAATCCATGCTCCTTTTGTGAAATTTCGATTGAAATTTTTTGTCACCGATTTTGACGAGTGAGCACTTGTTGGACGCGGAATAATGACAGAAATATAACTGCAAAATATTTCTGACCGAATCTTGCTGGTTTCAAAAATATACCACAAAAACTTTTCGTGTGCGGCATGATTTCAGTTGGCTTTTCCTATGCAGTTTTTTTGCTCTATTTTAAAAACTAGACATTTATTTAGCAAAATTCCACTTCACGTCGATTTGTGTTCCTTTCCTCGTTAAAATAAGCTCTCAATCGGCAAGATCGGTGACAATGTATTTTATGAATGAAAAAAGTGCAAAGGCAGTCCATGCTTCTTTTGTGAAATATCGATTAAAATGTTTTGTCACCGATTTTGACTAATGAGCACTCATTCTACTAGAAATAATGAGAGAAGTACAACTGCAAAATATTTTTGACCGAATCTTTCTAGTTTCAAAAATATTCCACAAAAACTTTTCGTGTGCGGCCTGATTTCAGGTGGCCTTTCCTATGCAGTTTTTTTGCTCTATTTTAAAAACTAGACATTTATTTAGCAAAATTCCTTTTCACGTCGATTTGTATTCCTTTCCTCGTTAAAATAAGCTCTCAATCGGCAAGATCGGTGACAATGTATTTTATGAATGAAAAAAGTGCAAAGGCAGTCCATGCTTCTTTTGTGAAATATCGATTAAAATGTTTTGTCACCGATTTTGACGAATGAGCACTCGTTCTACTAGAAATAATGAGAGAAGTACAACTGCAAAATATTTTTGACCGAATCTTTCTAGTTTCAAAAATATTCCACAAAAACTTTTCGTGTGCGGCCTGATTTCAGGTGGCCTTTCCTATGCAGTTTTTTTGCTCTATTTTAAAAACTAGACATTTATTTAGCAAAATTCCTCTTCACGTCGATTTGTATTCCTTTCCTCGTTAAAATAAGCTCTCAATCGGCAAGCTCGGTGACAATGTATTTTATGAATGAAAAAAGTGCAAAGGCATGCTGCTTCTTTTGTGAAATTCCGATTAACATTTTTTGTCACCGATTTTGACGAATGAGCACTCGTTGGACGCGGAATAATGAGAGAAGTATAAATGAAAAATATTTTTGACCGAATCTTTCTAGTTTCAAAAATATTCCACAAAAACTTTTCGTGTGCGGCCTGATTTCAGGTGGCCTTTCCTATGCAGTTTCTTTGCTCTATTTTAAAAATTAGGCATTTATTTAGCCAAATTGCCTTTCACATCGTTTTGTACTCCTTTCCTTGTTAAAATCAGCTCTCAATCGGCAAGATCGGTGACAATGTATTTTATGAATAAAAAAAGTGCAAAGGCAGTCATGCTCCTTTCGTGAAATTTCGATAATTTTTCGTCACCGATTTTGACGAGTGAGCACTCGTTGGACGCGGAATAATGAGAGAAATAAAAATGAAAAATATTTCTGACAGAGTCTTGCTAGTTTCAAAAATATGCCACAAAAATTTTCGTGTGCGGCCTGATTTCAGGTGGCCTTTCCTATGCAGCTTTTTTTGCTCTATTTTAAAAACTAGGCATTTATTTAGCAAAACTCCTCTTCACGTCGATTTGTATTCCTTTCCTCGTTAAAATAAGCTCTCAATCGGCAAGAGCGGTGACATTGTATTTTATGAATGAAAAAAGTGCCATTTTTGTGAAATTTCGATTGAATTTTTTTGTCACAGATTTTGACGAATGAGCACTCGCTGAACGCGGAATAATGAGAGAAATATAACTGAAAAATATTTCTGACCGAGTCTTGCTAGTTTCAAAAATATGTCACAAACACTTTTCGTGTGCGGCCTGATTTCAGGTGGCCTTTCCTATGCAGTTTTTTTTGCTCTATTTTAAAAACTAGGCATTTATTTAGGAAATTTCCTTTTCAGATCGCTTTGAATTCCTTTCCTCGTTAAAATAAGCCCTCAATCGGCAAGTTCGGTGACAATGTATTTTATGAATGAAAAAAGTGCAAAGGCATGCTGCTTCTTTTGTGAAATTTCGATTAACATTTTTTGTCACCGATTTTGACGAATGAGCACTCGTTGGACGCGGAATAATGAGAGAAGTATAAATGAAAAATATTTTTGACCGAATCTTTCTAGTTTCAAAAATATTCCACAAAAACTTTTCGTCAAGATCGGTGACATTGTATTTTATGAATGAAAAAAGTGCAAAGGCAGTCCATGCTTCTTTTGTGAAATTTCGATTAAATTTTCTTGTCACCGATTTTGACGAATGAGCACTCGTTGAACGCGGAATAATGAGAGAAATATAACTGAAAAATATTTCTGACCGAGTCTTGCTAGTTTCAAAAATATGCCACAAAAACTTTTCGTGTGCGGCCTGATTTCAGGTGGCCTTTCCTATGCAGTTTTTTTGCTCTATTTTAAAAACTAGACATTTATTTAGCAAAACTATTCTTCACGTCGCTTTGTATTCCTTTCCTCGTTAAAATAAGCTCTCAATCGGCAAGATCGGTGACATTGTATTTTATGAATGAAAAAAGTGCAAAGGCAGTCCATGCCATTTTTGTGAAATTTCGATTAAATTTTTTGTCACCGATTTTGACGAATGAGCACTCGTTGAACGCGGAATAATGAGTGAAATATAACTGAAACATATTTCTAACCGAGTCTTGCTGATTTCAAAAATATGCCACAAAAACTTTTCGTGTGCGGCCTGATTTCAGGTGGCCTTTCCTATGCAGTTTTTTTGCTTTATTTTAAAAACGAGGCATTTATTTAGGAAAATTCCTTCTCACATCGCTTTGTATTCCTTTCCTCGTAAAAAGAAGCCCTCAATCGGCAAGATCGGTGACATTGTATTTTATGAATGAAAAAAGTGCAAAGGCAATCCATGCTCCTTTTGTGAAATTTCGATTAAAATTTTTTGTCACCGATTTTGACGAGTGAGCACTCGTTGGACGCGGAATAATGACAGAAATATAACTGCAAAATATTTCTGACCGAATCTTGCTAGTTTCAAAAATATGCCACAAAAACTTTTCGTGTGCGGCATGATTTCAGTTGGCCTTTCCTACGCAGTTTTTTCGCTCTATTTTAAAAACTAGGCATTTTTTTAGGAAAATTCCTTCTCACATCGCTTTGTATTCCTTTCCTCGTAAAAAGAAGCCCTCAATCGGCAAGATCGGTGACATTGTATTTTATGAATGAAAAAAGTGCAAAGGCAATCCATGCTCCTTTTGTGAAATTTCGATTAAAATTTTTTGTCACCGATTTTGACGAGTGAGCACTCGTTGGACGCGGAATAATGACAGAAATATAACTGCAAAATATTTCTGACCGAATCTTGCTAGTTTCAAAAATATGCCACAAAAACTTTTCGTATGCGGCATGATTTCAGTTGGCTTTTCCTATGCAGTTTTTTTGCTCTATTTTAAAAACTAGACATTTATTTAGCAAAACTATTCTTCACGTCGCTTTGTATTCCTTTCCTCGTTAAAATAAGCTCTCAATCGGCAAGATCGGTGACATTGTATTTTATGAATGAAAAAAGTGCTAAGGCAGTCCATGCCATTTTTGTGAAATTTCGATTAAATTTTTTTGTCACCGATTTTGACGAATGAGCACTCGTTGGACGAGAAATAATGAGAGAAATATAACTGAAAAATATTTCTGACCGAATCTTTCTAGTTTCACAAATATTCCACAAAAACTTTTCTTGTGCGGCATGATTTCAGTTGGCTTTTCCTATGCAGTTTTTTTGCTCTATTTTAAAAACTAGACATTTATTTAGCAAAATTCCTCTTCACGTCGATTTGTATTCCTTTCCTCGTTAAAATAAGCTCTCAATCGGCAAGATCGGTGACAATGTATTTTATGAATGAAAAAAGTGCAAAGGCAGTCCAGGCTTCTTTTGTGAAATATCGATTAAAATGTTTTGTCACCGATTTTGACGAATGAGCACTCGTTCTACTAGAAATAATGAGAGAAGTACAACTGCAAAATATTTTTGACCGAATCTTTCTAGTTTCAAAAATATTCCTCAAAAACTTTTCGTGTGCGGCCTGATTTCAGGTGGTCTTTCCTATGCAGTTTCTTTGCTCTATTTTAAAAATTAGGCATTTATTTAGCAAAATTGCCTTTCACATCGTTTTGTACTCCTTTCCTTGTTAAAATCAGCTCTCAATCGGCAAGATCGGTGACAATGTATTTTATGAAAAAAAAAGTGCAAAGGCAGTCATGCTCCTTTCGTGAAATTTCGATAATTTTTTGTCACCGATTTTGACGAGTGAGCACTCGTTGGACGCGGAATAATGAGAGAAATATAAATGAAAAATATTTCTGACCGAGTCTTGCTAGTTTCAAAAATATGCCACAAAAACTTTTCGTGTGCGGCCTGATTTCAGGTGGCCTTTCCTATGCAGTTTTTTTTGCTCTATTTTAAAAACTAGGCATTTATTTAGCAAAATTCCTTTTCAGATCGCTTTGTATTCCTTTCCTCGTTAAAATAAGCTCTCAATCGGCAAGATCGGTGACATTGTATTTTATGAATGAAAAAAGTGCAAAGGCAGTCATTCCATTTTTGTGAAATTTCGATTAAATTTTTTTGTCACCGATTTTGACGAATGAGCACTCGTTCTACTAGAAATAATGAGAGAAGTACAACTGCAAAATATTTTTGACCGAATCTTTCTAGTTTCAAAAATATTCCTCAAAAACTTTTCGTGTGCGGCCTGATTTCAGGTGGTCTTTCCTATGCAGTTTCTTTGCTCTATTTTAAAAATTAGGCATTTATTTAGCAAAATTGCCTTTCACATCGTTTTGTACTCCTTTCCTTGTTAAAATCAGCTCTCAATCGGCAAGATCGGTGACAATGTATTTTATGAAAAAAAAAGTGCAAAGGCAGTCATGCTCCTTTCGTGAAATTTCGATAATTTTTTGTCACCGATTTTGACGAATGAGCACTCGTTGGACGAGAAATAATGAGAGAAATATAACTGAAAAATATTTCTGACCGAATCTTTCTAGTTTCACAAATATTCCACAAAAACTTTTCTTGTGCGGCATGATTTCAGTTGGCTTTTCCTATGCAGTTTTTTTGCTCTATTTTAAAAACTAGACATTTATTTAGCAAAATTCCTCTTCACGTCGATTTGTATTCCTTTCCTCGTTAAAATAAGCTCTCAATCGGCAAGATCGGTGACAATGTATTTTATGAATGAAAAAAGTGCAAAGGCAGTCCAGGCTTCTTTTGTGAAATATCGATTAAAATGTTTTGTCACCGATTTTGACGAATGAGCACTCGTTCTACTAGAAATAATGAGAGAAGTACAACTGCAAAATATTTTTGACCGAATCTTTCTAGTTTCAAAAATATTCCTCAAAAACTTTTCGTGTGCGGCCTGATTTCAGGTGGTCTTTCCTATGCAGTTTCTTTGCTCTATTTTAAAAATTAGGCATTTATTTAGCAAAATTGCCTTTCACATCGTTTTGTACTCCTTTCCTTGTTAAAATCAGCTCTCAATCGGCAAGATCGGTGACAATGTATTTTATGAAAAAAAAAGTGCAAAGGCAGTCATGCTCCTTTCGTGAAATTTCGATAATTTTTTGTCACCGATTTTGACGAGTGAGCACTCGTTGGACGCGGAATAATGAGAGAAATATAAATGAAAAATATTTCTGACCGAGTCTTGCTAGTTTCAAAAATATGCCACAAAAACTTTTCTTGTGCGGCCTGATTTAGGTGGCTTTCCTATGCAGTTTTTTTGCTCTATTTTAAAAACTAGACATTTATTTAGCAAAACTATTCTTCACGTCGCTTTGTATTCCTTTCCTCGTTAAAATAAGCTCTCAATCGGCAAGATCGGTGACATTGTATTTTATGAATGAAAAAAGTGCAAAGGCAGTCCATGCTTCTTTTGTGAAATATCGATTAAAATGTTTTGTCACCGATTTTGACGAGTGAGCACTTGTTGGACGCGGAATAATGACAGAAATATAACTGCAAAATATTTCTGACCGAATCTTGCTGGTTTCAAAAATATACCACAAAAACTTTTCGTGTGCGGCATGATTTCAGTTGGCTTTTCCTATGCAGTTTTTTTGCTCTATTTTAAAAACTAGACATTTATTTAGCAAAATTCCTCTTCACGTCGATTTGTGTTCCTTTCCTCGTTAAAATAAGCTCTCAATCGGCAAGATCGGTGACAATGTATTTTATGAATGAAAAAAGTGCAAAGGCAGTCCATGCTTCTTTTGTGAAATATCGATTAAAATGTTTTGTCACCGATTTTGACGAGTGAGCACTTGTTGGACGCGGAATAATGACAGAAATATAACTGCAAAATATTTCTGACCGAATCTTGCTGGTTTCAAAAATATTCCACAAAAACTTTTCGTGTGCGGCCTGATTTCAGGTGGCCTTTCCTATGCAGTTTTTTTGCTCTATTTTAAAAACTAGACATTTATTTAGCAAAATTCCTCTTCACGTCGATTTGTATTCCTTTCCTCGTTAAAATAAGCTCTCAATCGGCAAGCTCGGTGAGAATGTATTTTATGAATGAAAAAAGTGCAAAGGCATTCTGCTTCTTTTGTGAAATTTCGATTAACATTTTTTGTCACCGATTTTGACGAATGAGCACTCGTTGGACGCGGAATAATGAGAGAAGTATAAATGAAAAATATTTCTGACCGAATCTTTCTAGTTTCAAAAATATTTCACAAAAACTTTTCGTGTGCGGCCTGATTTCAGGTGGCCTTTCCTATGCAGTTTTTTTGCTCTATTTTAAAAACTAGACATTTATTTAGCAAAATTCCTCTTCACGTCGATTTGTATTCCTTTCCTCGTTAAAATAAGCTCTCAATCGGCAAGATCGGTGACAATGTATTTTATGAATGAAAAAAGTGCAAAGGCAGTCCATGCTTCTTTTGTGAAATATCGATTAAAATGTTTTGTCACCGATTTTGACGAATGAGCACTCGTTCTACTAGAAATAATGAGAGAAGTACAACTGCAAAATGTTTTTGACCGAATCTTTCTAGTTTCAAAAATATTCCACAAAAATTTTCTTGTGCGGCCTGATTTCAGGTGGCTTTCCTATGCAGTTTTTTTGCTCTATTTTAAAAACTAGACATTTATTTAGCAAAACTATTCTTCACGTCGCTTTGTATTCCTTTCCTCGTTAAAATAAGCTCTCAATCGGCAAGATCGGTGACATTGTATTTTATGAATGAAAAAAGTGCAAAGGCAATCCATGCTCCTTTTGTGAAATTTCGATTAAAATTTTTTGTCACCGATTTTGACGAGTGAGCACTCGTTGGACGCGGAATAATGACAGCAATATAACTACAAAATATTTCTGACCGAATCTTGCTAGTTTCACAAATATGCCACAAAAACTTTTCGTGTGCGGCATGATTTCAGTTGGCTTTTCCTATGCAGTTTTTTTGCTCTATTTTAAAAACTAGACATTTATTTAGCAAAATTCCTCTTCACGTCGATTTGTATTCCTTTCCTCGTTAAAATAAGCTCTCAATCGGCAAGTTTGGTAACAACGTATTTTATGAATGAAAAAAGTGCAAAGGCAGTCCATGCTTCTTTTGTGAAATATCGATTAAAATGTTTTGTCACCGATTTTGACGAATGAGCACTCGTTGTACGAGGAATAATGAGAGAAGTATAACTGCAAAATATTTTTGACCGAATCTTTCTAGTTTCAAAAATATTCCACAAAAACTTTTCTTGTGCGGCCTGATTTCAGGTGGCCTTTCCTATGCAGTTTTTTTGCTCTATTTTAAAAACTAGACATTTATTTAGCAAAATTCCTCTTCACGTCGATTTGTATTCCTTTCCTCGTTAAAATAAGCTCTCAATCGGCAAGTTCGGTGACAATGTATTTTATGAATGAAAAAAGTGCAAAGGCAGTCCATGATTCTTTTGTGAAATATCGATTAAAATGTTTTGTCACCGATTTTGACGAGTGAGCACTCTTTGGACGAGGAATAATGAGAGAAGTATAACTGCAAAATATTTTTGACCGAATCTTTCTAGCTTCAAAAATATTCCACAAAAACTTTTCGTGTGCGGCCTGATTTCAGGTGGTCTTTCCTATGCAGTTTTTTTGCTCTATTTTAAAAACTAGGCATTTATTTAACAAAACTCCTCTTCACGTCGATTTGTATTCCTTTCCTCGTTAAAATAAGCTCTCAATCGGCACGTTCGGTGACAATGTATTTTATGAATGAAAAAAGTGCAAAGGCAGTCCATGCTTCTTTTGTGAAATATCGATTAATATGTTTTGTCACCGATTTTGACGAGTGAGCACTCGTTGAACGAGGAATAATGAGAGAAGTATAACTGCAAAATATTTCTGACCGAATCTTGCTGGTTTCAAAAATATTCCACAAAAACTTTTCGTGTGCGGCCTGATTTCAGGTGGCCTTTCCTATGCAGTTTTTTTGCTCTATTTTAAAAACTAGACATTTATTTAGCAAAATTCCTCTTCACGTCGATTTGTATTCCTTTCCTCGTTAAAATAAGCTCTCAATCGGCAAGCTCGGTGAGAATGTATTTTATGAATGAAAAAAGTGCAAAGGCATTCTGCTTCTTTTGTGAAATTTCGATTAACATTTTTTGTCACCGATTTTGACGAATGAGCACTCGTTGGACGCGGAATAATGAGAGAAATATAACTGCAAAATATTTCTGACCGAATCTTGCTGGTTTCAAAAATATTCCACAAAAACTTTTCGTGTGCGGCCTGATTTCAGGTGGCCTTTCCTATGCAGTTTTTTTGCTCTATTTTAAAAACTAGACATTTATTTAGCAAAATTCCTCTTCACGTCGATTTGTATTCCTTTCCTCGTTAAAATAAGCTCTCAATCGGCAAGCTCGGTGAGAATGTATTTTATGAATGAAAAAAGTGCAAAGGCATTCTGCTTCTTTCGTGAAATTTCGATTAACATTTTTTGTCACCGATTTTGACGAATGAGCACTCGTTGGACGCGGAATAATGAGAGAAGTATAAATGAAAAATATTTCTGACCGAATCTTTCTAGTTTCAAAAATATTTCACAAAAACTTTTCGTGTGCGGCCTGATTTCAGGTGGCCTTTCCTATGCAGTTTTTTTGCTCTATTTTAAAAACTAGACATTTATTTAGCAAAATTCCTCTTCACGTCGATTTGTATTCCTTTCCTCGTTAAAATAAGCTCTCAATCGGCAAGATCGGTGACAATGTATTTTATGAATGAAAAAAGTGCAAAGGCAGTCCATGCTTCTTTTGTGAAATATCGATTAAAATGTTTTGTCACCGATTTTGACGAATGAGCACTCGTTCTACTAGAAATAATGAGAGAAGTACAACTGCAAAATATTTTTGACCGAATCTTTCTAGTTTCAAAAATATTCCACAAAAATTTTCTTGTGCGGCCTGATTTCAGGTGGCTTTCCTATGCAGTTTTTTTGCTCTATTTTAAAAACTAGACATTTATTTAGCAAAACTATTCTTCACGTCGCTTTGTATTCCTTTCCTCGTTAAAATAAGCTCTCAATCGGCAAGATCGGTGACATTGTATTTTATGAATGAAAAAAGTGCAAAGGCAATCCATGCTCCTTTTGTGAAATTTCGATTAAAATTTTTTGTCACCGATTTTGACGAGTGAGCACTCGTTGGACGCGGAATAATGACAGCAATATAACTACAAAATATTTCTGACCGAATCTTGCTAGTTTCACAAATATGCCACAAAAACTTTTCGTGTGCGGCATGATTTCAGTTGGCTTTTCCTATGCAGTTTTTTTGCTCTATTTTAAAAACTAGACATTTATTTAGCAAAATTCCTCTTCACGTCGATTTGTATTCCTTTCCTCGTTAAAATAAGCTCTCAATCGGCAAGTTTGGTAACAACGTATTTTATGAATGAAAAAAGTGCAAAGGCAGTCCATGCTTCTTTTGTGAAATATCGATTAAAATGTTTTGTCACCGATTTTGACGAATGAGCACTCGTTGTACGAGGAATAATGAGAGAAGTATAACTGCAAAATATTTTTGACCGAATCTTTCTAGTTTCAAAAATATTCCACAAAAACTTTTCTTGTGCGGCCTGATTTCAGGTGGCCTTTCCTATGCAGTTTTTTTGCTCTATTTTAAAAACTAGACATTTATTTAGCAAAATTCCTCTTCACGTCGATTTGTATTCCTTTCCTCGTTAAAATAAGCTCTCAATCGGCAAGTTCGGTGACAATGTATTTTATGAATGAAAAAAGTGCAAAGGCAGTCCATGATTCTTTTGTGAAATATCGACTAAAATGTTTTGTCACCGATTTTGACGAGTGAGCACTCTTTGGACGAGGAATAATGAGAGAAGTATAACTGCAAAATATTTTTGACCGAATCTTTCTAGCTTCAAAAATATTCCACAAAAACTTTTCGTGTGCGGCCTGATTTCAGGTGGTCTTTCCTATGCAGTTTTTTTGCTCTATTTTAAAAACTAGGCATTTATTTAACAAAACTCCTCTTCACGTCGATTTGTATTCCTTTCCTCGTTAAAATAAGCTCTCAATCGGCACGTTCGGTGACAATGTATTTTATGAATGAAAAAAGTGCAAAGGCAGTCCATGCTTCTTTTGTGAAATATCGATTAATATGTTTTGTCACCGATTTTGACGAGTGAGCACTCGTTGAACGAGGAATAATGAGAGAAGTATAACTGCAAAATATTTTTGACCGAATCTTTCTAGTTTCAAAAATATACCACAAAAACTTTTCGTGTGCGGCCTGATTTCAGGCGGCCTTTCCTATGCAGTGTTTTTGCTCTATTTTTAAAACTAGGCATTTATTTAGCAAAATTCCTTTTCACATCGCTTTGTATTCCTTTCGTCGTTAAAATAAGCTCTCAATCGGCAAGTTCGGTGGCAATGTATTTTATGAATGAAAAAAGTGCAAAGGCAGTCCATGCTTCCTTTGTGAAATTTCGATTAAACTGTTTTGTCACCGATTTTGACGAATGAGCACTCGTTCTACGAGGAATAATGAGAGAAGTATAACTGCAAAATATTTTTGACCGAATCTTTCTAGTTTCAAAAATATTCCATAAAAACTTTTCGTGTGCGGCCTGATTTCAGGTGGCCTTTCCTATGTAGTGTTTTTGCTCTATTTTAAAAACTAGACATTTATTTAGCAAAATTCCTCTTCACGTCGATTTGTATTCCTTTCCTCGTTAAAATAAGCTCTCAATCGGCAAGTTCGGTGACAATGTATTTTATGAATGAAAAAAGTGCAAAGGCAGTCCATGCTTCTGTTGTGAAATATCGATTAAAATGTTTTGTCACCGATTTTGACGAATGAGCACTCGTTGGACGAGGAATAATGAGAGAAGTATAACTGAAAAATATTTCTGACCGAATCTTTCTAGTTTCAAAAATATTCCACAAAAACTTTTCTTGTGCGCCCTTATTTCAGGTGGCTTTCCTATGCAGTTTTTTTGCTCTATTTTAAAAACTAGACATTTATTTAGCAAAACTATTCTTCACGTCGCTTTGTATTCCTTTCCTCGTTAAAATAAGCTCTCAATCGGCAAGATCGGTGACAATGTATTTTATGAATGAAAAAAGTGCAAAGGCAGTCCATGCTTCTTTTGTGAAATATCGATTAAAATGTTTTGTCACCGATTTTGACGAATGAGCACTCGTTGGACGAGGAATAATGAGAGAAGTATAACTGAAAAATATTTCTGACCGAATCTTTCTAGTTTCAAAAATATTCCACAAAAACTTTTCTTGTGCGCCCTGATTTCAGGTGGCTTTCCTATGCAGTTTTTTCGCTCTATTTTAAAAACTAGACATTTATTTAGCAAAACTATTCTTCACGTCGCTTTGTGTTCCTTTCCTCGTTAAAATAAGCTCTCAATCGGCAAGATCGGTGACATTGTATTTTATGAATGAAAAAAGTGCAAAGGCAGTCCATGCCATTTTTGTGAAATTTCGATTAAATTTTAGTGTCACCGATTTTGACGAATGAGCACTCGTTGAACGCGGAATAATGAGTGAAATATAACTGAAACATATTTCTGACCGAGTCTTGCTAATTTCAAAAATATGCCACAAAAACTTTTCGTGTGCGGCCTGATTTCAAGTGGCCTTTCCTATGCAGATTTTTTTGCTCTATTTTAAAAACTAGGCATTTATTTAGCAAAATTCCTCTTCATGTAGCTTTGTATTCCTTTCCTCGTTAAAATAAGCTCTCAATCGTCAAGATCGGTGACATTGTATTTTATGAATGAAAAAAGTGCAAAGGCAGTCCATGCCATTTTTGTGAAATTTCGATTAAATTTTTTTGTCACCGATTTTGACGAATGAGCACTCGTTGAACGCGGAATAATGAGTGAAATATAACTGAAACATATTTCTGACCGAGTCTTGCTGATTTCAAAAATATGCCACAAAAACTTTTCGTGTGCGGCCTGATTTCAGGTGGCCTTTCCTATGCAGTTTTTTTGCTTTATTTTAAAAACTAGGCATTTATTTAGGAAAATTCCTTCTCACATCGCTTTGTATTCCTTTCCTCGTAAAAAGAAGCCCTCAATCGGCAAGACCGGTGACATTGTATTTTATGAATGAAAAAAGTGCAAAGGCAATCCATGCTCCTTTTGTGAAATTTCGATTAAAATTGTTTGTCACCGATTTTGACGAGTGAGCACTCGTTGAACGCGGAATAATGACAGAAATTTAACTGCAAAATATTTCTGACCAAATCTTGCTAGTTTCAAAAATATGCCACAAAAACTTTTCGTGTGCGGCATGATTTCAGTTCGCTTTTCCTATGCAGTTTTTTTGCTCTATTTTAAAAACTAGACATTTATTTAGAAAAATTCCTCTTCACGTCGATTTGTATTCCTTTCCTCGTTAAAATAAGCTCTCAATCGGGAAGATCGGTGACAATGTATTTTATGAATGAAAAAAGTGCAAAGGCAGTCCATGCTTCTTTTGTGAAATATCGATTAAAATGTTTTGTCACCGATTTTGACGAATGAGCACTCGTTGGACGAGAAATAATGAGAGAAGTACAACTGCAAAATATTTTTGACCGAATCTTTCTAGTTTCAAAAATATTCCACAAAAACTTTTCGTGTGCGGCCTGATTTCAGGTGGCCTTTCCTATGCAGTTTTTTTGCTCTATTTTAAAAACTAGACATTTATTTAGCAAAATTCCTCTTCACGTCAATTTGTATTCCTTTCCTCGTTAAAATAAGCTCTCAATCGGCAAGATCGGTGACATTGTATTTTATGAATGAAAAAAGTGCAAAGGCAATCCATGCTCCTTTTGTGAAATTTCGATTAAAATTTTTTGTCACCGATTTTGACGAGTGAGCACTCGTTGGACGCGGAATAATGACAGAAATATAACTGCAAAATATTTCTGACCGAATCTTGCTAGTTTCAAAAATATGCCACAAAAACTTTTCGTGTGCGGCATGATTTCAGTTGGCTTTTCCTATGCAGTTTTTTTGCTCTATTTTAAAAACCAGACATTTATTTAGCAAAACTATTCTTCACGTCGATTTGTATTCCTTTCCTCGTTAAAATAAGCTCTCAATCGGCAAGATCGGTGACATTGTATTTTATGAATGAAAAAAGTGCAAAGGCAGTCATGCTCCTTTCGTGAAATTTCGATAATTTTTTGTCACCGATTTTGACGAGTGAGCACTCGTTGGACGCGGAATAATGAGAGAAATATAAATGAAAAATATTTCTGACCGAATCTTTCTAGTTTCAAAAATATGCCACAAAAACTTTTCGTGTGCGGCCTGATTTCAGGTGGCCTTTCCTATGCAGTTTTTTTTGCTCTATTTTAAAAACTAGGCATTTATTTAGCAAAATTCCTTTTCAGATCGCTTTGAATTCCTTTCCTCGTTAAAATAAGCCCTCAATCGGCAAGATCGGTGACAATGTATTTTATGAATGAAAAAAGTGCAAAGGCAGTCCATGCTTCTTTTGTGAAATATCGATTAAAATGTTTGGTCACCGATTTTGACGAATGAGAACTCGTTGGACGAGAAATAATGAGAGAAATATAACTGAAACATATTTCTGACCGAATCTTTCTAGTTTCAAAAATATTCCACAAAAACTTTTCTTGTGCGGCCTGATTTCAGGTGGCTTTCCTATGCAGTTTTTTTGCTCTATTTTAAAAACTAGACATTTATTTAGCAAAACTATTCTTCACGTCGCTTTGTATTCCTTTCCTCGTTAAAATAAGCTCTCAATCGGCAAGATCGGTGACATTGTATTTTATGAATGAAAAAAGTACAAAGGCAATCCATGCTCCTTTTGCGAAATTTCGATTAAAATTTTTTGTCGCCGATTTTGACGAGTGAGCACTCGTTGGACGAGAAATAATGAGAGAAATATAACTGAAAAATATTTCTGACCGAATCTTTCTAGTTTCAAAAATATTCCACAAAAACATTTCTTGTGCGGCCTGATTTCAGGTGGCTTTCCTATGCAGTTTTTTTGCTCTATTTTAAAAACTAGACATTTATTTAGCAAAACTATTCTTCTCGTCGCTTTGTATTCCTTTCCTCGTTAAAATAAGCTCTCAATCGGCAAGATCGGTGACATTGTATTTTATGAATGAAAAAAGTGCAAAGGCAATCCATGCTCCTTTTGTGAAATTTCGATTAAAATTTTTTGTCACCGATTTTGACGAGTGAGCACTCGTTGGACGCGGAATAATGACAGAAATATAACTGCAAAATATTTCTGACCGTATCTTGCTAGTTTCAAAAATATGCCACAAAAACTTTTCGTGTGCGGCATGATTTCAGTTGGCTTTTCCTATGCAGTTTTTTTGCTCTATTTTAAAAACTAGACATTTATTTAGCAAAATTCCTCTTCACGTGGATTTGTATTCCTTTCCTCGTTAAAATAAGCTCTCAATCGGCAAGATCGGTGACAATGTATTTTATGAATGAAAAAAGTGCAAAGGCAGTCCATGCTTCTTTTGTGAAATTTCGATTAAAATTTTTTGTCACCGATTTTGACGAGTGAGCACTCGTTGGACGCGGAATAATGACAGAAATATAACTGCAAAATATTTCTGACCGAATCTTGCTAGTTTCAAAAATATGCCACAAAAACTTTTCGTGTGCGGCATGATTTCAGTTGGCTTTTCCTATGCAGTTTTTTTGCTCTATTTTAAAAACTAGACATTTATTTAGCAAAATTCCTCTTCACGTGGATTTGTATTCCTTTCCTAGTTAAAATAAGCTCTCAATCGGCAAGATCGGTGACAATGTATTTTATGAATGAAAAAAGTGCAAAGGCAGTCCATGCTTCTTTTGTGAAATATGGATTAAAATGTTTTGTCACCGATTTTGACGAATGAGCACTCGTTCTACTAGAAATAATGAGAGAAGTACAACTGCAAAATATTTTTGACCGAATCTTTCTAGTTTCAAAAATATTCCACAAAAACTTTTCGTGTGCGGCCTGATTTCAGGTGGCCTTTCCTATGCAGTTTCTTTGCTCTATTTTAAAAATTAGGCATTTATTTAGCAAAATTGCCTTTCACATCGTTTTGTACTCCTTTCCTTGTTAAAATCAGCTCTCAATCGGCAAGATCGGTGACAATGTATTTTATGAATAAAAAAAGTGCAAAGGCAGTCATGCTCCTTTCGTGAAATTTCGATAATTTTTCGTCACCGATTTTGACGAGTGAGCACTCGTTGGACGCGGAATAATGAGAGAAATATAAATGAAAAATATTTCTGACCGAGTCTTGCTAGTTTCAAAAATATGCCACAAAAACTTTTCGTGTGCGGCCTGATTTCAGGTGGCCTTTCCTATGCAGCTTTTTTTGCTCTATTTTAAAAACTAGGCATTTATTTAGCAAAACTCCTCTTCACGTCGATTTGTATTCCTTTCCTCGTTAAAATAAGCTCTCAATCGGCAAGAGCGGTGACATTGTATTTTATGAATGAAAAAAGTGCCATTTTTGTGAAATTTCGATTGAATTTTTTTGTCACAGATTTTGACGAATGAGCACTCGCTGAACGCGGAATAATGAGAGAAATATAACTGAAAAATATTTCTGACCGAGTCTTGCTAGTTTCAAAAATATGCCACAAACACTTTTCGTGTGCGGCCTGATTTCAGGTGGCCTTTCCTATGCAGTTTTTTTTTGCTCTATTTTAAAAACTAGGCATTTATTTAGGAAATTTCCTTTTCAGATCGCTTTGAATTCCTTTCCTCGTTAAAATAAGCCCTCAATCGGCAAGTTCGGTGACAACGTATTTTATGAATGAAAAAAGTGCAAAGGCATGCTGCTTCTTTTGTGAAATTTCGATTAACATTTTTTGTCACCGATATTGACGAATGAGCACTCGTTGGACGCGGAATAATGAGAGAAGTATAAATGAAAAATATTTTTGACCGAATCTTTCTAGTTTCAAAAATATTCCACAAAAACTTTTCGTCAAGATCGGTGACATTGTATTTTATGAATGAAAAAAGTGCAAAGGCAGTCCATGCTTCTTTTGTGAAATTTCGATTAAATTTTCTTGTCACCGATTTTGACGAATGAGCACTCGTTGAACGCGGAATAATGAGAGAAATATAACTGAAAAATATTTCTGACCGAGTCTTGCTAGTTTCAAAAATATGCCACAAAAACTTTTCGTGTGCGGCCTGATTTCAGGTGGCCTTTCCTATGCAGTTTTTTTGCTCTATTTTAAAAACTAGACATTTATTTAGCAAAACTATTCTTCACGTCGCTTTGTATTCCTTTCCTCGTTAAAATAAGCTCTCAATCGGCAAGATCGGTGACATTGTATTTTATGAATGAAAAAAGTGCAAAGGCAGTCCATGCCATTTTTGTGAAATTTCGATTAAATTTTTTTGTCACCGATTTTGACGAATGAGCACTCGTTGAACGCGGAATAATGAGAGAAATATAACTGAAAAATATTTCTGACCGAGCCTTGCTAGTTTCAAAAATATGCCACAAAAACTTTTCTTGTGCGGCCTGATTTCAGGTCGCCTTTCCTATGCAGTTTTTTTGCTCTATTTTAAAAACTAGACATTTATTTAGCAAAACTATTCTTCACGTCGCTTTGTATTCCTTTCCTCGTTAAAATAAGCTCTCAATCGGCAAGATCGGTGACATTGTATTTTATGAATGAAAAAAGTGCAAAGGCAGTCCATGCCATTTTTGTGAAATTTCGATTAAATTTTTTTGTCACCGATTTTGACGAATGAGCACTCGTTGAACGCGGAATAATGAGTGAAATATAACTGAAACATATTTCTAACCGAGTCTTGCTGATTTCAAAAATATGCCACAAAAACTTTTCCTGTGCGGCCTGATTTCAGGTGGCCTTTCCTATGCAGTTTTTTTGCTTTATTTTAAAAACGAGGCATTTATTTAGGAAAATTCCTTCTCACATCGCTTTGTATTCCTTTCCTCGTAAAAAGAAGCCCTCAATCGGCAAGATCGGTGACATTGTATTTTATGAATGAAAAAAGTGCAAAGGCAATCCATGCTCCTTTTGTGAAATTTCGATTAAAATTTTTTGTCACCGATTTTGACGAGTGAGCACTCGTTGGACGCGGAATAATGACAGAAATATAACTGCAAAATATTTCTGACCGAATCTTGCTAGTTTCAAAAATATGCCACAAAAACTTTTCGTGTGCGGCATGATTTCGGTTGGCCTTTCCTACGCAGTTTTTTCGCTCTATTTTAAAAACTAGGCATTTTTTTAGGAAAATTCCTTCTCACATCGCTTTGTATTCCTTTCCTCGTAAAAAGAAGCCCTCAATCGGCAAGATCGGTGACATTGTATTTTATGAATGAAAAAAGTGCAAAGGCAATCCATGCTCCTTTTGTGAAATTTCGATTAAAATTTTTTGTCACCGATTTTGACGAGTGAGCACTCGTTCTACTAGAAATAATGAGAGAAGTACAACTGCAAAATATTTTTGACCGAATCTTTCTAGTTTCAAAAATATTCCTCAAAAACTTTTCGTGTGCGGCCTGATTTCAGGTGGCCTTTCCTATGCAGTTTCTTTGCTCTATTTTAAAAATTAGGCATTTATTCAGCAAAATTGCCTTTCACATCGTTTTGTACTCCTTTCCTTGTTAAAATCAGCTCTCAATCGGCAAGATCGGTGACAATGTATTTTATGAAAAAAAAAGTGCAAAGGCAGTCATGCTCCTTTCGTGAAATTTCGATAATTTGTTGTCACCGATTTTGACGAGTGAGCACTCGTTGGACGCGGAATAATGAGAGAAATATAAATGAAAAATATTTCTGACCGAGTCTTGCTAGTTTCAAAAATATGCCACAAAAACTTTTCGTGTGCGGCCTGATTTCAGGTGGCCTTTCCTATGCAGTTTTTTTTGCTCTATTTTAAAAACTAGGCATTTATTTAGCAAAATTCCTTTTCAGATCGCTTTGAATTCCTTTCCTCGTTAAAATAAGCCCTCAATCGGCAAGATCGGTGACAATGTATTTTATGAATGAAAAAAGTGCAAAGGCAGTCCATGCTTCTTTTGTGAAATATCGATTAAAATGTTTGGTCACCGATTTTGACGAATGAGAACTCGTTGGACGAGAAATAATGAGAGAAATATAACTGAAACATATTTCTGACCGAATCTTTCTAGTTTCAAAAATATTCCACAAAAACTTTTCTTGTGCGGCCTGATTTCAGGTGGCTTTCCTATGCAGTTTTTTTGCTCTATTTTAAAAACTAGACATTTATTTAGCAAAACTATTCTTCACGTCGCTTTGTATTCCTTTCCTCGTTAAAATAAGCTCTCAATCGGCAAGATCGGTGACATTGTATTTTATGAATGAAAAAAGTGCAAAGGCAGTCATGCCATTTTTGTGAAATTTCGATTAAATTTTTTTGTCACCGATTTTGACGAATGAGCACTCGTTGGACGAGAAATAATGAGAGAAATATAACTGAAAAATATTTCTGACCGAATCTTTCTAGTTTCAAAAATATTCCACAAAAACTTTTCTTGTGCGGCCTGATTTAGGTGGCTTTCCTATGCAGTTTTTTTGCTCTATTTTAAAAACTAGACATTTATTTAGCAAAACTATTCTTCACGTCGCTTTGTATTCCTTTCCTCGTTAAAATAAGCTCTCAATCGGCAAGATCGGTGACATTGTATTTTATGAATGAAAAAAGTGCAAAGGCAATCCATGCTCCTTTTGTGAAATTTCGATTAAAATTTTTTGCACCGATTTTGACGAGTGAGCACTTGTTGGACGCGGAATAATGACAGAAATATAACTGCAAAATATTTCTGACCGAATCTTGCTGGTTTCAAAAATATACCACAAAAACTTTTCGTGTGCGGCATGATTTCAGTTGGCTTTTCCTATGCAGTTTTTTTGCTCTATTTTAAAAACTAGACATTTATTTAGCAAAATTCCTCTTCACGTCGATTTGTGTTCCTTTCCTCGTTAAAATAAGCTCTCAATCGGCAAGATCGGTGACAATGTATTTTATGAATGAAAAAAGTGCAAAGGCAGTCCATGCTTCTTTTGTGAAATATCGATTAAAATGTTTTGTCACCGATTTTGACTAATGAGCACTCGTTCTACTAGAAATAATGAGAGAAGTACAACTGCAAAATATTTTTGACCGAATCTTTCTAGTTTCAAAAATATTCCACAAAAACTTTTCGTGTGCGGCCTGATTTCAGGTGGCCTTTCCTATGCAGTTTTTTTGCTCTATTTTAAAAACTAGACATTTATTTAGCAAAATTCCTTTTCACGTCGATTTGTATTCCTTTCCTCGTTAAAATAAGCTCTCAATCGGCAAGATCGGTGACAATGTATTTTATGAATGAAAAAAGTGCAAAGGCAGTCCATGCTTCTTTTGTGAAATATCGATTAAAATGTTTTGTCACCGATTTTGACGAATGAGCACTCGTTCTACTAGAAATAATGAGAGAAGTACAACTGCAAAATATTTTTGACCGAATCTTTCTAGTTTCAAAAATATTCCACAAAAACTTTTCGTGTGCGGCCTGATTTCAGGTGGCCTTTCCTATGCAGTTTTTTTGCTCTATTTTAAAAACTAGACATTTATTTAGCAAAATTCCTCTTCACGTCGATTTGTATTCCTTTCCTCGTTAAAATAAGCTCTCAATCGGCAAGCTCGGTGACAATGTATTTTATGAATGAAAAAAGTGCAAAGGCATTCTGCTTCTTTTGTGAAATTTCGATTAACATTTTTTGTCACCGATTTTGACGAATGAGCACTCGTTGGACGCGGAATAATGAGAGAAGTATAAATGAAAAATATTTTTGACCGAATCTTTCTAGTTTCAAAAATATTCCACAAAAACTTTTCGTGTGCGGCCTGATTTCAGGTGGCCTTTCCTGTGCAGTTTTTTTGCTCTATTTTAAAAACTAGACATTTATTTAGCAAAATTCCTCTTCACGTCGATTTGTATTCCTTTCCTCGTTAAAATAAGCTCTCAATCGGCAAGATCGGTGACAATGTATTTTATGAATGAAAAAAGTGCAAAGGCAGCCCATGCTTCTTTTGTGAAATATCGATTAAAATGTTTTGTCACCGATTTTGACGAATGAGCACTCGTTCTACTAGAAATAATGAGAGAAGTACAACTGCAAAATATTTTTGACCGAATCTTTCTAGTTTCAAAAATATTCCACAAAAATTTTCTTGTGCGGCCTGATTTCAGGAAGCTTTCCTATGCAGTTTTTTTGCTCTATTTTCAAAACTAGACATTTATTTAGCAAAACTATTCTTCACGTCGCTTTGTATTCCTTTCCTCGTTAAAATAAGCTCTCAATCGGCAAGATCGGTGACATTGTATTTTATGAATGAAAAAAGTGCAAAGGCAGTCCATGCCATTTTTGTGAAATTTCGATTAAATTTTTTTGTCACCGATTTTGACGAATGAGCACTCGTTGGACGAGAAATAATGAGAGAAATATAACTGAAAAATATTTCTGACCGAATCTTTCTAGTTTCAAAAATATTCCACAAAAACTTTTCTTGTGCGGCCTGATTTCAGGTGGCTTTCCTATGCAGTTTTTTTGTTCTATTTTAAAAACTAGACATTTATTTAGCAAAACTATTCTTCACGTCGCTTTGTATTCCTTTCCTCGTTAAAATAAGCTCTCAATCGGCAAGATCGGTGACATTGTATTTTATGAATGAAAAAAGTGCAAAGGCAATCCATGCTCCTTTTGTGAAATTTCGATTAAAATTTTTTGTCACCGATTTTGACGAGTGAGCACTCGTTGGACGCGGAATAATGACAGCAATATAACTACAAAATATTTCTGACCGAATCTTGCTAGTTTCACAAATATGCCACAAAAACTTTTCGTGTGCGGCATGATTTCAGTTGGCTTTTCCTATGCAGTTTTTTTGCTCTATTTTAAAAACTAGACATTTATTTAGCAAAATTCCTCTTCACGTCGATTTGTATTCCTTTCCTCGTTAAAATAAGCTCTCAATCGGCAAGTTTGGTGACAACGTATTTTATGAATGAAAAAAGTGCAAAGGCAGTCCATGCTTCTTTTGTGAAATATCAATTAAAATGTTTTGTCACCGATTTTGACGAATGAGCACTCGTTGTACGAGGAATAATGAGAGAAGTATAACTGCAAAATATTTTTGACCGAATCTTTCTAGTTTCAAAAATATTCCACAAAAACTTTTCTTGTGCGGCCTGATTTCAGGTGGCCTTTCCTATGCAGTTTTTTTGCTCTATTTTAAAAACTAGACATTTATTTAGCAAAATTCCTCTTCACGTCGATTTGTATTCCTTTCCTCGTTAAAATAAGCTCTCAATCGGCAAGCTCGGTGAGAATGTATTTTATGAATGAAAAAAGTGCAAAGGCATTCTCCTTCTTTTGTGAAATTTCGATTAACATTTTTTGTCACCGATTTTGACGAATGAGCACTCGTTGGACGCGGAATAATGAGAGAAATATAACTGCAAAATATTTCTGACCGAATCTTGCTGGTTTCAAAAATATTCCACAAAAACTTTTCGTGTGCGGCCTGATTTCAGGTGGCCTTTCCTATGCAGTTTTTTTGCTCTATTTTAAAAACTAGACATTTATTTAGCAAAATTCCTCTTCACGTCGATTTGTATTCCTTTCCTCGTTAAAATAAGCTCTCAATCGGCAAGCTCGGTGAGAATGTATTTTATGAATGAAAAAAGTGCAAAGGCATTCTGCTTCTTTTGTGAAATTTCGATTAACATTTTTTGTCACCGATTTTGACGAATGAGCACTCGTTGGACGCGGAATAATGAGAGAAGTATAAATGAAAAATATTTCTGACCGAATCTTTCTAGTTTCAAAAATATTTCACAAAAACTTTTCGTGTGCGGCCTGATTTCAGGTGGCCTTTCCTATGCAGTTTTTTTGCTCTATTTTAAAAACTAGACATTTATTTAGCAAAATTCCTCTTCACGTCGATTTGTATTCCTTTCCTCGTTAAAATAAGCTCTCAATCGGCAAGATCGGTGACAATGTATTTTATGAATGAAAAAAGTGCAAAGGCAGTCCATGCTTCTTTTGTGAAATATCGATTAAAATGTTTTGTCACCGATTTTGACGAATGAGCACTCGTTCTACTAGAAATAATGAGAGAAGTACAACTGCAAAATATTTTTGACCGAATCTTTCTAGTTTCAAAAATATTCCACAAAAATTTTCTTGTGCGGCCTGATTTCAGGTGGCTTTCCTATGCAGTTTTTTTGCTCTATTTTAAAAACTAGACATTTATTTAGCAAAACTATTCTTCACGTCGCTTTGTATTCCTTTCCTCGTTAAAATAAGCTCTCAATCGGCAAGATCGGTGACATTGTATTTTATGAATGAAAAAAGTGCAAAGGCAATCCATGCTCCTTTTGTGAAATTTCGATTAAAATTTTTTGTCACCGATTTTGACGAGTGAGCACTCGTTGGACGCGGAATAATGACAGCAATATAACTACAAAATATTTCTGACCGAATCTTGCTAGTTTCACAAATATGCCACAAAAACTTTTCGTGTGCGGCATGATTTCAGTTGGCTTTTCCTATGCAGTTTTTTTGCTCTATTTTAAAAACTAGACATTTATTTAGCAAAATTCCTCTTCACGTCGATTTGTATTCCTTTCCTCGTTAAAATAAGCTCTCAATCGGCAAGTTTGGTAACAACGTATTTTATGAATGAAAAAAGTGCAAAGGCAGTCCATGCTTCTTTTGTGAAATATCGATTAAAATGTTTTGTCACCGATTTTGACGAATGAGCACTCGTTGTACGAGGAATAATGAGAGAAGTATAACTGCAAAATATTTTTGACCGAATCTTTCTAGTTTCAAAAATATTCCACAAAAACTTTTCTTGTGCGGCCTGATTTCAGGTGGCCTTTCCTATGCAGTTTTTTTGCTCTATTTTAAAAACTAGACATTTATTTAGCAAAATTCCTCTTCACGTCGATTTGTATTCCTTTCCTCGTTAAAATAAGCTCTCAATCGGCAAGTTCGGTGACAATGTATTTTATGAATGAAAAAAGTGCAAAGGCAGTCCATGATTCTTTTGTGAAATATCGATTAAAATGTTTTGTCACCGATTTTGACGAGTGAGCACTCTTTGGACGAGGAATAATGAGAGAAGTATAACTGCAAAATATTTTTGACCGAATCTTTCTAGCTTCAAAAATATTCCACAAAAACTTTTCGTGTGCGGCCTGATTTCAGGTGGTCTTTCCTATGCAGTTTTTTTGCTCTATTTTAAAAACTAGGCATTTATTTAACAAAACTCCTCTTCACGTCGATTTGTATTCCTTTCCTCGTTAAAATAAGCTCTCAATCGGCACGTTCGGTGACAATGTATTTTATGAATGACAAAAGTGCAAAGGCAGTCCATGCTTCTTTTGTGAAATATCGATTAATATGTTTTGTCACCGATTTTGACGAGTGAGCACTCGTTGAACGAGGAATAATGAGAGAAGTATAACTGCAAAATATTTTTGACCGAATCTTTCTAGTTTCAAAAATATACCACAAAAACTTTTCGTGTGCGGCCTGATTTCAGGCGGCCTTTCCTATGCAGTGTTTTTGCTCTATTTTTAAAACTAGGCATTTATTTAGCAAAATTCCTTTTCACATCGCTTTGTATTCCTTTCGTCGTTAAAATAAGCTCTCAATCGGCAAGTTCGGTGGCAATGTATTTTATGAATGAAAAAAGTGCAAAGGCAGTCCATGCTTCCTTTGTGAAATTTCGATTAAACTGTTTTGTCACCGATTTTGACGAATGAGCACTCGTTCTACGAGGAATAATGAGAGAAGTATAACTGCAAAATATTTTTGACCGAATCTTTCTAGTTTCAAAAATATTCCATAAAAACTTTTCGTGTGCGGCCTGATTTCAGGTGGCCTTTCCTATGTAGTGTTTTTGCTCTATTTTAAAAACTAGACATTTATTTAGCAAAATTCCTCTTCACGTCGATTTGTATTCCTTTCCTCGTTAAAATAAGCTCTCAATCGGCAAGTTCGTTGACAATGTATTTTATGAATGAAAAAAGTGCAAAGGCAGTCCATGCTTCTGTTGTGAAATATCGATTAAAATGTTTTGTCACCGATTTTGACGAATGAGCACTCGTTGGACGAGGAATAATGAGAGAAGTATAACTGAAAAATATTTCTGACCGAATCTTTCTAGTTTCAAAAATATTCCACAAAAACTTTTCTTGTGCGCCCTTATTTCAGGTGGCTTTCCTATGCAGTTTTTTTGCTCTATTTTAAAAACTAGACATTTATTTAGCAAAACTATTCTTCACGTCGCTTTGTATTCCTTTCCTCGTTAAAATAAGCTCTCAATCGGCAAGATCGGTGACAATGTATTTTATGAATGAAAAAAGTGCAAAGGCAGTCCATGCTTCTTTTGTGAAATATCGATTAAAATGTTTTGTCACCGATTTTGACGAATGAGCACTCGTTGGACGAGGAATAATGAGAGAAGTATAACTGAAAAATATTTCTGACCGAATCTTTCTAGTTTCAAAAATATTCCACAAAAACTTTTCTTGTGCGCCCTGATTTCAGGTGGCTTTCCTATGCAGTTTTTTTGCTCTATTTTAAAAACTAGACATTTATTTAGCAAAACTATTCTTCACGTCGCTTTGTATTCCTTTCCTCGTTAAAATAAGCTCTCAATCGGCAAGATCGGTGACATCGTATTTTATGAATGAAAAAAGTGCAAAGGCAGTCCATGCAATTTTTGTGAAATTTCGATTAAATTTTTTTGTCACCGTTTCACGATTGAGCACTCGTTGAACGCGGAATAATGAGAGAAATATAACTGAAAAATATTTCTGACCGTATCTTTCTAGTTTCAAAAATATTCCACAAAAACTTTTCTTGTGCGGCCTGATTTCAGGTGGCTTTCCTATGCAGTTTTTTCGCTCTATTTTAAAAACTAGACATTTATTTAGCAAAACTATTCTTCACGTCGCTTTGTGTTCCTTTCCTCGTTAAAATAAGCTCTCAATCGGCAAGATCGGTGACATTGTATTTTATGAATGAAAAAAGTGCAAAGGCAGTCCATGCCATTTTTGTGAAATTTCGATTAAATTTTAGTGTCACCGATTTTGACGAATGAGCACTCGTTGAACGCGGAATAATGAGTGAAATATAACTGAAACATATTTCTGACCGAGTCTTGCTAATTTCAAAAATATGCCACAAAAACTTTTCGTGTGCGGCCTGATTTCAAGTGGCCTTTCCTATGCAGATTTTTTTGCTCTATTTTAAAAACTAGGCATTTATTTAGCAAAATTCCTCTTCATGTAGCTTTGTATTCCTTTCCTCGTTAAAATAAGCTCTCAATCGTCAAGATCGGTGACATTGTATTTTATGAATGAAAAAAGTGCAAAGGCAGTCCATGCCATTTTTGTGAAATTTCGATTAAATTTTTTTGTCACCGATTTTGACGAATGAGCACTCGTTGAACGCGGAATAATGAGTGAAATATAACTGAAACATATTTCTGACCGAGTCTTGCTGATTTCAAAAATATGCCACAAAAACTTTTCGTGTGCGGCCTGATTTCAGGTGGCCTTTCCTATGCAGTTTTTTTGCTTTATTTTAAAAACTAGGCATTTATTTAGGAAAATTCCTTCTCACATCGCTTTGTATTCCTTTCCTCGTAAAAAGAAGCCCTCAATCGGCAAGACCGGTGACATTGTATTTTATGAATGAAAAAAGTGCAAAGGCAATCCATGCTCCTTTTGTGAAATTTCGATTAAAATTGTTTGTCACCGATTTTGACGAGTGAGCACTCGTTGAACGCGGAATAATGACAGAAATTTAACTGCAAAATATTTCTGACCAAATCTTGCTAGTTTCAAAAATATGCCACAAAAACTTTTCGTGTGCGGCATGATTTCAGTTCGCTTTTCCTATGCAGTTTTTTTGCTCTATTTTAAAAACTAGACATTTATTTAGAAAAATTCCTCTTCACGTCGATTTGTATTCCTTTCCTCGTTAAAATAAGCTCTCAATCGGGAAGATCGGTGACAATGTATTTTATGAATGAAAAAAGTGCAAAGGCAGTCCATGCTTCTTTTGTCAAATATCGATTAAAATGTTTTGTCACCGATTTTGACGAATGAGCACTCGTTGGACGAGAAATAATGAGAGAAGTACAACTGCAAAATATTTTTGACCGAATCTTTCTAGTTTCAAAAATATTCCACAAAAACTTTTCGTGTGCGGCCTGATTTCAGGTGGCCTTTCCTATGCAGTTTTTTTGCTCTATTTTAAAAACTAGACATTTATTTAGCAAAATTCCTCTTCACGTCAATTTGTATTCCTTTCCTCGTTAAAATAAGCTCTCAATCGGCAAGATCGGTGACATTGTATTTTATGAATGAAAAAAGTGCAAAGGCAATCCATGCTCCTTTTGTGAAATTTCGATTAAAATTTTTTGTCACCGATTTTGACGAGTGAGCACTCGTTGGACGCGGAATAATGACAGAAATATAACTGCAAAATATTTCTGACCGAATCTTGCTAGTTTCAAAAATATGCCACAAAAACTTTTCGTGTGCGGCATGATTTCAGTTGGCTTTTCCTATGCAGTTTTTTTGCTCTATTTTAAAAACCAGACATTTATTTAGCAAAACTATTCTTCACGTCGATTTGTATTCCTTTCCTCGTTAAAATAAGCTCTCAATCGGCAAGATCGGTGACATTGTATTTTATGAATGAAAAAAGTGCAAAGGCAGTCATGCTCCTTTCGTGAAATTTCGATAATTTTTTGTCACCGATTTTGACGAGTGAGCACTCGTTGGACGCGGAATAATGAGAGAAATATAAATGAAAAATATTTCTGACCGAATCTTTCTAGTTTCAAAAATATGCCACAAAAACTTTTCGTGTGCGGCCTGATTTCAGGTGGCCTTTCCTATGCAGTTTTTTTTGCTCTATTTTAAAAACTAGGCATTTATTTAGCAAAATTCCTTTTCAGATCGCTTTGAATTCCTTTCCTCGTTAAAATAAGCCCTCAATCGGCAAGATCGGTGACAATGTATTTTATGAATGAAAAAAGTGCAAAGGCAGTCCATGCTTCTTTTGTGAAATATCGATTAAAATGTTTGGTCACCGATTTTGACGAATGAGAACTCGTTGGACGAGAAATAATGAGAGAAATATAACTGAAACATATTTCTGACCGAATCTTTCTAGTTTCAAAAATATTCCACAAAAACTTTTCTTGTGCGGCCTGATTTCAGGTGGCTTTCCTATGCAGTTTTTTTGCTCTATTTTAAAAACTAGACATTTATTTAGCAAAACTATTCTTCACGTCGCTTTGTATTCCTTTCCTCGTTAAAATAAGCTCTCAATCGGCAAGATCGGTGACATTGTATTTTATGAATGAAAAAAGTACAAAGGCAATCCATGCTCCTTTTGCGAAATTTCGATTAAAATTTTTTGTCGCCGATTTTGACGAGTGAGCACTCGTTGGACGAGAAATAATGAGAGAAATATAACTGAAAAATATTTCTGACCGAATCTTTCTAGTTTCAAAAATATTCCACAAAAACATTTCTTGTGCGGCCTGATTTCAGGTGGCTTTCCTATGCAGTTTTTTTGCTCTATTTTAAAAACTAGACATTTATTTAGCAAAACTATTCTTCTCGTCGCTTTGTATTCCTTTCCTCGTTAAAATAAGCTCTCAATCGGCAAGATCGGTGACATTGTATTTTATGAATGAAAAAAGTGCAAAGGCAATCCATGCTCCTTTTGTGAAATTTCGATTAAAATTTTTTGTCACCGATTTTGACGAGTGAGCACTCGTTGGACGCGGAATAATGACAGAAATATAACTGCAAAATATTTCTGACCGTATCTTGCTAGTTTCAAAAATATGCCACAAAAACTTTTCGTGTGCGGCATGATTTCAGTTGGCTTTTCCTATGCAGTTTTTTTGCTCTATTTTAAAAACTAGACATTTATTTAGCAAAATTCCTCTTCACGTGGATTTGTATTCCTTTCCTCGTTAAAATAAGCTCTCAATCGGCAAGATCGGTGACAATGTATTTTATGAATGAAAAAAGTGCAAAGGCAGTCCATGCTTCTTTTGTGAAATTTCGATTAAAATTTTTTGTCACCGATTTTGACGAGTGAGCACTCGTTGGACGCGGAATAATGACAGAAATATAACTGCAAAATATTTCTGACCGAATCTTGCTAGTTTCAAAAATATGCCACAAAAACTTTTCGTGTGCGGCATGATTTCAGTTGGCTTTTCCTATGCAGTTTTTTTGCTCTATTTTAAAAACTAGACATTTATTTAGCAAAATTCCTCTTCACGTGGATTTGTATTCCTTTCCTCGTTAAAATAAGCTCTCAATCGGCAAGATCGGTGACAATGTATTTTATGAATGAAAAAAGTGCAAAGGCAGTCCATGCTTCTTTTGTGAAATATGGATTAAAATGTTTTGTCACCGATTTTGACGAATGAGCACTCGTTCTACTAGAAATAATGAGAGAAGTACAACTGCAAAATATTTTTGACCGAATCTTTCTAGTTTCAAAAATATTCCACAAAAACTTTTCGTGTGCGGCCTGATTTCAGGTGGCCTTTCCTATGCAGTTTCTTTGCTCTATTTTAAAAATTAGGCATTTATTTAGCAAAATTGCCTTTCACATCGTTTTGTACTCCTTTCCTTGTTAAAATCAGCTCTCAATCGGCAAGATCGGTGACAATGTATTTTATGAATAAAAAAAGTGCAAAGGCAGTCATGCTCCTTTCGTGAAATTTCGATAATTTTTCGTCACCGATTTTGACGAGTGAGCACTCGTTGGACGCGGAATAATGAGAGAAATATAAATGAAAAATATTTCTGACCGAGTCTTGCTAGTTTCAAAAATATGCCACAAAAACTTTTCGTGTGCGGCCTGATTTCAGGTGGCCTTTCCTATGCAGCTTTTTTTGCTCTATTTTAAAAACTAGGCATTTATTTAGCAAAACTCCTCTTCACGTCGATTTGTATTCCTTTCCTCGTTAAAATAAGCTCTCAATCGGCAAGAGCGGTGACATTGTATTTTATGAATGAAAAAAGTGCCATTTTTGTGAAATTTCGATTGAATTTTTTTGTCACAGATTTTGACGAATGAGCACTCGCTGAACGCGGAATAATGAGAGAAATATAACTGAAAAATATTTCTGACCGAGTCTTGCTAGTTTCAAAAATATGCCACAAACACTTTTCGTGTGCGGCCTGATTTCAGGTGGCCTTTCCTATGCAGTTTTTTTTTGCTCTATTTTAAAAACTAGGCATTTATTTAGGAAATTTCCTTTTCAGATCGCTTTGAATTCCTTTCCTCGTTAAAATAAGCCCTCAATCGGCAAGTTCGGTGACAACGTATTTTATGAATGAAAAAAGTGCAAAGGCATGCTGCTTCTTTTGTGAAATTTCGATTAACATTTTTTGTCACCGATATTGACGAATGAGCACTCGTTGGACGCGGAATAATGAGAGAAGTATAAATGAAAAATATTTTTGACCGAATCTTTCTAGTTTCAAAAATATTCCACAAAAACTTTTCGTCAAGATCGGTGACATTGTATTTTATGAATGAAAAAAGTGCAAAGGCAGTCCATGCTTCTTTTGTGAAATTTCGATTAAATTTTCTTGTCACCGATTTTGACGAATGAGCACTCGTTGAACGCGGAATAATGAGAGAAATATAACTGAAAAATATTTCTGACCGAGTCTTGCTAGTTTCAAAAATATGCCACAAAAACTTTTCGTGTGCGGCCTGATTTCAGGTGGCCTTTCCTATGCAGTTTTTTTGCTCTATTTTAAAAACTAGACATTTATTTAGCAAAACTATTCTTCACGTCGCTTTGTATTCCTTTCCTCGTTAAAATAAGCTCTCAATCGGCAAGATCGGTGACATTGTATTTTATGAATGAAAAAAGTGCAAAGGCAGTCCATGCCATTTTTGTGAAATTTCGATTAAATTTTTTTGTCACCGATTTTGACGAATGAGCACTCGTTGAACGCGGAATAATGAGAGAAATATAACTGAAAAATATTTCTGACCGAGCCTTGCTAGTTTCAAAAATATGCCACAAAAACTTTTCTTGTGCGGCCTGATTTCAGGTCGCCTTTCCTATGCAGTTTTTTTGCTCTATTTTAAAAACTAGACATTTATTTAGCAAAACTATTCTTCACGTCGCTTTGTATTCCTTTCCTCGTTAAAATAAGCTCTCAATCGGCAAGATCGGTGACATTGTATTTTATGAATGAAAAAAGTGCAAAGGCAGTCCATGCCATTTTTGTGAAATTTCGATTAAATTTTTTTGTCACCGATTTTGACGAATGAGCACTCGTTGAACGCGGAATAATGAGTGAAATATAACTGAAACATATTTCTAACCGAGTCTTGCTGATTTCAAAAATATGCCACAAAAACTTTTCCTGTGCGGCCTGATTTCAGGTGGCCTTTCCTATGCAGTTTTTTTGCTTTATTTTAAAAACGAGGCATTTATTTAGGAAAATTCCTTCTCACATCGCTTTGTATTCCTTTCCTCGTAAAAAGAAGCCCTCAATCGGCAAGATCGGTGACATTGTATTTTATGAATGAAAAAAGTGCAAAGGCAATCCATGCTCCTTTTGTGAAATTTCGATTAAAATTTTTTGTCACCGATTTTGACGAGTGAGCACTCGTTGGACGCGGAATAATGACAGAAATATAACTGCAAAATATTTCTGACCGAATCTTGCTAGTTTCAAAAATATGCCACAAAAACTTTTCGTGTGCGGCATGATTTCGGTTGGCCTTTCCTACGCAGTTTTTTCGCTCTATTTTAAAAACTAGGCATTTTTTTAGGAAAATTCCTTCTCACATCGCTTTGTATTCCTTTCCTCGTAAAAAGAAGCCCTCAATCGGCAAGATCGGTGACATTGTATTTTATGAATGAAAAAAGTGCAAAGGCAATCCATGCTCCTTTTGTGAAATTTCGATTAAAATTTTTTGTCACCGATTTTGACGAGTGAGCACTCGTTCTACTAGAAATAATGAGAGAAGTACAACTGCAAAATATTTTTGACCGAATCTTTCTAGTTTCAAAAATATTCCTCAAAAACTTTTCGTGTGCGGCCTGATTTCAGGTGGCCTTTCCTATGCAGTTTCTTTGCTCTATTTTAAAAATTAGGCATTTATTCAGCAAAATTGCCTTTCACATCGTTTTGTACTCCTTTCCTTGTTAAAATCAGCTCTCAATCGGCAAGATCGGTGACAATGTATTTTATGAAAAAAAAAGTGCAAAGGCAGTCATGCTCCTTTCGTGAAATTTCGATAATTTGTTGTCACCGATTTTGACGAGTGAGCACTCGTTGGACGCGGAATAATGAGAGAAATATAAATGAAAAATATTTCTGACCGAGTCTTGCTAGTTTCAAAAATATGCCACAAAAACTTTTCGTGTGCGGCCTGATTTCAGGTGGCCTTTCCTATGCAGTTTTTTTTGCTCTATTTTAAAAACTAGGCATTTATTTAGCAAAATTCCTTTTCAGATCGCTTTGAATTCCTTTCCTCGTTAAAATAAGCCCTCAATCGGCAAGATCGGTGACAATGTATTTTATGAATGAAAAAAGTGCAAAGGCAGTCCATGCTTCTTTTGTGAAATATCGATTAAAATGTTTGGTCACCGATTTTGACGAATGAGAACTCGTTGGACGAGAAATAATGAGAGAAATATAACTGAAACATATTTCTGACCGAATCTTTCTAGTTTCAAAAATATTCCACAAAAACTTTTCTTGTGCGGCCTGATTTCAGGTGGCTTTCCTATGCAGTTTTTTTGCTCTATTTTAAAAACTAGACATTTATTTAGCAAAACTATTCTTCACGTCGCTTTGTATTCCTTTCCTCGTTAAAATAAGCTCTCAATCGGCAAGATCGGTGACATTGTATTTTATGAATGAAAAAAGTGCAAAGGCAGTCATGCCATTTTTGTGAAATTTCGATTAAATTTTTTTGTCACCGATTTTGACGAATGAGCACTCGTTGGACGAGAAATAATGAGAGAAATATAACTGAAAAATATTTCTGACCGAATCTTTCTAGTTTCAAAAATATTCCACAAAAACTTTTCTTGTGCGGCCTGATTTAGGTGGCTTTCCTATGCAGTTTTTTTGCTCTATTTTAAAAACTAGACATTTATTTAGCAAAACTATTCTTCACGTCGCTTTGTATTCCTTTCCTCGTTAAAATAAGCTCTCAATCGGCAAGATCGGTGACATTGTATTTTATGAATGAAAAAAGTGCAAAGGCAATCCATGCTCCTTTTGTGAAATTTCGATTAAAATTTTTTGCACCGATTTTGACGAGTGAGCACTTGTTGGACGCGGAATAATGACAGAAATATAACTGCAAAATATTTCTGACCGAATCTTGCTGGTTTCAAAAATATACCACAAAAACTTTTCGTGTGCGGCATGATTTCAGTTGGCTTTTCCTATGCAGTTTTTTTGCTCTATTTTAAAAACTAGACATTTATTTAGCAAAATTCCTCTTCACGTCGATTTGTGTTCCTTTCCTCGTTAAAATAAGCTCTCAATCGGCAAGATCGGTGACAATGTATTTTATGAATGAAAAAAGTGCAAAGGCAGTCCATGCTTCTTTTGTGAAATATCGATTAAAATGTTTTGTCACCGATTTTGACTAATGAGCACTCGTTCTACTAGAAATAATGAGAGAAGTACAACTGCAAAATATTTTTGACCGAATCTTTCTAGTTTCAAAAATATTCCACAAAAACTTTTCGTGTGCGGCCTGATTTCAGGTGGCCTTTCCTATGCAGTTTTTTTGCTCTATTTTAAAAACTAGACATTTATTTAGCAAAATTCCTTTTCACGTCGATTTGTATTCCTTTCTTCGTTAAAATAAGCTCTCAATCGGCAAGATCGGTGACAATGTATTTTATGAATGAAAAAAGTGCAAAGGCAGTCCATGCTTCTTTTGTGAAATATCGATTAAAATGTTTTGTCACCGATTTTGACGAATGAGCACTCGTTCTACTAGAAATAATGAGAGAAGTACAACTGCAAAATATTTTTGACCGAATCTTTCTAGTTTCAAAAATATTCCACAAAAACTTTTCGTGTGCGGCCTGATTTCAGGTGGCCTTTCCTATGCAGTTTTTTTGCTCTATTTTAAAAACTAGACATTTATTTAGCAAAATTCCTCTTCACGTCGATTTGTATTCCTTTCCTCGTTAAAATAAGCTCTCAATCGGCAAGCTCGGTGACAATGTATTTTATGAATGAAAAAAGTGCAAAGGCACTCTGCTTCTTTTGTGAAATTTCGATTAACATTTTTTGTCACCGATTTTGACGAATGAGCACTCGTTGGACGCGGAATAATGAGAGAAGTATAAATGAAAAATATTTTTGACCGAATCTTTCTAGTTTCAAAAATATTCCACAAAAACTTTTCGTGTGCGGCCTGATTTCAGGTGGCCTTTCCTGTGCAGTTTTTTTGCTCTATTTTAAAAACTAGACATTTATTTAGCAAAATTCCTCTTCACGTCGATTTGTATTCCTTTCCTCGTTAAAATAAGCTCTCAATCGGCAAGATCGGTGACAATGTATTTTATGAATGAAAAAAGTGCAAAGGCAGCCCATGCTTCTTTTGTGAAATATCGATTAAAATGTTTTGTCACCGATTTTGACGAATGAGCACTCGTTCTACTAGAAATAATGAGAGAAGTACAACTGCAAAATATTTTTGACCGAATCTTTCTAGTTTCAAAAATATTCCACAAAAATTTTCTTGTGCGGCCTGATTTCAGGAAGCTTTCCTATGCAGTTTTTTTGCTCTATTTTCAAAACTAGACATTTATTTAGCAAAACTATTCTTCACGTCGCTTTGTATTCCTTTCCTCGTTAAAATAAGCTCTCAATCGGCAAGATCGGTGACATTGTATTTTATGAATGAAAAAATTGCAAAGGCAGTCCATGCCATTTTTGTGAAATTTCGATTAAATTTTTTTGTCACCGATTTTGACGAATGAGCACTCGTTGGACGAGAAATAATGAGAGAAATATAACTGAAAAATATTTCTGACCGAATCTTTCTAGTTTCAAAAATATTCCACAAAAACTTTTCTTGTGCGGCCTGATTTCAGGTGGCTTTCCTATGCAGTTTTTTTGTTCTATTTTAAAAACTAGACATTTATTTAGCAAAACTATTCTTCACGTCGCTTTGTATTCCTTTCCTCGTTAAAATAAGCTCTCAATCGGCAAGATCGGTGACATTGTATTTTATGAATGAAAAAAGTGCAAAGGCAATCCATGCTCCTTTTGTGAAATTTCGATTAAAATTTTTTGTCACCGATTTTGACGAGTGATCACTCGTTGGACGCGGAATAATGACAGCAATATAACTACAAAATATTTCTGACCGAATCTTGCTAGTTTCACAAATATGCCACAAAAACTTTTCGTGTGCGGCATGATTTCAGTTGGCTTTTCCTATGCAGTTTTTTTGCTCTATTTTAAAAACTAGACATTTATTTAGCAAAATTCCTCTTCACGTCGATTTGTATTCCTTTCCTCGTTAAAATAAGCTCTCAATCGGCAAGTTTGGTGACAACGTATTTTATGAATGAAAAAAGTGCAAAGGCAATCCATGCTTCTTTTGTGAAATATCAATTAAAATGTTTTGTCACCGATTTTGACGAATGAGCACTCGTTGTACGAGGAATAATGAGAGAAGTATAACTGCAAAATATTTTTGACCGAATCTTTCTAGTTTCAAAAATATTCCACAAAAACTTTTCTTGTGCGGCCTGATTTCAGGTGGCCTTTCCTATGCAGTTTTTTTGCTCTATTTTAAAAACTAGACATTTATTTAGCAAAATTCCTCTTCACGTCGATTTGTATTCCTTTCCTCGTTAAAATAAGCTCTCAATCGGCAAGTTCGGTGACAATGTATTTTATGAATGAAAAAAGTGCAAAGGCAGTCCATGATTCTTTTGTGAAATATCGATTAAAATGTTTTGTCACCGATTTTGACGAGTGAGCACTCGTTGGACGAGGAATAATGAGAGAAGTATAACTGCAAAATATTTTTGACCGAATCTTTCTAGCTTCAAAAATATTCCACAAAAACTTTTCGTGTGCGGCCTGATTTCAGGTGGTCTTTCCTATGCAGTTTTTTTGCTCTATTTTAAAAACTAGGCATTTATTTAACAAAACTCCTCTTCACGTCGATTTGTATTTCTTTCCTCGTTAAAATAAGCTCTCAATCGGCAAGTTCGGTGACAATGTATTTTATGAATGAAAAAAGTGCAAAGGCAGTCCATGCTTCTTTTGTGAAATATCGATTAATATGTTTTGTCACCGATTTTGACGAGTGAGCACTCGTTGAACGAGGAATAATGAGAGAAGTATAACTGCAAAATATTTTTGACCGAATCTTTCTAGTTTCAAAAATATACCACAAAAACTTTTCGTGTGCGGCCTGATTTCAGGCGGCCTTTCCTATGCAGTGTTTTTGCTCTATTTTTAAAACTAGGCATTTATTTAGCAAAATTCCTTTTCACATCGCTTTGTATTCCTTTCGTCGTTAAAATAAGCTCTCAATCGGCAAGTTCGGTGGCAATGTATTTTATGAATGAAAAAAGTGCAAAGGCAGTCCATGCTTCCTTTGTGAAATTTCGATTAAACTGTTTTGTCACCGATTTTGACGAATGAGCACTCGTTGGACGAGGAATAATGAGAGAAGTATAACTGAAAAATATTTCTGACCGAATCTTTCTAGTTTCAAAAATATTCCACAAAAACTTTTCTTGTGCGCCCTGATTTCAGGTGGCTTTCCTATGCAGTTTTTTTGCTCTATTTTAAAAACTAGACATTTATTTAGCAAAACTATTCTTCACGTCGCTTTGTATTCCTTTCCCCGTTAAAATAAGCTCTCAATCGGCAAGATCGGTGACAATGTATTTTATGAATGAAAAAAGTGCAAAGGCAGTCCATGCTTCTTTTGTGAAATATCGATTAAAATGTTTTGTCACCGATTTTGACGAATGAGCACTCGTTGGACGAGGAATAATGAGAGAAGTATAACTGAAAATTATTTCTGACCGAATCTTTCTAGTTTCAAAAATATTCCACAAAAACTTTTCTTGTGCGCCCTGATTTCAGGTGGCTTTCCTATGCAGTTTTTTTGCTCTATTTTAAAAACTAGACATTTATTTAGCAAAACTATTCTTCATGTCGCTTTGTATTCCTTTCCTCGTTAAAATAAGCTCTCAATCGGCAAGATCGGTGACATCGTATTTTATGAATGAAAAAAGTGCAAAGGCAGTCCATGCAATTTTTGTGAAATTTCGATTAAATTTTTTTGTCACCGTTTCACGAATGAGCACTCGTTGAACGCGGAATAATGAGAGAAATATAACTGAAAAATATTTCTGACCGTATCTTTCTAGTTTCAAAAATATTCCACAAAAACTTTTCTTGTGCGGCCTGATTTCAGGTGGATTTCCTATGCAGTTTTTTCGCTCTATTTTAAAAACTAGACATTTATTTAGCAAAACTATTCTTCACGTCGCTTTGTGTTCCTTTCCTCGTTAAAATAAGCTCTCAATCGGCAAGATCGGTGACATTGTATTTTATGAATGAAAAAAGTGCAAAGGCTGTCCATGCCATTTTTGTGAAATTTCGATTAAATTTTAGTGTCACCGATTTTGACGAATGAGCACTCGTTGAACGCGGAATAATGAGTGAAATATAACTGAAACATATTTCTGACCGAGTCTTGCTAATTTCAAAAATATGCCACAAAAACTTTTCGTGTGCGGCCTGATTTCAGGTGGCCTTTCCTATGCAGATTTTTTTGCTCTATTTTAAAAACTAGGCATTTATTTAGCAAAATTCCTCTTCATGTAGCTTTGTATTCCTTTCCTCGTTAAAATAAGCTCTCAATCGTCAAGATCGGTGACATTGTATTTTATGAATGAAAAAAGTGCAAAGGCAGTCATGCCATTTTTGTGAAATTTCGATTAAATTTTTTTGTCACCGATTTTGACGAATGAGCACTCGTTGAACGCGGAATAATGAGTGAAATATAACTGAAACATATTTCTGACCGAGTCTTGCTGATTTCAAAAATATGCCACAAAAACTTTTCGTGTGCGGCCTGATTTCAGGTGGCCTTTCCTATGCAGTTTTTTTGCTTTATTTTAAAAACTAGGCATTTATTTAGGAAAATTCCTTCTCACATCGCTTTGTATTCCTTTCCTCGTAAAAAGAAGCCCTCAATCGGCAAGACCGGTGACATTGTATTTTATGAATGAAAAAAGTGCAAAGGCAATCCATGCTCCTTTTGTGAAATTTCGATTAAAATTTTTTGTCACCGATTTTGACGAGTGAGCACTCGTTGAACGCGGAATAATGACAGAAATATAACTGCAAAATATTTCTGACCAAATCTTGCTAGTTTCAAAAATATGCCACAAAAACTTTTCGTGTGCGGCATGATTTCAGTTCGCTTTTCCTATGCAGTTTTTTTGCTCTATTTTAAAAACTAGACATTTATTTAGAAAAATTCCTCTTCACGTCGATTTGTATTCCTTTCCTCGTTAAAATAAGCTCTCAATCGGCAAGATCGGTGACAATGTATTTTATGAATGAAAAAAGTGCAAAGGCAGTCCATGCTTCTTTTGTGAAATATCGATTAAAATGTTTTGTCACCGATTTTGACGAATGAGCACTCGTTGGACGAGAAATAATGAGAGAAGTACAACTGCAAAATATTTTTGACCGAATCTTTCTAGTTTCAAAAATATTCCACAAAAACTTTTCGTGTGCGGCCTGATTTCAGGTGGCCTTTCCTATGCAGTTTTTTTGCTCTATTTTAAAAACTAGACATTTATTTAGCAAAATTCCTCTTCACGTCAATTTGTATTCCTTTCCTCGTTAAAATAAGCTCTCAATCGGCAAGTTCGGTGACAATGTATTTTATGAATGAAAAAAGTGCAAACGCAGTCCATGCTTCTTTTGTGAAATTTCGATTAAAATGTTTTGTCACCGATTTTGACGAATGAGCCCTCGTTGGACGCGGAATAATGAGAGAAGTATAACTGCAAAATATTTCTGACCGAGTCTTGCTAGTTTCAAAAATATGCCACAAAAACTTTTCGTGTGCGGCCTGATTTCAGGTGGCCTTTCCTATGCAGTTTTTTTTGCTCTATTTTACAAACTAGGCATTTATTTAGCAAAATTCCATTTCGCATCGCTTTGTGTTCCTTTCCTCGTTAAAATAAGCTCTCAATCGGCAAGATAGGTGACATTGTATTTTATGAATGAAAAAAGTGCAAAGGCAGTCCATGCCATTTTTGTGAAATTTCGATTAAATTTTAGTGTCACCGATTTTGACGAATGAGCACTCGTTGAACGCGGAATAATGAGTGAAATATAACTGCAAAATATTTCTGACAGAATCTTGCTAGTTTCAAAAATATGCCACAAAAACTTTTCGTGTGCGGCATGATTTCAGTTCGCTTTTCCTATGCAGTTTTTTTGCTCTATTTTAAAAACTAGACATTTATTTAGAAAAATTCCTCTTCACGTCGATTTGTATTCCTTTCCTCGTTAAAATAAGCTCTCAATCGGGAAGATCGGTGACAATGTATTTTATGAATGAAAAAAGTGCAAAGGCAGTCCATGCTTCTTTTGTGAAATATCGATTAAAATGTTTTGTCACCGATTTTGACGAATGAGCACTCGTTGGACGAGAAATAATGAGAGAAGTACAATTGCAAAATATTTTTGACCGAATCTTTCTAGTTTCAAAAATATTCCACAAAAACTTTTCGTGTGCGGCCTGATTTCAGGTGGCCTTTCCTATGCAGTTTTTTTGCTCTATTTTAAAAACTAGACATTTATTTAGCAAAATTCCTCTTCACGTCAATTTGTATTCCTTTCCTCGTTAAAATAAGCTCTCAATCGGCAAGATCGGTGACATCGTATTTTATGAATGAAAAAAGTGCAAAGGCAGTCCATGCAATTTTTGTGAAATTTCGATTAAATTTTTTTGTCACCGTTTCACGAATGAGCACTCGTTGAACGCGGAATAATGAGAGAAATATAACTGAAAAATATTTCTGACCGAATCTTTCTAGTTTCAAAAATATTCCACAAAAACTTTTCTTCTGCGGCCTGATTTCAGGTGGCTTTCCTATGCAGTTTTTTCGCTCTATTTTAAAAACTAGACATTTATTTAGCAAAACTATTCTTCACGTCGCTTTGTGTTCCTTTCCTCGTTAAAATAAGCTCTCAATCGGCAAGATCGGTGACATTGTATTTTATGAATGCAAAAAGTGCAAAGGCAGTCCATGCCATTTTTGTGAAATTTCGATTAAATTTTAGTGTCACCGATTTTGACGAATGAGCACTCGTTGAACGCGGAATAATGAGTGAAATATAACTGCAAAATATTTCTGACAGAATCTTGCTAGTTTCAAAAATATGCCACAAAAACTTTTCGTGTGCGGCATGATTTCAGTTGGCATTTCCTATGCAGTTTTTTTGCTCTATTTTAAAAACTAGACATTTATTTAGCAAAACTATTCTTCACGTCGCTTTGTATTCCTTTCCTCGTTAAAATAAGCTCTCAATCGGCAAGATCGGTGACATTGTATTTTATGAATGAAAAAAGTGCAAAGGCAGTCCATGCCATTTTTGTGAAATTTCGATTAAATTTTTTTGTCACCGATTTTGACGAATGAGCACTCGTTGAACGCGGAATAATGAGTGAAATATAACTGAAACATATTTCTGACCGAGTCTTGCTGATTTCAAAAATATGCCACAAAAACTTTTCGTGTGCGGCATTTCAGGTGGCCTTTCCTATGCAGTTTTTTTGCTTTATTTTAAAAACTAGGCATTTATTTAGGAAAATTCCTTCTCACATCGCTTTGTATTCCTTTCCTCGTAAAAAGAAGCCCTCAATCGGCAAGATCGGTGACAACGTATTTTATGAATGAAAAAAGTGCAAAGGCAATCCATGCTCATTTTGTGAAATTTCGATTAACATTTTTTGTCACCGATTTTGACGAGTGAGCACTCGTTGGACGCGGAATAATGACAGAAATATAACTGCAAAATATTTCTGACCGAATCTTGCTAGTTTCAAAAATATGCCACAAAAACTTTTCGTATGCGGCATGATTTCAGTTGGCTTTTCCTATGCAGTTTTTTTGCTCTATTTTAAAAACTAGACATTTATTTAGCAAAATTCCTCTTCACGTCGATTTGTATTCCTTTCCTCGTTAAAATAAGCTCTCAATCGGCAAGATCGGTGACAATGTATTTTATGAATGAAAAAAGTGCAAAGGCAGTCCATGCTTCTTTTGTGAAATATCGATTAAATTTTTTTGTCACCGATTTTGACGAATGAGCACTCTTTGGACGAGAAATAATGAGAGAAATATAACTGAAAAATATTTCTGACCGAATCTTTCTAGTTTCAAAAATATTCCACAAAAACTTTTCTTGTGCGGCCTGATTTCAGTTGGCTTTTCCTATGCAGTTTTTTTGCTCTATTTTAAAAACTAGACATTTATTTAGCAAAATTCCTCTTCACGTCGATTTGTATTCCTTTCCTTTGTGTTCCTTTCCTCGTTAAAATAAGCTCTCAATCGGCAAGATAGGTGACATTGTATTTTATGAATGAAAAAAGTGCAAAGGCAGTCCATGCCATTTTTGTGAAATTTCGATTAAATTTTAGTGTCACCGATTTTGACGAATGAGCACTCGTTGAACGCGGAATAATGAGTGAAATATAAATGCAAAATATTTCTGACAGAATCTTTCTAGTTTCAAAAATATGCCACAAAAACTTTTCGTGTGCGGCATGATTTCAGTTCGCTTTTCCTATGCAGTTTTTTTGCTCTATTTTAAAAACTAGACATTTATTTAGAAAAATTCCTCTTCACGTCGATTTGTATTCCTTTCCTCGTTAAAATAAGCTCTCAATCGGGAAGATCGGTGACAATGTATTTTATGAATGAAAAAAGTGCAAAGGCAGTCCATGCTTCTTTTGTGAAATATCGATTAAAATGTTTTGTCACCGATTTTGACGAATGAGCACTCGTTGGACGAGAAATAATGAGAGAAGTACAACTGCAAAATATTTTTGACCGAATCTTTCTAGTTTCAAAAATATTCCACAAAAACTTTTCGTGTGCGGCCTGATTTCAGGTGGCCTTTCCTATGCAGTTTTTTTGCTCTATTTTAAAAACTAGACATTTATTTAGCAAAATTCCTCTTCACGTCAATTTGTATTCCTTTCCTCGTTAAAATAAGCTCTCAATCGGCAAGATCGGTGACATCGTATTTTATGAATGAAAAAAGTGCAAAGGCAGTCCATGCAATTTTTGTGAAATTTCGATTAAATTTTTTTGTCACCGTTTCACGAATGAGCACTCGTTGAACGCGGAATAATGAGAGAAATATAACTGAAAAATATTTCTGACCGAATCTTTCTAGTTTCAAAAATATTCCACAAAAACTTTTCTTGTGCGGCCTGATTTCAGGTGGCTTTCCTATGCAGTTTTTTCGCTCTATTTTAAAAACTAGACATTTATTTAGCAAAACCATTCTTCACGTCGCTTTGTGTTCCTTTCCTCGTTAAAATAAGCTCTCAATCGGCAAGATCGGTGACATTGTATTTTATGAATGAAAAAAGTGCAAAGGCAGTCCATGCCATTTTTGTGAAATTTCGATTAAATTTTAGTGTCACCGATTTTGACGAATGAGCACTCGTTGAACGCGGAATAATGAGTGAAATATAACTGCAAAATATTTCTGACAGAATCTTGCTAGTTTCAAAAATATGCCACAAAAACTTTTCGTGTGCGGCATGATTTCAGTTGGCATTTCCTATGCAGTTTTTTTGCTCTATTTTAAAAACTAGACATTTATTTAGCAAAACTGTTCTTCACGTCGCTTTGTATTCCTTTCCTCGTTAAAATAAGCTCTCAATCGGCAAGATCGGTGACATTGTATTTTATGAATGAAAAAAGTGCAAAGGCAGTCCATGCCATTTTTGTGAAATTTCGATTAAATTTTTTTGTCACCGATTTTGACGAATGAGCACTCGTTGAACGCGGAATAATGAGTGAAATATAACTGAAACATATTTCTGACCGAGTCTTGCTGATTTCAAAAATATGCCACAAAAACTTTTCGTGTGCGGCATTTCAGGTGGCCTTTCCTATGCAGTTTTTTTGCTTTATTTTAAAAACTAGGCATTTATTTAGGAAAATTCCTTCTCACATCGCTTTGTATTCCTTTCCTCGTAAAAAGAAGCCCTCAATCGGCAAGATCGGTGACAACGTATTTTATGAATGAAAAAAGTGCAAAGGCAATCCATGCTCATTTTGTGAAATTTCGATTAACATTTTTTTGTCACCGATTTTGACGAGTGAGCACTCGTTGGACGCGGAATAATGACAGAAATATAACTGCAAAATATTTCTGACCGAATCTTGCTAGTTTCAAAAATATGCCACAAAAACTTTTCGTATGCGGCATGATTTCAGTTGGCTTTTCCTATGCAGTTTTTTTGCTCTATTTTAAAAACTAGACATTTATTTAGCAAAATTCCTCTTCACGTCGATTTGTATTCCTTTCCTCGTTAAAATAAGCTCTCAATCGGCAAGATCGGTGACAATGTATTTTATGAATGAAAAAAGTGCAAAGGCAGTCCATGCTTCTTTTGTGAAATATCGATTAAATTTTTTTGTCACCGATTTTGACGAATGAGCACTCTTTGGACGAGAAATAATGAGAGAAATATAACTGAAAAATATTTCTGACCGAATCTTTCTAGTTTCAAAAATATTCCACAAAAACTTTTCTTGTGCGGCCTGATTTCAGTTGGCTTTTCCTATGCAGTTTTTTTGCTCTATTTTAAAAACTAGACATTTATTTAGCAAAATTCCTCTTCACGTCGATTTGTATTCCTTTCCTCGTTAAAAAAAGCTCTCAATCGGCAAGATCGGTGACAATGTATTTTATGAATTAAAAAAGTGCAAAGGCAGTCCATGCTTCTTTTGTGAAATATCGATTAAAATGTTTTGTCACCGATTTTGACGAATGAGCATTCATTCTACTAGAAATAATGAGAGAAGTACAACTGCAAAATATTTTTGACCGAATCTTTCTAGTTTCAAAAATATTCCTCAAAAACTTTTCGTGTGCGGCCTGATTTCAGGTGGCCTTTCCTATGCAGTTTTTTTGCTCTATTTTAAAAACTAGACATTTATTTAGCAAAATTCCTCTTCACGTCGATTTGTATTCCTTTCCTCGTTAAAATAAGCTCTCAATCGGCAAGATCGGTGACATTGTATTTTATGAATGAAAAAAGTGCAAAGGCAGTCCATTCCATTTTTGTGAAATTTCGATTAAATTTTTTTGTCACCGTTTTTGACGAATGAGCACTCGTTGGACGAGAAATAATGAGAGAAATATAACTGAAAAATATTTCTGACCGAATCTTTCTAGTTTCAAAAATATTCCACAAAAACTTTTCTTGTGCGGCCTGATTTCAGTTGGCTTTTCCTATGCAGTTTTTTTGCTCTGTTTTAAAAACTAGACTTTTATTTAGCAAAATTCCTCTTCACGTCGATTTGTATTCCTTTCCTCGTTAAAATAAGATCTCAATCGGCAAGATCGGTGACAATGTATTTTATGAATGAAAAAAGTGTAAAGGCAGTCCATGCTTCTTTTGTGAAATATCGATTAAAATGTTTTGTCACCGATTTTGACGAATGAGCACTCGTTGGACGAGGAATAATGAGAGAAGTATAAATGCAAAATATTTTTGACCGAATCTTTCTAGTTTCAAAAATATTCCAGAAAAAATTTTCTTGTGCGGCCTGATTTCAGTTGGCTTTTCCTATGCAGTTTTTTTGCTCTGTTTTAAAAACTAGACATTTATTTAGCAAAATTCCTCTTCACGTCGATTTGTATTCCTTTCCTCGTTAAAATAAGCTCTCAATCGTCAAAATCGGTGACAATGTATTTTATGAATAAAAAAAGTGCAAAGGCAGTCATGCTCCTTTCGTGAAATTTCGATAATTTTTTGTCACCGATTTTGACGAGTGAGCACTCGTTGGACGCGGAAAAATGAGAGAAATATAAATGAAAAATATTTCTGACCGAGTCTTGCTAGTTTCAAAAATATGCCACAAAAACGTTTCGTGTGCGGCCTGATTTCAGGTGGCCTTTCCTATGCAGTTTTTTGCTCTATTTTAAAAACTAGACATTTATTTAGCAAAATTCCTCTTCACGTCGATTTGTATTCCTTTCCTCGTTAAAATAAGCTCTCAATCGGCAACTTCGGTGACAATGTATTTTATGAATGGCAAAAGTGCAAAGGCAGTCCATGCCATTTTTGTGAAATTTCGATTAAATTTTTTTGTCACCGATTTTGATGAATGAGCACTCGTTGCACGAGGAATAATGAGAGAAGTATAACTGCAAAATATTTTTGACCGAATCTTTCTAGTTTCAAAAATATTCCACAAAAACTTTTCGTGTGCGGCCTGATTTCAGGTGGCCTTTCCTATGCAGTTTCTTTGCTCTATTTTAAAAATTAGGCATTTATTTAGCAAAATTGCCTTTCACATCGTTTTGTACTCCTTTCCTTGTTAAAATCAGCTCTCAATCGGCAAGATCGGTGACAATGTATTTTATGAATAAAAAAAGTGCAAAGGCAGTCATGCTCCTTTCGTGAAATTTCGATAATTTTTTGTCACCGATTTTGACGAGTGAGCACTCGTTGGACGCGGAATAATGAGAGAAATATAAATGAAAAATATTTCTGACCGAGTCTTACTAGTTTCAAAAATATGCCACAAAAACTTTTCGTGTGCGGCCTGATTTCAGGTGGCCTTTCCTATGCAGTTTTTTTGCTCTATTTTAAAAACTAGACATTTATTTAGCAAAATTCCTCTTCACGTCGATTTGTATTCCTTTCCTCGTTAAAATAAGCTCTCAATCGGCAACTTCGGTGACAATGTATTTTATGAATAAAAAAGTGCAAAGGCAGTCATGCTCCTTGCGTGAAATTTCGATAATTTTTTGTCACCGATTTTGACGAGTGAGCACTCGTTGGACGCGGAAAAATGAGAGAAATATAAATGAAAAATATTTCTGACCGAGTCTTGCTGGTTTCAAAAATATGCCACAAAAACTTTTCGTGTGCGGCCTGATTTCAGGTGGACTTTCCTATGCAGTTTTTTTGCGCTATTTTAAAAACTAGACATTTATTTAGCAAAATTCCTCTTCACGTCGATTTGTATTCCTTTCGTCGTTAAAATAAGCTCTCAATCGGCAACTTCGGTGACAAGGTATTTTATGAATGGCAAAAGTGCAAAGGCAGTCCATACCATTTTTGTGAAATTTCGATTAAATTTTTTTGTCACCGATTTTGATGAATGAGCACTCGTTGCACGAGGAATAATGAGAGAAGTATAACTGCAAAATATTTTTGACCGAATCTTTCTAGTTTCAAAAATATTCCACAAAAACTTTTCGTGTGCGGCCTGATTTCAGGTGGCCTTTCCTATGCAGTTTCTTTGCTCTATTTTAAAAATTAGGCATTTATTTAGCAAAATTGCCTTTCACATCGTTTTGTACTCCTTTCCTTGTTAAAATCAGCTCTCAATCGGCAAGATCGGTGACAATGTATTTTATGAATAAAAAAAGTGCAAAGGCAGTCATGCTCCTTTCGTGAAATTTCGATAATTTTTTGTCACCGATTTTGACGAGTGAGCACTCGTTGGACGCGGAATAATGAGAGAAATATAAATGAAAAATATTTCTGACCGAGTCTTGCTAGTTTCAAAAATATGCCACAAAAACTTTTCGTGTGCGGCCTGATTTCAGGGGGCCTTTCCTATGCAGTTTTTTTGCTCTATTTTAAAAACTAGACATTTATTTAGCAAAATTCCTCTTCACGTCGATTTGTATTCCTTTCCTCGTTAAAATAAGCTCTCAATCGGCAACTTCGGTGACAATGTATTTTATGAATAAAAAAAGTGCAAAGGCAGTCATGCTCCTTTCGTGAAATTTCGATAATTTTTTGTCACCGATTTTGACGAGTGAGCACTCGTTGGACGCGGAAAAATGAGAGAAATATAAATGAAAAATATTTCTGACCGAGTCTTGCTAGTTTCAAAAATATGCCACAAAAACTTTTCGTGTGCGGCCTGATTTCAGGTGGACTTTCCTATGCAGTTTTTTTGCGCTATTTTAAAAACTAGACATTTATTTAGCAAAATTCCTCTTCACGTCGATTTGTATTCCTTTCCTCGTTAAAATAAGCTCTCAATCGGCAACTTCGGTGACAAGGTATTTTATGAATGGCAAAAGTGCAAAGGCAGTCCATGCCATTTTTGTGAAATTTCGATTAAATTTTTTTGTCACCGATTTTGATGAATGAGCACTCGTTGCACGAGGAATAATGAGAGAAGTATAACTGCAAAATATTTTTGACCGAATCTTTCTAGTTTCAAAAATATTCCACAAAAACTTTTCGTGTGCGGCCTGATTTCAGGTGGCCTTTCCTATGCAGTTTCTTTGCTCTATTTTAAAAATTAGGCATTTATTTAGCAAAATTGCCTTTCACATCGTTTTGTACTCCTTTCCTTGTTAAAATCAGCTCTCAATCGGCAAGATCGGTGACAATGTATTTTATGAATAAAAAAAGTGCAAAGGCAGTCATGCTCCTTTCGTGAAATTTCGATAATTTTTTGTCACCGATTTTGACGAGTGAGCACTCGTTGGACGCGGAATAATGAGAGAAATATAAATGAAAAATATTTCTGACCGAGTCTTGCTAGTTTCAAAAATATGCCACAAAAACTTTTCGTGTGCGGCATGATTTCAGGTGGCCTTTCCTATGCAGTTTTTTTATTCTATTTTAAAAACTAGACATTTATTTAGCAAAATTCCTCTTCACGTCGATTTGTATTCCTTTCCTCGTTAAAATAAGCTCTCAATCGGCAACTTCGGTGACAATGTATTTTATGAATAAAAAAAGTGCAAAGGCAGTCATGCTCCTTTCGTGAAATTTCGATAATTTTTTGTCACCGATTTTGACGAGTGAGCACTCGTTGGACGCGGAAAAATGAGAGAAATATAAATGAAAAATATTTCTGACCGAGTCTTGCTAGTTTCAAAAATATGCCACAAAAACTTTTCGTGTGCGGCCTGATTTCAGGTGGACTTTCCTATGCAGTTTTTTTGCTCTATTTTAAAAACTAGACATTTATTTAGCAAAATTCCTCTTCACGTCGATTTGTATTCCTTTCCTCGTTAAAATAAGCTCTCAATCGGCAACTTCGGTGACAAGGTATTTTATGAATGGCAAAAGTGCAAAGGCAGTCCATGCCATTTTTGTGATATTTCGATTAAATTTTTTTGTCACCGATTTTGATGAATGAGCACTCGTTGCACGAGGAATAATGAGAGAAGTATAACTGCAAAATATTTTTGACCGAATCTTTCTAGTTTCAAAAATATTCCACAAAAACTTTTCGTGTGCGGCCTGATTTCAGGTGGCCTTTCCTATGCAGTTTCTTTGCTCTATTTTAAAAATTAGGCATTTATTTAGCAAAATTGCCTTTCACATCGTTTTGTACTCCTTTTCTTGTTAAAATCAGCTCTCAATCGGCAAGATCGGTGACAATGTATTTTATGAATAAAAAAGTGCAAAGGCAGTCATGCTCCTTTCGTGAAATTTCGATAATTTTTTGTCACCGATTTTGACGAGTGAGCACTCGTTGGACGCGGAATAATGAGAGAAATATAAATGAAAAATATTTCTGACCGAGTCTTGCTAGTTTCAAAAATATGCCACAAAAACTTTTCGTGTGCGGCCTGATTTCAGGGGGCCTTTCCTATGCAGTTTTTTTGCTCTATTTTAAAAACTAGACATTTATTTAGCAAAATTCCTCTTCACGTCGATTTGTATTCCTTTCCTCGTTAAAATAAGCTCTCAATCGGCAACTTCGGTGACAATGTATTTTATGAATAAAAAAAGTGCAAAGGCAGTCATGCTCCTTTCGTGAAATTTCGATAATTTTTTGTCACCGATTTTGACGAGTGAGCACTCGTTGGACGCGGAAAAATGAGAGAAATATAAATGAAAAATATTTCTGACCGAGTCTTGCTAGTTTCAAAAATATGCCACAAAAACTTTTCGTGTGCGGCCTGATTTCAGGTGGACTTTCCTATGCAGTTTTTTTGCTCTATTTTAAAAACTAGACATTTATTTAGCAAAATTCCTCTTCACGTCGATTTGTATTCCTTTCCTCGTTAAAATAAGCTCTCAATCGGCAACTTCGGTGACAAGGTATTTTATGAATGGCAAAAGTGCAAAGGCAGTCCATGCCATTTTTGTGAAATTTCGATTAAATTTTTTTGTCACCGATTTTGATGAATGAGCACTCGTTGCACGAGGAATAATGAGAGAAGTATAACTGCAAAATATTTTTGACCGAATCTTTCTAGTTTCAAAAATATTCCACAAAAACTTTTCGTGTGCGGCCTGATTTCAGGTGGCCTTTCCTATGCAGTTTCTTTGCTCTATTTTAAAAATTAGGCATTTATTTAGCAAAATTGCCTTTCACATCGTTTTGTACTCCTTTCCTTGTTAAAATCAGCTCTCAATCGGCAAGATCGGTGACAATGTATTTTATGAATAAAAAAAGTGCAAAGGCAGTCATGCTCCTTTCGTGAAATTTCGATAATTTTTTGTCACCGATTTTGACGAGTGAGCACTCGTGGACGCGGAATAATGAGAGAAATATAAATGAAAAATATTTCTGACCGAGTCTTGCTAGTTTCAAAAATATGCCACAAAAACTTTTCGTGTTGCGGCATGATTTCAGGTGGCCTTTCCTATGCAGTTTTTTTATTCTATTTAAAAACTAGACATTTATTTAAGCAAAATTCCTCTTCACGTCGATTTGTATTCCTTTCCTCGTTAAAATAAGCTCTCAATCGGCAACTTCGGTGACAATGTATTTTATGAATAAAAAAAGTGCAAAGGCAGTCATGCTCCTTTCGTGAAATTTCGATAATTTTTTGTCACCGATTTTGACGAGTGAGCACTCGTTGGACGCGGAAAAATGAGAGAAATATAAATGAAAAATATTTCTGACCGAGTCTTGCTAGTTTCAAAAATATGCCACAAAAACTTTTCGTGTGCGGCCTGATTTCAGGTGGGACTTTCCTATGCAGTTTTTTTGCTCTATTTTAAAAACTAGACATTAATTTAGCAAAATTCCTCTTCACGTCGATTTGTATTCCTTTTCCTCGTTAAAATAAGCTCTCAATCGGCAACTTCGGTGACAAGGTATTTTATGAATGGCAAAAGTGCAAAGGCAGTCCATGCCATTTTTGTGATATTTCGATTAAATTTTTTTGTCACCGATTTTGATGAATGAGCACTCGTTGCACGAGGAATAATGAGAGAAGTATAACTGCAAATATTTTTGACCGAATCTTTCTAGTTTCAAAAATATTCCACAAAAACTTTTCGTGTGCGGCCTGATTTCAGGTGGCCTTTCCTATGCAGTTTCTTTGCTCTATTTTAAAAATTAGGCATTTATTTAGCAAAATTGCCTTTCACATCGTTTTGTTACTCCTTTCCTTGTTAAAATCAGCTCTCAATCGGCAAGATCGGTGACAATGTATTTTATGAATAAAAAAAGTGCAAAGGCAGTCATGCTCCTTTCGTGAAATTTCGATAATTTTTTGTCACCGATTTTGACGAGTGAGCACTCGTTGGACGCGGAATAATGAGAGAAATATAAATGAAAAATATTTCTGACCGAGTCTTGCTAGTTTCAAAAATATGCCACAAAAACTTTTCGTGTGCGGCCTGATTTCAGGGGGCCTTTCCTATGCAGTTTTTTTGCTCTATTTTAAAAACTAGACATTTATTTAGCAAAATTCCTCTTCACGTCGATTTGTATTCCTTTCCTCGTTAAAATAAGCTCTCAATCGGCAACTTCGGTGACAATGTATTTTATGAATAAAAAAAGTGCAAAGGCAGTCATGCTCCTTTCGTGAAATTTCGATAATTTTTTGTCACCGATTTTGACGAGTGAGCACTCGTTGGACGCGGAAAAATGAGAGAAATATAAATGAAAAATATTTCTGACCGAGTCTTGCTAGTTTCAAAAATATGCCACAAAAACTTTTCGTGTGCGGCCTGATTTCAGGTGGACTTTCCTATGCAGTTTTTTTGCTCTATTTTAAAAACTAGACATTTATTTAGCAAAATTCCTCTTCACGTCGATTTGTATTCCTTTCCTCGTTAAAATAAGCTCTCAATCGGCAACTTCGGTGACAAGGTATTTTATGAATGGCAAAAGTGCAAAGGCAGTCCATGCCATTTTTGTGAAATTTCGATTAAATTTTTTTGTCACCGATTTTGATGAATGAGCACTCGTTGCACGAGGAATAATGAGAGAAGTATAACTGCAAAATATTTTTGACCGAATCTTTCTAGTTTCAAAAATATTCCACAAAAACTTTTCGTGTGCGGCCTGATTTCAGGTGGCCTTTCCTATGCAGTTTCTTTGCTCTATTTTAAAAATTAGGCATTTATTTAGCAAAATTGCCTTTCACATCGTTTTGTACTCCTTTCCTTGTTAAAATCAGCTCTCAATCGGCAAGATCGGTGACAATGTATTTTATGAATAAAAAAAGTGCAAAGGCAGTCATGCTCCTTTCGTGAAATTTCGATAATTTTTTGTCACCGATTTTGACGAGTGAGCACTCGTTGGACGCGGAATAATGACAGAAATATAACTGCAAAATATTTCTGACCGAATCTTGCTAGTTTCAAAAATATGCCACAAAAACTTTTCGTATGCGGCATGATTTCAGTTGGCTTTTCCTATGCAGTTTTTTTGCTCTATTTTAAAAACTAGACATTTATTTAGCAAAATTCCTCTTCACGTCGATTTGTATTCCTTTCCTCGTTAAAATAAGCTCTCAATCGGCAAGATCGGTGACAATGTATTTTATGAATGAAAAAAGTGCAAAGGCAGTCCATGCTTCTTTTGTGAAATATCGATTAAATTTTTTTGTCACCGATTTTGACGAATGAGCACTCTTTGGACGAGAAATAATGAGAGAAATATAACTGAAAAATATTTCTGACCGAATCTTTCTAGTTTCAAAAATATTCCACAAAAACTTTTCTTGTGCGGCCTGATTTCAGTTGGCTTTTCCTATGCAGTTTTTTTGCTCTATTTTAAAAACTAGACATTTATTTAGCAAAATTCCTCTTCACGTCGATTTGTATTCCTTTCCTTTGTGTTCCTTTCCTCGTTAAAATAAGCTCTCAATCGGCAAGATAGGTGACATTGTATTTTATGAATGAAAAAAGTGCAAAGGCAGTCCATGCCATTTTTGTGAAATTTCGATTAAATTTTAGTGTCACCGATTTTGACGAATGAGCACTCGTTGAACGCGGAATAATGAGTGAAATATAACTGCAAAATATTTCTGACAGAATCTTTCTAGTTTCAAAAATATGCCACAAAAACTTTTCGTGTGCGGCATGATTTCAGTTCGCTTTTCCTATGCAGTTTTTTTGCTCTATTTTAAAAACTAGACATTTATTTAGAAAAATTCCTCTTCACGTCGATTTGTATTCCTTTCCTCGTTAAAATAAGCTCTCAATCGGGAAGATCGGTGACAATGTGTTTTATGAATGAAAAAAGTGCAAAGGCAGTCCATGCTTCTTTTGTGAAATATCGATTAAAATGTTTTGTCACCGATTTTGACGAATGAGCACTCGTTGGACGAGAAATAATGAGAGAAGTACAACTGCAAAATATTTTTGACCGAATCTTTCTAGTTTCAAAAATATTCCACAAAAACTTTTCGTGTGCGGCCTGATTTCAGGTGGCCTTTCCTATGCAGTTTTTTTGCTCTATTTTAAAAACTAGACATTTATTTAGCAAAATTCCTCTTCACGTCAATTTGTATTCCTTTCCTCGTTAAAATAAGCTCTCAATCGGCAAGATCGGTGACATCGTATTTTATGAATGAAAAAAGTGCAAAGGCAGTCCATGCAATTTTTGTGAAATTTCGATTAAATTTTTTTGTCACCGTTTCACGAATGAGCACTCGTTGAACGCGGAATAATGAGAGAAATATAACTGAAAAATATTTCTAACCGAATCTTTCTAGTTTCAAAAATATTCCACAAAAACTTTTCTTGTGCGGCCTGATTTCAGGTGGCTTTCCTATGCAGTTTTTTCGCTCTATTTTAAAAACTAGACATTTATTTAGCAAAACTATTCTTCACGTCGCTTTGTGTTCCTTTCCTCGTTAAAATAAGCTCTCAATCGGCAAGATCGGTGACATTGTATTTTATGAATGAAAAAAGTGCAAAGGCAGTCCATGCCATTTTTGTGAAATTTCGATTAAATTTTAGTGTCACCGATTTTGACGAATGAGCACTCGTTGAACGCGGAATAATGAGTGAAATATAACTGCAAAATATTTCTGACAGAATCTTGCTAGTTTCAAAAATATGCCACAAAAACTTTTCGTGTGCGGCATGATTTCAGTTGGCATTTCCTATGCAGTTTTTTTGCTCTATTTTAAAAACTAGACATTTATTTAGCAAAACTATTCTTCACGTCGCTTTGTATTCCTTTCCTCGTTAAAATAAGCTCTCAATCGGCAAGATCGGTGACATTGTATTTTATGAATGAAAAAAGTGCAAAGGCAGTCCATGCCATTTTTGTGAAATTTCGATTAAATTTTTTTGTCACCGATTTTGACGAATGAGCACTCGTTGAACGCAGAATAATGAGTGAAATATAACTGAAACATATTTCTGACCGAGTCTTGCTGATTTCAAAAATATGCCACAAAAACTTTTCGTGTGCGGCATTTCAGGTGGCCTTTCCTATGCAGTTTTTTTGCTTTATTTTAAAAACTAGGCATTTATTTAGGAAAATTCCTTCTCACATCGCTTTGTATTCCTTTCCTCGTAAAAAGAAGCCCTCAATCGGCAAGATCGGTGACAACGTATTTTATGAATGAAAAAATTGCAAAGGCAATCCATGCTCCTTTTGTGAAATTTCGATTAAAATTTTTGTCACCGATTTTGACGAGTGAGCACTCGTTGAACGCGGAATAATGACAGAAATATAACTGCAAAATATTTATGACCGAATCTTGCTAGTTTCAAAAATATGCCACAAAAACTTTTCGTGTGCGGCATGATTTCAGTTGGCATTTCCTATGCAGTTTTTTTGCTCTATTTTAAAAACTAGACATTTATTTAGCAAAACTATTCTTCACGTCGCTTTGTATTCCTTTCCTCGTTAAAATAAGCTCTCAATCGGCAAGATCGGTGACATTGTATTTTATGAATAAAAAAAGTGCAAAGGCAGTCATGCTCCTTTCGTGAAATTTCGATAATTTTTTGTCACCGATTTTGACGAGTGAGCACTCGTTGGACGCGGAATAATGAGAGAAATATAAATGAAAAATATTTCTGACCGAGTCTTGCTAGTTTCAAAAATATGCCACAAAAACTTTTCGTGTGCGGCCTGATTTCAGGTGGACTTTCCTATGCAGTTTTTTTGCTCTATTTTAAAAACTAGACATTTATTTAGCAAAATTCCTCTTCACGTCGATTTGTATTCCTTTCCTCGTTAAAATAAGCTCTCAATCGGCAACTTCGGTGACAATGTATTTTATGAATAAAAAAAGTGCAAAGGCAGTCATGCTCCTTTCGTGAAATTTCGATAATTTTTTGTCACCGATTTTGACGAGTGAGCACTCGTTGGACGCGGAAAAATGAGAGAAATATAAATGAAAAATATTTCTGACCGAGTCTTGCTAGTTTCAAAAATATGCCACAAAAACTTTTCGTGTGCGGCCTGATTTCAGGTGGACTTTCCTATGCAGTTTTTTTGCTCTATTTTAAAAACTAGACATTTATTTAGCAAAATTCCTCTTCACGTCGATTTGTATTCCTTTCCTCGTTAAAATAAGCTCTCAATCGGCAACTTCGGTGACAAGGTATTTTATGAATGGCAAAAGTGCAAAGGCAGTCCATGCCATTTTTGTGATATTTCGATTAAATTTTTTTGTCACCGATTTTGATGAATGAGCACTCGTTGCACGAGGAATAATGAGAGAAGTATAACTGCAAAATATTTTTGACCGAATCTTTCTAGTTTCAAAAATATTCCACAAAAACTTTTCGTGTGCGGCCTGATTTCAGGTGGCCTTTCCTATGCAGTTTCTTTGCTCTATTTTAAAAATTAGGCATTTATTTAGCAAAATTGCCTTTCACATCGTTTTGTACTCCTTTTCTTGTTAAAATCAGCTCTCAATCGGCAAGATCGGTGACAATGTATTTTATGAATAAAAAAAGTGCAAAGGCAGTCATGCTCCTTTCGTGAAATTTCGATAATTTTTTGTCACCGATTTTGACGAGTGAGCACTCGTTGGACGCGGAATAATGAGAGAAATATAAATGAAAAATATTTCTGACCGAGTCTTGCTAGTTTCAAAAATATGCCACAAAAACTTTTCGTGTGCGGCCTGATTTCAGGGGGCCTTTCCTATGCAGTTTTTTTGCTCTATTTTAAAAACTAGACATTTATTTAGCAAAATTCCTCTTCACGTCGATTTGTATTCCTTTCCTCGTTAAAATAAGCTCTCAATCGGCAACTTCGGTGACAATGTATTTTATGAATAAAAAAAGTGCAAAGGCAGTCATGCTCCTTTCGTGAAATTTCGATAATTTTTTGTCACCGATTTTGACGAGTGAGCACTCGTTGGACGCGGAAAAATGAGAGAAATATAAATGAAAAATATTTCTGACCGAGTCTTGCTAGTTTCAAAAATATGCCACAAAAACTTTTCGTGTGCGGCCTGATTTCAGGTGGACTTTCCTATGCAGTTTTTTTGCTCTATTTTAAAAACTAGACATTTATTTAGCAAAATTCCTCTTCACGTCGATTTGTATTCCTTTCCTCGTTAAAATAAGCTCTCAATCGGCAACTTCGGTGACAAGGTATTTTATGAATGGCAAAAGTGCAAAGGCAGTCCATGCCATTTTTGTGAAATTTCGATTAAATTTTTTTGTCACCGATTTTGATGAATGAGCACTCGTTGCACGAGGAATAATGAGAGAAGTATAACTGCAAAATATTTTTGACCGAATCTTTCTAGTTTCAAAAATATTCCACAAAAACTTTTCGTGTGCGGCCTGATTTCAGGTGGCCTTTCCTATGCAGTTTCTTTGCTCTATTTTAAAAATTAGGCATTTATTTAGCAAAATTGCCTTTCACATCGTTTTGTACTCCTTTCCTTGTTAAAATCAGCTCTCAATCGGCAAGATCGGTGACAATGTATTTTATGAATAAAAAAAGTGCAAAGGCAGTCATGCTCCTTTCGTGAAATTTCGATAATTTTTTGTCACCGATTTTGACGAGTGAGCACTCGTTGGACGCGGAATAATGAGAGAAATATAAATGAAAAATATTTCTGACCGAGTCTTGCTAGTTTCAAAAATATGCCACAAAAACTTTTCGTGTGCGGCATGATTTCAGGTGGCCTTTCCTATGCAGTTTTTTTATTCTATTTTAAAAACTAGACATTTATTTAGCAAAATTCCTCTTCACGTCGATTTGTATTCCTTTCCTCGTTAAAATAAGCTCTCAATCGGCAACTTCGGTGACAATGTATTTTATGAATAAAAAAAGTGCAAAGGCAGTCATGCTCCTTTCGTGAAATTTCGATAATTTTTTGTCACCGATTTTGACGAGTGAGCACTCGTTGGACGCGGAAAAATGAGAGAAATATAAATGAAAAATATTTCTGACCGAGTCTTGCTAGTTTCAAAAATATGCCACAAAAACTTTTCGTGTGCGGCCTGATTTCAGGTGGACTTTCCTATGCAGTTTTTTTGCTCTATTTTAAAAACTAGACATTTATTTAGCAAAATTCCTCTTCACGTCGATTTGTATTCCTTTCCTCGTTAAAATAAGCTCTCAATCGGCAACTTCGGTGACAAGGTATTTTATGAATGGCAAAAGTGCAAAGGCAGTCCATGCCATTTTTGTGAAATTTCGATTAAATTTTTTTGTCACCGATTTTGATGAATGAGCACTCGTTGCACGAGGAATAATGAGAGAAGTATAACTGCAAAATATTTTTGACCGAATCTTTCTAGTTTCAAAAATATTCCACAAAAACTTTTCGTGTGCGGCCTGATTTCAGGTGGCCTTTCCTATGCAGTTTCTTTGCTCTATTTTAAAAATTAGGCATTTATTTAGCAAAATTGCCTTTCACATCGTTTTGTACTCCTTTCCTTGTTAAAATCAGCTCTCAATCGGCAAGATCGGTGACAATGTATTTTATGAATAAAAAAAGTGCAAAGGCAGTCATGCTCCTTTCGTGAAATTTCGATAATTTTTTGTCACCGATTTTGACGAGTGAGCACTCGTTGGACGCGGAATAATGACAGAAATATAACTGCAAAATATTTCTGACCGAATCTTGCTAGTTTCAAAAATATGCCACAAAAACTTTTCGTATGCGGCATGATTTCAGTTGGCTTTTCCTATGCAGTTTTTTTGCTCTATTTTAAAAACTAGACATTTATTTAGCAAAATTCCTCTTCACGTCGATTTGTATTCCTTTCCTCGTTAAAATAAGCTCTCAATCGGCAAGATCGGTGACAATGTATTTTATGAATGAAAAAAGTGCAAAGGCAGTCCATGCTTCTTTTGTGAAATATCGATTAAATTTTTTTGTCACCGATTTTGACGAATGAGCACTCTTTGGACGAGAAATAATGAGAGAAATATAACTGAAAAATATTTCTGACCGAATCTTTCTAGTTTCAAAAATATTCCACAAAAACTTTTCTTGTGCGGCCTGATTTCAGTTGGCTTTTCCTATGCAGTTTTTTTGCTCTATTTTAAAAACTAGACATTTATTTAGCAAAATTCCTCTTCACGTCGATTTGTATTCCTTTCCTTTGTGTTCCTTTCCTCGTTAAAATAAGCTCTCAATCGGCAAGATAGGTGACATTGTATTTTATGAATGAAAAAAGTGCAAAGGCAGTCCATGCCATTTTTGTGAAATTTCGATTAAATTTTAGTGTCACCGATTTTGACGAATGAGCACTCGTTGAACGCGGAATAATGAGTGAAATATAACTGCAAAATATTTCTGACAGAATCTTTCTAGTTTCAAAAATATGCCACAAAAACTTTTCGTGTGCGGCATGATTTCAGTTCGCTTTTCCTATGCAGTTTTTTTGCTCTATTTTAAAAACTAGACATTTATTTAGAAAAATTCCTCTTCACGTCGATTTGTATTCCTTTCCTCGTTAAAATAAGCTCTCAATCGGGAAGATCGGTGACAATGTATTTTATGAATGAAAAAAGTGCAAAGGCAGTCCATGCTTCTTTTGTGAAATATCGATTAAAATGTTTTGTCACCGATTTTGACGAATGAGCACTCGTTGGACGAGAAATAATGAGAGAAGTACAACTGCAAAATATTTTTGACCGAATCTTTCTAGTTTCAAAAATATTCCACAAAAACTTTTCGTGTGCGGCCTGATTTCAGGTGGCTTTCCTATGCAGTTTTTTCGCTCTATTTTAAAAACTAGACATTTATTTAGCAAAACTATTCTTCACGTCGCTTTGTGTTCCTTTCCTCGTTAAAATAAGCTCTCAATCGGCAAGATCGGTGACATTGTATTTTATGAATGAAAAAAGTGCAAAGGCAGTCCATGCCATTTTTGTGAAATTTCGATTAAATTTTAGTGTCACCGATTTTGACGAATGAGCACTCGTTGAACGCGGAATAATGAGTGAAATATAACTGCAAAATATTTCTGACAGAATCTTGCTAGTTTCAAAAATATGCCACAAAAACTTTTCGTGTGCGGCATGATTTCAGTTGGCATTTCCTATGCAGTTTTTTTGCTCTATTTTAAAAACTAGACATTTATTTAGCAAAACTATTCTTCACGTCGCTTTGTATTCCTTTCCTCGTTAAAATAAGCTCTCAATCGGCAAGATCGGTGACATTGTATTTTATGAATGAAAAAAGTGCAAAGGCAGTCCATGCCATTTTTGTGAAATTTCGATTAAATTTTTTTGTCACCGATTTTGACGAATGAGCACTCGTTGAACGCAGAATAATGAGTGAAATATAACTGAAACATATTTCTGACCGAGTCTTGCTGATTTCAAAAATATGCCACAAAAACTTTTCGTGTGCGGCATTTCAGGTGGCCTTTCCTATGCAGTTTTTTTGCTTTATTTTAAAAACTAGGCATTTATTTAGGAAAATTCCTTCTCACATCGCTTTGTATTCCTTTCCTCGTAAAAAGAAGCCCTCAATCGGCAAGATCGGTGACAACGTATTTTATGAATGAAAAAAGTGCAAAGGCAATCCATGCTCATTTTGTGAAATTTCGATTAACATTTTTTGTCACCGATTTTGACGAGTGAGCACTCGTTCGACGCGGAATAATGACAGAAATATAACTGCAAAATATTTCTGACCGAATCTTGCTAGTTTCAAAAATATGCCACAAAAACTTTTCGTATGCGGCATGATTTCAGTTGGCTTTTCCTATGCAGTTTTTTTGCTCTATTTTAAAAACTAGACATTTATTTAGCAAAATTCCTCTTCACGTCGATTTGTATTCCTTTCCTCGTTAAAATAAGCTCTCAATCGGCAAGATCGGTGACAATGTATTTTATGAATGAAAAAAGTGCAAAGGCAGTCCATGCTTCTTTTGTGAAATATCGATTAAATTTTTTTGTCACCGATTTTGACGAATGAGCACTCTTTGGACGAGAAATAATGAGAGAAATATAACTGAAAAATATTTCTGACCGAATCTTTCTAGTTTCAAAAATATTCCACAAAAACTTTTCTTGTGCGGCCTGATTTCAGTTGGCTTTTCCTATGCAGTTTTTTTGCTCTATTTTAAAAACTAGACATTTATTTAGCAAAATACCTCTTCACGTCGATTTGTATTCCTTTCCTCGTTAAAAAAAAGCTCTCAATCGGCAAGATCGGTGACAATGTATTTTATGAATTAAAAAAGTGCAAAGGCAGTCCATGCTTCTTTTGTGAAATATCGATTAAAATGTTTTGTCACCGATTTTGACGAATGAGCATTCATTCTACTAGAAATAATGAGAGAAGTACAACTGCAAAATATTTTTGACCGAATCTTTCTAGTTTCAAAAATATTCCTCAAAAACTTTTCGTGTGCGGCCTGATTTCAGGTGGCCTTTCCTATGCAGTTTTTTTGCTCTATTTTAAAAACTAGACATTTATTTAGCAAAATTCCTCTTCACGTCGATTTGTATTCCTTTCCTCGTTAAAATAAGCTCTCAATCGGCAAGATCGGTGACATTGTATTTTATGAATGAAAAAAGTGCAAAGGCAGTCCATTCCATTTTTGTGAAATTTCGATTAAATTTTTTTGTCACCGTTTTTGACGAATGAGCACTCGTTGGACGAGAAATAATGAGAGAAATATAACTGAAAAATATTTCTGACCGAATCTTTCTAGTTTCAAAAATATTCCACAAAAACTTTTCTTGTGCGGCCTGATTTCAGTTGGCTTTTCCTATGCAGTTTTTTTGCTCTGTTTTAAAAACTAGACATTTATTTAGCAAAATTCCTCTTCACGTCGATTTGTATTCCTTTCCTCGTTAAAATAAGATCTCAATCGGCAAGATCGGTGACAATGTATTTTATGAATGAAAAAAGTGTAAAGGCAGTCCATGCTTCTTTTGTGAAATATCGATTAAAATGTTTTGTCACCGATTTTGACGAATGAGCACTCGTTGGACGAGGAATAATGAGAGAAGTATAAATGCAAAATATTTTTGACCGAATCTTTCTAGTTTCAAAAATATTCCAGAAAAAATTTTCTTGTGCGGCCTGATTTCAGTTGGCTTTTCCTATGCAGTTTTTTTGCTCTGTTTTAAAAACTAGACATTTATTTAGCAAAATTCCTCTTCACGTCGATTTGTATTCCTTTCCTCGTTAAAATAAGCTCTCAATCGTCAAAATCGGTGACAATGTATTTTATGAATAAAAAAAGTGCAAAGGCAGTCATGCTCCTTTCGTGAAATTTCGATAATTTTTTGTCACCGATTTTGACGAGTGAGCACTCGTTGGACGCGGAAAAATGAGAGAAATATAAATGAAAAATATTTCTGACCGAGTCTTGCTAGTTTCAAAAATATGCCACAAAAACTTTTCGTGTGCGGCCTGATTTCAGGTGGCCTTTCCTATGCAGTTTTTTTGCTCTATTTTAAAAACTAGACATTTATTTAGCAAAATTCCTCTTCACGTCGATTTGTATTCCTTTCCTCGTTAAAATAAGCTCTCAATCGGCAACTTCGGTGACAATGTATTTTATGAATGGCAAAAGTGCAAAGGCAGTCCATGCCATTTTTGTGAAATTTCGATTAAATTTTTTTGTCACCGATTTTGATGAATGAGCACTCGTTGCACGAGGAATAATGAGAGAAGTATAACTGCAAAATATTTTTGACCGAATCTTTCTAGTTTCAAAAATATTCCACAAAAACTTTTCGTGTGCGGCCTGATTTCAGGTGGCCTTTCCTATGCAGTTTCTTTGCTCTATTTTAAAAATTAGGCATTTATTTAGCAAAATTGCCTTTCACATCGTTTTGTACTCCTTTCCTTGTTAAAATCAGCTCTCAATCGGCAAGATCGGTGACAATGTATTTTATGAATAAAAAAAGTGCAAAGGCAGTCATGCTCCTTTCGTGAAATTTCGATAATTTTTTGTCACCGATTTTGACGAGTGAGCACTCGTTGGACGCGGAATAATGAGAGAAATATAAATGAAAAATATTTCTGACCGAGTCTTGCTAGTTTCAAAAATATGCCACAAAAACTTTTCGTGTGCGGCCTGATTTCAGGTGGCCTTTCCTATGCAGTTTTTTTGCTCTATTTTAAAAACTAGACATTTATTTAGCAAAATTCCTCTTCACGTCGATTTGTATTCCTTTCCTCGTTAAAATAAGCTCTCAATCGGCAACTTCGGTGACAATGTATTTTATGAATAAAAAAAGTGCAAAGGCAGTCATGCTCCTTGCGTGAAATTTCGATAATTTTTTGTCACCGATTTTGACGAGTGAGCACTCGTTGGACGCGGAAAAATGAGAGAAATATAAATGAAAAATATTTCTGACCGAGTCTTGCTGGTTTCAAAAATATGCCACAAAAACTTTTCGTGTGCGGCCTGATTTCAGGTGGACTTTCCTATGCATTTTTTTTGCTCTATTTTAAAAACTAGACATTTATTTAGCAAAATTCCTCTTCACGTCGATTTGTATTCCTTTCCTCGTTAAAATAAGCTCTCAATCGGCAACTTCGGTGACAAGGTATTTTATGAATGGCAAAAGTGCAAAGGCAGTCCATGCCATTTTTGTGAAATTTCGATTAAATTTTTTTGTCACCGATTTTGATGAATGAGCACTCGTTGCACGAGGAATAATGAGAGAAGTATAACTGCAAAATATTTTTGACCGAATCTTTCTAGTTTCAAAAATATTCCACAAAAACTTTTCGTGTGCGGCCTGATTTCAGGTGGCCTTTCCTATGCAGTTTCTTTGCTCTATTTTAAAAATTAGGCATTTATTTAGCAAAATTGCCTTTCACATCGTTTTGTACTCCTTTCCTTGTTAAAATCAGCTCTCAATCGGCAAGATCGGTGACAATGTATTTTATGAATAAAAAAAGTGCAAAGGCAGTCATGCTCCTTTCGTGAAATTTCGATAATTTTTTGTCACCGATTTTGACGAGTGAGCACTCGTTGGACGCGGAATAATGAGAGAAATATAAATGAAAAATATTTCTGACCGAGTCTTGCTAGTTTCAAAAATATGCCACAAAAACTTTTCGTGTGCGGCATGATTTCAGGTGGCCTTTCCTATGCAGTTTTTTTATTCTATTTTAAAAACTAGACATTTATTTAGCAAAATTCCTCTTCACGTCGATTTGTATTCCTTTCCTCGTTAAAATAAGCTCTCAATCGGCAACTTCGGTGACAATGTATTTTATGAATAAAAAAAGTGCAAAGGCAGTCATGCTCCTTTCGTGAAATTTCGATAATTTTTTGTCACCGATTTTGACGAGTGAGCACTCGTTGGACGCGGAAAAATGAGAGAAATATAAATGAAAAATATTTCTGACCGAGTCTTGCTAGTTTCAAAAATATGCCACAAAAACTTTTCGTGTGCGGCCTGATTTCAGGTGGACTTTCCTATGCAGTTTTTTTGCTCTATTTTAAAAACTAGACATTTATTTAGCAAAATTCCTCTTCACGTCGATTTGTATTCCTTTCCTCGTTAAAATAAGCTCTCAATCGGCAACTTCGGTGACAAGGTATTTTATGAATGGCAAAAGTGCAAAGGCAGTCCATGCCATTTTTGTGAAATTTCGATTAAATTTTTTTGTCACCGATTTTGATGAATGAGCACTCGTTGCACGAGGAATAATGAGAGAAGTATAACTGCAAAATATTTTTGACCGAATCTTTCTAGTTTCAAAAATATTCCACAAAAACTTTTCGTGTGCGGCCTGATTTCAGGTGGCCTTTCCTATGCAGTTTCTTTGCTCTATTTTAAAAATTAGGCATTTATTTAGCAAAATTGCCTTTCACATCGTTTTGTACTCCTTTCCTTGTTAAAATCAGCTCTCAATCGGCAAGATCGGTGACAATGTATTTTATGAATAAAAAAAGTGCAAAGGCAGTCATGCTCCTTTCGTGAAATTTCGATAATTTTTTGTCACCGATTTTGACGAGTGAGCACTCGTTGGACGCGGAATAATGAGAGAAATATAAATGAAAAATATTTCTGACCGAGTCTTGCTAGTTTCAAAAATATGCCACAAAAACTTTTCGTGTGCGGCCTGATTTCAGGGGGCCTTTCCTATGCAGTTTTTTTGCTCTATTTTAAAAACTAGACATTTATTTAGCAAAATTCCTCTTCACGTCGATTTGTATTCCTTTCCTCGTTAAAATAAGCTCTCAATCGGCAACTTCGGTGACAATGTATTTTATGAATAAAAAAAGTGCAAAGGCAGTCATGCTCCTTTCGTGAAATTTCGATAATTTTTTGTCACCGATTTTGACGAGTGAGCACTCGTTGGACGCGGAAAAATGAGAGAAATATAAATGAAAAATATTTCTGACCGAGTCTTGCTAGTTTCAAAAATATGCCACAAAAACTTTTCGTGTGCGGCCTGATTTCAGGTGGACTTTCCTATGCAGTTTTTTTGCTCTATTTTAAAAACTAGACATTTATTTAGCAAAATTCCTCTTCACGTCGATTTGTATTCCTTTCCTCGTTAAAATAAGCTCTCAATCGGCAACTTCGGTGACAAGGTATTTTATGAATGGCAAAAGTGCAAAGGCAGTCCATGCCATTTTTGTGAAATTTCGATTAAATTTTTTTGTCACCGATTTTGATGAATGAGCACTCGTTGCACGAGGAATAATGAGAGAAGTATAACTGCAAAATATTTTTGACCGAATCTTTCTAGTTTCAAAAATATTCCACAAAAACTTTTCGTGTGCGGCCTGATTTCAGGTGGCCTTTCCTATGCAGTTTCTTTGCTCTATTTTAAAAATTAGGCATTTATTTAGCAAAATTGCCTTTCACATCGTTTTGTACTCCTTTCCTTGTTAAAATCAGCTCTCAATCGGCAAGATCGGTGACAATGTATTTTATGAATAAAAAAAGTGCAAAGGCAGTCATGCTCCTTTCGTGAAATTTCGATAATTTTTTGTCACCGATTTTGACGAGTGAGCACTCGTTGGACGCGGAATAATGAGAGAAATATAAATGAAAAATATTTCTGACCGAGTCTTGCTAGTTTCAAAAATATGCCACAAAAACTTTTCGTGTGCGGCATGATTTCAGGTGGCCTTTCCTATGCAGTTTTTTTGCTCTATTTTAAAAACTAGACATTTATTTAGCAAAATTCCATTTCACATCGCTTTGAATGCCTTTCCTCGTTAAAATAAGCCCTCAATCGGCAAGTTCGGTGACAATGTATTTTATGAATAAAAAAATTAAAGGCAATCCATGCTCCTTTCGTGAAATTTCGATAATTTTTTGTCACCGATTTTGACGAGTGAGCACTCGTTGGACGCGGAATAATGAGAGAAATATAACTGAAAAATATTTCTGACCGAATTTTTCTAGTTTCAAAAATATTCCACAAAAACTTTTCTTGTGCGGCCTGATTTCAGTTGGCTTTCCTATACAGTTTTTTTGCTTTATTTTAAAAACTAGGCATTTATTTAGGAAAATTCCTTCTAACATCGCTTTGTATTCCTTTCCTCGTAAAAAGAAGCCCTCAATCGGCAAGATCGGTGACATTGTATTTTATGAATGAAAAAAGTGCATAGGCAATCCATGCTCTTTTTGTGAAATTTCGATTAAAGTTTTTTGTCACCGATTTTGACGAGTGAGCACTCGTTGTACGCGGAATAATGACAGAAATATAACTGCAAAATATTTCTGACAGAATCTTGCTAGTTTCAAAAATATGCCACAAAAACTTTTCGTGTGCGGCATGATTTCAGTTGGCATTTCCTATGCAGTTTTTTTGCTCTATTTTAAAAACTAGACATTTATTTAGCAAAACTATTCTTCACGTCGCTTTGTATTCCTTTCCTCGTTAAAATAAGCTCTCAATCGGCAAGATCGGTGACATTGTATTTTATGAATGAAAAAAGTGCAAAGGCAGTCCATGCCATTTTTGTGAAATTTCGATTAAATTTTTTTGTCACCGATTTTGACGAATGAGCACTCGTTGAACGCGGAATAATGAGTGAAATATAACTGAAACATATTTCTGACCGAGTCTTGCTGATTTCAAAAATATGCCACAAAAACTTTTCGTGCGCGGCATTTCAGGTGGCCTTTCCTATGCAGTTTTTTTGCTTTATTTTAAAAACTAGGCATTTATTTAGGAAAATTCCTTCTCACATCGCTTTGTATTCCTTTCCTCGTAAAAAGAAGCCCTCAATCGGCAAGATCGGTGACATTGTATTTTATGAATGAAAATGTGCAAAGGCAATCCATGCTCATTTTGTGAAATTTCGATTATCATTTTTTGTCACCGATTTTGACGAGTGAGCACTCGTTGGACGCGGAATAATGACAGAAATATAACTGCAAAATATTTCTGACCGAATCTTGCTAGTTTCAAAAATATGCCACAAAAACTTTTCGTGTGCGGCATGATTTCAGTTGGCTTTTCCTACGCAGTTTTTTCGCTCTATATTAAAAACTAGGCATTTTTTTAGGAAAATTCCTTCTCACATCGCTTTGTATTCCTTTCCTCGTAAAAAGAAGCCCTCAATCGACAAGATCGGTGACATTGTATTTTATGAATGAAAAAAGTGCAAAGGCAATCCATGCTCCTTTTGTGAAATTTCGATTAAAATTTTTTGTCACCGATTTTGACGAGTGAGCACTCGTTGGATGCGGAATAATGACAGAAATATAACTGCAAAATATTTCTGACCGAATCTTGCTAGTTTCAAAAATATGCCACAAAAACTTTTCGTATGCGGCATGATTTCAGTTGGCTTTTCCTATGCAGTTTTTTTGCTCTATTTTAAAAACTAGACATTTATTTAGCAAAATTCCTCTTCACGTCGATTTGTATTCCTTTCCTCGTTAAAATAAGCTCTCAATCGGCAAGATCGGTGACAATGTATTTTATGAATGAAAAAAGTGCAAAGGCAGTCCATGCTTCTTTTGTGAAATATCGATTAAATTTTTTTGTCACCGATTTTGACGAATGAGCACTCTTTGGACGAGAAATAATGAGAGAAATATAACTGAAAAATATTTCTGACCGAATCTTTCTAGTTTCAAAAATATTCCACAAAAACTTTTCTTGTGCGGCCTGATTTCAGTTGGCTTTTCCTATGCAGTTTTTCTGCTCTATTTTAAAAACTAGACATTTATTTAGCAAAATTCCTCTTCACGTCGATTTGTATTCCTTTCCTCGTTAAAATAAGCTCTCAATCGGCAAGATCGGTGACAATGTATTTTATGAATTAAAAAAGTGCAAAGGCAGTCCATGCTTCTTTTGTGAAATATCGATTAAAATGTTTTGTCACCGATTTTGACGAATGAGCACTCGTTCTACTAGAAATAATGAGAGAAGTACAACTGCAAAATATTTTTGACCGAATCTTTCTAGTTTCAAAAATATTCCTCAAAAACTTTTCGTGTGCGGCCTGATTTCAGGTGGCCTTTCCTATGCAGTTTTTTTGCTCTATTTTAAAAACTAGACATTTATTTAGCAAAATTCCTCTTCACGTCGATTTGTATTCCTTTCCTCGTTAAAATAAGCTCTCAATCGGCAAGATCGGTGACATTGTATTTTAAGAATGAAAAAAGTGCAAAGGCAGTCCATGCCATTTTTGTGAAATTTCGATTAAATTTTTTTGTCACCGTTTTTGACGAATGAGCACTCGTTGGACGAGAAATAATGAGAGAAATATAACTGAAAAATATTTCTGACCGAATCTTTCTAGTTTCAAAAATATTCCACAAAAACTTTTCTTGTGCGGCCTGATTTCAGTTGGCTTTTCCTATGCAGTTTTTTTGCTCTGTTTTAAAAACTAGACATTTATTTAGCAAAATTCCTCTTCACGTCGATTTGTATTCCTTTCCTCGTTAAAATAAGATCTCAATCGGCAAGATCGGTGACAATGTATTTTATGAATGAAAAAAGTGTAAAGGCAGTCCATGCTTCTTTTGTGAAATATCGATTAAAATGTTTTGTCACCGATTTTGACGAATGAGCACTCGTTGGACGAGGAATAATGAGAGAAGTATAACTGCAAAATATTTTTGACCGAATCTTTCTAGTTTCAAAAATATTCCACAAAAAATTTTCTTGTGCGGCCTGATTTCAGTTGGCTTTTCCTATGCAGTTTTTTTGCTCTGTTTTAAAAACTAGACATTTATTTAGCAAAATTCCTCTTCACGTCGATTTGTATTCCTTTCCTCGTTAAAATAAGCTCTCAATCGTCAAAACCGGTGACATTGTATTTTATGAATGGCAAAAGTGCAAAGGCAGTCCATGCTTCTTTTGTGAAATTTCGATTAAAATGTTTTGTCACCGATTTTGACGAATGAGCACTCGTTGGACGAGGAATAATGAGAGAAGTATAACTGCAAAATATTTTTGACCGAATCTTTCTAGTTTCAAAAATATTCCACAAAAAAATTTCGTGTGCGGCCTGATTGGTGGCCTTTCCTATGCAGTTTTTTTGCTCTATTTTAAAAACTAGACATTTATTTAGCAAAATTCCTCTTCACGTCGATTTGTATTCCTTTCCTCGTTAAAATAAGCTCTCAATCGGCAACTTCGGTGACAATGTATTTTATGAATGGCAAAAGTGCAAAGGCAGTCCATGCCATTTTTGTGAAATTTCGATTAAATTTTTTTGTCACCGATTTTAATGAATGAGCACTCGTTGCACGAGGAATAATGAGAGAAGTATAACTGCAAAATATTTTTGACCGAATCTTTCTAGTTTCAAAAATATTCCACAAAAACTTTTCGTGTGCGGCCTGATTTCAGGTGGCCTTTCCTATGCAGTTTCTTTGCTCTATTTTAAAAATTAGGCATTTATTTAGCAAAATTGCCTTTCACATCGTTTTGTACTCCTTTCCTTGTTAAAATCAGCTCTCAATCGGCAAGATCGGTGACAATGTATTTTATGAATAAAAAAAGTGCAAAGGCAGTCATGCTCCTTTCGTGAAATTTCGATAATTTTTTGTCACCGATTTTGACGAATGAGCACTCGTTGGACGCGGAATAATGAGAGAAATATAAATGAAAAATATTTCTGACCGAGTCTTGCTAGTTTCAAAAATATGCCACAAAAACTTTTCGTGTGCGGCCTGATTTCAGGTGGCCTTTCCTATGCAGTTTTTTTGCTCTATTTTAAAAACTAGACATTTATTTAGCAAAATTCCTCTTCACGTCGATTTGTATTCCTTTCCTCGTTAAAATAAGCTCTAAATCGCCAACTTCGGTGACAATGTATTTTATGAATGGCAAAAGTGCAAAGGCAGTCCATGCCATTTTTGTGAAATTTCGATTAAATTTTTTTGTCACCGATTTTGATGAATGAGCACTCGTTGCACGAGGAATAATGAGAGAAGTATAACTGCAAAATATTTTTGACCGAATCTTTCTAGTTTCAAAAATATTCCACAAAAACTTTTCGTGTGCGGCCTGATTTCAGGTGGCCTTTCCTATGCAGTTTCTTTGCTCTATTTTAAAAATTAGGCATTTATTTAGCAAAATTGCCTTTCACATCGTTTTGTACTCCTTTCCTTGTTAAAATCAGCTCTCAATCGGCAACTTCGGTGACAATGTATTTTATGAATAAAAAAAGTGCAAAGGCAGTCATGCTCCTTTCGTGAAATTTCGATAATTTTTTGTCACCGATTTTGACGAGTGAGCACTCGTTGGACGCGGAAAAATGAGAGAAATATAAATGAAAAATATTTCTGACCGAGTCTTGCTAGTTTCAAAAATATGCCACAAAAACTTTTCGTGTGCGGCCTGATTTCAGGTGGCCTTTCCTATGCAGTTTTTTTGCTCTATTTTAAAAACTAGACATTTATTTAGCAAAATTCCTCTTCACGTCGATTTGTATTCCTTTCCTCGTTAAAATAAGCTCTCAATCGGCAACTTCGGTGACAATGTATTTTATGAATGGCAAAAGTGCAAAGGCAGTCCATGCCATTTTTGTGAAATTTCGATTAAATTTTTTTGTCACCGATTTTGATGAATGAGCACTCGTTGCACGAGGAATAATGAGAGAAGTATAACTGCAAAATATTTTTGACCGAATCTTTCTAGTTTCAAAAATATTCCACAAAAACTTTTCGTGTGCGGCCTGATTTCAGGTGGCCTTTCCTATGCAGTTTCTTTGCTCTATTTTAAAAATTAGGCATTTATTTAGCAAAATTGCCTTTCACATCGTTTTGTACTCCTTTCCTTGTTAAAATCAGCTCTCAATCGGCAAGATCGGTGACAATGTATTTTATGAATAAAAAAAGTGCAAAGGCAGTCATGCTCCTTTCGTGAAATTTCGATAATTTTTTGTCACCGATTTTGACGAGTGAGCACTCGTTGGACGCGGAATAATGAGAGAAATATAAATGAAAAATATTTCTGACCGAGTCTTGCTAGTTTCAAAAATATGCCACAAAAACTTTTCGTGTGCGGCATGATTTCAGGTGGCCTTTCCTATGCAGTTTTTTTGCTCTATTTTAAAAACTAGACATTTATTTAGCAAAATTCCTCTTCACGTCGATTTGTATTCCTTTCCTCGTTAAAATAAGCTCTCAATTGGCAACTTCGGTGACAATGTATTTTATGAATGGCAAAAGTGCAAAGGCAGTCCATGCCATTTTTGTGAAATTTCGATTAAATTTTTTTGTCACCGATTTTGATGAATGAGCACTCGTTGCACGAGGAATAATGAGAGAAGTATAACTGCAAAATATTTTTGACCGAATCTTTCTAGTTTCAAAAATATTCCACAAAAACTTTTCGTGTGCGGCCTGATTTCAGGTGGCCTTTCCTATGCAGTTTCTTTGCTCTATTTTAAAAATTAGGCATTTATTCAGCAAAATTGCCTTTCACATCGTTTTGTACTCCTTTCCTTGTTAAAATCAGCTCTCAATCGGCAAGATCGGTGACAATGTATTTTATGAATAAAAAAAGTGCAAAGGCAGTCATGCTCCTTTCGTGAAATTTCGATAATTTTTTGTCACCGATTTTGACGAGTGAGCACTCGTTGGACGCGGAATAATGACAGAAATATAAATGAAAAATATTTCTGACCGAGTCTTGCTAGTTTCAAAAATATGCCACAAAAACTTTTCGTGTGCGGCCTGATTTCAGGTGGCCTTTCCTATGCAGTTTTTTTGCTCTATTTTAAAAACTAGACATTTATTTAGCAAAATTCCTCTTCACGTCGATTTGTATTCCTTTCCTCGTTAAAATAAGCTCTCAATCGGCAACTTCGGTGACAATGTATTTTATGAATGGCAAAAGTGCAAAGGCAGTCCATGCCATTTTTGTGAAATTTCGATTAAATTTTTTTGTCGCCGATTTTGATGAATGAGCACTCGTTGCACGAGGAATAATGAGAGAAGTATAACTGCAAAATATTTTTGACCGAATCTTTCTAGTTTCAAAAATATTCCACAAAAACTTTTCGTGTGCGGCCTGATTTCAGGTGGCCTTTCCTATGCAGTTTCTTTGCTCTATTTTAAAAATTAGGCATTTATTTAGCAAAATTGCCTTTCACATCGTTTTGTACTCCTTTCCTTGTTAAAATCAGCTCTCAATCGGCAAGATCGGTGACAATGTATTTTATGAATAAAAAAAGTGCAAAGGCAGTCATGCTCCTTTCGTGAAATTTCGATAATTTTTTGTCACCGATTTTGACGAGTGAGCACTCGTTGGACGCGGAATAATGAGAGAAATATAAATGAAAAATATTTCTGACCGAGTCTTGCTAGTTTCAAAAATATTCCACAAAAACTTTTCTTGTGCGGCCTGATTTCAGGTGGCTTTCCTATGCAGTTTTTTTGCTCTATTTTAAAAACTAGACATTTATTTAGCAAAACTATTCTTCACGTCGCTTTGTATTCCTTTCCTCGTTAAAATAAGCTCTCAATCGGGAAGATCGGTGACATTGTATTTTATGAATGAAAAAAGTGCAAAGGCAATCAATGCTCCTTTTGTGAAATTTCGATTAAAATTTTTTGTCACCGATTTTGACGAGTCAGCACTCGTTGGACGCGGAATAATGACAGAAATATAACTGCAAAATATTTCTGACCGAATCTTGCTAGTTTCAAAAATATGCCACAAAAACTTTTCGTGTGCGGCATGATTTCAGTTGGCTTTTCCTATGCAGTTTTTTTGCTCTATTTTAAAAACTAGACATTTATTTAGCAAAATTCCTCTTCACGTCGATTTGTATTCCTTTCCTCGTTAAAATAAGCTCTCAATCGGCAAGATCGGTGACAATGTATTTTATGAATGAAAAAAGTGCAAAGGCAGTCCATGCTTCTTTTGTGAAATATCGATTAAAATGTTTTGTCACCGATTTTGACGAATGAGCACTCGTTCTACTAGAAATAATGAGAGAAGTACAACTGCAAAATATTTTTGACCGAATCTTTCTAGTTTCAAAAATATTCCACAAAAACTTTTCGTGTGCGGCCTGATTTCAGGTGGCCTTTCCTATGCAGTGTTTTTGCTCTATTTTAAAAACTAGACATTTATTTAGCAAAATTCCTCTTCACGTCGATTTGTATTCCTTTCCTCGTTAAAATAAGCTCTCAATCGTCAAAATCGGTGACATTGTATTTTATGAATGGCAAAAGTGCAAAGGCAGTCCATGCTTCTTTTGTGAAATTTCGATTAAAATGTTTTGTCACCGATTTTGACGAATGAGCACTCGTTGGACGAGGAATAATGAGAGAAGTATAACTGCAAAATATTTTTGACCGAATCTTTCTAGTTTCAAAAATATTCCACAAAAACTTTTCGTGTGCGGCCTGATTTCAGGTGGCCTTTCCTATGCAGTTTTTTTGCTCTATTTTAAAAATTAGGCATTTATTTAGCAAAATTGCCTTTCACATCGCTTTGTACTGCTTTCCTCGTTAAAATAAGCTCTCAATCGCCTTTCCTATGCAGTTTTTTGCTCTATTTTAAAAACTAGACATATATTTAGCAAAATTCCTCTTCACGTCGATTTGTATTCCTTTCCTCATTAAAATAAGCTCTCAATCGTCAAGATCGGTAACATTGTGTTTTATGAATGGCAAAAGTGCAAAGGCAGTCCATGCCATTTTTGTGAAATTTCGATTAAATTTTTTTGTCACCGATTTTGATGAATGAGCACTCGTTGAACGCGGAATAATGAGAGAAATATAAATGAAAAATATTTCTGACCGAGTCTTGCTAGTTTCAAAAATATGCCACAAAAACTTTTCTTGTGCGGCCTGATTTCAGGTGGCCTTTCCTATGCAGCTTTTTTTGCTCTATTTTAAAAACTAGGCATTTATTTAGCAAAACTCCTCTTCACGTCGATTTGTATTCCTTTCCTCGTTAAAATAAGCTCTCAATCGGCAACTTCGGTGACAATGTATTTTATGAATGAAAAAAGTGCAAAGGCATGCTGCTTCTTTTGTGAAATTTCGATTGAATTTTTTTGTCACAGATTTTGACGAATGAGCACTCGCTGAACGCGGAATAATGAGAGAAATATAACTGAAAAATATTTCTGACCGAGTCTTGCTAGTTTCAAAAATATGCCACAAACACTTTTCGTGTGCGGCCTGATTTCAGGTGGCCTTTCCTATGCAGTTTTTTTTGCTCTATTTTAAAAACTAGGCATTTATTTAGCAAAATTCCTCTTCACGTCGATTTGTATTCCTTTCCTCGTTAAAATAAGCTCTCAATCGGCAACTTCGGTGACAATGTATTTTATGAATGAAAAAAGTGCAAAGGCATGCTGCTTCTTTTGTGAAATTTCGATTAACATTTTTTGTCACCGATTTTGACGAATGAGCACTCGTTGGACGCGGAATAATGAGAGAAGTATAAATGAAAAATATTTTTGACCGAATCTTTCTAGTTTCAAAAATATTCCACAAAAACTTTTCGTCAAGATCGGTGACATTGTATTTTATGAATGAAAAAAGTGCAAAGGCAGTCCATGCCATTTTTGTGAAATTTCGATTAAATTTTCTTGTCACCGATTTTGACGAATGAGCACTCGTTGAACGCGGAATAATGAGAGAAATATAACTGAAAAATATTTCTGACCGAGTCTTGCTAGTTTCAAAAATATGCCACAAAAACTTTTCGTGTGCGGCCTGATTTCAGGTGGCCTTTCCTATGCAGTTTTTTTGCTCTATTTTAAAAACTAGACATTTATTTAGCAAAATTCCTCTTCACGCCGATTTGTATTCCTTTCCTCGTTAAAATAAGCCCTCAATCGGCAAGTTCGGTGACAATGTATTTTATGAATGAAAAAAGTGCAAAGGCAGTCCATGCTTCTTTTGTGAAATATCGATTAAAATGTTTTGTCACCGATTTTGACGAATGAGCACTCGTTGGACGAGGAATAATGAGAGAAGTATAACTGCAAAATATATTTGACCGAATCTTTCTTGTTTCAAAAATATTCATGCTCCTTTCGTGAAATTTCGATAATTTTTTGTTACCGATTTTGACGAGTGAGCACTCGTTGGACGCGAAATAATGACAGAAATATAACTGCAAAATATTTCTGACCGAATCTTGCTAGTTTCAAAAATATTCCACAAAAACTTTTCTTGTGCGGCCTGATTTCAGGTGGCTTTCCTGTGCAGTTTTTTTGCACTATTTTAAAAACTTGGCATTTATTTAGCAAAATTCCCTTTTCACATTGCTTTGTATTCCTTTCGTCGTTAAAATAAGCTCTCAATCGGCAAGATTGGTGAAAATGTATTTTATGAATAAGAAAATTAAAGGCAATCCATGCTCCTTTCGTGAAACTTCGATAATTTTTTGTCACCGATTTGACGAGTGAGCACTCGTTGGACGCGGAATAATGACAGAAATATAACTGCAAAATATTTCTGACCGAATCTTGCTAGTTTCAAAAATATGCCACAAAAACTTTTCGTGTGCGGCCTGATTTCAGGTGGCCTTTACTATGCAGTTTTTTTGCTCTATTTTAAAAACTAGGCATTTATTAAGCAAAATTCCTTTCCACATCGCTTTGAATACCTTTCCTCGTTAAAATAAGCCCTCAATCGGCAAGTTCGGTGACAATGTATTTTATGAATGAACAAAGTGCAAAGGCAGTCCATGCTGCTTCTTTTGTGAAATTTCGATTAAAATTTTTTGTCACCGATTTTGACGAATGAGCACTCGTTGGACGCGGAATAATGAGAGAAGTATAACTGAAAAATATTTTTGACCGAATCTTTCTAGTTTCAAAAATATTCCACAAAAACTTTTCGTCAAGATCGGTGACTTTGTATTTTATGAATGAAAAAAGTGCAAAGGCAGTCCATGCCATTTTTGTGAAATTTCGATTAAATTTTTTTTTCACCGATTTTGACGAATGAGCACTCGTTGAACGCGGAATAATTAGAGAAATATAACTGAAAAATATTTCTGACCGAGTCTTGTTAGTTTCAAAAATATGCCACAAAAACTTTTCGTGTGCGGCCTGATTTCAGGTGGCCTTTCTTATGCAGTTTTTTTTTTGCACTATTTTAAAAACTAGGCATTTATTTAGCAAAATGCCTTTTCACATCGCTTTGAATACCTTTCCTCGTTAATATAAGCCCTCAATCGGCAAGTTCGGTGACAATGTATTTTATGAATAAAAAAAGTGCAAAGGCAGTCCATGCTCCTTTCGTGAAATTTCGATAATTTTTTGTCACCGATTTTGACGAGTGAGCACTCGTTGGACACGGAATAATGACAGAAATATAACTGCAAAATATTTCTGACCGAATCTTTCTAGTTTCAAAAATATGCCACAAAAACTTTTCGTGTGCGGCATGATTTCAGTTGGCTTTTCCTATGCAGTTTTTTTGCTCTATTTTAAAAACTAGACATTTATTTAGCAAAATTCCTCTTCACGTCGATTTGTATTCCTTTCCTCGTTAAAATAAGCTCTCAATCGGCAAGATCGGTGACAATGTATTTTATGAATGAAAAAAGTGCAAAGGCAGTCCATGCTTCTTTTGTGAAATATCGATTAAAATGTTTTGTCACCGATTTTGACGAATGAGCACTCGTTCTACTAGAAATAATGAGAGAAGTACAACTGCAAAATATTTTTGACCGAATCTTTCTAGTTTCAAAAATATTCCACAAAAACTTTTCGTGTGCGGCCTGATTTCAGGTGGCCTTTCCTATGCAGTTTTTTTGCTCTATTTTAAAGACTAGACATTTATTTAGCAAAATTCCTCTTCACGTCGATTTGTATTCCTTTCCTCGTTAAAATAAGCTCTCAATCGTCAAAATCGGTGACATTGTATATTATGAATGGCAAAAGTGCAAAGGCAGTGCATGCTTCTTTTGTGAAATTTCGATTAAAATGTTTTGTCACCGATTTTGACGAATGAGCACTAGTTGGACGAGGAATAATGAGAGAAGTATAACTGCAAAATATTTTTGACCGAATCTTTCTAGTTTCAAAAATATTCCACAAAAACTTTTCGTGCGCGGCCTGATTTCAGGTGGCCTTTCCTTTGCAGGTTTTTAGCTCTATTTTAAAAATTAGGCATTTATTTAGCAAAATTGCCTTTCACATCGCTTTGTACTCCTTTCCTCGTTAAAATAAGCTCTCAATCGCCTTTCCTATGCAGTTTTTTTGCTCTATTTTAAAAACTAGACATATATTTAGCAAAATTCCTCTTCACGTCGATTTGTATTCCTTTCCTCGTTAAAATAAGCTCTCAATCGCCAAGATCGGTGACATTGTGTTTTATGAATGGCAAAAGTGCAAAGGCAGTCCATGCCATTTTTGTGAAATTTCGATTAAATTTTTTTGTCACCGATTTTGATGAATGAGCAATCGTTGAACGCGGAATAATTAGAGAAATATAACTGAAAAATATTTCTGACCGAATCTTGCTAGTTTCACAAATATGCCACAAAAACTTTTCGTGTGCGGCATGATTTCAGTTGGCCTTTCCTATGCAGTATTTTTGCTCTATTTTAAAAACTAGACATTTATTTAGCAAAATTCCTCTTCGCGTCGATTTGTATTCCTTTCCTCGTTAAAATAAGCTCTCAATCGGCAAGTTCGGTGACAATGTATTTTATGAATGAAAAAAGTGCAAAGGCAGTCCATGCTTCTTTTGTGAAATATCGATTAAAATGTTTTGTCACCGATTTTGACGAATGAGCACTCGTTGGACGAGGAATAATGAGAGAAGTATAACTGCAAAATATTTTTGACCGAATCTTTCTAGTTTCAAAAATATTCCATAAAAACTTTTCGTCAAGATCGGTGACATTGTATTTTATGAATGAAAAAATTGCAAAGGCAGTTATGCCATTTTTGTGAAATTTCGATTAAATTTTCTTGTTACCGATTTTGACGAATGAGCACTCGTTGAACGCGGAATAATGAGAGAAATATAACTGAAAAATATTTCTGACCGAGTTTTGCTAGTTTCAAAAATATGCCACAAAAACTTTTCGTGTGCGGCCTGATTTCAGGTGGCCTTTCCTATGCAGCTTTTTTTGCTCTATTTTAAAAGCTAGGCATTTATTTAGCAAAACTGCTCTTCACGTCGATTTGTATTCCTTTCCTCGTTAAAATAAGCTCTCAATCGGCAAGAGCGGTGACATTGTATTTTATGAATGAAAAAAGTGCCATTTTTGTGAAATTTCGATTGAATTTTTTTGTCACAGATTTTGACGAATGAGCACTCGCTGAACGCGGAACAATGAGAGAAATATAACTGAAAAATATTTCTGACTGAGTCTTGCTAGTATCAAAAATATGCCACAAACACTTTTCGTGTGCGGCCTGATTTCAGGTGGCCTTTCCTATGCAGTTTTTTTTTTGCTCTATTTTAAAAACTAGGCATTTATTTAGGAAAATTCTTTTTCAGATCGCTTTGAATTCCTTTCCTCGTTAAAATAAGCCCTCAATCTGCAAGTTCGGTGACAATGTATTTTATGAATGATAAAAGTGCAAAGGCATGCTGCTTCTTTTGTGAAATTTCGATTAACATTTTTTGTCACCGATTTTGACGAATGAGCACTCTTTGGACGCGGAATAATGAGAGAAGTATAAATGAAAAATATTTCTGACCGAGTCTTGCTAGTTTCAAAAATATGCCACAAACACTTTTCGTGTGCGGCCTGATTTCAGGTGGCCTTTCCTATGCAGTTTTTTTTGCTCTATTTTAAAAACTAGGCATTTATTTAGGAAAATTCCTTTTCAGAGCGCTTTGAATTCCTTTCCTCGTTAAAATAAGCCCTCAATCTGCAAGTTCGGTGACAATGTATTTTATGAATGAAAAAAGTGCAAAGGCAGTCCATGCGTCTTTTGTGAAATTTCGATTCAATTTTTTTGTCACCGATTTTGACGAATGAGCACTCGTTGGACGCGGAATAATGAGAGAAGTATAAATGAAAATATTTTTGACCGAATCTTTCTAGTTTCAAAAATATTCCACAAAAACTTTTCGTCAAGATCGGTGACATTGTATTTTATGAATGAAAAAATTGCAAAGGCAGTCCATGCCATTTTTGTGAAATTTCGATTAAATTTTCTTGTTACCGATTTTGACGAATGAGCACTCGTTGAACGCGGAATAATGAGAGAAATATAACTGAAAAATATTTCTGACCGAGTCTTGCTAGTTTCAAAAATATGCCACAAAAACTTTTCGTGTGCGGCCTGATTTCAAGTGGCCTTTCCTATGCAGCTTTTTTGCTCTATTTTAAAAACTAGGCATTTATTTAGCAAAATTCCTTTTAACGTCGCTTTGTATTCCTTTCCTCGTTAAAATAAGCTCTCAATCGGCAAGATCGGTGACAACGTATTTTATTAATAAAAAAAGTGCAAAGGCAGTCCATGCACCTTTCGTGAAATTTCGATAATTTTTTGTCACCGATTTTGACGAGTGAGCACTCGTTGGACGCGGAATAATGACAGCAATATAACTGCAAAATCTTTCTGACCGAATCTTGTTAGTTTCACAAATATGCCACAAAAACTTTTCGTGTGCGGCATGATTTCAGTTGGCCTTTCCTATGCAGTATTTTTGCTCTATTTTAAAAACTAGACATTTATTTAGGAAAATTCCTTTTCAGATCGCTTTGAATTCCTTTCCTCGTTAAAATAAGCCCTCAATCTGCAAGTTCGGTGACAATGTATTTTATGAATGAAAAAAGTGCAAAGGCAGTCCATGCTTCTTTTGTGAAATATCGATTAAAATGTTTTGTCACCGATTTTGACGAATGAGCACTCGTTGGACGAGGAATAATGAGAGAAGTATAACTGCAAAATATTTTTGACCGAATCTTTCTAGTTTCAAAAATATTCCACAAAAACTTTTCGTCAATATCGGTGACATTGTATTTTATGAATGAAAAAATTGCAAAGGCAGTCCATGCCATTTTTGTGAAATTTCGATTAAATTTTCTTGTTACCGATTTTGACGAATGAGCACTCGTTGAACGCGGAATAATGAGAGAAATATAACTGCAAAATATTTCTGACCGAATCTTGCTAGTTTCACAAATATGCCACAAAAACTTTTCGTGTGCGGCATGATTTCAGTTGGCCTTTCCTATGCAGTATTTTTGCTCTATTTTAAAAACTAGACATTTATTTAGCAAAATTCCTCTTCACGTCGATTTGTATTCCTTTCCTCGTTAAAATAAGCTCTCAATCGGCAAGTTCGGTGACAATGTATTTTATGAATGAAAAAAGTGCAAAGGCAGTCCATGCTTCTTTTGTGAAATATCGATTAAAATGTTTTGTCACCGATTTTGACGAATGAGCACTCGTTGGACGAGGAATAATGAGAGAAGTATAAATGAAAAATATTTCTGACCGAATCTTGCTAGTTTCACAAATATGCCACAAAAACTTTTCGTGTGCGGCCTGATTTCAGGTGGCCTTTCCTATGCCGCTTTTTTGCTCTATTTTAAAAACTTGGCATTTATTTAGCAAAATTCCCTTTTCACATCGCTTTGTATTCCTTTCCTCGTTAAAATAAGCCCTCAATCTGCAAGTTCGGTGACAATGTATTTTATGAATGATAAAAGTGCAAAGGCATGCTGCTTCTTTTGTGAAATTTCGATTAACATTTTTTGTCACCGATTTTGACGAATGAGCACTCTTTGGACGCGGAATAATGAGAGAAGTATAAATGAAAAATATTTCTGACCGAGTCTTGCTAGTTTCAAAAATATGCCACAAACACTTTTCGTGTGCGGCCTGATTTCAGGTGGCCTTTCCTATGCAGTTTTTTTTGCTCTATTTTAAAAACTAGGCATTTATTTAGGAAAATTCCTTTTCAGATCGCTTTGAATTCCTTTCCTCGTTAAAATAAGCCCTCAATCTGCAAGTTCGGTGACAATGTATTTTATGAATGAAAAAAGTGCAAAGGCAGTCCATGCTTCTTTTGTGAAATATCGATTAAAATGTTTTGTCACCGATTTTGACGAATGAGCACTCGTTGGACGAGGAATAATGAGAGAAGTATAACTGCAAAATATTTTTGACCGAATCTTTCTAGTTTCAAAAATATTCCACAAAAACTTTTCGTCAATATCGGTGACATTGTATTTTATGAATGAAAAAATTGCAAAGGCAGTCCATGCCATTTTTGTGAAATTTCGATTAAATTTTCTTGTTACCGATTTTGACGAATGAGCACTCGTTGAACGCGGAATAATGAGAGAAATATAACTGCAAAATATTTCTGACCGAATCTTGCTAGTTTCACAAATATGCCACAAAAACTTTTCGTGTGCGGCATGATTTCAGTTGGCCTTTCCTATGCAGTATTTTTGCTCTATTTTAAAAACTAGACATTTATTTAGCAAAATTCCTCTTCACGTCGATTTGTATTCCTTTCCTCGTTAAAATAAGCTCTCAATCGGCAAGTTCGGTGACAATGTATTTTATGAATGAAAAAAGTGCAAAGGCAGTCCATGCTTCTTTTGTGAAATATCGATTAAAATGTTTTGTCACCGATTTTGACGAATGAGCACTCGTTGGACGAGGAATAATGAGAGAAGTATAAATGAAAAATATTTCTGACCGAATCTTGCTAGTTTCACAAATATGCCACAAAAACTTTTCGTGTGCGGCCTGATTTCAGGTGGCCTTTCCTATGCCGCTTTTTTGCTCTATTTTAAAAACTTGGCATTTATTTAGCAAAATTCCCTTTTCACATCGCTTTGTATTCCTTTCCTCGTTAAAATAAGCTCTCAATCGGCAAGATTGGTGAAAATGTATTTTATGAATAAGATAATTAAAGGCAATCCATGCTCCTTTCGTGAAACTTCGATAATTTTTTGTCACCGATTTGACGAGTGAGCACTCGTTGGACGCGGAATAATGACAGAAATATAACTGCAAAATATTTCTGACCGAATCTTGCTAGTTTCAAAAATATGCCACAAAAACTTTTCGTGTGCGGCCTGACTTCAGGTGGCTTTTACTATGCAGTTTTTTGGCTCTATTTTAAAAACAAGACATTTATTTAGCAAAATTCCTCTGCACGTCGCTTTGTATTCCTTTCCTCGTTAAAATAAGCCCTCAAGTGGCAAGTTCGGTGACAATGTATTTTATGAATGAACAAAGTGCAAAGGCAGTCCATGCTGCTTCTTTTGTGAAATTTCGATTAAAATTTTTTGTCACCGATTTTGACGAATGAGCACTCGTTGGACGCGGAATAATGAGAGAAGTATAACTGAAAAATATTTCTGACCGAATCTTGCTAGTTTCAAAAATATGTCACAAAAACTTTTCGTGTGCGGCCTGATTTCAGGTGGCCTTTACTATGCAGTTTTTTTGCTCTATTTTAAAAGCTAGGCATTTATTTAGCAAAACTCCTCTTCACGTCACTTTGTATTCCTTTCCTCGTTAAAATAAGCTCTCAATCAGCAAGATCGGTGATATTATATTTTATGAATGAAAAAAGTGCAAAGGCTGTCCATGCTCATTTTGTGAAATTTCGATTGAATTTTTTTGTCACCGGTTTTGACGAATGAGCACTCGTTGGACGCGGAATAATGAGGGAAGAATAACTGCAAAATATTTTTGACCGAATCTTTCCAGTTTCAAAAATATTCCACAAAAACTTTCCGTGTGCGGCCTGATTTCAGGTGGACTTTCGTATGCAGTTTTTTTTGCACTATTTTAAAAACTAGGCATTTATTTAGCAAAATTCCTTTCCACATCGCTTTGAATACCTTTCCTCGTTAAAATAAGCCCTCAATCGGCAAGTTCGGTGACAATGTATTTTATGAATGAACCAAGTGCAAAAGCAGTCCATGCTGCTTCTTTTGTGAAATTTCGACTAAAATTTTTTGTCACCGATTTTGACGAATGAGCACTCGTTGGACGCGGAATAATGAGAGAAGTATAACTGAAAAATATTTTTGACCGAATCTTTCTAGTTTCAGAAATATTCTACAAAAACTTTTCGTCAAGATCGGTGACTTTGTATTTTATGAATGAAAAAAGTGCAAAGGCAGTCCATGCCATTTTTGTGAAATTTCGATTGAATTTTTTTGTCACCGATTTTGAGGAATGGGCACTCGTTTATCGCGGAATAATGAGAGAAATATAACTGAAAAATATTTCTGACCGAGTCTTGTTAGTTTCAAAAATATGCCACAAAAACTTTTCGTGTGCGGCCTGATTTCAGGTGGCCTTTCGTATGCAGTTTTTTTTGCTCTATTTTAAAAACTAGGCATTTATTTAGCAAAATGCCTTTTCACATCGCTTTGAATACCTTTCCTGGTTAAAATAAGCCCTCAATCGGCAAGTTCGGTGACAATGTATTTTATGAATGAAAAAAGTGCAAAGGCAGTCCATGCCATTTTTGTGAAATTTCGATTAAATTTTCTTGTTACCGATTTTGACGAATGGGCACTCGTTGAACGCGGAATAATGAGAGCAATATAACTGAAAAATATTTCTGACCAAGTCTTGCTAGTTTCAAAAATATGCCACAAAAACTTTTCGTGTGCCGCCTGATTTCAGGTGGCCTTTCCTATGCAGTTTTTTTGCTCTATTTTAAAAACTTGGCATTTAGTTAGCAAAATTCCTTTTAACATCGCTTTGTATTCCTTTCCTCGTTAAAATAAGCTCTCAATCGGCAAGATCGGTGACTATGTATTTTATGAATAAAAAAAGTGCAAAGGCAGTCCATGCTCCTTTCGTGAAATTTCGATAATTTTTTGTCACCGATTTTGACGAGTGAGCACTCGTTGGACGCGGAATAATGACAGAAATATAACTGCATAATATTTCTGACCAAATCTTGCTAGTTTCAAAAATATGCCACAAAAACTTTTCGTGTGCGGCATGATTTCAGTTGGCCTTTCCTATGCAGTATTTTTGCTCTATTTTAAAAACTAGACATTTATTTAGCACAATTCCTCTTCACGTCGATTTGTATTCCTTTCCTCGTTAAAATAAGCTCTCAGTCGGCACGTTCGGTGACAATGTATTTTATGAATGAAAAAAGTACAAAGGCAGTCCATGCTTCTTTTGTGAAATATCGATTAATATGTCTTGTCACCGATTTTGACGAATGAGCACTCGTTGGACGAGGAATAATGAGAGAAGTATAACTGCAAAATATTTTTGACCGAATCTTTCTAGTTTCAAAAATATTCCACAAAAAATTTTCGTGTGCGGCCTGATTTCAGGTGGCCTTTCCTATGCAGTTTTTTTTACTCTATTTTAAAAACTAGGCATTTGTTTAACAAAATTTCCTTTCACATCGCTTTGTATTCCTTTCCTCGTTAAAATAAGCTCTCAATCGGCAAGATCGGTGACAATGTATTTTATGAATAAAAAAAGTGCAAAGGCAGTCCATGCTCCTTTCGTGAAATTTCGATAATTTTTTGTAACCGATTTTGACGAGTGAGCACTCGTTGGACGCGAAATAATGACAAAAATATAACTGCAAAATATTTCTGACCGAATCTTGCTAGTTTCAAAAATATGCCACAAAAATTTTCGTGTGCGGCCTGATTTCAAGTGGCCTTTACTATGCAGTTTTTTTGCTCTATTTTAAAAGCTAGGCATTTATTTAGCAAAACTCCTCTTCACGTCGCTTTGTATTCCTTTCCTCGTTAAAATAAGCTCTCAATCGGCAAGATCGGTGACATTGTATTTTGTGAATGAAAAAAGTGCAAAGGCAGTCCATGCCATTTTTGTGAAATTTCGATTGAATTTTCTTGTTATCGATTTTGACGAATGAGCACTCGTTGAACGCGGAATAATGAGAGCAATAGAACTGAAAAATATTTCTGACCGAGTCTTGCTAGTTTCAAAAATATGCCACAAAAACTTTTCGTGTGCCGCCTGATTTCAGGTGGCCTTTCCTATGCAGTTTTTTTGCTCTATTTTAAAAACTTGGCATTTATTTAGCAAAATTCCTTTTAACATCGCTTTGTATTCCTTTCCTCGTTAAAATAAGCTCTCAATCGGCAAGATCGGTGACAATGTATTTTATGAATAAAAAAAGTGCAAAGGCAGTCCATGCTCCTTTCGTGAAATTTCGATAATTTTTTGTCACCGATTTTGACGAGTGAGCACTCGTTGGACGCGGAATAATGACAGAAATATAACTGCAAAATATTTCTGACCAAATCTTGCTAGTTTCAAAAATATGCCACAAAAACTTTTCGTGTGCGGCATGATTTCAGTTGGCCTTTCCTATGCAGTATTTTTGCTCTATTTTAAAAACTAGACATTTATTTAGCACAATTCCTCTTCACGTCGATTTGTATTCCTTTCCTCGTTAAAATAAGCTCTCAGTCGGCACGTTCGGTGACAATGTATTTTATGAATGAAAAAAGTACAAAGGCAGTCCATGCTTCTTTTGTGAAATATCGATTAAAATGTTTTGTCACCGATTTTGACGAATGAGCACTCGTTGGACGAGGAATAATGAGAGAAGTATAACTGCAAAATATTTTTGACCGAATCTTTCTAGTTTCAAAAATATTCCACAAAAATTTTCGTGTGCGGCCTGATTTCAGGTGGCCTTTCCTATGCAGCTTTTTGCTCTATTTTAAAAACTAGTTTAACAAAATTTCCTTTCACATCGCTTTGTATTCCTTTCCTCGTTAAAATAAGCTGTCAATCGGCAAGATCGGTGACAATGTATTTTATGAATAAAAAAAGTGCAAAGGCAGTCCATGCTCCTTTCGTGAAATTTCGATAATTTTTTGTTACCGATTTTGACGAGTGAGCACTCGTTGGACGCGAAATAATGACAGAAATATAACTGCAAAATATTTCTGACCGAATCTTGCTAGTTTCACAAATATGCCACAAAAACTTTTCGTGTGCGGCATGATTTCAGTTGGCCTTTCCTATGCAGTATTTTTGCTCTATTTTAAAAACTAGACATTTATTTAGCAAAATTCCTCTTCACGTCGATTTGTATTCATTTCCTCGTTAAAATAAGCTCTCAATCGGCAAGTTCGGTGACAATGTATTTTATGAATGAAAAAAGTGCAAAGGCAGTCCATGCTTCTTTTGTGAAATATCGATTAAAATGTTTTGTCACCGATTTTGACGAATGAGCACTCGTTGGACGAGGAATAATGAGAGAAGTATAACTGCAAAATATTTTTGACCGAATCTTTCTAGTTTCAAAAATATTCCACAAAAACTTTTCCTGTGCGGCCTGATTTCAGGTGGCCTTTCCTATGCAGTTTTTTTACTCTATTTTAAAAACTAGGCATTTATTTAACAAAATTCCCTTTCACATCGCTTTGTATTCCTTTCCTCGTTAAAATAAGCTCTCAATCGGCAAGATCGGTGACAATGTATTTCATGAATAAAAAAAGTGCAAAGGCAGTCCATGCTCCTTTCGTGAAATTTCGATAATTTTTTGTTACCGATTTTGACGAGTGAGCACTCGTTGGACGCGAAATAATGACAGAAATATAACTGCAAAATATTTCTGACCGAATCTTGCTAGTTTCAAAAATATGCCACAAAAACTTTTCGTGTGCGGCCTGATTTCAGGTGGCCTTTACTATGCAGTTTTTTTGCTCTATTTTAAAAGCTAGGCATTTATTTAGCAAAATTCCTCTTCACGTTACTTTGTATTCCTTTCCTCGTTAAAATAAGCTCTCAATCAGCAAGATCGGTGATATTGTATTTTATGAATAAAAAAAGTGCAAAGGCAGTCCATGCCATTTTTGTGAAATTTCGATTGAATTTTTTTGTCACCGATTTTGACGAATGAGCACTCGTTGGACGCGGAATAATGAGGGAAGAATTACTGCAAAATATTTTTGACCGAATCTTTCTAGTTTCAAAAATATTCCACAAAAACTTTTCGTGTGCGGCCTGATTTCAGGTGGACTTTCGTATGCAGTTTTTTTTGCACTATTTTAACTACTAGGGATTTATTTAGCAAAATTCCTTTCCACATCGCTTTGAATACCTTTCCTCGTTAAAATAAGCCCTCAATCGGCAAGTTCGGTGACAATGTATTTTATGAATGAACAAAGTGCAAAGGCAGTCCATGCTGCTTCTTTTGTGAAATTTCGATTAAAATTTTTTGTCACCGATTTGACGAATGAGCACCCGTTGGACGCGGAATAATGAGAGAAATATAACTGAAAAATATTTCTGACCGAGTCTTGTTAGTTTCAAAAATATGCCACAAAAACTTTTCGTGTGCGGCCTGATTTCAGGTGGCCTTTCGTATGCAGTTTTTTTTGCTCTATTTTAAAAACTAGGCATTTATTTAGGAAAATGCCTTTTCACATCGCTTTGAATACCTTTCCTCGTTAAAATAAGCCCTCAATCGGCAAGTTCGGTGACAATGTATTTTATGAATGAAAAAAGTGCAAAGGCAGTCCATGCTTCTTTTGTGAGATTTCGATTAAAATGTTTTGTCACCGATTTTGACGAATGAGCACTCGTTGGACGAGGAATAATGAGAGAAGTATAACTGCAAAATATTTTTGACCGAATGTTTCTAGTTTCAAAAATATTCCACAAACACTTTTCGTGTGCGGCCTGATTTCAGGTGGCCTTTCCTATGCCGCTTTTTTGCTCTATTTTAAAAACTTGGCATTTATTTAGCAAAATTCCCTTTTCACATCGCTTTGTATTCCTTTCCTCGTTAAAATAAGCTCTCAATCGGCAAGATTGGTGAAAATGTATTTTGTGAATAAGAAAATTAAAGGCAATCCATGCTCCTTTCGTGAAATTTCGATAATTTTTTGTCACCGATTTGACGAGTGAGCACTCGTTGGACGCGGAATAATGACAGAAATATAACTGCAAAATATTTCTGACCGAATCTTGCTAGTTTCAAAAATATGCCACAAAAACTTTTCGTGTGCGGCATGATTTCCGTTGGCCTTTCCTATGCAGTGTTTTTGCTCTATTTTAAAAACTAGACATTTATTTAGCAAAATTAATCTTCACGTCGATTTGTATTCCTTTCCTCGTTAAAATAAGCTCTCAATCGGAAAGTTCGGTGACAATGTATTTTATGAATGAAAAAAGTTCATAGGCAGTCCATGCTTCTTTTGTGAAATTTCGATTCAATTTTTTTGTCACCGATTTTGACGAATGAGCACTCGTTGGACGCGGAATAATGAGGGAAGAATAACTGCAAAATATTTTTGACCGAATCTTTCCAGTTTCAAAAATATTCCACAAAAACTTTTCGTGTGCGGCCTGATTTCAGGTGGACTTTCGTATGCAGTTTTTTTTGCACTATTTTAAAAACTAGGCATTTATTTAGCAAAATTCCTTTCCACATCGCTTTGAATACCTTTCCTCGTTAAAATAAACCCTCAATCGGCAAGTTCGGTGACAATGTATTTTATGAATGAACAAAGTGCAAAGGCAGTCCATGCTGCTTCTTTTGTGAAATTTCGATTAAAATTTTTTGTCACCGATTTTGACGAATGAGCACCCGTTGGACGCGGAATAATGAGACAAGTATAACTGAAAGATATTTTTGACCGAATCTTTCTAGTTTCAAAAATATTCCACAAAAACTTTTCGTCAAGATCGGTGACTTTGTATTTTATGAATGAAAAAAGTGCAAAGGCAGTCCATGCCATTTTTGTGAAATTTCGATTGAATTTTTTTGTCACCGATTTTGAGGAATGGGCACTCGTTTAACGCGGAATAATGAGAGAAATATAACTGAAAAATATTTCTGACCGAGTCTTGTTAATTTCAAAAATATGCCACAAAAACTTTTCGTGTGCGGCCTGATTTCAGGTGGCCTTTCGTATGCAGTTTTTTTTGCTCTATTTTAAAAACTAGGCATTTATTTAGCAAAATGCCTTTTCACATCGCTTTGAATACCTTTCCTCGTTAAAATAAGCCCTCAATCGGCAAGTTCGGTGACAATGTATTTTATGAATGAAAAAAGTGCAAAGGCAGTCCATGCTTCTTTTGTGAAATTTCGATTAAAATGTTTTGTCACCGATTTTGACGAATGAGCACTCGTTGGACGAGGAATAATGACAGAAGTATAACTGCAAAATATTTTTGACCGAATGTTTCTAGTTTCAAAAATATTCCACAAACACTTTTCGTGTGCGGCCTGATTTCAGGTGGCCTTTCCTATGCCGCTTTTTTGCTCTATTTTAAAAACTTGGCATTTATTTAGCAAAATTCCCTTTTCACATCGCTTTGTATTCCTTTCCTCGTTAAAATAAGCTCTCAATCGGCAAGATTGGTGAAAATGTATTTTGTGAATAAGAAAATTAAAGGCAATCCATGCTCCTTTCGTGAAATTTCGATAATTTTTTGTCACCGATTTGACGAGTGAGCACTCGTTGGACGCGGAATAATGACAGAAATATAACTTCAAAATATTTCTGACCGAATCTTGCTAGTTTCAAAAATATGCCACAAAAACTTTTCGTGTGCGACCTGACTTCAGGTGGCTTTTACTATGCAGGTTTTTTGCTCTATTTTAAAAACAAGACATTTATTTAGCAAAATTCCTCTGCACGTCGCTTTGTATTCCTTTCCTCGTTAAAATAAGCTCTCAATCGTCAAGATCGGTGACATTGTATTTTATGAATGAAAAAAGTGCAAAGGCAGTCCATGCCATTTTTGTGAAATTTCGATTAAATTTTCTTGTTACCGATTTTGACGAATGAGCACTCGTTGAACGCGGAATAATGAGAGCAATATAACTGAAAAATATTTCTGACCGAGTCTTGCTAGTTTCAAAAATATGCCACAAAAACTTTTCGTGTGCCGCCTGATTTCAGGTGGCCTTTCCTATGCAGTTTTTTTGCTCTATTTTAAAAACTTGGCATTTATTTAGCAAAATTCCTTTTAACATCGCTTTGTATTCCTTTCCTCGTTAAAATAAGCTCTCAATCGTCAAGATCGGTGACTTTGTATTTTATGAATGAAAAAAGTGCAAAGGCAGTCCATGCCATTTTTGTGAAATTTCGATTGAATTTTTTTGTCACCGATTTTGAGGAATGGGCACTCGTTTAACGCGGAATAATGAGAGAAATATAACTGAAAAATATTTCTGACCGAGTCTTGTTAATTTCAAAAATATGCCACAAAAACTTTTCGTGTGCGGCCTGATTTCAGGTGGCCTTTCGTATGCAGTTTTTTTTGCTCTATTTTAAAAACTAGGCATTTATTTAGAAAAATGTCTTTTCACATCGCTTTGAATACCTTTCCTCGTTAAAATAAGCCCTCAATCGGCAAGTTCGGTGACAATGTATTTTATGAATGAAAAAAGTGCAAAGGCAGTCCATGCTTCTTTTGTGAAATTTCGATTAAAATGTTTTGTCACCGATTTTGACGAATGAGCACTCGTTGGACGAGGAATAATGAGAGAAGTATAACTGCAAAATATTTTTGACCGAATCTTTCTAGTTTCAAAAATATTCCACAAAAATTTTCGTGTGCGGCCTGATTTCAGGTGGCCTTTCCTATGCAGTTTTTTTGCTCTATTTTAAAAACTAGGCATTTGTTTAACAAAATTTCCTTTCACATCGCTTTGTATTCCTTTCCTCGTTAAAATAAGCTCTCAATCGGCAAGATCGGTGACAATGTATTTTATGAATAAAAAAAGTGCAAAGGCAGTCCATGCTCCTTTCGTGAAATTTCGATAATAATTTGTTACCGATTTTGACGAGTGAGCACTCGTTGGACGCGAAATAATGACAGAAATATAACTGCAAAATATATCTGACCGAATCTTGCTAGTTTCACAAATATGCCACAAAAACTTTTCGTGTGCGGCCTGATTTCAAGTGGCCTTTACTATGCAGTTTTTTTGCTCTATTTTAAAAGCTAGGCATTTATTTAGCAAAACTGCTCTTCACGTCGCTTTGTATTCCTTTCCTCGTTAAAATAAGCTCTCAATCGGCAAGATCGGTGACATTGTATTTTATGAATGAAAAAAGTGCAAAGGCAGTCCATGCCATTTTTGTGAAATTTCGATTGAATTTTTTTGTCACCGATTTTGACGAATGAGCACTCGTTGAACGCGGAATAATGAGAGAAATATAACTGAAAAATATTTCTGACCGAGTCTTTCTAGTTTCAAAAATATTCCACAAAGCTTTTCGTGTGCGGCCTGATTTCAGGTGGCCTTTCCTATGCAGTTTTTTTGCTCTATTTTAAAAACCAGGCATTTATTTAGCAAAATTCCTTTTCACATCGCTTTGAGTACCTTTCCTCGTTAAAATAAGCCCTCAATCGGCAAGTTCGGTGACAATGTATTTTATGAATAAAAAAAGTGCAAAGGCAGTCCATGCTCCTTTCGTGAAATTTCGATAATTTTTTGTCACCGATTTTGACGAGTGAGCACTCGTTGGACGCGGAATAATGACAGAAATATAACTGCAAAATATTTCTGACCAAATCTTGCTAGTTTCAAAAATATGCCACAAAAACTTTTCGTGTGCGGCCTGATTTCAAGTGGCCTTTACTATGCAGTTTTTTTGCTCTATTTTAAAAGCTAGGCATTTATTTAGCAAAACTGCTCTTCACGTCGCTTTGTATTCCTTTCCTCGTTAAAATAAGCTCTCAATCGGCAAGATCGGTGACATTGTATTTTATGAATGAAAAAAGTGCAAAGGCAGTCCATGCCATTTTTGTGAAATTTCGATTGAATTTTTTTGTCACCGATTTTGACGAATGAGCACTCGTTGAACGCGGAATAATGAGAGAAATATAACTGAAAAATATTTCTGACCGAGTCTTTCTAGTTTCAAAAATATTCCACAAAGCTTTTCGTGTGCGGCCTGATTTCAGGTGGCCTTTCCTATGCAGTTTTTTTGCTCTATTTTAAAAACCAGGCATTTATTTAGCAAAATTCCTTTTCACATCGCTTTGAGTACCTTTCCTCGTTAAAATAAGCCCTCAAGCGGCAAGTTCGGTGACAATGTATTTTATGAATGAACAAAGTGCAAAGGCAGTCCATGCTGCTTCTTTTGTGAAATTTCGATTAAAATGTTTTGTCACCGATTTTGACGAATGAGCACTCGTTGGACGAGGAATAATGAGAGAAGTATAAATGAAAAATATTTTTGACCGAATCTTTCTAGTTTCAAAAATATTCCACAAAAACTTTTCGTCAAGATCGGTGACATTGTATTTTATGAATGAAAAAATTGCAAAGGCAGTCCATGCCATTTTTGTGAAATTTCGATTAAATTTTCTTGTTACCGATTTTGACGAATGAGCACTCGTTGAACGCGGAATAATGAGAGCAATATAACTGAAAAATATTTCTGACCGAGTCTTGCTAGTTTCAAAAATATGCCACAAAAACTTTTCGTGTGCCGCCTTATTTCAGGTGGCCTTTCCTATGCAGTTTTTTTGCTCTATTTTAAAAACTTGGCATTTATTTAGCAAAATTCCTTTTAACATCGCTTTGTATTCCTTTCCTCGTTAAAATAAGCTCTCAATCGGCAAGATCGGTGACAATGTATTTTATGAATAAAAAAAGTGCAAAGGTAGTCCATGCTCCTTTCGTGAAATTTCGATAATTTTTTGTCACCGATTTTGACGAGTGAGCACTCGTTGGACGAGGAATAATGAGAGAAGTATAACTGCAAAATATTTTTGACCGAATCTTTCTAGTTTCAAAAATATTCCACAAAAATTTTCGTGTGCGGCCTGATTTCAGGTGGCCTTTCCTATGAAGCTTTTTGCTCTATTTTAAAAACTAGTTTAACAAAATTTCCTTTCACATCGCTTTGTATTCCTTTCCTCGTTAAAATAAGCTGTCAATCGGCAAGATCGGTGACAATGTATTTTATGAATAAAAAAAGTGCAAAGGCAGTCCATGCTCCTTTCGTGAAATTTCGATAATTTTTTGTTACCGATTTTGACGAGTGAGCACTCGTTGGACGCGAAATAATGACAGAAATATAACTGCAAAATATTTCTGACCGAATCTTGCTAGTTTCACAAATATGCCACAAAAACTTTTCGTGTGCGGCCTGACTTCAGGTGGCTTTTACTATGCAGTTTTTTTGCTCTATTTTAAAAACAAGACATTTATTTAGCAAAATTCCTCTGCACGTCGCTTTGTATTCCTTTCCTCGTTAAAATAAGCTCACAATCGTCAAGATCGGTGACATTGTATTTTATGAATGAAAAAAGGGCAAAGGCAGTCCATGCCATTTTTGTGAAATTTCGATTAAATTTTTTTTTTCACAGATTTTGACGAATGAGCACTCGTTGAACGCGGAATAATTAGAGAAATATAAATGAAAAATATTCCTGACCGAATCTTGCTAGTTTCAAAAATATGCCACAAAAACTTTTCGTGTGCGGCATGATTTCCGTTGGCCTTTCCTATGCAGTATTTTTGCTCTATTTTAAAAACTAGACATGTATTTAGCAACATTCCTCTTCACGTCGATTTGTATTCCTTTCCTCGTTAAAATAAGCTCTCAATCGGAAAGTTCGGTGACAATGTATTTTATGAATGAAAAAAGTGCAAAGGCAGTCCATGCTTCTTTTGTGAAATTTCGATTCAATTTTTTTGTCACCGATTTTGACGAATGAGCACTCGTTGGACGCGGAATAATGAGAGAAGTATAAATGAAAAATGTTTCTGACCGAATCTTGCTAGTTTCAAAAATATGCCACAAAAACTTTTCGTGTGCGGCATGATTTCCGTTGGCCTTTCCTATGCAGTATTTTTGCTCTATTTTAAAAACTAGACATATATTTAGCAACATTCCTCTTCACGTCGATTTGTATTCCTTTCCTCGTTAAAATAAGCTCTCAATCGGAAAGTTCGGTGACAATGTATTTTATGAATGAAAAAAGTGCAAAGGCAGTCCATGCTTCTTTTGTGAAATTTCGATTCAATTTTTTTGTCACAGATTTTGACGAATGAGCACTCGTTGAACGCGGAATAATTAGAGAAATATAACTGAAAAATATTTCTGACCGAATCTTTCTAGTTTCAAAAATATGCCACAAAAACTTTTCGTGTGCGGCAGGATTTCCGTTGGCCTTTCCTATGCAGTATTTTTGCTCTATTTTAAAAACTAGACATATATTTAGCAACATTCCTCTTCACGTCGATTTGTATTCCTTTCCTCGTTAAAATAAGCTCTCAATCGGAAAGTTCGGTGACAATGTATTTTATGAATGAAAAAAGTGCAAAGGCAGTCCATGCTTCTTTTGTGAAATTTCGATTCAATTTTTTTGTCACCGATTTTGACGAATGAGCACTCGTTGGACGCGGAATAATGAGAGAAGTATAAATGAAAAATATTTCTGACCGAATCTTGCTAGTTTCAAAAATATGCCACAAAAACTTTTCGTCAAGATCGGTGACTTTGTATTTTATGGATGAAAAAAGTGCAAAGGTAGTCCATGCTTCTTTTGTGAAATTTCGATTAAAATGTTTTGTCACCGATTTTGACGAATGAGCACTCGTTGGACGAGGAATAATGAGAGAAGTATAACTGCAAAATATTTTTGACCGAATGTTTCTAGTTTCAAAAATATTCCGCAAACACTTTTCATGTGCGGCCTGATTTCAAGAGGTCTTACCTATGCCGCTTTTTTGCTCTATTTTAAAAACTAGACATTTATTTAGCAAAATTCCCTTTTCACATCGCTTTGTATTCCTTTCCTCGTTAAAATAAGCTCTCAATCGGCAAGATTGGTGGAAATGTATTTTAGGAATAAGAAAATTAAAGGCAATCCATGCTCCTTTCGTGAAATTTCGATAATTTTTTGTCACCGATTTTGACGAGTGAGCACTCGTTGGACGCGGAATAATGACAGAAATATAACTGCAAAATATTTCTGACCAAATCTTGCTAGTTTCAAAAATATGCCACAAAAACTTTTCGTGTGCGGCATGATTTCAGTTGGCCTTTCCTATGCAGTATTTTTGCTCTATTTTAAAAACTAGACATTTATTTAGCACAATTCCTCTTCACGTCGATTTGTATTCCTTTCCTCGTTAAAATAAGCTCTCAGTCGGCACGTTCGGTGACAATGTATTTTATGAATGAAAAAAGTACAAAGGCAGTCCATGCTTCTTTTGTGAAATATCGATTAAAATGTTTTGTCACCGATTTTGACGAATGAGCACTCGTTGGACGAGGAATAATGAGAGAAGTATAACTGCAAAATATTTTTGACCGAATCTTTCTAGTTTCAAAAATATTCCACAAAAATTTTCGTGTGCGGCCTGATTTCAGGTGGCCTTTCCTATGCAGCTTTTTGCTCTATTTTAAAAACTAGTTTAACAAAATTTCCTTTCACATCGCTTTGTATTCCTTTCCTCGTTAAAATAAGCTGTCAATCGGCAAGATCGGTGACAATGTATTTTATGAATAAAAAAAGTGCAAAGGCAGTCCATGCTCCTTTCGTGAAATTTCGATAATTTTTTGTTACCGATTTTGACGAGTGAGCACTCGTTGGACGCGAAATAATGACAGAAATATAACTGCAAAATATTTCTGACCGAATCTTGCTAGTTTCACAAATATGCCACAAAAACTTTTCGTGTGCGGCATGATATCAGTTGGCCTTTCCTATGCATGTATTTTTGCTCTATTTTAAAAACTAGACATTTATTTAGCAAAATTCCTCTTCACGTCGGTTTGTATTCATTTCCTCGTTAAAATAAGCTCTCAATCGGCAAGTTCGGTGACAATGTATTTTATGAATGAAAAAAGTGCAAAGGCAGTCCATGCTTCTTTTGTGAAATATCGATTAAAATGTTTTGTCACCGATTTTGACGAATGAGCACTCGTTGGACGAGGAATAATGAGAGAAGTATAACTGCAAAATATTTTTGACCGAATCTTTCTAGTTTCAAAAATATTCCACAAAAACTTTTCCTGTGCGGCCTGATTTCAGGTGGCCTTTCCTATGCAGTTTTTTTACTCTATTTTAAAAACTAGGCATTTATTTAACAAAATTCCCTTTCACATCGCTTTGTATTCCTTTCCTCGTTAAAATAAGCTCTCAATCGGCAAGATCGGTGACAATGTATTTCATGAATAAAAAAAGTGCAAAGGCAGTCCATGCTCCTTTCGTGAAATTTCGATAATTTTTTGTTACCGATTTTGACGAGTGAGCACTCGTTGGACGCGAAATAATGACAGAAATATAACTGCAAAATATTTCTGACCGAATCTTGCTAGTTTCAAAAATATGCCACAAAAACTTTTCGTGTGCGGCCTGATTTCAGGTGGCCTTTACTATGCAGTTTTTTTGCTCTATTTTAAAAGCTAGGCATTTATTTAGCAAAACTCCTCTTCACGTTACTTTGTATTCCTTTCCTCGTTAAAATAAGCTCTCAATCAGCAAGATCGGTGATATTGTATTTTATGAATAAAAAAAGTGCAAAGGCAGTCCATGCCATTTTTGTGAAATTTCGATTGAATTTTTTTGTCACCGATTTTGACGAATGAGCACTCGTTGGACGCGGAATAATGAGGGAAGAATTACTGCAAAATATTTTTGACCGAATCTTTCTAGTTTCAAAAATATTCCACAAAAACTTTTCGTGTGCGGCCTGATTTCAGGTGGACTTTCGTATGCAGTTTTTTTTGCACTATTTTAACAACTAGGCATTTATTTAGCAAAATTCCTTTCCACATCGCTTTGAATACCTTTCCTCGTTAAAATAAGCCCTCAATCGGCAAGTTCGGTGACAATGTATTTTATGAATGAACAAAGTGCAAAGGCAGTCCATGCTGCTTCTTTTGTGAAATTTCGATTAAAATTTTTTGTCACCGATTTGACGAATGAGCACCCGTTGGACGCGGAATAATGAGAGAAGTATAACTGAAAAATATTTTTGACCGAATCTTTCTAGTTTCAAAAATATTCCACAAAAACTTTTCGTCAAGATCGGTGACTTTGTATTTTATGAATGAAAAAAGTGCAAAGGCAGTCCATGCCATTTTTGTGAAATTTCGATTGAATTTTTTTGTCACCGATTTTGAGGAATGGGCACTCGTTTAACGCGGAATAATGAGAGAAATATAACTGAAAAATATTTCTGACCGAGTCTTGTTAGTTTCAAAAATATGCCACAAAAACTTTTCGTGTGCGGCCTGATTTCAGGTGGCCTTTCGTATGCAGTTTTTTTTGCTCTATTTTAAAAACTAGGCATTTATTTAGCAAAATGCCTTTTCACATCGCTTTGAATACCTTTCCTCGTTAAAATAAGCCCTCAATCGGCAAGTTCGGTGACAATGTATTTTATGAATGAACAAAGTGCAAAGGCAGTCCATGCTCCTTTTGTAAAATTTCGATTAACATTTTTTGTCACCGATTTTGACGAGTGAGCACTCGTTGGACGCGGAATAATGAGAGAAATATAACTGAAAGATATTTTTGACCGAATCTTTCTAGTTTCAAAAATATTCCACAAAAACTTTTCGTCAAGATCGGTGACTTTGTATTTTATGAATGAAAAAAGTGCAAAGGCAGTCCATGCCATTTTTGTGAAATTTCGATTGAATTTTTTTGTCACCGATTTTGAGGAATGGGCACTCGTTTAACGCGGAATAATGAGAGAAATATAACTGAAAAATATTTCTGACCGAGTCTTGTTAATTTCAAAAATATGCCACAAAAACTTTTCGTGTGCGGCCTGATTTCAGGTGGCCTTTCGTATGCAGTTTTTTTTGCTCTATTTTAAAAACTAGGCATTTATTTAGCAAAATGCCTTTTCACATCGCTTTGAATACCTTTCCTCGTTAAAATAAGCCCTCAATCGGCAAGTTCGGTGACAATGTATTTTATGAATGAAAAAAGTGCAAAGGCAGTCCATGCTTCTTTTGTGAAATTTCGATTAAAATGTTTTGTCACCGATTTTGACGAATGAGCACTCGTTGGACGAGGAATAATGAGAGAAGTATAACTGCAAAATATTTTTGACCGAATGTTTCTAGTTTCAAAAATATTCCACAAACACTTTTCGTGTGCGGCCTGATTTCAGGTGGCCTTTCCTATGCCGCTTTTTTGCTCTATTTTAAAAACTTGGCATTTATTTAGCAAAATTCCCTTTTCACATCGCTTTGTATTCCTTTCCTCGTTAAAATAAGCTCTCAATCGGCAAGATTGGTGAAAATGTATTTTGTGAATAAGAAAATTAAAGGCAATCCATGCTCCTTTCGTGAAATTTCGATAATTTTTTGTCACCGATTTGACGAGTGAGCACTCGTTGGACGCGGAATAATGACAGAAATATAACTGCAAAATATTTCTGACCGAATCTTGCTAGTTTCAAAAATATGCCACAAAAACTTTTCGTGTGCGGCATGATTTCCGTTGGCCTTTACTATGCAGTTTTTTTGCTCTATTTTAAAAGCTAGGCATTTATTTAGCAAAACTCCTCTTCACGTCGCTTTGTATTCCTTTCCTCGTTAAAATAAGCTCTCAATCGGCAAGATCGGTGACATTGTATTTTATGAATGAAAAAAGTGCAAAGGCAGTCCATGCCATTTTTGTGAAATTTCGATTGAATTTTTTTGTCACCGATTTTGATGAATGAACACTCGTTGAACGCGGAATAATGAGAGAAATATAACTGAAAAATATTTCTGACCGAGTCTTTCTAGTTTCAAAAATATGCCACAAAGCTTTTCGTGTGCGGCCTGATTTCATGTGGCCTTTCCTATGCAGTTTTTTTGCTCTATTTTAAAAACCAGGCATTTATTTAGCAAAATTCCTTTTCACATCGCTTTGAATACCTTTCCTCGTTAAAATAAGCCACCAATCGGCAAGTTCGGTGACAATGTATTTTATGAATGAACAAAGTGCAAAGGCAGTCCATGCTGCTTCTTTTGTGAAATTTCGATTAAAATGTTTTGTCACCGATTTTGACGAATGAGCACTCGTTGGACGAGGAATAATGAGAGAAGTATAAATGAAAAATGTTTTTGACCGAATCTTTCTAGTTTCAAAAATATTCCACAAAAACTTTTCGTCAAGATCGGTGACATTGTATTTTATGAATGAAAAAATTGCAAAGGCAGTCCATGCCATTTTTGTTAAATTTCGATTAAATTTTCTTGTTACCGATTTTGACGAATGAGCACTCGTTGAACGCGGAATAATGAGAGCAATATAACTGAAAAATATTTCTGACCGAGTCTTGCTAGTTTCAAAAATATGCCACAAAAACTTTTCGTGTGCCGCCTGATTTCAGGTGGCCTTTCCTATGCAGTTTTTTTGCTCTATTTTAAAAACTTGGCATTTATTTAGCAAAATTCCTTTTAACATCGCTTTGTATTCCTTTCCTCGTTAAAATAAGCTCTCAATCGGCAAGATCGGTGACAATGTATTTTATGAATAAAAAAAGTGCAAAGGCAGTCCATGCTCCTTTCGTGAAATTTCGATAATTTTTTGTCACCGATTTTGACGAGTGAGCACTCGTTGGACGCGGAATAATGACAGAAATATAACTGCAAAATATTTCTGACCAAATCTTGCTAGTTTCAAAAATATGCCACAAAAACTTTTCGTGTGCGGCATGATTTCAGTTGGCCTTTCCTATGCAGTATTTTTGCTCTATTTTAAAAACTAGACATTTATTTAGCACAATTCCTCTTCACGTCGATTTGTATTCCTTTCCTCGTTAAAATAAGCTCTCAGTCGGCACGTTCGGTGACAATGTATTTTATGAATGAAAAAAGTACAAAGGCAGTCCATGCTTCTTTTGTGAAATATCGATTAAAATGTTTTGTCACCGATTTTGACGAATGAGCACTCGTTGGACGAGGAATAATGAGAGAAGTATAACTGCAAAATATTTTTGACCGAATCTTTCTAGTTTCAAAAATATTCCACAAAAATTTTCGTGTGCGGCCTGATTTCAGGTGGCCTTTCCTATGCAGCTTTTTGCTCTATTTTAAAAACTAGTTTAACAAAATTTCCTTTCACATCGCTTTGTATTCCTTTCCTCGTTAAAATAAGCTGTCAATCGGCAAGATCGGTGACAATGTATTTTATGAATAAAAAAAGTGCAAAGGCAGTCCATGCTCCTTTCGTGAAATTTCGATAATTTTTTGTTACCGATTTTGACGAGTGAGCACTCGTTGGACGCAAAATAATGACAGAAATATAACTGCAAAATATTTCTGACCGAATCTTGCTAGTTTCACAAATATGCCACAAAAACTTTTCGTGTGCGGCATGATTTCAGTTGGCCTTTCCTATGCAGTATTTTTGCTCTATTTTAAAAACTAGACATTTATTTAGCAAAATTCCTCTTCACGTCGATTTGTATTCATTTCCTCGTTAAAATAAGCTCTCAATCGGCAAGTTCGGTGACAATGTATTTTATGAATGAAAAAAGTGCAAAGGCAGTCCATGCTTCTTTTGTGAAATATCGATTAAAATGTTTTGTCACCGATTTTGACGAATGAGCACTCGTTGGACGAGGAATAATGAGAGAAGTATAACTGCAAAATATTTTTGACCGAATCTTTCTAGTTTCAAAAATATTCCACAAAAACTTTTCCTGTGCGGCCTGATTTCAGGTGGCCTTTCCTATGCAGTTTTTTTACTCTATTTTAAAAACTAGGCATTTATTTAACAAAATTCCCTTTCACATCGCTTTGTATTCCTTTCCTCGTTAAAATAAGCTCTCAATCGGCAAGATCGGTGACAATGTATTTCATGAATAAAAAAAGTGCAAAGGCAGTCCATGCTCCTTTCGTGAAATTTCGATAATTTTTTGTTACCGATTTTGACGAGTGAGCACTCGTTGGACGCGAAATAATGACAGAAATATAACTGCAAAATATTTCTGACCGAATCTTGCTAGTTTCAAAAATATGCCACAAAAACTTTTCGTGTGCGGCCTGATTTCAGGTGGCCTTTACTATGCAGTTTTTTTGCTCTATTTTAAAAGCTAGGCATTTATTTAGCAAAACTCCTCTTCACGTTACTTTGTATTCCTTTCCTCGTTAAAATAAGCTCTCAATCAGCAAGATCGGTGATATTGTATTTTATGAATAAAAAAAGTGCAAAGGCAGTCCATGCCATTTTTGTGAAATTTCGATTGAATTTTTTTGTCACCGATTTTGACGAATGAGCACTCGTTGGACGCGGAATAATGAGGGAAGAATTACTGCAAAATATTTTTGACCGAATCTTTCTAGTTTCAAAAATATTCCACAAAAACTTTTCGTGTGCGGCCTGATTTCAGGTGGACTTTCGTATGCAGTTTTTTTTGCACTATTTTAACAACTAGGCATTTATTTAGCAAAATTCCTTTCCACATCGCTTTGAATACCTTTCCTCGTTAAAATAAGCCCTCAATCGGCAAGTTCGGTGACAATGTATTTTATGAATGAACAAAGTGCAAAGGCAGTCCATGCTGCTTCTTTTGTGAAATTTCGATTAAAATTTTTTGTCACCGATTTGACGAATGAGCACCCGTTGGACGCGGAATAATGAGAGAAGTATAACTGCAAAATATTTTTGACCGAATGTTTCTAGTTTCAAAAATATTCCACAAACACTTTTCGTGTGCGGCCTGATTTCAGGTGGCCTTTCCTATGCCGCTTTTTTGCTCTATTTTAAAAACTTGGCATTTATTTAGCAAAATTCCCTTTTCACATCGCTTTGTATTCCTTTCCTCGTTAAAATAAGCTCTCAATCGGCAAGATTGGTGAAAATGTATTTTGTGAATAAGAAAATTAAAGGCAATCCATGCTCCTTTCGTGAAATTTCGATAATTTTTTGTCACCGATTTGACGAGTGAGCACTCGTTGGACTCGGAATAATGACAGAAATATAACTGCAAAATATTTCTGACCGAATCTTGCTAGTTTCAAAAATATGCCACAAAAACTTTTCGTGTGCGGCATGATTTCCGTTGGCCTTTCCTATGCAGTGTTTTTGCTCTATTTTAAAAACTAGACATTTATTTAGCAAAATTAATCTTCACGTCGATTTGTATTCCTTTCCTCGTTAAAATAAGCTCTCAATCGGAAAGTTCGGTGACAATGTATTTTATGAATGAAAAAAGTTCATAGGCAGTCCATGCTTCTTTTGTGAAATTTCGATTCAATTTTTTTGTCACCGATTTTGACGAATGAGCACTCGTTGGACGCGCAATAATGTGAGAAGTATAAATGAAAAATATTTCTGACCGAATCTTGCTAGTTTCAAAAATATGCCACAGAAACTTTTCGTGTGCGGCCTGATTTCAGGTGGCCTTTACTATGCAGTTTTTTTGCTCTATTTTAAAAGCTAGGCATTTATTTAGCAAAACTCCTCTTCACGTCACTTTGTATTCCTTTCCTCGTTAAAATAAGCTCTCAATCAGCAAGATCGGTGATATTATATTTTATGAATGAAAAAAGTGCAAAGGCAGTCCATGCTCATTTTGTGAAATTTCGATTGAATTTTTTTGTCACCGGTTTTGACGAATGAGCACTCGTTGGACGCGGAATAATGAGGGAAGAATAACTGCAAAATATTTTTGACCGAATCTTTCCAGTTTCAAAAATATTCCACAAAAACTTTTCGTGTGCGGCCTGATTTCAGGTGGACTTTCGTATGCAGTTTTTTCTGGACTATTTTAAAAACTAGGCATTTATTTAGCAAAATTCCTTTCCACATCGCTTTGAATACCTTTCCTCGTTAAAATAAACCCTCAATCGGCAAGTTCGGTGACAATGTATTTTATGAATGAACAAAGTGCAAAGGCAGTCCATGCTGCTTCTTTTGTGAAATTTCGATTAAAATTTTTTGTCACCGATTTTGACGAATGAGCACCCGTTGGACGCGGAATAATGAGACAAGTATAACTGAAAGATATTTTTGACCGAATCTTTCTAGTTTCAAAAATATTCCACAAAAACTTTTCGTCAAGATCGGTGACTTTGTATTTTATGAATGAAAAAAGTGCAAAGGCAGTCCATGCCATTTTTGTGAAATTTCGATTGAATTTTTTTGTCACCGATTTTGAGGAATGGGCACTCGTTTAACGCGGAATAATGAGAGAAATATAACTGAAAAATATTTCTGACCGAGTCTTGTTAATTTCAAAAATATGCCACAAAAACTTTTCGTGTGCGGCCTGATTTCAGGTGGCCTTTCGTATGCAGTTTTTTTTGCTCTATTTTAAAAACTAGGCATTTATTTAGCAAAATGCCTTTTCACATCGCTTTGAATACCTTTCCTCGTTAAAATAAGCCCTCAATCGGCAAGTTCGGTGACAATGTATTTTATGAATGAAAAAAGTGCAAAGGCAGTCCATGCTTCTTTTGTGAAATTTCGATTAAAATGTTTTGTCACCGATTTTGACGAATGAGCACTCGTTGGACGAGGAATAATGACAGAAGTATAACTGCAAAATATTTTTGACCGAATGTTTCTAGTTTCAAAAATATTCTACAAACACTTTTCGTGTGCGGCCTGATTTCAGGTGGCCTTTCCTATGCCGCTTTTTTGCTCTATTTTAAAAACTTGGCATTTATTTAGCAAAATTCCCTTTTCACATCGCTTTGTATTCCTTTCCTCGTTAAAATAAGCTCTCAATCGGCAAGATTGGTGAAAATGTATTTTGTGAATCAGAAAATTAAAGGCAATCCATGCTCCTTTCGTGAAATTTCGATAATTTTTTGTCACCGATTTGACGAGTGAGCACTCGTTGGACGCGGAATAATGACAGAAATATAACTGCAAAATATTTCTGACCGAATCTTGCTAGTTTCAAAAATATGCCACACAAACTTTTCGTGTGATGAATGACTTCAGGTGGCTTTTACTATGCAGGTTTTTTGCTCTATTTTAAAAACAAGACATTTATTTAGCAAAATTCCTCTGCACGTCGCTTTGTATTCCTTTCCTCGTTAAAATAAGCTCTCAATCGTCAAGATCGGTGACATTGTATTTTATGAATGAAAAAAGTGCAAAGGCAGTCCATGCCATTTTTGTGAAATTTCGATTAAATTTTCTTGTTACCGATTTTGACGAATGAGCACTCGTTGAACGCGGAATAATGAGAGCAATATAACTGAAAAATATTTCTGACCGAGTCTTGCTAGTTTCAAAAATATGCCACAAAAACTTTTCGTGTGCCGCCTGATTTCAGGTGGCCTTTCCTATGCAGTTTTTTTGCTCTATTTTAAAAACTTGGCATTTATTTAGCAAAATTCCTTTTAACATCGCCTTGTATTCCTTTCCTCGTTAAAATAAGCTCTCAATCGGCAAGATCGGTGACTATGTATTTTATGAACAAAAAAAGTGCAAAGGCAGTCCATGCTCCTTTCGTGAAATTTCGATAATTTTTTGTCACCGATTTTGACGAGTGAGCACTCGTTGGACGCGGAATAATGACAGAAATATAACTGCATAATATTTCTGACCAAATCTTGCTAGTTTCAAAAATATGCCACAAAAACTGTTCGTGTGCGGCATGATTTCAGTTGGCCTTTCCTATGCAGTATTGTTGCTCTATTTTAAAAACTAGACATTTATTTAGCACAATTCCTCTTCACGTCGATTTGTATTCCTTTCCTCGTTAAAATAAGCTCTCAGTCGGCACGTTCGGTGACAATGTATTTTATGAATGAAAAAAGTACAAAGGCAGTCCATGCTTCTTTTGTGAAATATCGATTAATATGTTTTGTCACCGATTTTGACGAATGAGCACTCGTTGGACGAGGAATAATGAGAGAAGTATAACTGCAAAATATTTTTGACCGAATCTTTCTAGTTTCAAAAATATTCCACAAAAATTTTCGTGTGCGGCCTGATTTCAGGTGGCCTTTCCTATGCAGTTTTTTTGCTCTATTTTAAAAACTAGGCAATTGTTTAACAAAATTTCCTTTCACATCGCTTTGTATTCCTTTCCTCGTTAAAATAAGCTCTCAATCGGCAAGATCGGTGACAATGTATTTTATGAATAAAAAAAGTGCAAAGGCAGTCCATGCTCCTTTCGTGAAATTTCGATAATAATTTGTTACCGATTTTGACGAGTGAGCACTCGTTGGACGCGAAATAATGACGGAAATATAACTGCAAAATATATCTGACCGAATCTTGCTAGTTTCACAAATATGCCACAAAAACTTTTCGTGTGCGGCCTGATTTCAAGTGGCCTTTACTATGCAGTTTTTTTGCTCTATTTTAAAAGCTAGGCATTTATTTAGCAAAACTCCTCTTCACGTCGCTTTGTATTCCTTTCCTCGTTAAAATAAGCTCTCAATCGGCAAGATCGGTGACATTGTATTTTATGAATGAAAAAAGTGCAAAGGCAGTCCATGCCATTTTTGTGAAATTTCGATTGAATTTTTTTGTCACCGATTTTGACGAATGAGCACTCGTTGAACGCGGAATACTGAGAGAAATATAACTGAAAAATATTTCTGACCGAGTCTTTCTAGTTTCAAAAATATTCCACAAAGCTTTTCGTGTGCGGCCTGATTTCAGGTGGCCTTTCCTATGCAGTTTTTTTGCTCTATTTTAAAAACCAGGCATTTATTTAGCAAAATTCCTTTTCACATCGCTTTGAGTACCTTTCCTCGTTAAAATAAGCCCTCAATCGGCAAGTTCGGTGACAACGTATTTTATGAATGAACAAAGTGCAAAGGCAGTCCATGCTGCTTCTTTTGTGAAATTTCGATTAAAATGTTTTGTCACCGATTTTGACGAATGAGCACTCGTTGGACGAGGAATAATGAGAGAAGTATAAATGAAAAATATTTTTGACCGAATCTTTCTAGTTTCAAAAATATTCCACAAAAACTTTTCGTCAAGATCGGTGACATTGTATTTTATGAATGAAAAAATTGCAAAGGCAGTCCATGCCATTTTTGTGAAATTTCGATTAAATTTTCTTGTTACCGATTTTGACGAATGAGCACTCGTTGAACGCGGAATAATGAGAGCAATATAACTGAAAAATATTTCTGACCGAGTCTTGCTAGTTTCAAAAATATGCCACAACAACTTTTCGTGTGCCGCCTGATTTCAGGTGGCCTTTCCTATGCAGTTTTTTTGCTCTATTTTAAAAACTTGGCATTTATTTAGCAAAATTCCTTTTAACATCGCTTTGTATTCCTTTCCTCGTTAAAATAAGCTCTCAATCGGCAAGATCGGTGACAATGTATTTTATGAATAAAAAAAGTGCAAAGGCAGTCCATGCTCCTTTCGTGAAATTTCGATAATTTTTTGTCACCGATTTTGACGAGTGAGCACTCGTTGGACGCGGAATAATGACAGAAATATAACTGCAAAATATTTCTGACCAAATCTTGCTAGTTTCAAAAATATGCCACAAAAACTTTTCGTGTGCGGCATGATTTCAGTTGGCCTTTCCTATGCAGTATTTTTGCTCTATTTTAAAAACTAGACATTTATTTAGCACAATTCCTCTTCACGTCGATTTGTATTCCTTTCCTCGTTAAAATAAGCTCTCAGTCGGCACGTTCGGTGACAATGTATTTTATGAATGAAAAAAGTACAAAGGCAGTCCATGCTTCTTTTGTGAAATATCGATTAAAATGTTTTGTCACCGATTTTGACGAATGAGCACTCGTTGGACGAGGAATAATGAGAGAAGTATAACTGCAAAATATTTTTGACCGAATCTTTCTAGTTTCAAAAGTATTCCACAAAAATTTTCGTGTGCGGCCTGATTTCAGGTGGCCTTTCCTATGAAGCTTTTTGCTCTATTTTAAAAACTAGTTTAACAAAATTTCCTTTCACATCGCTTTGTATTCCTTTCCTCGTTAAAATAAGCTGTCAATCGGCAAGATCGGTGACAATGTATTTTATGAATAAAAAAAGTGCAAAGGCAGTCCATGCTCCTTTCGTGAAATTTCGATAATTTTTTGTTACCGATTTTGACGAGTGAGCACTCGTTGGACGCGAAATAATGACAGAAATATAACTGCAAAATATTTCTGACCGAATCTTGCTAGTTTCACAAATATGCCACAAAAACTTTTCGTGTGCGGCATGATTTCAATTGGCCTTTCCTATGCAGTATTTTTGCTCTATTTTAAAAACTAGACATTTATTTAGCAAAATTCCTCTTCACGTCGATTTGTATTCATTTCCTCGTTAAAATAAGCTCTCAATCGGCAAGTTCGGTGACAATGTATTTTATGAATGAAAAAAGTGCAAAGGCAGTCCATGCTTCTTTTGTGAAATATCGATTAAAATGTTTTGTCACCGATTTTGACGAATGAGCACTCGTTGGACGAGGAATAATGAGAGAAGTATAACTGCAAAATATTTTTGACCGAATGTTTCTAGTTTCAAAAATATTCCACAAACACTTTTCGTGTGCGGCCTGATTTCAGGTGGCCTTTCCTATGCAGTTTTTTTACTCTATTTTAAAAACTAGGCATTTATTTAACAAAATTCCCTTTCACATCGCTTTGTATTCCTTTCTTCGTTAAAATAAGCTGTCAATCGGCAAGATCGGTGACAATGTATTTTATGAATAAAAAAAGTGCAAAGGCAGTCCATGCTCCTTTCGTGAAATTTCGATAATTTTTTGTTACCGATTTTGACGAGTGAGCACTCGTTGGACGCGAAATAATGACAGAAATATAACTGCAAAATATTTCTGACCGAGTCTTGTTAGTTTCAAAAATATGCCACAAAAACTTTTCGTGTGCGGCCTGATTTCAGGTGGCCGTTCGTATGCAGTTTTTTTTTGCACTATTTTAAAAACTAGGCATTTATTTAGCAAAATGCCTTTTCACATCGCTTTGAATACCTTTCCTCGTTAAAATAAGCCCTCAATCGGCAAGTTCGGTGACAATGTATTTTATGAATGAAAAAAGTGCAAAGGCAGTCCATGCTTCTTTTGTGAAATTTCGATTAAAATGTTTTGTCACCGATTTTGACGAATGAGCACTCGTTGGACGAGGAATAATGAGAGAAGTATAACTGCAAAATATTTTTGACCGAATGTTTCTAGTTTCAAAAATATTCCACAAACACTTTTCGTGTGCGGCCTGATTTCAGGTGGCCTTTCCTATGCCGCTTTTTTGCTCTATTTTAAAAACTTGGCATTTATTTAGCAAAATTCCCTTTTCACATCGCTTTGTATTCCTTTCCTCGTTAAAATAAGCTCTCAATCGGCAAGATTGGTGAAAATGTATTTTATGAATGAGAAAATTAAAGGCAATCCATGCTCCTTTCGTGAAATTTCGATAATTTTTTGTCACCAATTTGACGAGTGAGCACTTGTTGGACGCGGAATAATGACAGAAATATAACTGCAAAATATTTCTGACCGAATCTTGCTAGTTTCAAAAATATGCCACAAAAACTTTTCGTGTGCGGCCTGACTTCAGGTGGCTTTTACTATGCAGTTTTTTTGCTCTATTTTAAAAACAAGACATTTATTTAGCAAAATTCCTCTGCACGTCGCTTTGTATTCCTTTCCTCGTTAAAATAAGCTCACAATCGTCAAGATCGGTGACATTGTATTTTATGAATGAAAAAAGGGCAAAGGCAGTCCATGCCATTTTTGTGAAATTTCGATTAAATTTTTTTTTTCACAGATTTTGACGAATGAGCACTCGTTGAACGCGGAATAATTAGAGAAATATAAATGAAAAATATTCCTGACCGAATCTTGCTAGTTTCAAAAATATGCCACAAAAACTTTTCGTGTGCGGCATGATTTCCGTTGGCCTTTCCTATGCAGTATTTTTGCTCTATTTTAAAAACTAGACATGTATTTAGCAACATTCCTCTTCACGTCGATTTGTATTCCTTTCCTCGTTAAAATAAGCTCTCAATCGGAAAGTTCGGTGACAATGTATTTTATGAATGAAAAAAGTGCAAAGGCAGTCCATGCTTCTTTTGTGAAATTTCGATTCAATTTTTTTGTCACCGATTTTGACGAATGAGCACTCGTTGGACGCGGAATAATGAGAGAAGTATAAATGAAAAATATTTCTGACCGAATCTTGCTAGTTTCAAAAATATGCCACAAAAACTTTTCGTGTGCGGCATGATTTCCGTTGGCCTTTCCTATGCAGTATTTTTGCTCTATTTTAAAAACTAGACATATATTTAGCAACATTCCTCTTCACGTCGATTTGTATTCCTTTCCTCGTTAAAATAAGCTCTCAATCGGAAAGTTCGGTGACAATGTATTTTATGAATGAAAAAAGTGCAAAGGCAGTCCATGCTTCTTTTGTGAAATTTCGATTCAATTTTTTTGTCACAGATTTTGACGAATGAGCACTCGTTGAACGCGGAATAATTAGAGAAATATAACTGAAAAATATTTCTGACCGAATCTTTCTAGTTTCAAAAATATGCCACAAAAACTTTTCGTGTGCGGCAGGATTTCCGTTGGCCTTTCCTATGCAGTATTTTTGCTCTATTTTAAAAACTAGACATATATTTAGCAACATTCCTCTTCACGTCGATTTGTATTCCTTTCCTCGTTAAAATAAGCTCTCAATCGGAAAGTTCGGTGACAATGTATTTTATGAATGAAAAAAGTGCAAAGGCAGTCCATGCTTCTTTTGTGAAATTTCGATTCAATTTTTTTGTCACCGATTTTGACGAATGAGCACTCGTTGGACGCGGAATAATGAGAGAAGTATAAATGAAAAATATTTCTGACCGAATCTTGCTAGTTTCAAAAATATGCCACAAAAACTTTTCGTGTGCGGCATGATTTCCGTTGGCCTTTCCTATGCAGTATTTTTGCTCTATTTTAAAAACTAGGCATTTATTTAGCAAAATTCCTTTCCACATCGCTTTGAATACCTTTCCTCGTTAAAATAAGCCCTCAATCGGCAAGTTCGGTGACAATGTATTTTATGAATGAACAAAGTGCAAAGGCAGTCCATGCTGCTTCTTTTGTGAAATTTCGATTAAAATTTTTTGTCACCGATTTTGACGAATAAGCACTCGTTGGACGCGGAATAATGAGAGAAGTATAACTGAAAAATATTTTTGACCGAATCTTTCTAGTTTCAAAAATATTCCACAAAAACTTTTCGTCAAGATCGGTGACTTTGTATTTTATGGATGAAAAAAGTGCAAAGGTAGTCCATGCTTCTTTTGTGAAATTTCGATTAAAATGTTTTGTCACCGATTTTGACGAATGAGCACTCGTTGGACGAGGAATAATGAGAGAAGTATAACTGCAAAATATTTTTGACCGAATGTTTCTAGTTTCAAAAATATTCCGCAAACACTTTTCGTGTGCGGCCTGATTTCAAGAGGTCTTACCTATGCCGCTTTTTTGCTCTATTTTAAAAACTAGACATTTATTTAGCAAAATTCCCTTTTCACATCGCTTTGTATTCCTTTCCTCGTTAAAATAAGCTCTCAATCGGCAAGATTGGTGGAAATGTATTTTAGGAATAAGAAAATTAAAGGCAATCCATGCTCCTTTCGTGAAATTTCGATAATTTTTTGTCACCGATTTTGACGAGTGAGCACTCGTTGGACGCGGAATAATGACAGAAATATAACTGCAAAATATTTCTGACCGAATATTGCTAGTTTCACAAATATGCCACAAAAACTTTTCGTGTGCGGCATGATTTCAGTTGGCCTTTCCTATGCAGTATTTTTGCTCTATTTTAAAAACTAGACATTTATTTAGCAAAATTCCTCCGCACGTCGCTTTGTATTCCTTTCCTCGTTAAAATAATAGTTGGTACATTGGGTTTTATTGATGGCAAATACATCTGATTGGAGCCTGTGTTATCTAGGATGAATATCTGGTACGACCCAACAAATGTCCAGTTTAAATGCCCTTGAGGACGGAAATGAGTGGCTCAAGACCTCTCAGTGGAAAAACGGATATGAATAAGTAATTGATGATTAGGATAAATGGATTTGGATAAGTAATTGATTAGGATAAATTTTAATGATTGATCGATTCGGGTAAACAACAACAATTGATCGATTGATTAGGGTAAATTCTAATAAATGATTTGGATAAACTCTAATGAGTAATTAATTTGGATAAATTATTTGGATAAACTCTAATGAGTAGTTAATTTGGATAAATTTTTAACAAATGATTTGGATAAATCTAATGAGGAATTAATTTGGATAAATTCTAATAAACAACCGATTTGGATAAATTTTCATGAATAAATGACTAGGAACAATTTCCAATTGAATGAGTGATTGACTTGGATAAAATCTGGGTGAGATTTGTATCCGATTGAACGATTGAACGAGAAATGCGTCTGAATGAGAATATACGTCAGTACGGTACCTGTCAGTAAGATTGCTATATCAGTAATTTTGTACAAATCGCAATTCGATTAGGCGGAGATCTTGTGACCGACCCGGATACGGAACGTAAAAAACTTTCCTCTCTAAGATGCAAAAATCCCTTAAATCTCTATATTTAAAAGTATACAGGCGTATATAAGTGTAAAAATATACAGGCGTATATAGGTGTGAAAACTATACGCGTAAAAATATATATAGGCGTATATGGGCGTAAACCTATACGCGTAAAAAATTTTTCTCTAAGATGCAAAAATCCCTTAAATGCAAAAATCCCTTAAACGTCTATGTGTAAAACTCTATAGGAGTAAAAAACTATACGCGTAAAAATTTTCCAAAGTCGCAAAAATCCCTTAATACTCTTCTCAAAGTCGCAAGGATGTAAAAATCTTATCTCGAAGGTGCAAAATCCTTCTCTAAGGCACAAAATCGTCAAAAAGCTCATCTCTAAGGCACAAAATCATCAAAGGTGCAAAAATGAATGTCCCTAAAAGGCACAAAAATGAATGTCTCTCAAAGGTGCAAAAATGAATGTCTCCAAAAAGCGCAAAATGAATGTCTCTCAAAGGTGCAAAAATGAATGTCTCTCAAAGGTGCAAAAATGAATGTCTCTAAAGGCGCAAAAATGAATGTCTCTCAAAGGCGCAAAAATGAATGTCTCTCAAAGGTGCAAAAATGAATGTCTCTCAAAGGTGCAAAAAGTACAAAAAGTACAAAAAGTGGCCCTAAAATGAATATCCTTTTGGCATGAACATCTCCAAACTGAATGTTTCTCAGGCCTGAAACTCTCCAAACACTCTCAAAACGCCCCCAGAAACGAATGCCCCTCAGGCGTGAACATCTCCAACACTACACCCAAAATGAATGTTTTCTTTTTCATTTCCCATTATTATGCTCATTTTTGATCGTGTTTTTTATATGGACTCATAGTATTTTATTTTTGTAACCTTATAATTTATCATGTACATTTATAAGATTGTAATCTTGCGTACATTACCAGCTTGTAAATAAATTGAATTGAAATTTAATTGAATTATTCATTAGGCCTGAACATCTACTATAATTTGTATGTTCTGGATTCCAATAACCCCAAATTTATGTTCTGAGTTCCGAAAGTCAACAAGTGCACAAATGTAAGGTCTGAGCGAAAGGTCTAAGTATAAGGTCGCAAGATCTGAGTGCCAGGTCAGGTCCGGTCTGAGAATACAAAGCAGATGTGAATAGTCGGTGTGAATATAAAGTGGATGTGAATGGACGGGCCAAAGAATATAAGCCAGTTATGAATGGTCGGGTCAGAGAATATAAGCCAGTTATGAATGGTCGGGTCAGAGAATATAAGCCAGTTATGAATGGTCGGGTCAGAGAATATAAGCCAGTTATGACTGGTCGGGTCAGAGAATATAAAACAGTTGTGAAAAGTGTAGGTGTAGTGCTGATTAAATGTTTGAGGCCTATGGTAAGATGAAGTGGGGCCGTGTAGCCCAAGCTAAGTGTGTATGTGTGGTAACCATGGCCGTACAGGCATCTATTTGGCCTTGCTCAACGCGTTTCACCCGAGCCATCGGGATCATCAGGAGTTTTATTACATATGCTCATGTTGAGGCATGTAAGCATTTGTATCATCTGTTGTATTGTATTGTGGGTACCATGTACATAATTGATGTGTTAATGTGCTGTGTTAAAAACACAATAACTATTAATTCAATCACCAAGTGAGTAAGAGTCGCGATAATCACTAAGCATTAAATATTAGAACAACCCATACGCATTAAATAAGTATTGAGATAATCATAAAGTGAGTATTGAGATAATCATAAGGTAAGTATTCGAACAAGCAATGAGTAAGTATTGAGATATAAGTAAGTATTAAAACATTAAGATATAAGTAAGTATTAAAACATTAAGTGAGTAAGTGCCCAGATAATCAAGTGAGTATTAAACATTAAGTAAGTATTAAATCAATCATTAAGTAAGTATTAAATCAATCATTAAGTAAGTATTAAATAAGTATTAAATCAATCATTATGTGAGTATTAAATCTATCATTAAGTAAACATTTCAGAAGAAACAACAAGTGACATGTCAACCCAGATCAAGTATAGAAAAATTAACAAGTGACATGTCCACCCAGATTAAGTATAGAAATCAAGTTACGTTAGAAATCAAGTTATGTTAGGACAATCATCTATATGTAGATGTTAGAATAGTCATCCATATGTAACCGTTAGAACAAGTAAACATGTCCGACCAGATCAAGTAACATGTCCGACCAGATCAAGTAACATGTCCGACCAGATCAAGTACAGAACGATTGATGTTAAGCCAATCAACCAAGTACAGAACGATTGATGTTAAACCAATCACACATATGTGATTGTTAGAACAGTCAACCATATCCAAAAATGACCGTTATAGCAGTCAACAAGTAACATGTCCGCCTAGGACAACTACCGCATTGATTAATGGAGTACTGAAAGGACCGATAGAGTACTGAAAAGACCGATAGAGTACTGAAAAAGACTTTACACAAATTCCTCAACCCTACATGTGACGAAAAACCCTTTGGCTGCAGTAATGGATTCATCAATCATTCCACTCGACAGTCATATGATAGTCAATTCGATAATCATATGACAGTCAAATTAAGAAATGAGAAAATGAGACATCCCAAATGAGAAAGTGAGATATCCCAAGTGACGTTGAAGTTAAAGTTAAAGTTAAAAACGTCCCAAATGGAAGTTGATGTCAAAAAACATCACAGTTGGAACAGTACAAAGTTGAAACAATCCAAATGAAAACAGTAACGGTTCAAAATCATATCACAAATAAAAAACGGTAACGGTTTAAATCATATCACAAATGAAACAGCAACAGTTCTAAAAGTCACATACGAAAACATCCAAATGAAAACAGTAACGGTTCAAAATATTACAAATGAAACAGCAACAGTTCCAAAAGTCACATACGAAACAGCAACAGTTCCAAAAGTCACATACGAAACAGCAACAGTTCCAAAATTAAAGTTGAAGTTGAAATTGAGGTCAACTACGAAACAGCAACAGTTCCAAAATTAAAGTTGAAGTTGAGGTCAATGGCGTCCCAAATGAAACAGTAACATCTCAAAAATTAAAGTGGAAGTTAAGGTCAATAGCGTCCCAAATGAAACAGTAACATCTCAAAAATTAAAGTGGAAGTTGAAGTTAAGGTCAATAGCGTCCCAAATGAAACAGTAACATCTCAAAGATTGCATCACAAATGAAACAGTGACATATAAACTGAAACAGTACCATCTCAAAGACTGTGTCACAAATGAAACAGTAACATGGGCTTCAACTAAACAGTAACAGCAACACAGGTCTCAATCAATTGAGTGCAGTAAAGCAACATGGGGCTCAATCAATTGAGTGCAGATGTCGGTGCAGACGATAATGGGTCATTGTTCAAGACGTCTAGAATTTGGAGACGTTGTCCAAACCAATATATCCAATTCGTCTAGAATTTGGAGAAGTAGTCTAAAATAATATATCCAATTCGTCTGGAATTTGGAGAAGTTGTCTAAAATAATATATCCAATTCATCTAGAATTTGGAGAAGTAGTCTAAAACAATATATCCAATTCGTCTAGAATTTGGAGAAGTAGTCTAAAACAATATATCCAATTCGTCTAGAATTTGGAAATTTGTAAATATCCAGACCATAACTATGGAAATGGAAATTTGTAAATATCCAGAATAAATAATAGTGCTTACTATAAAATTTGTGAATATCTAGAATAAAATTATATGAATATCTAGAATAAAATTAGTGAATATCTAGAATAAAATTATAGTGCCTACAATAAATTTTGTGAACATCCAGAATAAATTTAGAATAAAATTATGTGAATATCCGGAATAAACGGAATAAAATTATAGTGCCTACAATAAAATAAATTAAATTAATTCTATACCTTGGTCCAAGTGTCAATCAAATGCCGCAGAAAATATTAGAATCAAGTTATAACTCCCACGTCCAAATGTATAAGCCTTTCCGTATGTTGGGGTTTTTAGGAATGTTCTCGCTATTCCTACGCTGGGGTATTTTTCTCCTTGTGTCCTTTTGGAACCTTTCGGAATCTCCAGATGATCCACTGGAAATTCCTCCTGTAGGTGAATTCGTGAGATGCTAAAGATGCGAGCCGTTGATAAATATGTGAGCCGATGAATATCTGAGCTGATAGTGGGCGATGAATCTATATTATGTGAGCTGATAGTAGGCCCTGACAAATATGTGAGACGTGATAATTATGTGAGCTGATGAATCGATAAATATGTAAGCCGATAGTAAGCCCCTATGAACCGATAATAGGCCCTTATGAATTCGTGGGATGATAATAGATCCTATGAAGAATATGGCCTCATGAAGAGTATGTCAAATTCCTGGAAAAGTTATGAATACTGATATTTGAATCTCGTCCGAAAGATGATAATAGATCTTATGAAGAATATGTCCTCATGAAGAGTATGTCAAATTCCTGGAAAAGTTATGAATACTGATATTTGAATCTCGTCCGAAAGATGATAATAGATCTTATGAAGAATATGTCCTCATGAAGAGTATGTCAAATCTCGTCCGAAAATTTCAAGGCTATCTGATGAATTCGTGAGATGACGATAGGTGCTTATGAAGAATAAACCAACCTGAATCCTTATGAAGAATATGTCCCCATGAAGACTGTATCCTAATGAATCCTTGTGAAGAATGTGTCATCATGAAACCTTATGAAGAATATGTCAAATTTCTGGAAAGTTATAAATATTTCTAAAAATATATCGTCCAAAAACTCAAAGAATTACCCTCAACTTAGAACATACCCGAAAATGAAAAGTCAAAAGCCCCAACGAGCGCTCCAACTCTAAAACTCAAGAGTCCCAATTTCCATTTATCCGTATATTAATTAAATAAAAGATTCCGTTTTATATTAATTACAAGATCCCGTTTTATATTAATTACAACATCCCGTTTTATAAAAGCTAACATAGGATTCCGTTTATCAAAGAGTAACTTAATTAAAAGATTAAAGGAGTAAATTAATTAAAAGTTTCCGGTTTTCAAAGAACTAGTTCAGGATTCAGTTTTTTCAAAGAACTAGTGCAGGATTCAATTGTTTATGGTGAGAAGTATGAGTGAGATTGAAGTTGAAATTCCTGGCAACTGCGATAATCAATTCGAGCTCGTAGAACATATGTAGAGTACGTGTAGAGTACGTGTAGAATATGTATAAATTGTGTGTGAAAATTATGTATACAATGTGTGTGTTGTAGAATATGTGTAGAGCAAATAATAATAATATTATCCGTGTAATAAGTTGTACCTCAGTGTTGCCTGTTGAATCACTGCTAGTACAGAGGGCCATCTGTGGGAAATGCTGGTAATCATCCTGTTTGTAGGAACCGCCGTAGTACCAGGGGAGTGTCGTTCCAGTTGCGGTTATGGTTATGTCATTCGTCGTTGCTTCGGCATATGTCGCTGTAAGCATTGCTGTAGTGTTGTCGCTGTAGTACCGTCGTAGTATTGTCGCTGTAAATCTTGTAGTGGCATTTGTCACCATGAGCGCTATTTCAAGACAGGGCCGTGTGTTTGCGTTGTACTGTCCATATGTAAACAACCAACTAATTAACCATTGCTGAAAAGGTATTGCATTGCCGAAAAACTATTGCATTTGATTTGCAAAATTAATGTGTTCATTCACAAACGAATCAATCTATACGATCTGTGTTTGATGAGCTGATTTAAGTGATTTAAGTGATTCGTGCCAGTGTGACTATTTACCATTCTACATTATTATCCTATTTTATATCCTGTATACTGACTGCGTTTTCACTTTTATATTCTATTCTGTATTCTGACTGTGTTAAAATCTGCTGATTGTGTTCCAACCTTTTGCTAATTCATATATCGTATCGTATCTATACAGTTGAGTGCTTCGTGCTCTCTACTGTAAATGTGATTTTTACCGCAATGAGTCTGTTCACTGTTCCTTCTTCTATTATATATTGCTAAATAACGTTGTGTTTTTTGATAATGTCAACTAGCTTTTAATTACTCGATGTATCTAACGTTGTGTCTTTTGATAATGTCAACTAGCTTAGGTTCTTTAATAAATGATTTTTCTGTGGTTCTATAATAAATGATTCTCTGTTCTATTCTACTCCATTCTAATCTATAATAAATGATTTCCAGATATCTGAAAATGCCCCTCCCTAGGTCATGTGAATATGTCCGTCCCTAGGTCATGTGAATATGTCCGTCCATAGGTCATGTGAATGTGTATATTTTCAGATCTCCGAAAAATCTCCAAGTTAGGAGTTCAAAACCAACACTGAAACAATGTTCAGATCTCTGAAAAACCTCCAAGTTAGGAGTTCAAAACCAACACTGAAACAATGTCGCCGTGATTGTCATTCACCGCTATGATCATAAGTCGCACCGTCATTGCGGATGGCACTTACAGGGTTTCATTTATATATAGGGTTTCACTTATGGGGTTTCATTTATAGGGTTTCACCTATGGGGTCATATTTAGGGTTTCACTTTTAGGCTCATACTTACGGACCGCATTCACGGGTCTTATTTATAGGATCTCATTTACGGGACCAGTCAGTATCCCATTTTCGCTCCTGCGGGATTGGCCAGTATCTCATTCCCGCTCAAACACGACATTATGTGGGAATCATATTCCTCTCAGCATGAACTTATGTGAGTGATCACATCTGTATGAATGGACACTTATGTGAGTGATCACATCTGTATGAATGGACACTTATGGCCCTGTGTATCTGAATATGAATATGAATATGAACATGAACCCTCTTCAACAAGTTATGAATAGATAATAGAAATTAGAAAAATCCATGTTCTGAATGGATAATAGAAAAACTCCACGTTCTCCGAATATGTATCTGAATCACCCCCCGTAAGACGACTAGATAGATTCTGTAACTGAATCTCCATTCAGAAGGATGCTTTGAGAAAAATGAATCCTTCATCGGGATAAGAATTGAAAATGAAATTGAAATTGGATCCCATTCAGCAGGATGATTTGAGAACATAATAAATCATTCACCGGGATCAAAATTGAATTACATTCAGTGGGATTAGAATTGAATCATTCATCGGGATCAAAATTGAATTACATTCAGTGGGATTAGAATTGAATTCCACTCAGCGGGAAGAGATAATTAGAATACACTCGCGCTATATGTATCTCATTTCAGCTGGATCAGAATACAATGACGCTATATGTATCTTCTTATTCAGCTGGATTAGAATGAATCCCATCCAGCGGAATGCACTCATGCTATATGTCTATTCAGGAAGAATGCTTGGGAGAAAAATCCTCGAGAAATTTGGAATGCACTCATGTTATATGTAACTAAATCTCTGAGAAAATTGGAATGCTTTCATGTGATATGTATATTAACTAAATCTCTATCCAGGAAGAATGTTTTCTGAGAAATATGCCTTTGAGAAAAAACAACAAATCCTTCATCGAGAAAAAACATTGGAAATGAATCATCATAATGATGGAAACGCTTCATTACAGGAACCCATTAGAATAAACTCTTTTTAATATACTCTTTTTAATAATGGAAACGCTCAAATATAGGAACCCATTAGAATAAATTCCTTAATATGGAAATCTTACTATTAAGAAAACACTTCAATATAGGGACCCATTAAAATAAATTCCTATTATTAAGAAAACACTTCAATATAGGAACCTATTAGAACAAATTCTTTAATATGGAAATCCTATTATTAAGAAATACCTCAATATAATGGAAACGCTCAAATATAGGAACCCATTAGAATAAATTCTTAAATATGGAAATCTTATTATTAAGAAAACACCTCAATATAGGAAATTATTAGGACAGAAACCTTATTACTATTATCTTACTATGATAGATTCTTTAAAATAAAAATTTTTATTATGATAGATTCTTTAAAATAAAAATTTTTCATATAATAGATAATTAAGTTAAAACAATAAGAATGAATTTGTTAATGGATAATTAAGTTAAACCAATAGGAAAGAATTTTGTTATGATATAATCCGTTATTCGTACAATAGATAAATAGACAGTCTCCAACAGGCAGAGAATCTGCCGTAATTAAACAGATAGCTCCTTGCAAGATGGATGTGTATCACTGGCAAGATGGATATGTAATCACTGGCAAGATGGATATGTAATCACTGGGTCCATGCAAGATGGATGTGTATCACTGGCAAGATGGATATGTAATCACTGGCAAGATGGATATGTAATCACTGGGTCCAGTGAGATGGAAGTGTAATCACTGGGTCCAGTGAGACGGACATATATATAGTCACTGGGTCCAGAGTATGCCCATCTGAAAATGGTAAAATATTTGTAATTTAATGTAGGAATGTGCCTATCTGCTTCCATCTAATGCACATCCTTTGAGTCTAAGTTCTACGAGTATGTATGTATATGTACCTTCTTGTTAGGTTGATTTAGTTATTCGAGGTTGATCTTCTAATTAAGTTGATCTATTCTATCAGGGTTCGTCCCGTTGAGTTGGTTATTGATGGCTGACTATATGTCTTCTTGTTAGGTTGATTTATTAGTCAGGTTGATTTACCTAGTCGGGTTTGATCTAATAAGTAAAGGTTGGCCTAGTTAGTCGGGTTTGATCTAATTAGTAAGGGTTGATCTAGTTAGTCAGGGTTGATTTACTTGGTCGGGGTCGATTTACTTGGTCGGGGTCGATTTACTTGGTCGGGGTCGGGGTTGTTCCTCTCATTAGTCAAGGTTGATATACTTGGTCAGGTTTGTTCTTCTCATTAATTGCTTGTGTACCTATGTCTATGTGCATAGGTCTGCGTACATAGTTCGTTCCTGCGTCCATTTAGTTCATTCAGTACAATTATTGTGGGTTAACACAATGACAGTACGTATTGTGTACATCTATAATTCTTCAATTAGTTAATCTCATTTATTGTGGGTTAACACAATGGTAGTACGTATTGTGTCCATACAATGGTAGTACGGGAATATGCTCTATAATTAAGTATCGATTGAATAAATGCCTTTCAGGTATTGATTGAATCCCTTTCAGGTATCGGTTGAGTCTTGTGAAAGTACCAATTGAGTCATGCTTAGATATCCGTTGGATCGCGTGTGGATAATCGCGTCTGTGCATCATGAGTGGATAAATACGTCTGTGCTGATGCATATGTGGTCGTAGAGTCGCTGCATGTTTGTGCTGATGCATATGTGGTCGTAGAATCACTGCATGTTTGCGAATCCTGCATGGACTGCTGTGTGGTCGTAGAGTCACTGCATGTTTGCGAATCCTGCATGGACTGCTGTGTGGTATTCCCACATACTCTGTGTATGGGTGTACTGTTATGTTGAATGATGTCATGGATGTTAATTATCTCAAAGATGTCCTGTACATAGACATTCTCAGTAAGTATATCTGTGTCCATATCTGTGTCCATATCCTTGTCCATATCTGTGTCCATATCCTTGTCCATATCCTTGTCCTTGGTAAGTACCTCTATGTCCATCTCCGTGGTACTTCCAATTTTGTTTATTTCTTCCGTGTTTATAATGATGTCTGTGTCCTTGATCTCTTTAAAATCAGCCTTGTCAACAAGGGTGTTATTAGTAGTGTTCATGTGAGTATTCATGTCAATAGCAGCATTGTCAATATCGGTGTTATCAATAGTTTCCGTGTAATTGATGGTTCCCGTGTAGGTGTCGGTATTGAATGTTTCAGAATTGACTGTATCGGTGTTGAATGTTTCAGTACCATTTATATCCCTCAAGTCAATAATCTCGGTATTATTAAAGGCTTCTATGTAGGTGGTAGCCTTAATGGCTTTTACGTAGGTGGTATCCATGTAGGTATCATTTAAGCTGTGGATGTCGTTGTCGTTGTCATAGGTGTCATAGGTGTTATAGGTTCCGTTGACATAGGCGTCATAGGTTTCGTTGATGTAGTCGTGTCCTTCACTGCTGTATTGGTTGAGAACGTTGAAGTCGTTGAAATCGTTGAAGAAGTGCTCACTTTGTTCACATTCTTGACTATGCGGTGGTGTTGTGCGTTGAATCTGGTGATGCAATTTAGAATCGGATTATTCAATGGTATTACCGTACAACCATTATTGCGGTGGTATGTGTTCATGTACGCACCTATGAATCTCCATGCCTTCTCATACGATTTGTCTCTGTATAAAATTTTGTATTGTTCTCTCGTGTTATGTTTATGGAGTGAGTTGTGTAATTTCACAACTCTGTTGTGATTTGTATTGTATGTGATGGTATTCTGTATGTTGTTCCTGTCTGTGTATGTTATGTATGTCGTTCTGCAATTTTTGCATTTAAATGTGATGATACTGTACCAGTCTCCTGGTGAATATTTGTTTGAATCTATGCTTGGTTTTAGCATGTGTGCATGTCTGTTCGCTACTGGTGTATGGCTGTCCCTACCGGTGTATGGTTGGCTACTACTGGTGTATGGTTGGCTACTACCGGTGTATGGTTGGCTACTACTGGTGTATGGGCGTGTGTATGCGTGTGTGTATATGTGTGTGTATATGCGTGGTCGTGTGCGTGAATGTGTGTATATGTGTTTGTTTTTGGTGTGCTTGTTTCTCGTATGTGTGTGTGTGTGTACCCGTAGCTGTTTCTATGCCTCCTATTTTTGTGCGCTTCTAGTTTGTGTGCCCTATATCTGTTAGTTATTGTTTTTTTTTTAGTTATTTTTTGTTTCAATTTGTCTCCCTGTTTGTTGAATGGTATTGGGATGATGTGTCTAGACAGGTGTCGTATATGTCTCAAGTAGTTATTGGTATGTCTGTCGATATATGGAACTCTTACTAATTTTTCATGGTGTCTGGCGAAAGATTTCGTTGGATGGAAGGAAATACGTTCCTCGTACGTGTCTCGTTGCATATCCTCTAAGGTAAGTCTGAACTTTATATTCAAAATATCGTTTAGTTGAGTTAGGATGTTTCCTTCTAAGATCGTCCGGCTTAAAACTGTGGTGATGCAATCTTTTATTATCGCCTCCGGATAGTTATTTTCCATCATCTCAATAATTAGGGTGTCCATGACCTCCGAAATGTACTCTTGGTCCGTGCTTTGTAGTGCTTGTTGTACCCTGTGTATAAGGGTGTTGTACTTATATTGTGCTGGCTGGCTGGAGTGAAAGTTGATGAGTCTATTAGAGGCAATAGGCTTTTTGTACCATTTGGTCTTGAAACCCTCCTCCGTGTCTATTATCGTGACGTCCAAGAAGTTAACTATCTCCGTGTCACCTTCATCTAGAATAGTGGGCATTTTCAAGTTGTGGCTCAACATTTTGGCTATCATGTGTATATTAGCAGTTTTCGCATATATTAGGATATCATCTATGTATATCCTCATGAACTTTAATCCCATGCCGATAAGTCCTTTATATATTTTGTTGACTTGAAAATCTATGTAGATCTGTGCATATTTTCCCGATGTGATGCCACCCATAGGAACCCCTCTGGTTTGTTTATAACGTTTCTCCCGCTATTTTGAAATAGTTGGCCGCATGGATATCAAAATCTATGAGGCTCATCAGGGTAATTAGGTTATATTTGTTGGACATGTGTAGACTTACTTTGGTTTTTATTATGTGTATCAGCTCTTTTTTTTTTTTTTTTTTTTTTATATTATTAAGCCAAGCTCAGGGGATACCCTATGATGCAAAGCACAGCATGGCAGGAAGGAGATAGGGAAAGGATTAGGGGATATGAGGAGAGTGGCGGAGGTGCCGATGTATGTCGCCCTTAAACTTCCGCAGATTGTACGCCGGAGGAAAAACAGAAGATGGTAAGCTGTTCCACATTCGCACTGTTCGGGATAAAAAAGCATCACGGAATTTTACTGTACGGCCGAAAGTAATTTGAAGGGTTAAAGGATGTGCGCGGTTTGCAGCGCGAGTATTGCGTGCAGGAATCATTCTACAAGGGATTAGACTAGATATTTCATCAGAACATTGACCATGCATATAGCGATAAAGGAGCGAAAGGCATCCAACATTGCGGCGGTGCTCGAGTGAGTCGATATGACAAGTTATTGCCAAATCGCCAATGAGCTTGAAGGCTCTCTTTTGGACAATATCCAATGAAGCTAAGGCTGTGCGACCAGCCCCGGCCCATATATGGGAGTTGTACTCCATTCTAGATCTAATGTAGGACTTGTAGAGGAGCGCTAGATTTGACGGGCTGAAATATTTCTTACACCTTTTCAGAAATCCAAGACATTTCGATGCTTCTTTGGCAACAGAGAAGATGTGATCTGTCCAGTTTAACTTACTGGAAATATTAATGCCAAGAATGCTTAGTGACGGTGAATCAGAAATTAATGCTCCATCAAAAGAAACGGGTGTGGTTAAGTTATGATCTTGTTTTAATGAGATAAGACAGCTTTGGGACTTTGATGCATTGAATTCGACGCGATTCGCTTTGCCCCAAGCGAGGATATTGTTAAGATCGTTATTCAATGATCTAGTCATGCAATCTCGTTTAACACATGCAGCATTCCCCCTGGATTCCGCAAGAGTGTCAAAGGAGTAAGCGAAATCAAGAGTACTGTCATCTGCGAAACTATGGATGGGATTGAAAGTAAGGGAAAGCAGATCATTAATGAAAATTAAAAAGAGAGTTGGAGAGATAACAGAGCCTTGAGGTACACCGGCATTTATGGGATGCGGTTCAGATGTAACGCCATCTAATACAACACGTATTTGGCGACTAGATAGGAAACTTTCAATCCATAATAGAAGAGGAGGGGAGAGACCAAGTGCTTTGAGTTTGGCTAAAAGGGCTGGATGCCAGACTCTATCAAAGGCTTTTGAAATATCTAGGGCAACGATTTTAGACTCACCAAAATTGTGAAGACTACGGTTCCAACGTTCCGTAAGAAAAGTCAGCAAGTCTCCAGATGAGCGTCCAGCTCGGAAGCCATATTGGCGATCGTTGATGAGATGATTAGTTTCAAGATACTTCATTAATTTAGAGTTAATGATAGATTCAAAAACCTTTGAAAGAATCGAAGTGATCGCAATTGGTCGATAATTTGAGGGATCGCTACCCTCTCCCTTCTTGGGAATAGGCTGAACGTGAGCTAGCTTCCAAGCAGTTGGAAATTTTCCTGTCGAATAAGACAAGTAGAAGAGTTTGCGCAGAGGTTTAGCCAAGGAAGAGGCGCAGCTTTTAATTAACAGGGGCGAAAAACCATCAGGGCCTGCGGCTTTGGAGACGTTGATCCCCTTAAGGACCCTGAACACATCCCTCGTACGAATGTGTATTGGCTCTTGTACACATTCACACGGGCGATGCAAAACAGGTGTTTGTGAAGTTGGTGGAAGGCGAGAATTTGAAGCGAATCTAGCAGCTAAAATATTAGCTTTATCCAGGGAGTCAACAATCACTTCACCATTATTAAGTAGTGAAGGTATAGAGGAACTGGTGAAATTGTTCCTGATGGTTTTGACCAGGGACCAGAAACCTTTGCTACCTTTGCGGCTTGCCAAGATTCTTTGTCTAATATTCTGGTCAAAAAGAAATTTTTCTCTCTGGATAATGGACTTGCAGGTGTTCCGTGCAGTCTTGTAGACTTGTTTCATTTCCGGACATGGATGCAATTGATAGGCGCGAAAAGCAGACTCTTTCGCTTTTATAGCTTGGTTGCACTTATCGTTAAACCAGGAGCGATCATGCTGTTGTTGAGACCTGCTGTAAGAATACGGAATGTATTCACGCATGCCAAGATTTAGTATGTTACTAAATTGTAATGTGCATTCATCAACATCCCTCGCAGCAAAACAGACCGACCAATCAATTTCTTTAAGATACTTATTGAGACTTTCCCAATCAGCATTCTTATAGTGCCAAAGAAGCCTACTTGAAGGTGGAGCAGTTGGGCGGCACAGGTTTGAGGTGGTAAATTGAGCCGTGATTAAACAATGGTCTGAATTTCCAAGAGGGGAACCGACTGAAATGGAATATTTGTCAGGATGGGATGTTAGAAACAAGTCGAGTAAATTAGCTTTATCTCCAGCTGCATCAGGAATTCGCGTTGGTGCATCCACTAGCTGTTGCAAATTAAATGATTCACAGAAGAGTTCAACGAAACGGCCCGCAGGACTTGTGGTAGAAGAATGTCTGAGCCACGGTATATTATGAACATTAAAATCGCCTGCCAGGACGATTTCGGAAGAGGGGGAGAGAGAAAGCAAATGATCAATATTGTTGGAGATATTGTCAAATACGGATACCGTGTCGTCATCAGACATATTTGGGCTGCGATAAAGGAAACAGAAGTATATGATGTGCTTGTGAAGTTTGAACCTAATCCAGATGTAATTAAACTCTGGATTGGCAGAAGGAAAATCTTGAAGAATAGTAAAGGCAACATCATTCCGAATATATACTGCGATCCCTCTATGCTGAGAAAAAAGAGGCACGAAGCTGTAACCAGGGACGTGATACTAATTAATATCAGCATCAGAAACGACTTTGGTTTCACTTAGCGCAAGAATTGCCGGATTTTTTGAGTTAAGGTGGCAGTACACCGAAAACCTTTAGTATCAATGTTATTATACATGTCCTGCATGTCTAATGTATGCCATGAGTGAGTATCTATCTTTGTCACATTCTTTATGTCTCTAATCAGTGTGTACTTGTCCAATATACTGAAATCAAGTTTCAAATATTTGGAGGACCTCATGTCATCTAGAGCTTCGCATATATGTTTTCCTATGCATTCATTGATGGATCTAACTCTCGAGACTACCGGTCTCATTTTAGGTACTTCTTTATGTATTTTTATGAGTGGATGCATAGGACATATCCTATTGTCATGTCTGATCATGGATTTAAGGAGTTTAGAATCTGCCTCTCTCTTGTAGAATCCTCTTTCTAATACGTATTCTATCTTCTTATTCAGTGCCAATTCCATGGTCCGTAGGATTCTGTGTCTTCCCCCTGGGCTAATTAGGCAGTACGTGCAGTTATCTATACCATCTCGGATCATTTGTTGAACCAGTTTATCATATGCTTCCTTGTATATGGCTACAGTGACTTTCCCTTTGTCTGCCTCCATTATTATTATGTCCTCCCTATCCCGTAGGATTTTATTCAGTTTAATCGTGGTGCTTAGTATATGTGTCTCTGTGGCTGTGAGTTTTGCCCTGTGCAACTTGTTTAGATATTCATTAGTAGTGTTCAATAGTTCTTGGAGTTTACTGATATACTCCATCGGTTGCTCCGTTTCTAAAATGTCTGCTATATTGTTCGTTATAAGTAATGTGTCTGCATGCCTGACGTCAGTGACTGGGGGAATGAAATTGGCTCCATACGATAGTATTGCTTGGCAATCCTCGTCAAAATCAAATTCCGTGAGATTCTTAAAGCCTCCCTTTACAATCCTCATCTTGGTCCTGTTATTGCTTATTATTGCTTGTTGACTAGTGTCAGGCTAAAGAATTTTATTACACGTAGATAGTGATTATTATATATAGACATAAACAATGATTATTTATATAGACATATATGAACGCTTATTTATATAGATATATATGAACGCTTATTTAAATAGATATATATGAACGCTTATTTTCACATATATGAACGCTTATTCCTATAATATATATGTACCTACATGTATACAAACCGCTGATTTCATATATGTATATGGCACTCACTATATATGCCTCCACTATGTGCGCTGAATTTTATATATATACGTACAATGAATCCCATATATACGTACAATGAATTCTATGTATACGTACAATGAACTTCATATACGTACAGGGCATTCACCACATAAGGCCTCCACTACATAAGGCCTCCACAATGTGTGCCGAGGCAAGGCAAGGCATTCATTATATAAGGCCTCCACAATGTGCGCTGAAGCAAGAAGTTCCTTACGCAAGGTACACTGAAGCAAGGTGCTCCTTATATGAATAAGGTGTTCCCCACATAAGGTCTCCACAATGTGCGCTGAAGCAAGGCATTCATCACATAAGACCTTCATCGATTGCGTTGAAGTAATGTTTCTATAGGAGTGAGTGTCAATGGCAATGATAGGAGTGAGTGTCAATGGCAATGATAGACGTGGACCAAAATTGTGAGTGCCCAGATTGTGGACCAAAATTGTGAATGCCCAGATTGTGAGTGCCAATGACAATGACAATGACAACGATAGGTAAATATCATCTTCTTAGATCAAGCGAGTGCCAGTGGTAATGATAGGCGAGGTCCAAGATTGCGGGTAACAAGACTGCGAGTGCCAAAGATAAGATTGCGAATGCCAAAGATAAGATCGCGAGTGCCAATGACAATGACAATGATTGCAAGTGCCAATGACAAGATTGCGAGTGCCAATGACAATGACAACGATAGGTGAATATCATCTTCCACTAATTCTAACCAGGAACACATCATTAAGATCCAACAAGAATGCACCACTAAATGAATCAATAAGAATGCACCATTAAGTGAATCAATAAGAATGCACCATTAAGTGAATCAATAAGACCACATGTGTGCTACTGAAATCCTGTATGTATCCTACTATATGTATCATTAAGAACTCCTGTGTGCTATTATAATCTCATGTGTGCTATTAAGATTCTGTATGTACCACTAAGACCTTATGTGTGCTATGAAGATTCTGTATGTATCGTATCATTAAGAAACCATATGTGCTGTGATACCATGAGTGCTGCGATACCACGAGTGCTGTGATACCATGACTCCGTGGTACCACAACTCTGTTGGTTCAAGAGTTTCCCTGTGCCTGGGTCCAATTACTAACGCCCCCGTGAGTGCTTGTTATGAAATAATGTAACGAGTTCTCATGTGTCTCGTTAGTATCGTTGTACGTCTCATATCTGTGTCAAGACCTCATATCTGTGTCAAGTCCTCGTATGTCTCGTTCACTTATCTCCTTTACTTGTCTTTCGATGTACTTCGACGTATTGTAATAAAATGTTCAATTGTGGGTATCTGTGACCCTTATGTCTTGTTAAGAATTCTTAGTCAATGTTAAAATTAAAAATTAAAAATCCCCATCTTTTATATTAGTCAATGATGAAAATCCCCATTTTCTTAGTCAATGTTAAAAATCCCCATTTTCCATCAAAAGCTCAGTGCCAAAAGTCTCCCTCATCCATCAAGAGCTCAGTGTTAAAAATCTCCATGTTAAAAAATCTCCATGTCAAAAAATATCCATGTTAAAAATCCATGTTAAAAATCTCCATGTTAAAAAATCTCCATCATTCGTCAAGAGCTCTTGTGCCCCTCATCTCTTCATTATTCTTATCTCCTCGGGCGTGCTATGGTTGAAAATATTTTGGTTTATTTACCCTCCCGATTCTACTCTTCACAAGTCATGTCCTGGTTCATTGTGTCACATGTGATGTTTACCATAATAACAACACATATGATCGCCTGCATAGATCACGCTATGTGGAGTGTGAGCCATCTTTAAGGAGCTAACAATCATAGTTGGTACATTGGGATTTATTGATGGCAAATACATCTGATTGGAGCCTGTGTCATCTAGGATGAATATCTGGTACGACCCAACAAATGTCCAGTTTAAATGCCCTTGAGGACGGAAATGAGTGGCTCAAGACCTCTCAGTGGAAAAATGGATATGGATAAGTAATTGATTAGGATAAATGGATTTGGATAAGTATTGATTAGGATAAATTTTAATGATTGATCGATTCGGGTAAAGTCCAACAATTGATCGATTGATTAGGGTAAATTCTAATAAATGATTTGGATAAATTCAAATGAGTAATTAATTTGGATAAATTATTTGGATAAACTCTAATGAGTAATTAATTTGGATAAATTTGTAACAAATGATTTGGATAAATCTAATGAGTAATTAATTTGGATAAATTCTAATAAACAACCGATTTGGATAAATTTTCATGAATAAATGACTAGGAACAATTACCAATTGAATGAGTGATTGACTTGGATAAAATTTGGGTGAGATTTGTATCCGATTGAACGATTGAACGAGAAATGCGTCTGAATGAGAATATACGTCAGTACGGTACCTGTCAGTAAGATTGCTATATCAGTAATTTTGTACAAATCGCAATTCGATTAGGCGGAGATCTTGTGACCGCCCCGGATACGGAACGTAAAAAACTTTCCTCTCTAAGATGCAAAAATCCCTTAAATCTCTATATGTAAAAGTATACAGGCGTATATAGGTGTAAAAATATACAGGCGTATATAGGTGTGAAAACTATACGCGTAAAAATATATATAGGCGTATATGGGCGTAAACCTATACGCGTAAAAAATTTTTCTCTAAGATGCAAAAATCCCTTAAATCTCTATGTATAAAAGTCTATAGGAGTAAAAAACTATACACGTAAAAAATTTTTCTCTAAGATGCAAATTCCTTAAATGCAAAATCCCTTAAACCTCTATGTGTAAAAGTCTATAAGAGTAAAAAACTATACGCGTAAAAATTTTCCAAAGTCGCAAAATCCCTTAAAACTCTTCTCAAAGTCGCAAAAGTCTACAGGTGTAAAAATCTAATCTCAAAGATGCAAAAATCTCATTCCCAAGGATGTAAAAATCTTATCTCGAAGGTGCAAAATCCTTCTCTAAGGCACAAAATCGTCAAAAAGCTCATCTCTAAGGCACAAAATCATCAAAGGTGCAAAAATGAATGTCCCTAAAAGGCACAAAAATGAATGTCTCTCAAAGGTGCAAAAATGAATGTCTCCAAAAAGCGCAAAATGAATGTCTCTCAAAGGTGCAAAAATGAATGTCTCTCAAAGGTGCAAAAATGAATGTCTCTAAAAGGCGCAAAAATGAATGGCTCTCAAAGGTGCAAAAATGAATGTCTCTCAAAGGTGCAAAAATGAATGTCTCTCAAAGGTGCAAAAAGTACAAAAAGTACAAAAAGTGGCCCTAAAATGAATATCCTTCAGGCATGAACATCTCCAAACTGAATGTTTCTCAGGCATGAACATCTCCAAACTGAATGTTTCTCAGGCCTGAAACTCTCCAAACACTCTCAAAACGCCCCCAGAAACGAATGCCCGTCAAGCGTGAACATCTCCAACACTACACCCAAAACGAATGTTTTCTTTTTCATTTTCCATTATTCATTAGGCCTGAACATCTACTATAATTATAGTTGGTACATTGGGTTATAGTTGGTACATTGGGATTTATTGATGGCAAATACATCTGATTGGAGCCTGTGTCATCTAGGATGAATACCTGGTACGACCCAACAAATGTCCAGTTTAAATGCCCTTGAGGACGGAAATGAGTGGCTCAAGACCTCTCAGTGGAAAAATGGATATGGATAAGTAATTGATTAGGATAAATTTTAATGATTGATCGATTCGGGTAAACTCCAACAATTGATCGATTGATTAGGGTAAATTCTAATAAATGGTTTGGATAAATTCTAATGAGTAATTAATTTGGATAAATTATTTGGATAAACTCTAATGAGTAATTAATTTGGATAAATTTTTAACAAATGATTTGGATAAATCTAATGAGTAATTAATTTGGATAAATTCTAATAAACAACCGATTTGGATAAATTTTCATGAATAAATGACTAGGAACAATTACCAATTGAATGAGTGATTGACTTGGATAAAATTTGGGTGAGATTTGTATCCGATTGAACGATTGAACGAGAAATGCGTCTGAATGAGAATATACGTCAGTACGGTACCTGTCAGTAAGATTGCTATATCAGTAATTTTGTACAAATCGCAATTCGATTAGGCGGAGATCTTGTGACCGACCCGGATACGGAACGTAAAAAACTTTCCTCCCTAAGATGCAAAAATCCCTTAAATCTCTATATGTAAAAGTATACAGGCGTATATATGTGTAAAAATATACAGGCGTATATAGGTGTGAAAACTATACGCGTAAAAATATATATAGGCGTATATGGGCGTAAACCTATACGCGTAAAAAATTTTTCTCTAAGATGCAAAAATCCCTTAAATGCAAAAATCCCTTAAATCTCTATGTATAAAAGTCTATAGGAGTAAAAAACTATACACGTAAAAAATTTTTCTCTAAGATGCAAATTCCTTAAATGCAAAATCCCTTAAACCTCTATGTGTAAAAGTCTATAAGAGTAAAAAACTATACGCGTAAAAATTTTCCAAAGTCGCAAAATCCCTTAAAACTCTTCTCAAAGTCGCAAAAGTCTACAGGTGTAAAAATCTAATCTCAAAGATGCAAAAATCTCATTCCCAAGGATGTAAAAATCTTATCTCGAAGGTGCAAAATCCTTCTCTAAGGCACAAAATCGTCAAAAAGCTCATCTCTAAGGCACAAAATCATCAAAGGTGCTAAAATGAATGTCCCTAAAAGCTCATCTCTAAGGCACAAAATCATCAAAAGTGCAAAAATGAATGTCCCTAAAAGGCACAAAAATGAATGTCTCTCAAAGGTGCAAAAATGAATGTCTCCAAAAAGAGCAAAATGAATGTCTCTCAAAGGTGCAAAAATGAATGTCTCTCAAAGGTGCAAAAATGAATGTCTCTCAAAGGTGCAAAAATGAATGTCTCTAAAGGCGCAAAAATGAATGTCTCTCAAAGGCGCAAAAATGAATGTCTCTCAAAGGTGCAAAAATGAATGTCTCTCAAAGGTGCAAAAAGTACAAAAAGTACAAAAAGTGGCCCTAAAATGAATATCCTTTTGGCATGAACATCTCCAAACTGAATGTTTCTCAGGCATGAACATCTCCAAACTGAATGTTTCTCAGGCCTGAAACTCTCCAAACACTCTCAAAACGCCCCCAGAAACGAATGCCCCTCAGGCGTGAACATCTCCAACACTACACCCAAAATGAATGTTTTCTTTTTCATTTCCCATTATTATGCTCATTTTTGATCGTGTTTTTTATATGGACTCATAGTATTTTATTTTTGTAACCTTATAATTTATCATGTACATTTATAAGATTGTAATCTTGCGTACATTACCAGCTTGTAAATAAATTGAATTGAAATTGAATTGAATTATTCATTAGGCCTGAACATCTACTATAATTTGTATGTTCTGGATTCCAATAACCCCAAATTTATGTTCTGAGTTCCGAAAGTCAACAAGTGCACAAATGTAAGGTCTGAGCGAAAGGTCTAAGTATAAGGTCGCAAGATCTGAGTGCCAGGTCAGGTCCGGTCTGAGAATACAAAGCAGATGTGAATAGTCGGTGTGAATATAAAGTGGATGTGAATGGACGGGCCAAAGAATATAAGCCAGTTATGAATGGTCGGGTCAGAGAATATAAGCCAGTTATGAATGGTCGGGTCAGAGAATATAAGCCACTTATGAATGGTCGGGTCAGAGAATATAAGCCAGTTATGACTGGTCGGGTCAGAGAATATAAAACAGTTGTGAAAAGTGTAGGTGTAGTGCTGATTAAATGTTTGAGGCCTATGGTAAGATGAAGTGGGGCCGTGTAGCCCAAGCTAAGTGTGTATGTGTGGTAACCATGGCCGTACAGGCATCTATTTGGCCTTGCTCAACGCGTTTCACCCGAGCCATCGGGATCATCAGGAGTTTTATTACATATGCTCATGTTGAGGCATGTAAGCATTTGTATCATCTGTTGTATTGTATTGTGGGTACCATGTACATAATTGATGTGTTAATGTGCTGTGTTAAAAACACAATAACTATTAATTCAATCACCAAGTGAGTAAGAGTCGCGATAATCACTAAGCATTAAATATTAGAACAACCCATACGCATTAAATAAGTATTGAGATAATCATAAAGTGAGTATTGAGATAATCATAAGGTAAGTATTCGAACAAGCAATGAGTAAGTATTGAGATATAAGTAAGTATTAAAACATTAAGATATAAGTAAGTATTAAAACATTAAGTGAGTAAGTGCCCAGATAATCAAGTGAGTATTAAACATTAAGTAAGTATTAAATCAATCATTAAGTAAGTATTAAATCAATCATTAAGTAAGTATTAAATAAGTATTAAATCAATCATTATGTGAGTATTAAATCTATCATTAAGTAAACATTTCAGAAGAAACAACAAGTGACATGTCAACCCAGATCAAGTATAGAAAAATTAACAAGTGACATGTCCACCCAGATTAAGTATAGAAATCAAGTTACGTTAGAAATCAAGTTATGTTAGGACAATCATCAATATGTAGATGTTAGAATAGTCATCCATATGTAACCGTTAGAACAAGTAAACATGTCCGACCAGATCAAGTAACATGTCCGACCAGATCAAGTAACATGTCCGACCAGATCAAGTACAGAACGATTGATGTTAAGCCAATCAACCAAGTACAGAACGATTGATGTTAAACCAATCACACATATGTGATTGTTAGAACAGTCAACCATATCCAAAAATGACCGTTATAGCAGTCAACAAGTAACATGTCCGCCTAGGACAACTACCGCATTGATTAATGGAGTACTGAAAGGACCGATAGAGTACTGAAAAGACCGATAGAGTACTGAAAAAGACTTTACACAAATTCCTCAACCCTACATGTGACGAAAAACCCTTTGGCTGCAGTAATGGATTCATCAATCATTCCACTCGACAGTCATATGATAGTCAATTCGATAATCATATGACAGTCAAATTAAGAAATGAGAAAATGAGACATCCCAAATGAGAAAGTGAGATATCCCAAGTGACGTTGAAGTTAAAGTTAAAGTTAAAAACGTCCCAAATGGAAGTTGATGTCAAAAAACATCACAGTTGGAACAGTACAAAGTTGAAACAATCCAAATGAAAACAGTAACGGTTCAAAATCATATCACAAATAAAAAACGGTAACGGTTTAAATCATATCACAAATGAAACAGCAACAGTTCTAAAAGTCACATACGAAAACATCCAAATGAAAACAGTAACGGTTCAAAATATTACAAATGAAACAGCAACAGTTCCAAAAGTCACATACGAAACAGCAACAGTTCCAAAAGTCACATACGAAACAGCAACAGTTCCAAAATTAAAGTTGAAGTTGAAATTGAGGTCAACTACGAAACAGCAACAGTTCCAAAATTAAAGTTGAAGTTGAGGTCAATGGCGTCCCAAATGAAACAGTAACATCTCAAAAATTAAAGTGGAAGTTAAGGTCAATAGCGTCCCAAATGAAACAGTAACATCTCAAAAATTAAACTGGAAGTTGAAGTTAAGGTCAATAGCGTCCCAAATGAAACAGTAACATCTCAAAGATTGCATCACAAATGAAACAGTGACATATAAACTGAAACAGTACCATCTCAAAGACTGTGTCACAAATGAAACAGTAACATGGGCTTCAACTAAACAGTAACAGCAACACAGGTCTCAATCAATTGAGTGCAGTAAAGCAACATGGGGCTCAATCAATTGAGTGCAAATGTCGGTGCAGACGATAATGGGTCATTGTTCAAGACGTCTAGAATTTGGAGACGTTGTCCAAACCAATATATCCAATTCGTCTAGAATTTGGAGAAGTAGTCTAAAATAATATATCCAATTCGTCTGGAATTTGGAGAAGTTGTCTAAAATAATATATCCAATTCATCTAGAATTTGGAGAAGTAGTCTAAAACAATATATCCAATTCGTCTAGAATTTGGAGAAGTAGTCTAAAACAATATATCCAATTCGTCTAGAATTTGGAAATTTGTAAATATCCAGACCATAACTATGGAAATGGAAATTTGTAAATATCCAGAATAAATAATAGTGCTTACTATAAAATTTGTGAATATCTAGAATAAAATTATATGAATATCTAGAATAAAATTAGTGAATATCTAGAATAAAATTATAGTGCCTACAATAAATTTTGTGAACATCCAGAATAAATTTAGAATAAAATTATGTGAATATCCGGAATAAACGGAATAAAATTATAGTGCCTACAATAAAATAAATTAAATTAATTCTATACCTTGGTCCAAGTATCAATCAAATGCCGCAGAAAATATTAGAATCAAGTTATAACTCCCACGTCCAAATGTATAAGCCTTTCCGTATGTTGGGGTTTTTAGGAATGTTCTCGCTATTCCTACGCTGGGGTATTTTTCTCCTTGTGTCCTTTTGGAACCTTTCGGAATCTCCAGATGATCCACTGGAAATTCCTCCTGTAGGTGAATTCGTGAGATGCTAAAGATGCGAGCCGTTGATAAATATGTGAGCCGATGAATATCTGAGCTGATAGTGGGCGATGAATCTATATTATGTGAGCTGATAGTAGGCCCTGACAAATATGTGAGACGTGATAATTATGTGAGCTGATGAATCGATAAATATGTAAGCCGATAGTAAGCCCCTATGAACCGATAATAGGCCCTTATGAATTCGTGGGATGATAATAGATCCTATGAAGAATATGGCCTCATGAAGAGTATGTCAAATTCCTGGAAAAGTTATGAATACTGATATTTGAATCTCGTCCGAAAGATGATAATAGATCTTATGAAGAATATGTCCTCATGAAGAGTATGTCAACTTCCTGGAAAAGTTATGAATACTGATATTTGAATCTCGTCCGAAAGATGATAATAGATCTTATGAAGAATATGTCCTCATGAAGAGTATGTCAAATCTCGTCCGAAAATTTCAAGGCTATCTGATGAATTCGTGAGATGACGATAGGTGCTTATGAAGAATAAACCAACCTGAATCCTTATGAAGAATATGTCCCCATGAAGACTGTATCCTCATGAATCCTTGTGAAGAATGTGTCATCATGAAACCTTATGAAGAATATGTCAAATTTCTGGAAAGTTATAAATATTTCTAAAAATATATCGTCCAAAAACTCAAAGAATTACCCTCAACTTAGAACATACCCGAAAATGAAAAGTCAAAAGCCCCAACGAGCGCTCCAACTCTAAAACTCAAGAGTCCCAATTTCCATTTATCCGTATATTAATTAAATAAAAGATTCCGTTTTATATTAATTACAAGATCCCGTTTTATATTAATTACAACATCCCGTTTTATAAAAGCTAACATAGGATTCCGTTTATCAAAGAGTAACTTAATTAAAAGATTAAAGGAGTAAATTAATTAAAAGTTTCCGGTTTTCAAAGAACTAGTTCAGGATTCAGTTTTTTCAAAGAACTAGTGCAGGATTCAATTGTTTATGGTGAGAAGTATGAGTGAGATTGAAGTTGAAATTCCTGGCAACTGCGATAATCAATTCGAGCTCGTAGAACATATGTAGAGTACGTGTAGAGTACGTGTAGAATATGTATAAATTGTGTGTGAAAATTATGTATACAATGTGTGTGTTGTAGAATATGTGTAGAGCAAATAATAATAATATTATCCGTGTAATAAGTTGTACCTCAGTGTTGCCTGTTGAATCACTGCTAGTACAGAGGGCCATCTGTGGGAAATGCTGGTAATCATCCTGTTTGTAGGAACCGACGTAGTACCAGGGGAGTGTCGTTCCAGTTGCGGTTATGGTTATGTCATTCGTCGTTGCTTCGGCATATGTCGCTGTAAGCATTGCTGTAGTGTTGTCGCTGTAGTACCGTCGTAGTATTGTCGCTGTAAATCTTGTAGTGGCATTTGTCACCATGAGCGCTATTTCAAGACAGGGCCGTGTGTTTGCGTTGTACTGTCCATATGTAAACAACCAACTAATTAACCATTGCCGAAAAGGTATTGCATTGCCGAAAAACTATTGCATTTGATTTGCAAAATTAATGTGTTCATTCACAAACGAATCAATCTATACGATCTGTGTTTGATGAGCTGATTTAAGTGATTTAAGTGATTCGTGCCAGTGTGACTATTTACCATTCTACATTATTATCGTATTTTATATCCTGTATACTGACTGCGTTTTCACTTTTATATTCTATTCTGTATTCTGACTGTGTTAAAATCTGCTGATTGTGTTCCAACCTTTTGCTAATTCATATATCGTATCGTATCTATACAGTTGAGTGCTTCGTGCTCTCTACTGTAAATGTGATTTTTACCGCAATGAGTCTGTTCACTGTTCCTTCTTCTATTATATATTGCTAAATAACGTTGTGTTTTTTGATAATGTCAACTAGCTTTTAATTACTCGATGTATCTAACGTTGTGTCTTTTGATAATGTCAACTAGCTTAGGTTCTTTAATAAATGATTTTTCTGTGGTTCTATAATAAATGATTCTCTGTTCTATTCTACTCCATTCTAATCTATAATAAATGATTTCCAGATATCTGAAAATGCCCCTCCCTAGGTCATGTGAATATGTCCGTCCCTAGGTCATGTGAATATGTCCGTCCATAGGTCATGTGAATGTGTATATTTTCAGATCTCCGAAAAATCTCCAAGTTAGGAGTTCAAAACCAACACTGAAACAATGTTCAGATCTCTGAAAAACCTCCAAGTTAGGAGTTCAAAACCAACACTGAAACAATGTCGCCGTGATTGTCATTCACCGCTATGATCATAAGTCGCACCGTCATTGCGGATGGCACTTACAGGGTTTCATTTATATATAGGGTTTCACTTATGGGGTTTCATTTATAGGGTTTCACCTATGGGGTCATATTTAGGGTTTCACTTTTAGGCTCATACTTACGGACCGCATTCACGGGTCTTATTTATAGGATCTCATTTACGGGACCAGTCAGTATCCCATTTTCGCTCCTGCGGGATTGGCCAGTATCTCATTCCCGCTCAAACACGACATTATGTGGGAATCATATTCCTCTCAGCATGAACTTATGTGAGTGATCACATCTGTATGAATGGACACTTATGTGAGTGATCACATCTGTATGAATGGACACTTATGGCCCTGTGTATCTGAATATGAATATGAATATGAACATGAACCCTCTTCAACAAGTTATGAATAGATAATAGAAATTAGAAAAATCCATGTTCTGAATGGATAATAGAAAAACTCCACGTTCTCCGAATATGTATCTGAATCACCCCCCGTAAGACGACTAGATAGATTCTGTAACTGAATCTCCATTCAGAAGGATGCTTTGAGAAAAATGAATCCTTCATCGGGATAAGAATTGAAAATGAAATTGAAATTGGATCCCATTCAGCAGGATGATTTGAGAACATAATAAATCATTCACCGGGATCAAAATTGAATTACATTCAGTGGGATTAGAATTGAATCATTCATCGGGATCAAAATTGAATTACATTCAGTGGGATTAGAATTGAATTCCACTCAGCGGGAAGAGATAATTAGAATACACTCGCGCTATATGTATCTCATTTCAGCTGGATCAGAATACAATGACGCTATATGTATCTTCTTATTCAGCTGGATTAGAATGAATCCCATCCAGCGGAATGCACTCATGCTATATGTCTATTCAGGAAGAATGCTTGGGAGAAAAATCCTCGAGAAATTTGGAATGCACTCATGTTATATGTAACTAAATCTCTGAGAAAATTGGAATGCTTTCATGTGATATGTATATTAACTAAATCTCTATCCAGGAAGAATGTTTTCTGAGAAATATGCCTTTGAGAAAAAACAACAAATCCTTCATCGAGAAAAAACATTGGAAATGAATCATGCTTTGGAATGATTATTCAGTGGGATGAAATAGGAGAAATAGGAAAATCCTTGGCATTGCCTCATGCTTTGGAATGATTATTCAGTGGGATGAAATAGGAGAATAATTGGCATGCCTCATGCATCTGAGTGATTCATCCAATGGGATGAGATCGGAAGAATCCTTGCTTTACGTGGTTCATCCAATGGGATGAGATTAGAAGAGTCCATCAAGATGAAAAAATATTATTTATCATAAGCCAGGTCTCCCTTTCCTAAGATGGATGACCTCCGTAATGCTGATGAAAACGCTTCATTACAGGAACCCATTAGAATAAGCTCTTTTTAATATAATAATAATGATGGAAACGCTTCATTACAGGAACCCATTAGAATAAACTCTTTTTAATATACTCTTTTTAATAATGGAAACGCTCAAATATAGGAACCCATTAGAATAAATTCCTTAATATGGAAATCTTACTATTAAGAAAACACTTCAATATAGGGACCCATTAAAATAAATTCCTATTATTAAGAAAACACTTCAATATAGGAACCTATTAGAACAAATTCTTTAATATGGAAATCCTATTATTAAGAAATACCTCAATATAATGGAAACGCTCAAATATAGGAACCCATTAGAATAAATTCTTAAATATGGAAATCTTATTATTAAGAAAACACCTCAATATAGGAAATTATTAGGACAGAAACCTTATTACTATTATCTTACTATGATAGATTTTTTAAAATAAAAATTTTTATTATGATAGATTCTTTAAAATAAAAATTTTTCATATAATAGATAATTAAGTTAAAACAATAAGAATGAATTTGTTAATGGATAATTAAGTTAAACCAATAGGAAAGAATTTTGTTATGATATAATCCGTTATTCGTACAATAGATAAATAGACAGTCTCCAACAGGCAGAGAATCTGCCGTAATTAAACAGATAGCTCCTTGCAAGATGGATGTGTATCACTGGCAAGATGGATATGTAATCACTGGCAAGATGGATATGTAATCACTGGGTCCATGCAAGATGGATGTGTATCACTGGCAAGATGGATATGTAATCACTGGCAAGATGGATATGTAATCACTGGGTCCAGTGAGATGGAAGTGTAATCACTGGGTCCAGTGAGACGGACATATATATAGTCACTGGGTCCAGAGTATGCCCATCTGAAAATGGTAAAATATTTGTAATTTAATGTAGGAATGTGCCTATCTGCTTCCATCTAATGCACATCCTTTGAGTCTAAGTTCTACGAGTATGTATGTATATGTACCTTCTTGTTAGGTTGATTTAGTTATTCGAGGTTGATCTTCTAATTAAGTTGATCTATTCTACCAGGGTTCGTCCCGTTGAGTTGGTTATTGATGGCTGACTATATGTCTTCTTGTTAGGTTGATTTATTAGTCAGGTTGATTTACCTAGTCGGGTTTGATCTAATAAGTAAAGGTTGGCCTAGTTAGTCGGGTTTGATCTAATTAGTAAGGGTTGATCTAGTTAGTCAGGGTTGATTTACTTGGTCGGGGTCGATTTACTTGGTCGGGGTCGATTTACTTGGTCGGGGTCGGGGTTGTTCCTCTCATTAGTCAAGGTTGATATACTTGGTCAGGTTTGTTCTTCTCATTAATTGCTTGTGTACCTATGTCTATGTGCATAGGTCTGCGTACATAGTTCGTTCCTGCGTCCATTTAGTTCATTCAGTACAATTATTGTGGGTTAACACAATGACAGTACGTATTGTGTACATCTATAATTCTTCAATTAGTTAATCTCATTTATTGTGGGTTAACACAATGGTAGTACGTATTGTGTCCATACAATGGTAGTACGGGAATATGCTCTATAATTAAGTATCGATTGAATAAATGCCTTTCAGGTATTGATTGAATCCCTTTCAGGTATCGGTTGAGTCTTGTGAAAGTACCAATTGAGTCATGCTTAGATATCCGTTGGATCGCGTGTGGATAATCGCGTCTGTGCATCATGAGTGGATAAATACGTCTGTGCTGATGCATATGTGGTCGTAGAGTCGCTGCATGTTTGTGCTGATGCATATGTGGTCGTAGAATCACTGCATGTTTGCGAATCCTGCATGGACTGCTGTGTGGTCGTAGAGTCACTGCATGTTTGCGAATCCTGCATGGACTGCTGTGTGGTATTCCCACATACTCTGTGTATGGGTGTACTGTTATGTTGAATGATGTCATGGATGTTAATTATCTCAAAGATGTCCTGTACATAGACATTCTCAGTAAGTATATCTGTGTCCATATCTGTGTCCATATCCTTGTCCATATATGTGTCCATATCCTTGTCCATATCCTTGTCCTTGGTAAGTACCTCTATGTCCATCTCCGTGGTACTTCCAATTTTGTTTATTTCTTCCGTGTTTATAATGATGTCTGTGTCCTTGATCTCTTTAAAATCAGCCTTGTCAACAAGGGTGTTATTAGTAGTGTTCATGTGAGTATTCATGTCAATAGCAGCATTGTCAATATCGGTGTTATCAATAGTTTCCGTGTAATTGATGGTTCCCGTGTAGGTGTCGGTATTGAATGTTTCAGAATTGACTGTATCGGTGTTGAATGTTTCAGTACCATTTATATCCCTCAAGTCAATAATCTCGGTATTATTAAAGGCTTCTATGTAGGTGGTAGCCTTAATGGCTTTTACGTAGGTGGTATCCATGTAGGTATCATTTAAGCTGTGGATGTCGTTGTCGTTGTCATAGGTGTCATAGGTGTTATAGGTTCCGTTGACATAGGCGTCATAGGTTTCGTTGATGTAGTCGTGTCCTTCACTGCTGTATTGGTTGAGAACGTTGAAGTCGTTGAAATCGTTGAAGAAGTGCTCACTTTGTTCACATTCTTGACTATGCGGTGGTGTTGTGCGTTGAATCTGGTGATGCAATTTAGAATCGGATTATTCAATGGTATTACCGTACAACCATTATTGCGGTGGTATGTGTTCATGTACGCACCTATGAATCTCCATGCCTTCTCATACGATTTGTCTCTGTATAAAATTTTGTATTGTTCTCTCGTGTTATGTTTATGGAGTGAGTTGTGTAATTTCACAACTCTGTTGTGATTTGTATTGTATGTGATGGTATTCTGTATGTTGTTCCTGTCTGTGTATGTTATGTATGTCGTTCTGCAATTTTTGCATTTAAATGTGATGATACTGTACCAGTCTCCTGGTGAATATTTGTTTGAATCTATGCTTGGTTTTAGCATGTGTGCATGTCTGTTCGCTACTGGTGTATGGCTGTCCCTACCGGTGTATGGTTGGCTACTACTGGTGTATGGTTGGCTACTACCGGTGTATGGTTGGCTACTACTGGTGTATGGGCGTGTGTATGCGTGTGTGTATATGTGTGTGTATATGCGTGGTCGTGTGCGTGAATGTGTGTATATGTGTTTGTTTTTGGTGTGCTTGTTTCTCGTATGTGTGTGTGTGTGTACCCGTAGCTGTTTCTATGCCTCCTATTTTTGTGCGCTTCTAGTTTGTGTGCCCTATATCTGTTAGTTATTGTTTTTTTTTTAGTTATTTTTTGTTTCAATTTGTCTCCCTGTTTGTTGAATGGTATTGGGATGATGTGTCTAGACAGGTGTCGTATATGTCTCAAGTAGTTATTGGTATGTCTGTCGATATATGGAACTCTTACTAATTTTTCATGGTGTCTGGCGAAAGATTTCGTTGGATGGAAGGAAATACGTTCCTCGTACGTGTCTCGTTGCATATCCTCTAAGGTAAGTCTGAACTTTATATTCAAAATATCGTTTAGTTGAGTTAGGATGTTTCCTTCTAAGATCGTCCGGCTTAAAACTGTGGTGATGCAATCTTTTATTATCGCCTCCGGATAGTTATTTTCCATCATCTCAATAATTAGGGTGTCCATGACCTCCGAAATGTACTCTTGGTCCGTGCTTTGTAGTGCTTGTTGTACCCTGTGTATAAGGGTGTTGTACTTATATTGTGCTGGCTGGCTGGAGTGAAAGTTGATGAGTCTATTAGAGGCAATAGGCTTTTTGTACCATTTGGTCTTGAAACCCTCCTCCGTGTCTATTATCGTGACGTCCAAGAAGTTAACTATCTCCGTGTCACCTTCATCTAGAATAGTGGGCATTTTCAAGTTGTGGCTCAACATTTTGGCTATCATGTGTATATTAGCAGTTTTCGCATATATTAGGATATCATCTATGTATATCCTCATGAACTTTAATCCCATGCCGATAAGTCCTTTATATATTTTGTTGACTTGAAAATCTATGTAGATCTGTGCATATTTTCCCGATGTGATGCCACCCATAGGAACCCCTCTGGTTTGTTTATAACGTTTCTCCCGCTATTTTGAAATAGTTGGCCGCATGGATATCAAAATCTATGAGGCTCATCAGGGTAATTAGGTTATATTTGTTGGACATGTGTAGACTTACTTTGGTTTTTATTATGTGTATCAGCTCTTTTTTTTTTTTTTTTTTTTTTTATATTATTAAGCCAAGCTCAGGGGATACCCTATGATGCAAAGCACAGCATGGCAGGAAGGAGATAGGGAAAGGATTAGGGGATATGAGGAGAGTGGCGGAGGTGCCGATGTATGTCGCCCTTAAACTTCCGCAGATTGTACGCCGGAGGAAAAACAGAAGATGGTAAGCTGTTCCACATTCGCACTGTTCGGGATAAAAAAGCATCACGGAATTTTACTGTACGGCCGAAAGTAATTTGAAGGGTTAAAGGATGTGCGCGGTTTGCAGCGCGAGTATTGCGTGCAGGAATCATTCTACAAGGGATTAGACTAGATATTTCATCAGAACATTGACCATGCATATAGCGATAAAGGAGCGAAAGGCATCCAACATTGCGGCGGTGCTCGAGTGAGTCGATATGACAAGTTATTGCCAAATCGCCAATGAGCTTGAAGGCTCTCTTTTGGACAATATCCAATGAAGCTAAGGCTGTGCGACCAGCCCCGGCCCATATATGGGAGTTGTACTCCATTCTAGGTCTAATGTAGGACTTGTAGAGGAGCGCTAGATTTGACGGGCTGAAATATTTCTTACACCTTTTCAGAAATCCAAGACATTTCGATGCTTCTTTGGCAACAGAGAAGATGTGATCTGTCCAGTTTAACTTACTGGAAATATTAATGCCAAGAATGCTTAGTGACGGTGAATCAGAAATTAATGCTCCATCAAAAGAAACGGGTGTGGTTAAGTTATGATCTTGTTTTAATGAGATAAGACAGCTTTGGGACTTTGATGCATTGAATTCGACGCGATTCGCTTTGCCCCAAGCGAGGATATTGTTAAGATCGTTATTCAATGATCTAGTCATGCAATCTCGTTTAACACATGCAGCATTCCCCCTGGATTCCGCAAGAGTGTCAAAGGAGTAAGCGAAATCAAGAGTACTGTCATCTGCGAAACTATGGATGGGATTGAAAGTAAGGGAAAGCAGATCATTAATGAAAATTAAAAAGAGAGTTGGAGAGATAACAGAGCCTTGAGGTACACCGGCATTTATGGGATGCGGTTCAGATGTAACGCCATCTAATACAACACGTATTTGGCGACTAGATAGGAAACTTTCAATCCATAATAGAAGAGGAGGGGAGAGACCAAGTGCTTTGAGTTTGGCTAAAAGGGCTGGATGCCAGACTCTATCAAAGGCTTTTGAAATATCTAGGGCAACGATTTTAGACTCACCAAAATTGTGAAGACTACGGTTCCAACGTTCCGTAAGAAAAGTCAGCAAGTCTCCAGATGAGCGTCCAGCTCGGAAGCCATATTGGCGATCGTTGATGAGATGATTAGTTTCAAGATACTTCATTAATTTAGAGTTAATGATAGATTCAAAAACCTTTGAAAGAATCGAAGTGATCGCAATTGGTCGATAATTTGAGGGATCGCTACCCTCTCCCTTCTTGGGAATAGGCTGAACGTGAGCTAGCTTCCAAGCAGTTGGAAATTTTCCTGTCGAATAAGACAAGTAGAAGAGTTTGCGCAGAGGTTTAGCCAAGGAAGAGGCGCAGCTTTTAATTAACAGGGGCGAAAAACCATCAGGGCCTGCGGCTTTGGAGACGTTGATCCCCTTAAGGACCCTGAACACATCCCTCGTACGAATGTGTATTGGCTCTTGTACACATTCACACGGGCGATGCAAAACAGGTGTTTGTGAAGTTGGTGGAAGGCGAGAATTTGAAGCGAATCTAGCAGCTAAAATATTAGCTTTATCCAGGGAGTCAACAATCACTTCACCATTATTAAGTAGTGAAGGTATAGAGGAACTGGTGAAATTGTTCCTGATGGTTTTGACCAGGGACCAGAAACCTTTGCTACCTTTGCGGCTTGCCAAGATTCTTTGTCTAATATTCTGGTCAAAAAGAAATTTTTCTCTCTGGATAATGGACTTGCAGGTGTTCCGTGCAGTCTTGTAGACTTGTTTCATTTCCGGACATGGATGCAATTGATAGGCGCGAAAAGCAGACTCTTTCGCTTTTATAGCTTGGTTGCACTTATCGTTAAACCAGGAGCGATCATGCTGTTGTTGAGACCTGCTGTAAGAATACGGAATGTATTCACGCATGCCAAGATTTAGTATGTTACTAAATTGTAATGTGCATTCATCAACATCCCTCGCAGCAAAACAGACCGACCAATCAATTTCTTTAAGATACTTATTGAGACTTTCCCAATCAGCATTCTTATAGTGCCAAAGAAGCCTACTTGAAGGTGGAGCAGTTGGGCGGCACAGGTTTGAGGTGGTAAATTGAGCCGTGATTAAACAATGGTCTGAATTTCCAAGAGGGGAACCGACTGAAATGGAATATTTGTCAGGATGGGATGTTAGAAACAAGTCGAGTAAATTAGCTTTATCTCCAGCTGCATCAGGAATTCGCGTTGGTGCATCCACTAGCTGTTGCAAATTAAATGATTCACAGAAGAGTTCAACGAAACGGCCCGCAGGACTTGTGGTAGAAGAATGTCTGAGCCACGGTATATTATGAACATTAAAATCGCCTGCCAGGACGATTTCGGAAGAGGGGGAGAGAGAAAGCAAATGATCAATATTGTTGGAGATATTGTCAAATACGGATACCGTGTCGTCATCAGACATATTTGGGCTGCGATAAAGGAAACAGAAGTATATGATGTGCTTGTGAAGTTTGAACCTAATCCAGATGTAATTAAACTCTGGATTGGCAGAAGGAAAATCTTGAAGAATAGTAAAGGCAACATCATTCCGAATATATACTGCGATCCCTCTATGCTGAGAAAAAAGAGGCACGAAGCTGTAACCAGGGACGTGATACTGATTAATATCAGCATCAGAAACGACTTTGGTTTCACTTAGCGCAAGAATTGCCGGATTTTTTGAGTTAAGGTGGCAGTACACCGAAAACCTTTAGTATCAATGTTATTATACATGTCCTGCATGTCTAATGTATGCCATGAGTGAGTATCTATCTTTGTCACATTCTTTATGTCTCTAATCAGTGTGTACTTGTCCAATATACTGAAATCAAGTTTCAAATATTTGGAGGACCTCATGTCATCTAGAGCTTCGCATATATGTTTTCCTATGCATTCATTGATGGATCTAACTCTCGAGACTACCGGTCTCATTTTAGGTACTTCTTTATGTATTTTTATGAGTGGATGCATAGGACATATCCTATTGTCATGTCTGATCATGGATTTAAGGAGTTTAGAATCTGCCTCTCTCTTGTAGAATCCTCTTTCTAATACGTATTCTATCTTCTTATTCAGTGCCAATTCCATGGTCCGTAGGATTCTGTGTCTTCCCCCTGGGCTAATTAGGCAGTACGTGCAGTTATCTATACCATCTCGGATCATTTGTTGAACCAGTTTATCATATGCTTCCTTGTATATGGCTACAGTGACTTTCCCTTTGTCTGCCTCCATTATTATTATGTCCTCCCTATCCCGTAGGATTTTATTCAGTTTAATCGTGGTGCTTAGTATATGTGTCTCTGTGGCTGTGAGTTTTGCCCTGTGCAACTTGTTTAGATATTCATTAGTAGTGTTCAATAGTTCTTGGAGTTTACTGATATACTCCATCGGTTGCTCCGTTTCTAAAATGTCTGCTATATTGTTCGTTATAAGTAATGTGTCTGCATGCCTGACGTCAGTGACTGGGGGAATGAAATTGGCTCCATACGATAGTATTGCTTGGCAATCCTCGTCAAAATCAAATTCCGTGAGATTCTTAAAGCCTCCCTTTACAATCCTCATCTTGGTCCTGTTATTGCTTATTATTGCTTGTTGACTAGTGTCAGGCTAAAGAATTTTATTACACGTAGATAGTGATTATTATATATAGACATAAACAATGATTATTTATATAGACATATATGAACGCTTATTTATATAGATATATATGAACGCTTATTTAAATAGATATATATGAACGCTTATTTTCACATATATGAACGCTTATTCCTATAATATATATGTACCTACATGTATACAAACCGCTGATTTCATATATGTATATGGCACTCACTATATATGCCTCCACTATGTGCGCTGAATTTTATATATATACGTACAATGAATCCCATATATACGTACAATGAATTCTATGTATACGTACAATGAACTTCATATACGTACAGGGCATTCACCACATAAGGCCTCCACTACATAAGGCCTCCACAATGTGTGCCGAGGCAAGGCAAGGCATTCATTATATAAGGCCTCCACAATGTGCGCTGAAGCAAGAAGTTCCTTACGCAAGGTACACTGAAGCAAGGTGCTCCTTATATGAATAAGGTGTTCCCCACATAAGGTCTCCACAATGTGCGCTGAAGCAAGGCATTCATCACATAAGACCTTCATCGATTGCGTTGAAGTAATGTTTCTATAGGAGTGAGTGTCAATGGCAATGATAGGAGTGAGTGTCAATGGCAATGATAGACGTGGACCAAAATTGTGAGTGCCCAGATTGTCTACCAAAATTGTGAATGCCCAGATTGTGAGTGCCAATGACAATGACAATGACAACGATAGGTAAATATCATCTTCTTAGATCAAGCGAGTGCCAGTGGTAATGATAGGCGAGGTCCAAGATTGCGGGTAACAAGACTGCGAGTGCCAAAGATAAGATTGCGAATGCCAAAGATAAGATCGCGAGTGCCAATGACAATGACAATGATTGCAAGTGCCAATGACAAGATTGCGAGTGCCAATGACAATGACAACGATAGGTGAATATCATCTTCCACTAATTCTAACCAGGAACACATCATTAAGATCCAACAAGAATGCACCACTAAATGAATCAATAAGAATGCACCATTAAGTGAATCAATAAGAATGCACCATTAAGTGAATCAATAAGACCTCATGTGTGCTACTGAAATCCTGTATGTATCCTACTATATGTATCATTAAGAACTCCTGTGTGCTATTATAATCTCATGTGTGCTATTAAGATTCTGTATGTACCACTAAGACCTTATGTGTGCTATGAAGATTCTGTATGTATCGTATCATTAAGAAACCATATGTGCTGTGATACCATGAGTGCTGCGATACCACGAGTGCTGTGATACCATGACTCCGTGGTACCACAACTCTGTTGGTTCAAGAGTTTCCCTGTGCCTGGGTCCAATTACTAACGCCCCCGTGAGTGCTTGTTATGAAATAATGTAACGAGTTCTCATGTGTCTCGTTAGTATCGTTGTACGTCTCATATCTGTGTCAAGACCTCATATCTGTGTCAAGTCCTCGTATGTCTCGTTCACTTATCTCCTTTACTTGTCTTTCGATGTACTTCGACGTATTGTAATAAAATGTTCAATTGTGGGTATCTGTGACCCTTATGTCTTGTTAAGAATTCTTAGTCAATGTTAAAATTAAAAATTAAAAATCCCCATCTTTTATATTAGTCAATGATGAAAATCCCCATTTTCTTAGTCAATGTTAAAAATCCCCATTTTCCATCAAAAGCTCAGTGCCAAAAGTCTCCCTCATCCATCAAGAGCTCAGTGTTAAAAATCTCCATGTTAAAAAATCTCCATGTCAAAAAATATCCATGTTAAAAATCCATGTTAAAAATCTCCATGTTAAAAAATCTCCATCATTCGTCAAGAGCTCTTGTGCCCCTCATCTCTTCATTATTCTTATCTCCTCGGGCGTGCTATGGTTGAAAATATTTTGGTTTATTTACCCTCCCGATTCTACTCTTCACAAGTCATGTCCTGGTTCATTGTGTCACATGTGATGTTTACCATAATAACAACACATATGATCGCCTGCATAGATCACGCTATGTGGAGTGTGAGCCATCTTTAAGGAGCTAACAATCATAGTTGGTACATTGGGATTTATTGATGGCAAATACATCTGATTGGAGCCTGTGTCATCTAGGATGAATATCTGGTACGACCCAACAAATGTCCAGTTTAAATGCCCTTGAGGACGGAAATGAGTGGCTCAAGACCTCTCAGTGGAAAAATGGATATGGATAAGTAATTGATTAGGATAAATGGATTTGGATAAGTATTGATTAGGATAAATTTTAATGATTGATCGATTCGGGTAAAGTCCAACAATTGATCGATTGATTAGGGTAAATTCTAATAAATGATTTGGATAAATTCAAATGAGTAATTAATTTGGATAAATTATTTGGATAAACTCTAATGAGTAATTAATTTGGATAAATTTGTAACAAATGATTTGGATAAATCTAATGAGTAATTAATTTGGATAAATTCTAATAAACAACCGATTTGGATAAATTTTCATGAATAAATGACTAGGAACAATTACCAATTGAATGAGTGATTGACTTGGATAAAATTTGGGTGAGATTTGTATCCGATTGAACGATTGAACGAGAAATGCGTCTGAATGAGAATATACGTCAGTACGGTACCTGTCAGTAAGATTGCTATATCAGTAATTTTGTACAAATCGCAATTCGATTAGGCGGAGATCTTGTGACCGCCCCGGATACGGAACGTAAAAAACTTTCCTCTCTAAGATGCAAAAATCCCTTAAATCTCTATATGTAAAAGTATACAGGCGTATATAGGTGTAAAAATATACAGGCGTATATAGGTGTGAAAACTATACGCGTAAAAATATATATAGGCGTATATGGGCGTAAACCTATATGCGTAAAAAATTTTTCTCTAAGATGCAAAAATCCCTTAAATCTCTATGTATAAAAGTCTATAGGAGTAAAAAACTATACACGTAAAAAATTTTTCTCTAAGATGCAAATTCCTTAAATGCAAAATCCCTTAAACCTCTATGTGTAAAAGTCTATAAGAGTAAAAAACTATACGCGTAAAAATTTTCCAAAGTCGCAAAATCCCTTAAAACTCTTCTCAAAGTCGCAAAAGTCTACAGGTGTAAAAATCTAATCTCAAAGATGCAAAAATCTCATTCCCAAGGATGTAAAAATCTTATCTCGAAGGTGCAAAATCCTTCTCTAAGGCACAAAATCGTCAAAAAGCTCATCTCTAAGGCACAAAATCATCAAAGGTGCAAAAATGAATGTCCCTAAAAGGCACAAAAATGAATGTCTCTCAAAGGTGCAAAAATGAATGTCTCCAAAAAGCGCAAAATGAATGTCTCTCAAAGGTGCAAAAATGAATGTCTCTCAAAGGTGCAAAAATGAATGTCTCTAAAAGGCGCAAAAATGAATGGCTCTCAAAGGTGCAAAAATGAATGTCTCTCAAAGGTGCAAAAATGAATGTCTCTCAAAGGTGCAAAAAGTACAAAAAGTACAAAAAGTGGCCCTAAAATGAATATCCTTCAGGCATGAACATCTCCAAACTGAATGTTTCTCAGGCATGAACATCTCCAAACTGAATGTTTCTCAGGCCTGAAACTCTCCAAACACTCTCAAAACGCCCCCAGAAACGAATGCCCGTCAAGCGTGAACATCTCCAACACTACACCCAAAATGAATGTTTTCTTTTTCATTTTCCATTATTCATTAGGCCTGAACATCTACTATAATTATAGTTGGTACATTGGGTTATAGTTGGTACATTGGGATTTATTGATGGCAAATACATCTGATTGGAGCCTGTGTCATCTAGGATGAATACCTGGTACGACCCAACAAATGTCCAGTTTAAATGCCCTTGAGGACGGAAATGAGTGGCTCAAGACCTCTCAGTGGAAAAATGGATATGGATAAGTAATTGATTAGGATAAATTTTAATGATTGATCGATTCGGGTAAACTCCAACAATTGATCGATTGATTAGGGTAAATTCTAATAAATGGTTTGGATAAATTCTAATGAGTAATTAATTTGGATAAATTATTTGGATAAACTCTAATGAGTAATTAATTTGGATAAATTTTTAACAAATGATTTGGATAAATCTAATGAGTAATTAATTTGGATAAATTCTAATAAACAACCGATTTGGATAAATTTTCATGAATAAATGACTAGGAACAATTACCAATTGAATGAGTGATTGACTTGGATAAAATTTGGGTGAGATTTGTATCCGATTGAACGATTGAACGAGAAATGCGTCTGAATGAGAATATACGTCAGTACGGTACCTGTCAGTAAGATTGCTATATCAGTAATTTTGTACAAATTGCAATTCGATTAGGCGGAGATCTTGTGACCGACCCGGATACGGAACGTAAAAAACTTTCCTCCCTAAGATGCAAAAATCCCTTAAATCTCTATATGTAAAAGTATACAGGCGTATATATGTGTAAAAATATACAGGCGTATATAGGTGTGAAAACTATACGCGTAAAAATATATATAGGCGTATATGGGCGTAAACCTATACGCGTAAAAAATTTTTCTCTAAGATGCAAAAATCCCTTAAATGCAAAAATCCCTTAAATCTCTATGTATAAAAGTCTATAGGAGTAAAAAACTATACACGTAAAAAATTTTTCTCTAAGATGCAAATTCCTTAAATGCAAAATCCCTTAAACCTCTATGTGTAAAAGTCTATAAGAGTAAAAAACTATACGCGTAAAAATTTTCCAAAGTCGCAAAATCCCTTAAAACTCTTCTCAAAGTCGCAAAAGTCTACAGGTGTAAAAATCTAATCTCAAAGATGCAAAAATCTCATTCCCAAGGATGTAAAAATCTTATCTCGAAGGTGCAAAATCCTTCTCTAAGGCACAAAATCGTCAAAAAGCTCATCTCTAAGGCACAAAATCATCAAAGGTGCTAAAATGAATATCCCTAAAAGCTCATCTCTAAGGCACAAAATCATCAAAAGTGCAAAAATGAATGTCCCTCAAAGGTGCAAAAATGAATGTCTCCAAAAAGCGCAAAATGAATGTCTCTCAAAGGTGCAAAAATGAATGTCTCTCAAAGGTGCAAAAATGAATGTCTCTAAAAGGCGCAAAAATGAATGTCTCTCAAAGGTGCAAAAATGAATGTCTCTCAAAGGTGCAAAATTGAATGTCTCTTAAAGGTGCAAAAATTACAAAAAGTACAAAAGTGGCCCTAAAATGAATATCCTTTAGGCATGAACATCTCCAAACTGAATGTTTCTCAGGCATGAACATCTCCAAACTGAATGTTTCTCAGGCCTAAAACTCTCCAAACACTCTCAAAACGCCCCCAGAAACGAATGCCCCTCAGGCGTGAATATCTCCAACACTACACCCAAATGAATGTTTTCTTTTTCATTTTCCATTATTCATTAGGCCTGAACATCTACTATAATTTGTATGTTCTGAGTTCCAATAATCCCAAATTTATGTTCTGAGTTCCGAAAGTCAACAAGTGCACAAATGTAAGGTCTGAGCGAAAGGTCTAAGTATAAGGTCGCAAGATCTGAGTGCCAGGTCAGGTCCGGTCTGAGAATACAAAGCAGATGTGAATAGTCGGTGTGAATATAAAGTGGATGTGAATGGACGGGCCAAAGAATATAAGCCAGTTATGAATGGTCGGGTCAGAGAATATAAGCCAGTTCTGAATGGTCGGGTCAGAGAATATAAGCCAGTTATGACTGGTCGGGTCAGAGAATATAAAACAGTTGTGAAAGGTGTAGGTGTAGTGCTGATTAAATGTTTGAGTCCTATGGTAAGATGAAGTGGGGCCGTGTAGCCCAAGCTAAGTGTGTATGTGTGGTAACCATGGCCGTACAGGCATCTATTTGGCCTTGCTCAACGCGTTTCACCCGAGCCATCGGGATCATCAGGAGTTTTATTACATATGCTCCTGTTGAGGCATGTAAGCATTTGTATCATCTGTTGTATTGTATTGTGGGTACCATGTACATAATTGATGTGTTAATGTGCTGTGTTAAAAACACAATAACTATTAATTCAATCACCACGTGAGTAAGAGTCGCGATAATCACTAAGCATTAAATATTAGAACAACCCATACGCATTAAATAAGTATTGAGATAATCATAAAGTGAGTATTGAGATAAACATAAGGTAAGTATTCGAACAAGCAATGAGTAAGTATTGAGATATAAGTAAGTATTAAAACATTAAGATATAAACAGATTACGTTTGGACTTTTTACCGGGTTAAACTTAATTTTGTTCAAGAAAGAATTTTTTGGGATTCTCCGGTATATAGCAAAAGCTAAAAAATGTTCTAATTTGTTATTTCATCACACAACCCATTAATTTTTGGTGACAAGTTTCAAGTCTTGGTTTGACTCATCAACAGGTCACAAATAGCGAAATTGTGTGATTTGAAAAACAAATCAAAAAATGAAAAAAGAAGAAAGAAATGAAAAGTTTGAGAAAATAGAAAAAAAAAACAATTTTTTATTTATTAAAAAAATTTAAAAAAAAAATTTAAAGAAACAGATTCATTCGAAGCGAATCGAACCTGTATACGCCACGCAGTGGGCTGAAAAATAAAGAAATAAAAAATAAAAGGAAGAAGAAGAAGCGTTTCGTGTCAGCAGAAAACCTAACACTCATCGGTGCAGCTTGGTTTTCTGCCTGCTGCAGACGCTTGAAAATAGATCAAACTGATCTCTTCTCATATAAACTCAGAAATAAATTCAGGGTGTGAATTATATGAGGAAAAACACTTCTAACATGCCCAGGAGGAAAATAAACAGATTACGTTTGGACTTTTTACCGGGTTAAACTTAATTTTGTTCAAGAAAGAATTTTTTGGGATTCTCCGGTATATAGCAAAAGCTAAAAAATGTTCTAATTTGTTATTTCATCACACAACCCATTAATTTTTGGTGACAAGTTTCAAGTCTTGGTTTGACTCATCAACAGGTCACAAATAGCGAAATTGTATGATTTGAAAAACAAATCAAAAAATGAAAAAAGAAGAAAGAAATGAAAAGTTTGAGAAAATAGAAAAAAAAAAAAAAAAAACAATTTTTTATTTATTAAAAAAATTTAAAAAAATTTAAAGAAACAGATTCATTCGAAGCGAATCGAACCTGTATTTTTTTAAATTTTTTTAATAAATAAAAAATTGTTTTTTTTTTTTTTTTTCTATTTTCTCAAACTTTTCATTTCTTTCTTCTTTTTTCATTTTTTGATTTGTTTTTCAAATCACACAATTTCGCTATTTGTGACCTGTTGATGAGTCAAACCAAGACTTGAAACTTGTCACCAAAAATTAATGGGTTGTGTGATGAAATAACAAATTAGAACATTTTTTAGCTTTTGCTATATACCGGAGAATCCCAAAAAATTCTTTCTTGAACAAAATTAAGTTTAACCCGGTAAAAAGTCCAAACGTAATCTGTTTATTTTCCTCCTGGGCATGTTAGAAGTGTTTTTCCTCATATAATTCACACCCTGAATTTATTTCTGAGTTTATATGAGAAGAGATCAGTTTGATCTATTTTCAAGCGTCTGCAGCAGGCAGAAAACCAAGCTGCACCGATGAGTGTTAGGTTTTCTGCTGACACGAAACGCTTCTTCTTCTTCCTTTTATTTTTTATTTCTTTATTTTTCAGCCCACTGCGTGGCGTATACAGGTTCGATTCGCTTCGAATGAATCTGTTTCTTTAAATTTTTTTAAATTTTTTTTTAATAAATAAAAAATTGTTTTTTTTTTTCTATTTTCTCAAACTTTTCATTTCTTTCTTCTTTTTTCATTTTTTGATTTGTTTTTCAAATCACACAATTTCGCTATTTGTGACCTGTTGATGAGTCAAACCAAGACTTGAAACTTGTCACCAAAAATTAATGGGTTGTGTGATGAAATAACAAATTAGAACATTTTTTAGCTTTTGCTATATACCGGAGAATCCCAAAAAATTCTTTCTTGAACAAAATTAAGTTTAACCCGGTAAAAAGTCCAAACGTAATCTGTTTATTTTCCTCCTGGGCATGTTAGAAGTGTTTTTCCTCATATAATTCACACCCTGAATTTATTTCTGAGTTTATATGAGAAGAGATCAGTTTGATCTATTTTCAAGCGTCTGCAGCAGGCAGAAAACCAAGCTGCACCGATGAGTGTTAGGTTTTCTGCTGACACGAAACGCTTCTTCTTCTTCCTTTTATTTTTTATTTCTTTATTTTTCAGCCCACTGCGTGGCGTATACAGGTTCGATTCGCTTCGAATGAATCTGTTTCTTTAAATTTTTTTAAATTTTTTTAATAAATAAAAAATTGTTTTTTTTTTCTATTTTCTCAAACTTTTCATTTCTTTCTTCTTTTTTCATTTTTTGATTTGTTTTTCAAATCACACAATTTCGCTATTTGTGACCTGTTGATGAGTCAAACCAAGACTTGAAACTTGTCACCAAAAATTAATGGGTTGTGTGATGAAATAACAAATTAGAACATTTTTTAGCTTTTGCTATATACCGGAGAATCCCAAAAAATTCTTTCTTGAACAAAATTAAGATATAAGTAAGTATTAAAACATTAAGTGAGTAAGTGCCGAGATAATCAAGTGAGTATTAAACATTAAGTAAGTATTAAATCAATCATTAAGTAAGTATTAAATCAATCATTAAGTAAGTATTAAATAAGTATTAAATCAATCATTAAGTGAGTATTAAATCTATCATTAAGTAAACATTTCAGAAGAAACAACAAGTGACATGTCAACCCAGATCAAGTATAGAAAAATTAACAAGTGACATGTCCACCCAGATTAAGTATAGAAATCAAGTTACGTTAGAAATCAAGTTATGTTAGGACAATCATCTATATGTAGATGTTAGAATAGTCATCCATATGTAACCGTTAGAACAAGTAAACATGTCCGACCAGATCAAGTAACATGTCCGACCAGATCAAGTAACATGTCCGACCAGATCAAGTACAGAACGATTGATGTTAAGCCAATCAACCAAGTACAGAACGATTGATGTTAAACCAATCACACTTATGTGATTGTTAGAACAGTCAACCATATCCAAAAATGACCGTTATAGCAGTCAACAAGTAACATGTCCGCCTAGGACAACTACCGCATTGATTAATGGAGTACTGAAAGGACCGATAGAGTACTGAAAAGACCGATAGAGTACTGAAAAAGACTTTATACAAATTCCTCAACCCTACATGTGACGAAAAACCCTTTAGGTGCAGTAATGGATTCATCAATCATTCCACTCGACAGTCATATGATAGTCAATTCGATAATCATATGACAGTCAAATTGAGAAATGAGAAAATGAGACATCCCAAATGAGAAAGTGAGATATCCCAAGTGACGTTGAAGTTAAAGTTAAAGTTAAAAACGTCCCAAATGGAAGTTGATGTCAAAAAACATCACAGTTGGAACATTACAAAGTTGAAACAATCCAAATGAAAACAGTAACGGTTCAAAATCATATCACAAATAAAAAACGGTAACGGTTTAAATCATATCACAAATGAAACAGCAACAGTTCTAAAAGTCACATACGAAAACATCCAAGTGAAAACAGTAACGGTTCAAAATATTACAAATGAAACAGCAACAGTTCCAAAAGTCATGTACGAAACAGCAACAGTTCCAAAAGTCACATACGAAACAGCAACAGTTCCAAAATTAAAGTTGAAGTTGAGGTCAATGGCGTCCCAAATGAAACAGTAACATCTCAAAAATCAAAGTGGAAGTTAAGGTCAATAGCGTCCCAAATGAAACAGTAACATCTCAAAAATTAAAGTGGAAGTTGAAGTTAAGGTCAATAGCGTCCCAAATGAAACAGTAACATCTCAAAGATTGCATCACAAATGAAACAGTGACATATAAACTGAAACAGTACCATCTCAAAGACTGTGTCACAAATGAAACAGTAACATGGGCTTCAACTAAACAGTAACAGCAACACGGGGCTCAATCAATTGAGTGCAGTAAAGCAACATGGGGCTGAATCAATTGAGTGCAGATGTCGGTGCAGACGATAATGGATCATTGTTCAAGACGTCTAGAATTTGGAGACGTTGTCCAAACCAATATATCCAATTCGTCTAGAATTTGGAGAAGTAGTCTAAAATAATATATCCAATTCGTCTGGAATTTGGAGAAGTTGTCTAAAATAGTATATCCAATTCATCTAGAATTTGGAGAAGTAGTCTAAAACAATATATCCAATTCGTCTAGAATTTGGAGAAGTAGTCTAAAACAATATATCCAATTCGTCTAGAATTTGGAAATTTGGAAATATCCAGACCATAACTATGGAAATGGCAATTTGTAAATATCCAGAATAAATAATAGTGCTTACTATAAAATTTGTGAATATCTAGAATAAAATTATGTGAATATCTAGAATAAAATTAGTGAATATCTAGAATAAAATTATAGTGCCTACAATAAATTTTGTGAACATCCAGAATAAAATTAGAATAAAATTATGTGAATATCCGGAATAAAATTATAGTGCCTACAATAAAATAAATTAAATTAATTCTATACCTTGGTCCAAGTATCAATCAAATGCCGCAGAAAATATTAGAATCAAATTATAACTCCCACGTCCAAATGTATAAGCCTTTCCGTATGTTGGGGTTTTTAGGAATATTCTCGCTACTCCTACGCTGGGGTATTTTTCTCTCCTTGTGTCCTTTTGGAACCTTTCGGAATCTCCAGATGACCCACTGGAAATACCTCCTGTAGGTGAATTCGTGAGATGCTAAAGATGTGAGCCGTTGATAAATATGAATATCTGAGCTGATAGTGGGCGATGAATCTATAATATGTGAGCTGATAGTAGGCCCTGACAAATATGTGAGACGTGATAATTATGTAAGCCGATAGTAAGCCCCTATGAACCGATAATAGGCCCTTATGAATTCGTGAGATGATAATAGTGTTGCGAGCGTGGCTCTTGGTTCGTTATTTAAAACACAATATTAAATAGTTAATATACAAGTTCTTTATTTCACTCTAATCTTAACAATTCACAAACTTCATATACTTTCTATTAATCAACTCAACTTTAATTATCGCTTAATACTGTACTTTCAATTATCGCAATCTAATTGCAACACTTCCGCACGTTATTACTTTCGCTTGTTAACACTGCAACGTCTAAGACAAGACTCTTTTTCTGGCTATGACAACTGTTATATTTATACTCTAGAAACTCTCCAGATTATTCGCGATTGTTCTATTTTCCAGAAGCTTCTTGACTGTTCTATTCATTCTATTCCTGAACCTTCCTGTAGATACCATAATCAATTCTCCGAACCTGAAGTCGTTTACTCTCCATTGCCAGTACATAGATGTCACCAGTTGTCTCTTTCTATTGCACGTAACACTGCCCCCTTCTTAAATTTGTTCGTCCCGAACAACAGGTGGTCCACGGTCTTGATGCTTGTAATATTGACACAAGCGATCCAGATGAACGATTTTTCGTTTGCCTCTTGTACCACGTTGAATCCTGTATACTACGTGATTTATTCTAGTTACTACTGAATACGGTCCCTCCCAGTGTTGTTGTGAATTTGGAGAACGTCCCTTACGTCGGTTCGGGTTGTACAGCCAAACAAGATCACCTTCGCTAAATCCTGCTGAATTCGCTCGTAAGTCATAGCGGGTCCTCATCCGATCGGTATTTGCCGCTAATTTTGTCCTCGTGGCTTCTTGTACATCAGCTCTCCTTTCCAATGTGGCTCTGACATTACACTTATGCATTTCCTTTCTGCTGCTATGTGGCGGCCCTTTGTAAGAAGCACATACAGTGCATCTGCGACACCAGTTCTCCACATCCTCCCGCATATGTAGCCAATAAAACTTTTTTCGTATTTTAGAAATTGTTTTATTCACTCCCAAATGTTCTTCAGATGTTCCACGATGTATTTTACCTAGAACTTCGTTGACCTTTGATTCCGGCAAGACTATTTGCATTCGGAATGATTTACCGTTAGGTGCTTCCCATTTCCGTTTTAAAATACCGCATTCAACATGAAGAGAATTCCATTGAGCCCAGTAGCTTTTCAGATTTTCACTCATCCCTGAAATACCCTTCCATTCTGGTTTTTCTATATCTGCTTTCCAAGCAAGAATAGGCGATATGTCCGGATCTTCTCGTTGCGCTGTTCGCAAGTTCTCGATGTCCCAACCTGTTGATGGTTCCACAGTTACCAACTGTATAGTTGCTGTTGTTTCTTTTTCTTCCACCCGGCCGCAATGTTTGCATTCAAGTTTGCATGGACGTTGTACAAAGGCTTCTGCATTTCCATGAATAACTCCTTTCCTATGTTGCATCTCAAAGCCATAAGGTTGGAGTCTAGTCGCTCCAAGAATAGCTTGCTCTCTAGTTCGCCAACTTGGACAGTCTTCTCTTTCTTTCTTTTCTGTTGATTCGCTTCGACGGCGCTTCCTGCAGTCGCTTTGAAGGTGTCCCAATTTATTACAATCCCAGCATCGAAGAACACTACGTGAAGGGTTGCTCAGTGATAACTGCAATCTATTGCAAGTCTGCTGCCCAGCTCGATATCTTTGCAATTCCACTCTCCTCTCTTCATCTAGGGATTCCACTCGTTGGCGTTTTCTGCAGTCCCTTTGTAGGTGTCCCGGTCTATTACAATTCCAGCATTGCAGAATACCACGTGAAGGAGTGCTCTGTGATGGCTGCATTCTATTACAAGTACATTCGTTCACCGAAATTTCTCTCATTCGTACTGCACTCCGTGAAGCTTGTCTGGCGCATTCATACACTAATGCATAGGCTAGTGCTTCTGCTGTTGATTTCTTCCCTGCTATTCTTAATGCATGTTGTAAGTTTTGATCTGCAATAGCGTTCACAAATGCCTCCGTCGCCACTTCATTGAGAAAATCCGCATTCATGCTGGAGTATGAAAGATGCGCTAATCTTTCTACATCTGCCTGCAGTTGTTGTAGTGATTCGCCATGTTTTTGAATCCTGTTGCGTAACTGTAGGCGATATACTTGCTGCATGTGTTCATCTCCATAACGTAATTCTATCGCCTGTACTAATGAAGTGTAATCACGTTGATTTTCAATCGGTACAGTTTGTAAGAGTTTGCTCGGTGACATTTTGTTGAAATTCGTGCTCAATTCCTTCAATTTTCAAATTTTGTTCTTCTAAAGAACTTTTTAGAAAATTTTTCTGATCCTCCAAACGAGTTTCTAGACAATTCTCCAGAGAACTCTTTTGTTCGTCCAAGCGAGTTTCCATAGATTTCTTCTGCTCATCTAACCGGGATTCCAAAGAATTCTTTTGCTCCTTAAAAGCATTCTTTTGCTCATCTAAACGCGATTCCAGAAAATTCTTTTGTTCCTCGAGAGAATTCTTTTGTTCCTCGAGAGAATTCTTTTGTTCCTCGAGAGAATTCTTTTGTTCCTCATTGGAATTCTTCTGTTCATCAAAACGAGCTTCCATAGATTTCTTTTGTTCCTCGAGAGAATTCTTTCGTTCATCAAAACGGGCTTCCATTTTGCTCATTAAAGCACTCAAAAGCTGTTCCATTTTCATTGTAGGCTCTTCTTCAACTTCGGTTTCTTCCAAGTTCTCTTCGAAAACAAATGTTTCAGGATTCTTTCCTTCCTCTATCAAAGCTTGTCTGAGTCTCTCGACTAGAAATATCTTTGCACCTGTCGTTTGTAATGACCGGTTCCCTAACTCCACTTTCAAATCCTGCGTTCGAAGCTCCTCGAATTTTCGCCCCATTACTTTAGTAATTCACTTTAAGTTGAATATAAATTATTTTCCAGAACTTTCAAAATTTAACACAATTTCACAAAATTAATCACACTTTGAATTTTAAAGTTAATTGCCACCACTTTATTTCGCGAATTTATCCCACTTCTGACACCAGTTGTTGCGAGCGTGGCTCGTGGTTCGTTATTTAAAACACAATATTAAATAGTTAATATACAAGTTCTTTATTTCACTCTAATCTTAACAATTCACAAACTTCATATACTTTCTATTAATCAACTCAACTTTAATTATCGCTTAATACTGTACTTTCAATTATCGCAATCTAATTACAACACTTCCGCACGTTATTACTTTCGCTTGTTAACACTGCAACGTCTAAGACAAGACTCTTTTTCTGGCTATGACAACTGTTATATTTATACCCTAGAAACTCTCCAGATTATTCTCGATTGTTCTATTTTCCAGAAGCTTCTTGACTGTTCTATTCATTCTATTCCTGAACCTTCCTGTAGATACCATAATCAATTCTCCGAACCTGAAGTCGTTCACTCTCCATTGCCAGTACATAGATGTAACCAGTTGTTTCTTTCTATTGCACGTAACAATAGATCCTATGAAGAATATGGCCTCATGAAGAGTATGTCAAATTCCTGGAAAAGTTATGAATACTGATATTTGAATCTCGTCCGAAAGATGATGATAGATCTTATGAAGAATATGTCCTCATGAAGAGTATGTCAAATTCCTGGAAAAGTTATGAATACTGATATTTGAATCTCGTCCGAAAGATGATAATAGATCTTATGAAGAATATGTCCTCATGAAGAGTATGTCAAATCTCGTCCGAAAATTTCGAGGCTATCTGATGAATTCGTGAGATGACGATAGGTCCTTATGAAGAATAAATCAACCTGAATCCTTATGAAGAATATGTCCCCATGAAGACTGTATCCTCATGAATCCTTGTGAAGAATGTGTCCTCATGAAACCTTATGAAGAATATGTCAAATTTCTGGAAAGTTATAAATACTTCTAAAAATATATCGTCCAAAAACTCAAAGAATTACCCTCAACTTAGAACATACCCGAAAATGAAAAGTCAAAAGCCCCAACGAGCGCTCCAACTCTAGAACTCCAGAGTCCCAATTTCCATTTATCCGTATATTAATTAAATAAAAGATTCCGTTTTATATTAATTACAAGATCCCGTTTTATATTAATTACAACATCCCGTTTTATAAAAACTAATATAGGATTCCGTTTATCAAAGTGTAACTTAATTAAAAGATTAAAGGAGTAAATTAATTAAAAGTTTCCGGTTTTCAAAGAACTAGTGCAGGATTCAGTTTTTTCAAAGAACTAGTGCAGGATTCAATTGTTTATGGTGAGAAGTATGAGTGAGATTGAAATTGAAATTCCTGGCAACTGCGTTAATCAATTCAAGCTCGTAGAACATATGTAGAGTACGTGTAGAGTACGTGTAGAATATGTATAAATTGTGTGTGAAAATTATGTATACAATGTGTGTGTTGTAGAATATGTGTAGAGCAAATAATAATAATATTATCCGTGTAATAAGTTGTACCTCAGTGTTGCCTGTTGAATCACTGCTACTACAGAGGGCCATCTGTGGGAAATGCTGGTAATCATCCTGTTTGTAGGAACCGCCGTAGTACCAGCGGAGTGTCGTTCCAGTTGCGGTTATGGTTATATCATTCGTCGTTGCTTCGGCATATGTCGCTGTAAGCATTGCTGTAGTGTTGTCGCCGTAGTACCGTCGTAGTATTGTCGCTGTAAATCTTGTAGTGGCATTTGTCCCCATGAGCGCTATTTCAAGACAGGGCCGTGTGTTTGCGTTGTACTGTCCATATGTAAACAACCAACTAATTAACCATTGCCGCAAAGGTATTGCATTGCCGAAAAACTATTGCATTTGATGTGCAAAATTAACGCGTTCATTCACAAACGAATCAATCTATACGATCTGTGTTTGGTGAGCTGATTTAAGTGATTTAAGTGATTCGTGCCAGTGTGACTATTTACCATTCTACATTAATATCCTATTTTATATCCTGTATACTGACTGTGTTTTCACTTTTATATTCTATTCTGTATTCTGACTGTGTTCAAATCTACTGATTGTGTTCCAACCTTTTGCTAATTCATATATCGTATTCTATCTATACAGTTGAGTGCTTCGTGCTCTCTACTGTAAATGTGATTTTTACCGCAATGAGTCTGTTCACTGTTCCTTCTTCTATTATATATTGCTAAATAACGTTGTGTTTTTTGATAATGTCAACTAGCTTTTAATTACTCGATGTATCTAGCGTTGTGTCTTTTGATAATGTCAACTAGCTTAGGTTCTTTAATAAATGATTTTTCTGTGGTTCTATAATAAATGATTTTCTGTTCTATCCTATTCCATTCTAATCTATCATAAGTTGAGGTTCTCCAATAAATGATTATTCTGTGGTTCTATAATAAATGATTATTCTGTGGTTCTATAATAAATGATTCTCTGTTCTATTCTACTCCATTCTAATCTATAATAAATGATTTCCAGATATCTGAAAATGCCCCACCCTAGGTCATGTGAATATGTCCGTCCCTAGGTCATGTGAATATGTCCGTCCATAGGTCATGTGAATGTGTATATTTTCAGATCTCCGAAAAATCTCCAAGTTAGGAGTTCAAAACCAACACTGAAACAATGTTCAGTTCTTTGAAAAACCTCCAAGTTAGGAGTTCAAAACCAACACTGAAACAATGTCGCCGTGATTGTCATTCACCGGTATGATCATAAGTCGCACCGTCATTGCGGATGGCACTTACAGGGTTTCATTTATATATAGGGTTTCACGTATGGGGTTTCATTTATAGGGTTTCACCTATGGTGTCATATTTAGGGTTTCACTTTTAGGCTCATACTTACGGACCGCATTCACGGGTCTTATTTATAGGATCTCATTTACGGGACCAGTCAGTATCCCATTTTCGCTCCTGCGGGATTGGCCAGTATCTCATTCCCGCTCAAACACGACATTATGTGGGAATCATTTTTGTTGGTACATTGGGATTTATTTATGGCAAATACATCTGATTGGAGCCTGTGTCATCTAGGATGAATATCTGGTACGACCCAACAAATGTCCAGTTTAAATGCCCTTGAGGACGGAAATGAGTGGCTCAAGACCTCTCAGTGGAAAAACGGATATGGATAAGTAATTGATTAGGATAAATGGATTTGGATAAGTAATTGATTAGGATAAATTCTAATGATTGATCGATTCGGGTAAACTCCAACAATTGATCGATTGATTAGGGTAAATTCTAATAAATGATTTGGATAAACTCTAATGAGTAATTAATTTGGATAAATTTGTAACAAATGATTTGGATAAATCTAATGAGTAATTAATTTGGATAAATTCTAATAACCAACCGATTTGGATAAATTTTCATGAATAAATGACTAGGAACAATTACCAATTGAATGAGTGATTGACTTGGATAAAATTTGGGTGAGATTTGTATCCGATTGAACGATTGAACGAGAAATGCGTCTGAATGAGAATATACGTCAGTACGGTACCTGTCAGTAAGATTGCTATATCAGTAATTTTGTACAAACGCAATTCGATTAGGCGGAGATCTTGTGACCGACCCGGATACGGAACGTAAAAAACTTTCCTCTATATATAAAAGTATACAGGCGTATATAGGTGTAAAAATATACAGGCGTATATAGGTGTGAAAACTATACGCGTAAAAATATATATAGGCGTATATGGGCGTAAACCTATACGCGTAAAAAATTTTTCTCTAAGATGCAAAAATCCCTTAAATCTCTATGTATAAAAGTCTATAGGAGTAAAAAACTATGCACGTTAAAAATTTTTCTCTAAGTTGCAAATTCCTTAAATGCAAAAATCCCTTAAACCTCTATGTGTAAAAGTCTATAGGAGTGAAAAACTATACGCGTAAAAATTTTCCAAAGTCGCAAAAATCCCTTAAAACTCTTCTCAAAGTCGCAAAAGTCTACAGGTGTAAAAATCTAATCTCAAAGATGCAAAAATCTCATTCCCAAGGATGTAAAAATCTTATCTCGAAGGTGCAAAATCCTTCTCTAAGGCACAAAATCGTCAAAAAGCTCATCTCTAAGGCACAAAATCATCAAAGGTGCAAAAATGAATGTCCCTAAAAGGCACAAAAATGAATGTCTCTCAAAGGTGCAAAAATGAATGTCTCCAAAAAGCGCAAAATGAATGTCTCTCAAAGGTGCAAAAATGAATGTCTCTCAAAGGTGCAAAAATGAATGTCTCTAAAGGCGCAAATATGAATGTCTCTCAAAGGCGCAAAAATGAATGTCTCTCAAAGGTGCAAAAATGAATGTCTCTCAAAGGTGCAAAAAGTACAATAAGTACAAAAAGTGGCCCTAAAATGAATATCCTTTAGGCATGAACATCTCCAAACTGAATGTTTCTCAGGCATGAACATCTCCAAACTGAATGTTTCTCAGGCCTGAAACTCTCCAAACACTCTCAAAACGCCCCCAGAAACGAATGCCCCTCAGGCGTGAACATCTCCAACACTACACCCAAATGAATGTTTTCTTTTTCATTTTCCATTATTCATTAGGCCTGAACATCTACTATAATTTGTATGTTCTGAGTTCCAATAACCCCAAATTTATGTTCTGAGTTCCGAAAGTCAACAAGTGCACAAATGTAAGGTCTGAGCGAAAGGTCTAAGTATAAGGTCGCAAGATCTGAGTGCCAGGTCAGGTCCGGTCTGAGAATACAAAGCAGATGTGAATAGTCGGTGTGAATATAAAGTGGATGTGAATGGACGGGCCAAAGAATATAAGCCAGTTATGAATGGTCGGGTCAGAGAATATAAGCCAGTTATGAATGGTCGGGTCAGAGAATATAAGCCAGTTATGAATGGTCGGGTCAGAGAATATAAGCCAGTTATGACTGGTCGGGTCAGAGAATATAAAACAGTTGTGAAAAGTGTAGGTGTAGTGCTGATTAAATGTTTGAGGCCTATGGTAAGATGAAGTGGGGCCGTGTAGCCCAAGCTAAGTGTGTATGTGTGGTAACCATGGCCGTACAGGCATCTATTTGGCCTTGCTCAACGCGTTTCACCCGAGCCATCGGGATCATCAGGAGTTTTATTACATATGCTCATGTTGAGGCATGTAAGCATTTGTATCATCTGTTGTATTGTATTGTGGGTACCATGTACATAATTGATGTGTTAATGTGCTGTGTTAAAAACACAATAACTATTAATTCAATCACCAAGTGAGTAAGAGTCGCGATAATCACTAAGCATTAAATATTAGAACAACCCATACGCATTAAATAAGTATTGAGATAATCATAAAGTGAGTATTGAGATAATCATAAGGTAAGTATTCGAACAAGCAATGAGTAAGTATTGAGATATAAGTAAGTATTAAAACATTAAGATATAAGTAAGTATTAAAACATTAAGTGAGTAAGTGCCCAGATAATCAAGTGAGTATTAAACATTAAGTAAGTATTAAATCAATCATTAAGTAAGTATTAAATCAATCATTAAGTAAGTATTAAATAAGTATTAAATCAATCATTATGTGAGTATTAAATCTATCATTAAGTAAACATTTCAGAAGAAACAACAAGTGACATGTCAACCCAGATCAAGTATAGAAAAATTAACAAGTGACATGTCCACCCAGATTAAGTATAGAAATCAAGTTACGTTAGAAATCAAGTTATGTTAGGACAATCATCTATATGTAGATGTTAGAATAGTCATCCATATGTAACCGTTAGAACAAGTAAACATGTCCGACCAGATCAAGTAACATGTCCGACCAGATCAAGTAACATGTCCGACCAGATCAAGTACAGAACGATTGATGTTAAGCCAATCAACCAAGTACAGAACGATTGATGTTAAACCAATCACACATATGTGATTGTTAGAACAGTCAACCATATCCAAAAATGACCGTTATAGCAGTCAACAAGTAACATGTCCGCCTAGGACAACTACCGCATTGATTAATGGAGTACTGAAAGGACCGATAGAGTACTGAAAAGACCGATAGAGTACTGAAAAAGACTTTACACAAATTCCTCAACCCTACATGTGACGAAAAACCCTTTGGCTGCAGTAATGGATTCATCAATCATTCCACTCGACAGTCATATGATAGTCAATTCGATAATCATATGACAGTCAAATTAAGAAATGAGAAAATGAGACATCCCAAATGAGAAAGTGAGATATCCCAAGTGACGTTGAAGTTAAAGTTAAAGTTAAAAACGTCCCAAATGGAAGTTGATGTCAAAAAACATCACAGTTGGAACAGTACAAAGTTGAAACAATCCAAATGAAAACAGTAACGGTTCAAAATCATATCACAAATAAAAAACGGTAACGGTTTAAATCATATCACAAATGAAACAGCAACAGTTCTAAAAGTCACATACGAAAACATCCAAATGAAAACAGTAACGGTTCAAAATATTACAAATGAAACAGCAACAGTTCCAAAAGTCACATACGAAACAGCAACAGTTCCAAAAGTCACATACGAAACAGCAACAGTTCCAAAATTAAAGTTGAAGTTGAAATTGAGGTCAACTACGAAACAGCAACAGTTCCAAAATTAAAGTTGAAGTTGAGGTCAATGGCGTCCCAAATGAAACAGTAACATCTCAAAAATTAAAGTGGAAGTTAAGGTCAATAGCGTCCCAAATGAAACAGTAACATCTCAAAAATTAAAGTGGAAGTTGAAGTTAAGGTCAATAGCGTCCCAAATGAAACAGTAACATCTCAAAGATTGCATCACAAATGAAACAGTGACATATAAACTGAAACAGTACCATCTCAAAGACTGTGTCACAAATGAAACAGTAACATGGGCTTCAACTAAACAGTAACAGCAACACGGGTCTCAATCAATTGAGTGCAGTAAAGCAACATGGGGCTCAATCAATTGAGTGCAGATGTCGGTGCAGACGATAATGGATCATTGTTCAAGACGTCTAGAATTTGGAGACGTTGTCCAAACCAATATATCCAATTCGTCTAGAATTTGGAGAAGTAGTCTAAAATAATATATCCAATTCGTCTGGAATTTGGAGAAGTTGTCTAAAATAATATATCCAATTCATCTAGAATTTGGAGAAGTAGTCTAAAACAATATATCCAATTCGTCTAGAATTTGGAGAAGTAGTCTAAAACAATATATCCAATTCGTCTAGAATTTGGAAATTTGTAAATATCCAGACCATAACTATGGAAATGGAAATTTGTAAATATCCAGAATAAATAATAGTGCTTACTATAAAATTTGTGAATATCTAGAATAAAATTATATGAATATCTAGAATAAAATTAGTGAATATCTAGAATAAAATTATAGTGCCTACAATAAATTTTGTGAACATCCAGAATAAATTTAGAATAAAATTATGTGAATATCCGGAATAAACGGAATAAAATTATAGTGCCTACAATAAAATAAATTAAATTAATTCTATACCTTGGTCCAAGTATCAATCAAATGCCGCAGAAAATATTAGAATCAAGTTATAACTCCCACGTCCAAATGTATAAGCCTTTCCGTATGTTGGAGTTTTTAGGAATGTTCTCGCTATTCCTACGCTGGGGTATTTTTCTCCTTGTGTCCTTTTGGAACCTTTCGAAATCTCCAGATGATCCACTGGAAATTCCTCCTGTAGGTGAATTCGTGAGATGCTAAAGATGCGAGCCGTTGATAAATATGTGAGCCGATGAATATCTGAGCTGATAGTAGGCCCTGACAAATATGTGAGACGTGATAATTATGTGAGCTGATGAATCGATAAATATGTAAGCCGATAGTAAGCCCCTATGAACCGATAATAGGCCCTTATGAATTCGTGGGATGATAATAGATCCTTTGAAGAATATGGCCTCATGAAGAGTATGTCAAATTCCTGGAAAAGTTATGAATACTGATATTTGAATCTCGTCCGAAAGATGATAATAGATCTTATGAAGAATATGTCCTCATGAAGAGTATGTCAAATTCCTGGAAAAGTTATGAATACTGATATTTGAATCTCGTCCGAAAGATGATAATAGATCTTATGAAGAATATGTCCTCATGAAGAGTATGTCAAATCTCGTCCGAAAATTTCAAGGCTATCTGATGAATTCGTGAGATGACGATAGGTGCTTATGAAGAATAAACCAACCTGAATCCTTATGAAGAATATGTCCCCATGAAGACTGTATCCTAATGAATCCTTGTGAAGAATGTGTCATCATGAAACCTTATGAAGAATATGTCAAATTTCTGGAAAGTTATAAATATTTCTAAAAATATATCGTCCAAAAACTCAAAGAATTACCCTCAACTTAGAACATACCCGAAAATGAAAAGTCAAAAGCCCCAACGAGCGCTCCAACTCTAGAACTCCAGAGTCCCAATTTCCATTTATCCGTATATTAATTAAATAAAAGATTCCGTTTTATATTAATTACAAGATCCCGTTTTATATTAATTACAACATCCCGTTTTATAAAAACTAATATAGGATTCCGTTTATCAAAGTGTAACTTAATTAAAAGATTAAAGGAGTAAATTAATTAAAAGTTTCCGGTTTTCAAAGAACTAGTGCAGGATTCAGTTTTTTCAAAGAACTAGTGCAGGATTCAATTGTTTATGGTGAGAAGTATGAGTGAGATTGAAATTGAAATTCCTGGCAACTGCGTTAATCAATTCAAGCTCGTAGAACATATGTAGAGTACGTGTAGAGTACGTGTAGAATATGTATAAATTGTGTGTGAAAATTATGTATACAATGTGTGTGTTGTAGAATATGTGTAGAGCAAATAATAATAATATTATCCGTGTAATAAGTTGTACCTCAGTGTTGCCTGTTGAATCACTGCTAGTACAGAGGGCCATCTGTGGGAAATGCTGGTAATCATCCTGTTTGTAGGAACCGCCGTAGTACCAGGGGAGTGTCGTTCCAGTTGCGGTTATGGTTATGTCATTCGTCGTTGCTTCGGCATATGTCGCTGTAAGCATTGCTGTAGTGTTGTCGCCGTAGTACCGTCGTAGTATTGTCGCTGTAAATCTTGTAGTGGCATTTGTCACCATGAGCGCTATTTCAAGACAGGGCCGTGTGTTTGCGTTGTACTGTCCATATGTAAACAACCAACTAATTAACCATTGCCGAAAAGGTATTGCATTGCCGAAAAACTATTGCATTTGATGTGCAAAATTAACGTGTTCATTCACAAACGAATCAATCTATACGATCTGTGTTTGATGAGCTGATTTAAGTGATTTAAGTGATTCGTGCCAGTGTGACTATTTACCATTCTACATTAATATCCTATTTTATATCCTGTATACTGACTGTGTTTTCACTTTTATATTCTATTCTGTATTCTGACTGTGTTCAAATCTACTGATTGTGTTCCAACCTTTTGCTAATTCATATATCGTATTCTATCTATACAGTTGAGTGCTTCGTGCTCTCTACTGTAAATGTGATTTTTACCGCAATGAGTCTGTTCACTGTTCCTTCTTCTATTATATATTGCTAAATAACGTTGTGTTTTTTGATAATGTCAACTAGCTTTTAATTACTCGATGTATCTAACGTTGTGTCTTTTGATAATGTCAACTAGCTTAGGTTCTTTAATAAATGATTTTTCTGTGGTTCTATAATAAATGATTTTCTGTTCTATCCTATTCCATTCTAATCTATCATAAGTTGAGGTTCTCCAATAAATGATTATTCTGTGGTTCTATAATAAATGATTATTCTGTGGTTCTATAATAAATGATTCTCTGTTCTATTCTACTCCATTCTAATCTATAATAAATGATTTCCAGATATCTGAAAATGCCCCTCCCTAGGTCATGTGAATACTTCCGTCCCTAGGTCATGTGAATATGTCCGTCCATAGGTCATGTGAATGTGTATATTTTCAGATCTCCGAAAAATCTCCAAGTTAGGAGTTCAAAACTAACACTGAAACAATGTTCAGATCTCTGAAAAACCTCCAAGTTAGGAGTTCAAAACCAACACTGAAACAATGTCGCCGTGATTGTCATTCACCGCTATGATCATAAGTCGCACCGTCATTGCGGATGGCACTTACAGGGTTTCATTTATATATAGGGTTTCACGTATGGGGTTTCATTTATAGGGTTTCACCTATGGGGTCATATTTAGGGTTTCACTTTTAGGCTCATACTTACGGACCGCATTCACGGGTCTTATTTATAGGATCTCATTTACGGGACCAGTCAGTATCCCATTTTCGCTCCTGCGGGATTGGCCAGTATCTCATTTCCGCTCAAACACGACATTATGTGGGAATCATTTTTGTTGGTACATTGGGATTTATTGATGGCAAATACATCTGATTGGAGCCTGTGTCATCTAGGATGAATATCTGGTACGACCCAACAAATGTCCAGTTTAAATGCCCTTGAGGACGGAAATGAGTGGCTCAAGACCTCTCAGTGGAAAAACAGATATGGATAAGTAATTGATTAGGATAAGTAATTGATTAGGATAAATGGATTTGGATAAGTAATTGATTAGGATAAATTCTAATGATTGATCGATTCGGGTAAACTCCAACAATTGATCGATTGATTAGGGTAAATTCTAATAAATGATTTGGATAAACTCTAATGAGTAATTAATTTGGATAAATTTTTAACAAATGATTTGGATAAATGTAATGAGTAATTAATTTGGATAAATTCTAATAACCAACCGATTTGGATAAATTTTCATGAATAAATGACTAGGAACAATTACCAATTGAATGAGTGATTGACTTGGATAAAATTTTGGGTGAGATTTGTATCCGATTGAACGATTGAACGAGAAATGCGTCTGAATGAGAATATACGTCAGTACGGTACCTGTCAGTAAGATTGCTATATCAGTAATTTTGTACAAACGCAATTCGATTAGGCGGAGATCTTGTGACCGACCCGGATACGGAACGTAAAAAACTTTCCTCTATATGTAAAAGTATACAGGCGTATATAGGTGTAAAAATATACAGGCGTATATAGGTGTGAAAACTATACGCGTAAAAATATATATAGGCGTATATGGGCGTAAACCTATACGCGTAAAAAATTTTTCTCTAAGATGCAAAAATCCCTTAAATGCAAAAATCCCTTAAATCTCTATGTATAAAAGTCTATAGGAGTAAAAAACTATACACGTAAAATTTTTTCTCTAAGATGCATATTCCTTAAATGCAAAAATCCCTTAAACCTCTATGTGTAAAAGTCTATAGGAGTAAAAAACTATACGCGTAAAAATTTTTCCAAAGTCGCAAAAATCCCTTAAAACTCTTCTCAAAGTCGCAAAAGTCTACAGGTGTAAAAATCTAATCTCAAAGATGCAAAAATCTCATTCCCAAGGATGTAAAAATCTTATCTCGAAGGTGCAAAATCCTTCTCTAAGGCACAAAATCGTCAAAAAGCTCATCTCTAAGGCACAAAATCATCAAAGGTGCAAAAATGAATGTCCCTAAAAGGCACAAAAATGAATGTCTCTCAAAGGTGCAAAAATGAATGTCTCCAAAAAGCGCAAAATGAATGTCTCTCAAAGGTGCAAAAATGAATGTCTCTCAAAGGTGCAAAAATGAATGTCTCTAAAAGGCGCAAAAATGAATGTCTCTCAAAGGTGCAAAAATGAATGTCTCTCAAAGGTGCAACAATGAATGTCTCTCAAAGGTGCAAAAATTACAAAAAGTACAAACAGTACAAAAAGTGGCCCTAAAATGAATATCCTTTAGGCATGAACATCTCCAAACTGAATGTTTCTCAGGCCTGAAACTCTCCAAACACTCTCAAAACGCCTCCAGAAACGAATGCCCCTCAGGCGTGAACATCTCCAACACTACACCCAAATGAATGTTTTCTTTTTCATTTTCCATTATTCATTAGGCCTGAACATCTACTATAATTTGTATGTTCTGAGTTCCAATAACCCCAAATTTATGTTCTGAGTTCCGAAAGTCAACAAGTGCACAAATGTAAGGTCTGAGCGAAAGGTCTAAGTATAAGGTCGCAAGATCTGAGTGCCAGGTCAGGTCCGGTCTGAGAATACAAAGCAGATGTGAATAGTCGGTGTGAATATAAAGTGGATGTGAATGGACGGCCAAAGAATATAAGCCAGTTATGAATGGTCGGGTCAGAGAATATAAGCCAGTTATGAATGGTCGGGTCAGAGAATATAAGCCAGTTATGAATGGTCGGGTCAGAGAATATAAGCCAGTTATGACTGGTCGGTTCAGAGAATATAAAACAGTTGTGAAAGGTGTAGGTGTATTGCTGATTAAATGTTTGAGTCCTATGGTAAGATAAAGTGGGGCCGTGTAGCCCAAGCTAAGTGTGTATGTGTGGTAACCATGGCCGTACAGGCATCTATTTGGCCTTGCTCAACGCGTTTCACCCGAGCCATCGGGATCATCAGGAGTTTTATTACATATGCTCATGTTGAGGCATGTAAGCATTTGTCTCATCTGTTGTATTGTATTGTGGGTACCCATGTACATAATTGATGTGTTAATGTGCTGTGTTAAAAACACAATAACTATTAATTCAATCACCAAGTTAGTAAGAGTCGCGATAATCACTAAGCATTAAATATTAGAACAACCCATACGCATTAAATAAGTATTGAGATAATCATAAAGTGAGTATTGAGATAAACATAAGGTAAGTATTCGAACAAGCAATGAGTAAGTATTGAGATATAAGTAAGTATTAAAACATTAAGATATAAGTAAGTATTAAAACATTAAGTGAGTAAGTGCCGAGATAATCAAGTGAGTATTAAACATTAAGTAAGTATTAAATCAATCATTAAGTAAGTATTAAATCAATCATTAAGTAAGTATTAAATAAGTATTAAATCAATCATTAAGTGAGTATTAAATCTATCATTAAGTAAACATTTCAGAAGAAACAACAAGTGACATGTCAACCCAGATCAAGTATAGAAAAATTAACAAGTGACATGTCCACCCAGATTAAGTATAGAAATCAAGTTACGTTAGAAATCAAGTTATGTTAGGACAATCATCTATATGTAGATGTTAGAATAGTCATCCATATGTAACCGTTAGGACAAGTAAACATGTCCGACCAGATCAAGTAACATGTCCGACCAGATCAAGTAACATGTCCGACCAGATCAAGTACAGAACGATTGATGTTAAGCCAATCAACCAAGTACAGAACGATTGATGTTAAACCAATCACACATATGTGATTGTTAGAACAGTCAACCATATCCAAAAATGACCGTTATAGCAGTCAACAAGTAACATGTCCGCCTAGAACAACTACCGCATTGATTAATGGAGTACTGAAAGGACCGATAGAGTACTGAAAAGACCGATAGAGTACTGAAAAAGACTTTATACAAATTCCTCAACCCTACATGTGACGAAAAACCCTTTAGGTGCAGTAATGGATTCATCAATCATTCCACTCGACAGTCATATGATAGTCAATTCGATAATCATATGACAGTCAAATTGAGAAATGAGAAAATGAGACATCCCAAATGAGAAAGTGAGATATCCCAAGTGACGTTGAAGTTAAAGTTAAAGTTAAAAACGTCCCAAATGGAAGTTGATGTCAAAAAACATCACAGTTGGAACATTACAAAGTTGAAACAATCCAAATGAAAACAGTAACGGTTCAAAATCATATCACAAATAAAAAACGGTAACGGTTTAAATCATATCACAAATGAAACAGCAACAGTTCTAAAAGTCACATACGAAAACATCCAAGTGAAAACAGTAACGGTTCAAAATATTACAAATGAAACAGCAACAGTTCCAAAAGTCACATACGAAACAGCAACAGCTCCAAAAGTCACACACGAAACAGCAACAGTTCCAAAATTAAAGTTGAAGTTGAAATGAAACAGTAACATCTCAAAAATCAAAGTGGAAGTTAAGGTCAATAGCGTCCCAAATGAAACAGTAACATCTCAAAAATTAAAGTGGAAGTTGAAGTTAAGGTCAATAGCGTCCCAAATGAAACAGTAACATCTCAAAGATTGCATCACAAATGAAACAGTGACATATAAACTGAAACAGTACCATCTCAAAGACTGTGTCACAAATGAAACAGTAACATGGGCTTCAACTAAACAGTAACAGCAACACGGGGCTCAATCAATTGAGTGCAGTAAAGCTACATGGGGCTCAATCAATTGAGTGCAGATGTCGGTGCAGACGATAATGGATCATTGTTCAAGACGTCTAGAATTTGGAGACGTTGTCCAAACCAATATATCCAATTCGTCTAGAATTTGGAGAAGTAGTCTAAAATAATATATCCAATTCGTCTGGAATTTGGAGAAGTTGTCTAAAATAATATATCCAATTCATCTAGAATTTGGAGAAGTAGTCTAAAACAATATATCCAATTCGTCTAGAATTTGGAGAAGTAGTCTAAAACAATATATCCAATTCGTCTAGAATTTGGAAATTTGTAAATATCCAGACCATAACTATGGAAATGGAAATTTGTAAATATCCAGAATAAATAATAGTGCTTACTATAAAATTTGTGAATATCTAGAATAAAATTATGTGAATATCTAGAATAAAATTAGTGAATATCTAGAATAAAATTATAGTGCCTACAATAAATTTTGTGAACATCCAGAATAAAATTAGAATAAAATTATGTGAATATCCGGAATAAAATTATAGTGCCTACAATAAAATAAATTAAATTAATTCTATACCTTGGTCCAAGTATCAATCAAATGCCGCAGAAAATATTAGAATCAAATTATAACTCCCACGTCCAAATGTATAAGCCTTTCCGTATGTTGGGGTTTTTAGGAATATTCTCGCTACTCCTACGCTGGGGTATTTTTCTCTCCTTGTGTCCTTTTGGAACCTTTCGGAATCTCCAGATGACCCACTGGAAATACCTCCTGTAGGTGAATTCGTGAGATGCTAAAGATGCGAGCCGTTGATAAATATGTGAGCCGATGAATATCTGAGCTGATAGTGGGCGATGAATCTATATTACGTGAGCTGATAGTAGGCCCTGACAAATATGTGAGACGTGATAATTATGTAAGCCGATAGTAAGCCCCTATGAACCGATAATAGGCCCTTATGAATTCGTGAGATGATAATAGATCCTTTGAAAAATATGGCCTCATGAAGAGTATGTCAAATTCCTGGAAAAGTTATGAATACTGATATTTGAATCTCGTCCGAAAGATGATAATAGATCTTATGAAGAATATGTCCTCATGAAGAGTATGTCAAATCTCGCCCGAAAATTTCAAGGCTATCTGATGAATTCGTGAGATGACGATAGGACCTTATGAAGAATAAATCAACCTGAATCCTTATGAAGAATATGTCCCCATAAAGACTGTATCCTCATGAATCCTTGTGAAGAATGTGTCCTCATGAAACCTTATGAAGAATATGTCAAATTTCTGGAAAGTTATAAATACTTCTAAAAATATATCGTCCAAAAACTCAAAGAATTACCCTCAACTTAGAACATACCCGAAAATGAAAAGTCAAAAGCCCCAACGAGCGCAACAACTCTAGAACTCAAGAGTCCCAATTTCCATTTATCCGTATATTAATTAAATAAAAGATTCCGTTTTATATTAATTACAAGATCCCGTTTTATATTAATTACAACATCCTAGTTGGTACATTGGGATTTATTGATGGCAAATACATCTGATTGGAGCCTGTGTCATCTAGGATGAATATCTGGTACGACCCAACAAATGTCCAGTTTAAATGCCCTTGAGGACGGAAATGTGTGGCTCAAGACCTCTCAGTGGAAAAACGGATATGGATAAGTAATTGATTAGGATAAGTAATTGATTAGGATAAATGGATTTAGATAAGTAATTGATTAGGATAAATTCTAATGATTGATCGATTCGGGTAAACTCCAACAATTGATCGATTGATTAGGGTAAATTCTAATAAATGATTTGGATAAACTCTAATGAGTAATTAATTTGGATAAATTTTTAACAAATGATTTGGATAAATCTAATGAGTAATTAATTTGGATAAATTCTAATAACCAACCGATTTGGATAAATTTTCATGAATAAATGACTAGGAACAATTACCAATTGAATGAGTGATTGACTTGGATAAAATTTGGGTGAGATTTGTATCCGATTGAACGATTGAACGAGAAATGCGTCTGAATGAGAATATACGTCAGTACGGTACCTGTCAGTAAGATTGCTATATCAGTAATTTTGTACAAACGCAATTCGATTAGGCGGAGATCTTGTGACCGACCCGGATACGGAACGTAAAAAACTTTCCTCTATATGTAAAAGTATACAGGCGTATATAGGTGTAAAATATACAGGCGTATATAGGTGCGAAAACTATACGCGTAAAAATATATATAGGCGTATATGGGCGTAAACCTATACGCGTAAAAAATTTTTCTCTAAGATGCAAAAATCCCTTAAATCTGTATGTATAAAAGTCTATAGGAGTAAAAAACTATACACGTAAAAAATTTTTCTCTAAGATGCAAATTCCTTAAATGCAAAAATCCCTTAAACCTCTATGTGTAAAAGTCTATAGGAGTAAAAAACTATACGCGTAAAAATTTTCCAAAGTCGCAAAATCCCTTAAAGCTCTTCTCAAAGTCGCAAAAGTCTACAGGTGTAAAAATCTAATCTCAAAGATGCAAAAATCTCATTCCCAAGGATGTAAAAATCTTATCTCGAAGGTGCAAAATCCTTCTCTAAGGCACAAAATCGTCAAAAAGCTCATCTCTAAGGCACAAAATCATCAAAGGTGCAAAAATGAATGTCCCTAAAAGGCACAAAAATGAATGTCTCTCAAAGGTGCAAAAATGAATGTCTCCAAAAAGCGCAAAATGAATGTCTCTCAAAGGTGCAAAAATGAATGTCTCTCAAAGGTGCAAAAATGAATGTCTCTAAAAGGCGCAAAAATGAATGTCTCTCAAAGTTGCAAAAATGAATGTCTCTCAAAGGTGCAAAAATGAATGTCTCTCAAAGGTGCAAAAATTACAAAAAGTACAAAAAGTGGCCCTAAAATGAATATCCTTTAGGCATGAACATCTCCAAACTGAATGTTTCTCAGGCATGAACATCTCCAAACTGAATGTTTCTCAGGCCTGAAACTCTCCAAACACTCTCAAAAGGCCCCCAGAAACGAATGCCCCTCAGGCGTGAACATCTCCAACACTACACCCAAATGAATGTTTTCTTTTTCATTTTCCATTATTCATTAGGCCTGAACATCTACTATAATTTGTATGTTCTGAGTTCCAATAACCCCAAATTTATGTTCTGAGTTCCGAAAGTCAACAAGTGCACAAATGTAAGGTCTGAGCGAAAGGTCTAAGTATAAGGTCGCAAGATCTGAGTGCCAGGTCAGGTCCGGTCTGAGAATACAAAGCAGATGTGAATAGTCGGTGTGAATATAAAGTGGATGTGAATGGACGGGCCAAAGAATATAAGCCAGTTATGAATGGTCGGGTCAGAGAATATAAGCCAGTTATGAATGGTCGAGTCAGAGAATATAAGCCAGTTATGACTGGTCGGGTCAGAGAATATAAAACAGTTGTGAAAGGTGTAGGTGTAGTGCTGATTAAATGTTTGAGTCCTATGGTAAGATGAAGTGGGGCCGTGTAGCCCAAGCTAAGTGTGTATGTGTGGTAACCATGGCCGTACAGGCATCTATTTGGCCTTGCTCAACGCGTTTCACCCGAGCCATCGGGATCATCAGGAGTTTTATTACATATGCTCCTGTTGAGGCATGTAAGCATTTGTATCATCTGTTGTATTGTATTGTGGGTACCATGTACATAATTGATGTGTTAATGTGCTGTGTTAAAAACACAATAACTATTAATTCAATCACCACGTGAGTAAGAGTCGCGATAATCACTAAGCATTAAATATTAGAACAACCCATACGCATTAAATAAGTATTGAGATAATCATAAAGTGAGTATTGAGATAAACATAAGGTAAGTATTCGAACAAGCAATGAGTAAGTATTGAGATATAAGTAAGTATTAAAACATTAAGATATAAGTAAGTATTAAAACATTAAGTGAGTAAGTGCCGAGATAATCAAGTGAGTATTAAACATTAAGTAAGTATTAAATCAATCATTAAGTAAGTATTAAATCAATCATTAAGTAAGTATTAAATAAGTATTAAATCAATCATTAAGTGAGTATTAAATCTATCATTAAGTAAACATTTCAGAAGAAACAACAAGTGACATGTCAACCCAGATCAAGTATAGAAAAATTAACAAGTGACATGTCCACCCAGATTAAGTATAGAAATCAAGTTACGTTAGAAATCAAGTTATGTTAGGACTATCATCTATATGTAGATGTTAGAATAGTCATCCATATGTAACCGTTAGAACAAGTAAACATGTCCGACCAGATCAAGTAACATGTCCGACCAGATCAAGTAACATGTCCGACCAGATCAAGTACAGAACGATTGATGTTAAGCCAGTCAACCAAGTACAGAACGATTGATGTTAAACCAATCACACATATGTGATTGTTAGAACAGTCAACCATATCCAAAAATGACCGTTATAGCAGTCAACAAGTAACATGTCCGCCTAGGACAACTACCGCATTGATTAATGGAGTACTGAAAGGAACGATAGAGTACTGAAAAGACCGATAAAGTACTGAAAAAGACTTTATACAAATTCCTCAACCCTACAAGTGACGAAAAACCCTTTAGGTGCAGTAATAGATTCATCAATCATTCCACTCGACAGTCATATGATAGTCAATTCGATAATCATATGACAGTCAAATTGAGAAATGAGAAAATGAGACATCCCAAATGAGAAAGTGAGATATCCCAAGTGACGTTGAAGTTAAAAACGTCCCAAATGGAAGTTGATGTCAAAAAAACATCACAGTTGGAACATTACAAAGTTGAAACAATCCAAATGAAAACAGTAACGGTTCAAAATCATATCACAAATAAAAAACGGTAACGGTGTAAATCATATCACAAATGAAACAGCAACAGTTCTAAAAGTCACATACGAAAACATCCAAGTGAAAACAGTAACGGTTCAAAATATTACAAATGAAACAGCAACAGTTCCAAAAGTCATGTACGAAACAGCAACAGTTCCAAAAGTCACATACGAAACAGCAACAGTTCCAAAATTAAAGTTGAAGTTGAAGTTGAGGTCAATGGCGTCCCAAATGAAGCAGTAACATCTCAAAAATCAAAGTGGAAGTTAAGGTCAATAGCGTCCCAAATGAAACAGTAACATCTCAAAAATTAAAGTGGAAGTTGAAGTTAAGGTCAATAGCGTCCCAAATGAAACAGTAACATCTCAAAGATTGCATCACAAATGAAACAGTGACATATAAACTGAAACAGTACCATCTCAAAGACTGTGTCACAAATGAAACAGTAACATGGGCTTCAACTAAACAGTAACAGCAACACGGGGCTCAATCAATTGAGTGCAGTAAAGCAACATGGGGCTCAATCAATTGAGTTTGGAGACGTTGTCCAAACCAATATATCCAATTCGTCTAGAATTTGGAGAAGTAGTCTAAAATAATATATCCAATTCGTCTGGAATTTGGAGAAGTTGTCTAAAATAATATATCCAATTCATCTAGAATTTGGAGAAGTAGTCTAAAACAATATATCCAATTCGTCTAGAATTTGGAAATTTGTAAATATCCAGACCATAACTATGGAAATGGAAATTTGTAAATATCCAGAATAAATAATAGTGCTTACTATAAAATTTGTGAATATCTAGAATAAAATTATGTGAATATCTAGAATAAAATTAGTGAATATCTAGAATAAAATTATAGTGCCTACAATAAATTTTGTGAACATCCAGAATAAAATTAGAATAAAATTATGTGAATATCCGGAATAAAATTATAGTGCCTACAATAAAATAAATTAAATTAATTCTATACCTTGGTCCAAGTATCAATCAAATGCCGCAGAAAATATTAGAATCAAATTATAACTCCCACGTCCAAATGTATAAGCCTTTCCGTATGTTGGGGTTTTTAGGAATATTCTCGCTACTCCTACGCTGGGGTATTTTTCTCTCCTTGTGTCCTTTTGGAACCTTTCGGAATCTCCAGATGACCCACTGGAAATACCTCCTGTAGGTGAATTCGTGAGATGCTAAAGATGCGAGCCGTTGATAAATATGTGAGCCGATGAATATCTGAGCTGATAGTGGGCGATGAATCTATAATATGTGAGCTGATAGTAGGCCCTGACAAATATGTGAGACGTGATAATTATGTAAGCCGATAGTAAGCCCCTATGAACCGATAATAGGCCCTTATGAATTCGTGAGATTATAATAGATCCTATGAAGAATATGGCCTCATGAAGAGTATGTCAAATTCCTGGAAAAGTTATGAATACTGATATTTGAATCTCGTCCGAAAGATGATGATAGATCTTATGAAGAATATGTCCTCATGAAGAGTATGTCAAATTCCTGGAAAAGTTATGAATACTGATATTTGAATCTCGTCCGAAAGATGATAATAGATCTTATGAAGAATATGTCCTCATGAAGAGTATGTCAAATCTCGTCCGAAAATTTCAAGGCTATCTGATGAATTCGTGAGATGACGATAGGTCCTTATGAAGAATAAATCAACCTGAATCCTTATGAAGAATATGTCCCCATGAAGACTGTATCCTCATGAATCCTTGTGGAGAATGTGTCCTCATGAAACCTTATGAAGAATATGTCAAATTTCTGGAAAGTTATAAATACTTCTAAAAATATATCGTCCAAAAACTCAAAGAATTACCCTCAACTTAGAACATACCCGAAAATGAAAAGTCAAAAGCCCCAACGAGCGCTCCAACTCTAGAACTCAAGAGTCCCAATTTCCATTTATCCGTATATTAATTAAATAAAAGATTCCGTTTTATATTAATTACAAGATCCCGTTTTATATTAATTACAACATCCCGTTTTATAAAAGCTAATATAGGATTCCGTTTATCAAAGAGTAACTTAATTAAAAGATTAAAGGAGTAAATTAATTAAAAGTTTCCGGTTTTCAAAGAACTAGTGCAGGATTCAGTTTTTTCAAAGAACTAGTGCAGGATTCAATTGTTTATGGTGAGAAGTATGAGTGAGATTGAAATTGAAATTCCTGGCAACTGCGTTAATCAATTCAAGCTCGTAGAACATATGTAGAGTACGTGTAGAGTACGTGTAGAATATGTATAAATTGTGTGTGAAAATTATGTATACAATGTGTGTGTTGTAGAATATGTGTAGAGCAAATAATAATAATATTATCCGTGTAATAAGTTGTACCTCAGTGTTGCCTGTTGAATCACTGCTAGTACAGAGGGCCATCTGTGGGAAATGCTGGTAATCATCCTGTTTGTAGGAACCGCCGTAGTACCAGGGGAGTGTCGTTCCAGTTGCGGTTATGGTTATGTCATTCGTCGTTGCTTCGGCATATGTCGCTGTAAGCATTGCTGTAGTGTTGTCGCCGTAGTACCGTCGTAGTATTGTCGCTGTAAATCTTGTAGTGGCATTTGTCACCATGAGCGCTATTTCAAGACAGGGCCGTGTGTTTGCGTTGTACTGTCCATATGTAAACAACCAACTAATTAACCATTGCCGAAAAGGTATTGCATTGCCGAAAAACTATTGCATTTGATGTGCAAAATTAACGCGTTCATTCACAAACGAATCAATCTATACGATCTGTGTTTGATGAGTTGATTTAAGTGATTTAAGTGATTCGTGCCAGTGTGACTATTTACCATTCTACATTATTATCCTATTTTATATCCTGTATACTGACTGTGTTTTCACTTTTATTTTCTACTGTGTATTCTGACTGTGTTCAAATCTACTGATTGTGTTCCAACCTTTTGCTAATTCATATATCGTATTCTATCTATACAGTTGAGTGCTTCGTGCTCTCTACTGTAAATGTGATTTTTACCGCAATGAGTCTGTTCACTGTTCCTTCTTCTATTATATATTGCTAAATAACGTTGTGTTTTTTGATAATGTCCACTAGCTTTTAATTACTCGATGTATCTAACGTTGTATCTTTTGATAATGTCTTGTATCTTTTGATAATGTCAACTAGCTTAGGTTCTTTAATAAATGATTTTTCTGTGGTTCTATAATAAATGATTTTCTGTTCTATCGTATTCCATTCTAATCTATCATAAGTTGAGGTTCTCCAATAAATGATTATTCTGTGGTTCTATAATAAATGATTATTCTGTGGTTCTATAATAAATGATTCTCTGTTCTATTCTACTCCATTCTAATCTATAATAAATGATTTCCAGATATCTGAAAATGCCCCTCCCTAGGTCATGTGAATATGTGCGTCCCTAGGTCATGTGAATATGTCCGTCCATAGGTCATGTGAATGTGTATATTTTCAGATCTCCGAAAAATCTCCAAGTTAGGAGTTCAAAACCAACACTGAAACAATGTTCAGATCTCTGAAAAACCTCCAAGATAGGAGTTCAAAACCAACACTGAAACAATGTCACCGTGATTGTCATTCACCGCTATGATCATAAGTCGCACCGTCATTGCGGATGGCACTTACAGGGTTTCATTTATATATAGGGTTTCACTTATGGGGTTTCATTTATAGGGTTTCACCTATGGGGTCATATTTAGGGTTTCACTTTTAGGCTCATACTTACGGACCGCATTCACGGGTCTTATTTATAGGATCTCATTTACGGGACCAGTCAGTATCCCATTTTCGCTCCAGCGGGATTGGCCAGTATCTCATTCTCGCTCAAACACGACATTATGTGGGAATCATTTTCCTCTCAGCATGAACTTATGTGAGTGATCACATCTGTATGAATGGACACTTATGTGAGTGATCACATCTGTATGAATGGACACTTATGGCCCTGTGTATCTGAATATGAATATGAACATGAACCCTCTTCAACAAGTTATGAATAGATAATAGAAATTAGAAAAATCCATGTTCTGAATGGATAATAGAAAAACTCCACGTTCTCCGAATATGTATCTGAATCACCTCCCGTAAGACGACTAGATAGATTCTGTAACTGAATCTCCATTCAGAAGGATGTTTTGAGAAAAATGAATCCTTCATCGGGATTAGAATTGAAATTGAAATTGGATCCCATTCAGCAGGATGATTTGAGAACATAATAAATCATTCACCGGGATCAAAATTGAATTACATTCAGTGGGATTAGAATTGAATCATTCATCGGGATCAAAATTGAATTACATTCAGTGGGATTAGAATTGAATTCCACTCAGCGGGAAGAGATAATTAGAATACACTCACGCTATATGTATCTCATTTCAGCTGGATCAGAATACAATGACGCTATATGTATCTTCTTATTCAGCTGTATTAGAATGAATCCCATCCAGCGGAATGCACTCATGCTATATGTCTATTCAGGAAGAATGCTTGGGAGGAATGCTTGGGAGAAAAATCCTCGAGAAATTTGGAATGCACTCATGTTATATGTAACTAAATCTCTGAGAAAATTGGAATGCTTTCATGTGATATGTATATTAACTAAATCTCTATCCAGGAAGAATGTTTTCTGAGAAATATGCCTTTGAGAAAAAACAACAAATCCTTCATCGAGAAAAAACATTGGAAATGAATCATGCTTTGGAATGATTATTCAGTGGGATGAAATAGGAGAAATAGGAAAATCCTTGGCATTGCCTCATGCTTTGGAATGATTATTCAGTGGGATGAAATAGGAGAATCCTTGGCATGCCTCATGCATCTGAGTGATTCATCCAATGGGATGAGATCGGAAGAATCCTTGCTTTACGTGGTTCATCCAATGGGATGAGATTAGAAGAGTCCATCAAGATGAAAAAATATTATTTATCATAAGCCAGGTCTCCCTTTCCTAAGATGGATGACCTCCGTAATGCTGAAGAAAACGCTTCATTACAGGAACCCATTAGAATAAGCTCTTTTTAATATAATAATAAGAATGGAAACGCTTCATTACAGGAACCCATTAGAATAAACTCTTTTTAATATACTCTTTTTAATAATGGAAACGCTCAAATATAGGAACCCATTAGAATAAATTCCTTAATACGGAAATCTTACTATTAAGAAAACACTTCAATATAGGGACCCATTAGAATAAATTCCCATTATTAAGAAAACACTTCAATATAGGAACCTATTAGAACAAATTCTTTAATATGGAAATCCTATTATTAAGAAATACCTCAATATAATGGAAACGCTCAAATATAGGAACCCATTAGAATAAATTCTTAAATATGGAAATCTTATTATTAAGAAAACACCTCAATATAGGAAATTATTAGGACAGAAACTTTATTATTATTAGGACAGAAACCTTATTACTATTATCTTACTATGATAGATTCATTTAAAATAAAAATTTTTATTATGATGGATTCTTTAAAATAAAAATTTTTCATATAATAGATAATTAAGTTAAAACAATAAGAATGAATTTGTTAATGGATAATTAAGTTAAACCAATAGGAAAGAATTTTGTTATGATATAATCCGTTATTCGTACAATAGATAAATAGACAGTCTCCAACAGGCAGAGAATCTGCCGTAATTAAACAGATAGCTCCTTGCAAGATGGATGTGTATCACTGGCAAGATGGATATGTAATCACTGGCAAGATGGATATGTAATCACTGGGTCCATGCAAGATGGATGTGTATCACTGGCAAGATGGATATGTAATCACTGGCAAGATGGATATGTAATCACTGGGTCCAGTGAGATGGAAGTGTAATCACTGGGTCCAGTGAGACGGACATATATATAGTCACTGGGTCCAGAGTATGCCCATCTGAAAATGGTAAAATATTTGTAATTTAATGTAGGAATGTGCCTATCTGTTTCCATCTAATGCACATCCTTTGAGTCTAAGTTCTATGAGTATGTATGTATATGTACCTTCTTGTTAGGTTGATTTACTTATTCGAGGTTGATCTTCTAATTAAGTTGATCTATTCTATCAGGGTTCGTCCCGTTGAGTTGGTTATTGATGGCTGACTATATGTCTTCTTGCTAGGTTGATTTATTAGTCAGGTTGATTTACCTAGTCGGGTTTGATCTAATAAGTAAAGGTTGGCCTAGTTAGTCGGGTTTGATCTAATTAGTAAGGGTTGATCTAGTTAGTCAGGGTTGATTTACTTGGTCGGGGTCGATTTACTTGGTCGGGGTCGATTTACTTGGTCGGGGTCGGGGTTGTTCCTCTCATTAGTCAAGGTTGATATACTTGGTCAGGTTTGTTCTTCTCATTAGTTGCTTGTGTACCTATGTCTATATCTGCGTACATAGTTCGTTCCTGCGTCCATTTAGTTCATTCAGTACAATTATTGTGGGTTAACACAATGACAGTACGTATTGTGTACATCTATAATTCTTCAATTAGTTAATCTCATTTATTGTGGGTTAACACAATGGTAGTACGTATTGTGTCCATACAATGGTAGTACGGGAATATGCTCCATAATTAAGTATCGATTGAATAAATGCCTTTCAGGTATTGATTGAATCCCTTTCAGGTATCGGTTGAGTCTTGTGAAAGTACCAATTGAGTCATGCTTAGATATCCGTTGGATCGCGTGTGGATAATCGCGTCTGTGCATCATGAGTGGATAAATACGTCTGTGCTGATGCATATGTGGTCGTAGAGTCGCTGCATGTTTGTGCTGATGCATATGTGGTCGTAGAATCACTGCATGTTTGCGAATCCTGCATGGACTGCTGTGTGGTCGTAGAGTCACTGCATGTTTGCGAATCCTGCATGGACTGCTGTGTGGTATTCCCACATACTCTGTGTATGGGTGTACTATTATGTTGAATGATGTCATGGATGTTAATTATCTCAAAGATTTCCTGTACATAGACATTCTCAGTAAGTATATCTGTGTCCATATCTGTGTCCATATCCTTGTCCATATCTGTGTCCATATCCTTGTCCATATCCTTGTCCTTGGTAAGTACCTCTATGTCCATCTCCGTGGTACTTCCAATTTTGTTTATTTCTTCCGTGTTTATAATGATGTCTGTGTCCTTGATCTCTTTAAAATCAGCCTTGTCAACAAGGGTGTTATTAGTAGTGTTCATGTGAGTATTCATGTCAATAGCAGCATTGTCAATATCGGTGTTATCAATAGTTTCCGTGTAATTAATGGTTCCCGTGTAGGTGTCGGTATTGAATGTTTCAGAATTGACTGTATCGGTGTTGAATGTTTCAGTACCATTAGTATCATTTATATCCCTCAAGTCAATTATCTCGGTATTATTAAAGGCTTCTATGTAGGTGGTAGCCTTAATGGCTTTTACGTAGGTGGTATCCATGTAGGTATCATTTAAGCTGTGGATGTCGTTGTCGTTGTCATAGGTGTCATAGGTGTTATAGGTTCCGTTGACATAGGCGTCATAGGTTTCGTTGATGTAGTCGTCTCCTTCACTGCTGTATTGGTTGAGAACGTTGAAGTCGTTGAAATCGTTGAAGAAGTGCTCACTTTGTTCACATTCTTGACTATGCGGTGGTGTTGTGCGTTGAATCTGGTGATGCAATTTAGAATCGGATTATTCAATGGTATTACCGTACAACCATTATTGCGGTGGTATGTGTTCATGTACGCACCTATGAATCTCCATGCCTTCTCATACGATTTGTCTCTGTATAAAATTTTGTATTGTTCTCTCGTGTTATGTTTATGGAGTGAGTTGTGTAATTTCACAACTCTGTTGTGATTTGTATTGTATGTGATGGTATTCTGTATGTTGTTCCTGTCTGTGTATGTTATGTATGTCGTTCTGCAATTTTTGCATTTAAATGTGATGATGCTGTACCAGTCTCCTGGTGAATATTTGTTTGAATCTATGCTTGGTTTTAGCATATGTGCATTTTTGTTCGCTACTGGTGTATGGCTGTCCCTACCGGTGTATGGTTGGCTACTACTGGTGTATGGTTGGCAACTACCGGTGTATGGTTGGGTACTACTGGTGTATGGGCGTGTGTATGCGTGTGTGTATATGTGTGTGTATATGCGTGGTCGTGTGCGTGAGTGTGTGCATATGTGTTTGTTTTTGGTTAGCTTGTTTCTCGTATGTGTGTGTGTGTACCCGTAGCTGTTTCTATGCCTCCTATTTTTGTGTGCCCTATATCTGTTAGTTATTTTTTTTTTTAGTTATTTTTTGTTTCAATTTGTCTCCCTGTTTGTTGAATGGTATTGGGATGATGTGTCTAGACAGGTGTCGTATATGTCTCAAGTAGTTATTGGTATGTCTGTCGATATATGGAACTCTTACTAATTTTTCATGGTGTCTGGCGAAAGATTTCGTTGGATGGAAGGAAATACGTTCCTCGTACGTGTCTCGTTGCATATCCTCTAAGGTAAGTCTGAACTTTATATTCAAAATATCGTTTAGTTGTGTTAGGATGTTTCCTTCTAAGATCGTCCGGCTTAAAACTGTGGTGATGCAATCTTTTATTATCGCCTCCGGATAGTTATTTTCCATCATCTCAATAATTAGGATGTCCATGACCTCCGAAATGTACTCTTGGTCCGTGCTTTGTAGTGCTTGTTGTACCCTGTGTATAAGGGTGTTGTACTTATATTGTGCTGGCTGGCTGGAGTGAAAGTTGATGAGTCTATTAGAGGCAATAGGCTTTTTGTACCATTTGGTCTTGAAACCCTCCTCCGTGTCTATTATCGTGACGTCCAGGAAGTTAACTATCTCCGTGTCACCTTCATCTAGAATAGTGGGCATTTTCAAGTTGTGGCTCAACATTTTGGCTATCATGTGTATATTAGCAGTTTTCGCATATATTAGGATATCATCTACGTATATCCTCATGAACTTTAATCCCATGCCGATAAGTCCTTTATATATTTTGTTGACTTGAAAATCTATGTAGATCTGTGCATATTTTCCCGATGTGATGCCACCCATAGGAACCCCTCTGGTTTGTTTATACGTTTCTCCCGCTATTTTGAAATAGTTGGCCGCATGGATATCAAAATCTATGGACATGTGTAGACTTACTTTGGTTTTTATTATGTGTATCAGCTCTTTAGTATCAATGTTATTATACATGTCCTGCATGTCTAATGTATGCCATGAGTGAGTATCTATCTTTGTCACATTCTTTATGTCTCTAATCAATGTGTACTTGTCCAATATACTGAAATCAAGTTTCAAATATTTGGAGGACCTCATGTTATCTAGAGCTTCGCGTATATGTTTTCCTATGCATTCATTGATGGATCTAACTCTCGAGACTACCGGTCTCATTTTAGGTACTTCTTTATGTATTTTTATGAGTGGATGCATAGGACATATCCTTTTGTCATGTCTGATCATGGATTTAAGGAGTTTAGAATCTGCCTCTCTCTTGTAGAATCCTCTTTCTAATACGTATTCTATCTTCTTATTCAGTGCCAATTCCATGGTCCGTAGGATTCTATCTTCTTATTCAGTGCCAATTCCATGGTGCGTAGGATTCTGTGTCTTCCCCCTGGGCTAATTAGGCAGTACGTGCCGTTATCTATACCATCTCGGATCATTTGTTAAACCAGTTTATCATATGCTTCCTTGTATATGGCTACAGTAATTTTCCCTTTGTTTGCCTCCATTATTATTATGTCCTCTCTATCCCGTAGGATTTTATTCAGTTTAATCGTGGTGCTTAGTATATGTGTCTCTGTGGCTGTGAGTTTTGCCCTGTGCAACTTGTTTAGATATTCATTAGTAGTGTTCAATAGTTCTTGGAGTTTACTGATATACTCCATCGGTTGCTCCGTTTCTAAAATGTCTGCTATATTCTTCGTTATAAGTAATGTGTCTGCATGCCTGACGTCAGTGACTGGGGGAATGAAATTGGCTCCATACGATAGTATTGCTTGGCAATCCTCGTCAAAATCAAATTCCGTGAGATTCTTAAAGCCTCCCTTTACAATCCTCATCTTGGTCCTGTTATTGCTTATTATTGCTTGTTGACTAGTGTCAGGCTAAAGAATTTTATTACACGTAGATAGTGATTATTACATATAGACATATACAATGATTATTTATATAGACATATATGAACGCTTATTTATATAGATATATATGAACGCTTATTTAAATAGATATATATGAACGCTTATGTTGGGTTAAGCTTTTTTAACCTAATTGGAACTTTGTATGCGACGATAGATGACACGAGGAGTGAATATGAAAAGAAACTTCTAGATCTGACTTGCTTTATTAAGAATTAATCTCGATGATGCGAGCGTACGACGACTAGAATGACAGTGTTTCACAAAATTTTTTACATGTTATGTGGATTTGATTATAGCAACTTTATAGGACAACAATGAGCAACTTGAAATGAGCAACTATATGGAATTTGACTTTGAAACAATTTTGAATTAATTTATTTTAAGCAATTAGTTAAATTAAAGCAATTTAGGAAGAATTAAAACTTTATAACTTAATATTGTGGCTAAACATGCCGCCGGCTTTGAAAGTATTGGGATGCTTTCAATCAATCATCTTCTGGAAGTGGTGCCACCTTATGGACTGAACGTCGAAGAATGCCTGTTGCGGTCTTTACTTCTACGACGCGAATATGACCATCACTACCTGGTACAGTAGCAACAACTCGCCCAAGTTTCCATTTGTATGGTGGAAGATCGTCCTGATGAATTAGGACCAGCACTCCTGTATTTATGTTAGGATATTGAGACCGCCATTTAGACCTTTCTTGTAGTTGCGACAGATATTGTCCAACGCCGCCAAAAGTGCTGTTGTAAGAATGAAATACGCTGCCACCTGCGGAGATAAGTAAATTTATGAGTAGAGAGGTCAGGCTCGACGAAACATTCTAACGGAGATTGATTCAGAAAATGTGCAGGAGTTAATGCCTGCTCATCATTCGGGTCAGTTGACATTGCAGTAATGGGCCGTGAATTTAATACCGCTTCAATCTGTATCATGACTGTCGTCAATTCTTCGAAAGTTAATAGTGAATCCTTTAACGTCCTGTAGAGGAGCGTCTTTGCTGATTTCACAGCCGCCTCCCACATTCCTCCAAAATGTGGTGATCGTGGTGGAATATGATGGAACTCGATAGCATGATTCGAACACCAGTGTGGATATCTTTTTGAGGCTGCTGACGAAAGAAAATATCACGAAACTCCGCTAGCTGCCTGCGGGCACCAACAAAATTTGTAGCATTATCGCAATATATATGTCTACACAAGTTTCGGCGTCCAATAAACCTCTTCAACGCAGCAATGAACGCTTCTGATGACAGGTCTGAGACCACTTCGATATGTACAGCTCTTGTGGCGAAGCAGATAAATATCGCAATATAAGATTTGTACAGTGTTCTTCCTCTGATCTTGTAAGTAGTTTTTATAGGTCCGCAAAAGTCAATGCCAGTATGAGTGAATGGTAGTGATATATTCACTTTTCCTCTTGGTAGATCTCCCATTATTTGATGAGCCAATCGAGGACGATATTTGAAGCAATGTATGCAGTTCCTGACAATTTTACGAGCGTACTCTCGTGCATTCACTATCCAGAACCTTTGCTGAACAATTGAAACCAAAGCAAGAGGCCCTGCGTGAAAGTTTCGAAGATGAAGATCTTTAACGTAAGATTTAACGAAAGGATTGCTGCGTGGAAGGAGTATTGGAAACTTGTTGTTGTATGGCAGATTGGCGTTTTTCAAGCGGCCTCCAACTCGCAAAAAGTCGAGTCCCATTTTATTGTCGAGAAACGGAGCAAGCTTTTTAATGCAACTTTTAGAATTAACTTCCTTCTCTTCCTCCAAGGCTTGTATCTCTGACGAAAATTCATACTGTTGAATAGCCCAGACGATGTGCAAGAATGCTTGATCAATCTCTGACGCTGTCAAATTTCCAGATATGAAAGGCCTGTTGTATTTCCTGGCTTTGATATTGTTTAAAAAACGCAGCACAAATGCGAAACGACGACAATTTTTCATAAAATCGCTGGATTCGTAAACTGTCCCTAAAAACGAGTCTGAAACTGAACTCACTAGTATTGATTTCATAGTCCTTCTTTCAGGTATGTTATCGTTGGTTGAATGTCGCTCCTTTTGAAGTGGCCAATGTTCCTTTGGCTGCTGCAAGAACCGTGGACCGGTAAACCACATAGACCCTGAAAGCTCTGAAGCACTTATTCCCCTGGAGATGATGTCCGCTGGATTTGCTTTAGAAGTCACATGCTTCCATATTCCATTCCCTGTCAATTTCTGAATTTCAGATACACGATTTGCGACATAGGTTTTCCAGGTAGATGGATGAGAGCGAAGCCAATCTAACACAATTTCTGAATCCGACCAGAGATAAAGCTGACTGTAAGGCCTGGGAAACTGTTTTCTAACTTTGTCTACCAGTCTCGAAAGAAGCAATGCAGCACACAGCTCCAAACAGGGCAATGATTTTGATGCTCTTATGGGCGCCACCTTAGATTTAGCTGATAAAAGATTGACATATATATATTTTCGACGGTATCTATTGATCGAATATAAATACAGCACCCATATGCTCTGGTAGATGCATCTGCGAAACCATGAATTTCAATTGAAGACACTCTACCTGCGGGAAGTACCAGCCGAGGAATATGAATTTCATTTATATGCTCTAGTTCTGCTTTGAAGCTTCGCCAACGATGTTCAATATTTAGAGGAATGGATTCATCCCAATTTACCTTCAGAAGCCATAGTTCTTGTAAAAATATCTTCGCCTTGACGACGACAGGATTAATAAGTCCAAGAAAATCAAAAAGGCGTGAAATATCTGACAGGATAGTTCTTTTAGTAATCCTGGATGATGCCGAAGTATTCGCTTGATATTGAAAACAAAACTCATCAGCTATTGGTTCCCACAAGACTCCAAGAGTTTTCACTATGTCTAAGTTATTGATTTGTACTGTTGTCTCTCGCTCAGCTTCGGGTAGTTCTGACAAAAAATTCGAATCATTAGAATACCATTTGCGAAGATTAAACTGAGCCGCTTTTAAAATTGTGTCTACATTATCCTTAATCGAATAAAGCTCTTCCTTTGTGTCAGCACCTGTAATAAGATCATCCATATAGAAATCCCTTTTTATGATTCTCGACGCTAAGGGCATTGTTGACGCGTACTCTTCTGCAAGTTGTACCAGACACCTTGTGGCTAGAAATTGTGCAGGGGCTGTACCATATGTCACCGTGTTAAGTTTATAGACGTGGAGGTCCTCTTGAGGACTTTCTCTCCATAAAATAAGTTGAAAGTTGCGATCTTCAGGATAGACCAAGACCTGCCTACATGGCAGCTATATCCGCCGTGAGTGCAAACTTATAGCATCGAAATCGTAACATGATTGAAAAGAGATCATCCTGCACGTTAGGACCCACCATTAGTAAGTCATTAAGTGATTTGTTTGTGAACGTACGGCAAGATGCGTCGAAAACAACACGAAGTTTTGTGGAGGTGCTGCCTGGCCGTAGGACGCATTGGTGGGGCATGAAATAATGAGTCGGTGGAACATCTTGTCTTGAAATTAACTCCATATGACCTGCCGATTGATAATCTCCGAGGAATTGAGTGTATTGAGTCTTCAACGCAGAGTCTTTGCTAAGTCTCTTCTCTAATAAGCTAAAGCGACGACGAGCAATTTCATAAGAATTTTTTAGCTGTTCTTCTGGATTATCCTTAAAGGGTAATTTTACCATGAATCTTCCTTCTGGTAATCTACGAAATGTATTTAAGAATATAGTCTCACATTGCAACTGCTCACTATTGTATTTTGTCGAATCTGATTCAATTTCTTCTACCTCCCAGAATTTTTCAACAATTGTATTTAGCCGTTCATTTTCAACTGTCTCAACTTCATTAATTTCTTGAGAGATGCAACAACTTCGAATATGAGGTTCTCTTGGCGAATTTGTGTATTTCCCTGACACAATCCAACCGAACAATGTCTTCTGCAATGTGGGTAGTTCATCTTTCAGTTTGATTTGGCCAACACAAAGCAGTTGGAAGAATATCTCTGCCCCAATAAGAATATCTACTTTTCTGGCCTGAAAAACTCTGGATCAGCTAATTGAATGTTTTCAGGAACCTTCCAATCATCAATAATAAATGACCTTTCAGGTTGTAAGCCAGTTATGTGAGGAAGTACGTGCATCGAGAGATTCGTTTCAAATTCATTGATCCTTGATTTAATATTAGCTTGAAAGGACCCTCTGACTTTAGTAGGTACGTTGCCTATTCCGCTGATGTTTATGTCAACCCTTGTTCGGTCTAATTTCAGTATCTGTGCAAGGTTTTCCGATATAAAATTTAACTGTGAAGCTGAATCCAGCAATGCTCTGGCAAGATGATAGTGGCCGAACTTGTCTTTTATTTTTACCACAGCAGTTGCGAGAAAAATATGAGACTTAACCTCGTTGACGGAAAGCGACGACGATTGTAATGATGTGTTTCCAACAAGCGATAAAGGTTGGTTTGATTCCGACTCTTTGACTTCGGGAGTAATATCATGCTTTTCTGTAGACGAAAATGTCCCCCTTGTATTGTATCTATGTAATAGGGTGTTATGAGGCATAGAACACACACGACACGTCTGCGACGGACACTTTTTAAGACTATGACCTCGGTTAAGACAATTAATGCAGAGAGCTCGTTTTTTAACTTCAGAAAATCTGTTCAAAACTGTTAGTCCCAAAAAATCAGGACATTTATAAATTGCGTGCCCATTTTTACGACAAAATAAACAAGAGATTTGTATAGCAGCTAACGACGTATTATTAGGATGGAAATTTCTAAATTTCTGCTTGTCAGTAGGTCGAGAAGAGGTGGACGATTCTCCTAGCGATGGCTTGGAGTCCCTAGATTCCAAGTACTGGCAACGTCTGTCCAATATCTCGGCACAATTCTCCCATGTTGGCAACTTGGATACGTCCCTAGCTTCTTCCCATTTGTTTTGAGATTCGGGATCTAACTTGGAATTGACCAGGTAAATAATCAGAGCATTTGTTATATCCTCAAAAGAGCCAAGCGATTGAAGAGCGCTTAAGTGAGCATTGGTGTAGTCGAGTAGTTGTCTCAACTGAATGGAGGAATTTCTGGTAACCTTAGGTAAGTTAAATAAATCGACAATATGTTCTTGAAAAATGAGATACTTAATATCATATCTTTGTTTTAAACGCTCTAGTGCTTTGGGATAGTTCTCTTCCGTAATTTCAAACGCCTTCACTGTACGTAACGCTGCACTACTTGAGCATGATAACAAATGATTGAACTTTTCAATTGATGACAATGATTCGTCCTTGTGAACGAGTTTAGAAAAGCTACTGATGAAGTTAGGATATTCAGAATATTTCCCCGAAAATTGCGGAAGCTTAAGCCTGGGCAAACGACTAAAAGATGCACTGGCAAGAACCATTGAACTTTCATTTTGCAAACTGAGGCTTCGAGATCCAGACATAAGTGTCAATATTTTAGATTTCGTAAGGCAATACAAATCTTCTAACTCTCCGCGGATCTTAGCTTCGTTGGCATCTTCAGGTGTAAGTTTTTCTATCGACATCTGATATGATAGCAACTGTTTAAAATACGACTCGAGAATTCCTAGCCGACATTCGAGTTCAGTATGAGTTAGCGAATCAGATTTAGTTTCAACTATATTTTTTATTCTCGTTATGCACCCTTTCGTAGACGCTCTTTGTACTTTAAGATCTTCCAAATTCATAGTGTCTAGTTTTTATTACTTATAACTAGCAATAATAATTTATCGAAAAATATTTCGTTAATAGTTCACCAAAAATTAGAGCAATTTAAAAAAAATTAATTGTTTTATGAACTTATTTGAAAAGGGTTAGTATGTATATATTCCTATGCAATAATTACCACAAAATAAGGTCGCTTATGTATATATGTATGTATATATCGATTTATTCAATTCAGCAAATGTAAATGAGTTCAATCCAAAAATTTAACACGAATGATCACCAGGTTTTGTTTGATGTAATTCTTATTGTTCTCGCACCGTTATAGTTGCGCACTGATATAAAAAATGGAAAGAAATTACCTTGGTTATCCAGCAAACAATTTCCTTTTGTTTTCAATAATTATTCTCCACAGTTAAAATACAATATTGCGACTATGATGATTTCTGATCATTTACTTGATTTATTCGATGAACTTGCTGGTATCCGCAGGAGAGTGTATACCATATGTCCACTGATGAAATTTGTTAATTTTTACAATTTCCCACGACGAGAATAATTTATCAATTTAATCCGGGACCGATGAATAATTTCTTGATGAAAAGAGTCCCTGCTCGGTCGCCAAAATGTTGGGTTAAGCTTTTTTAACCTAATTGCAACTTTGTATGCGACGATAGATGACACGAGGAGTGAATATGAAAAGAAACTTCTAGATCTGACTTGCTTTATTAAGAATTAATCTCGATGATGCGAGCGTACGACGACTAGAATGGCAGTGTTTCACAAAATTTTTTACATGTTATGTGGATTTGATTATAGCAACTTTATAGGACAACAATGAGCAACTTGAAATGAGCAACTATATGGAATTTGACTTTGAAACAATTTTGAATTAATTTATTTTAAGCAATTAGTTAAATTAAAGCAATTTAGGAAGAATTAAAACTTTATAACTTAATATTGTGGCTAAACAGCTTATTTCCACATATATGAACGCTTATTCCTATAATATATATGTACCTACATGTATACAAACCGCTCATTTCATACATGTATATGGCACTCATTATATGCCTCCACTATGTGCGCTGAATTTTATATATATACGTACAATGAATCCCATATATACGTACAATGAATTCTATGTATACGTACAATGAACTTCATATACGTACAGGGCATTCACCACATAAGGCCTCCACTACATAAGGCCTCCACAATGTGTGCCGAGGCAAGGCAAGGCATTCATTATATAAGGCCTCCACAATGTGCGCTGAAGCAAGAAGTTCCTTACGCAAGGTACACTGAAGCAAGGTGCTCCTTATATGAATAAGGTGTTCCCCACATAAGGTCTCCACAATGTGCGCTGAAGCAAGGCATTCATCACATAAGACCTTCATCGATTGCGTTGAAGTAATGTTTCTATAGGAGTGAGTGTCAGTGGCAATGATAGGAGTGAGTGTCAATGGCAATGATAGACGTGGACCAAAATTGTGAGTGCCCAGATTGTGAGTGCCAATGACAATGACAATGACAACGATAGGTAATTATCATCTTCTTAGATCAAGCGAGTGCCAGTGGTAATGATAGGCGAGGTCCAAGATTGCGAGTAACAAGACTGCGAGTGCCAAAGATAAGATTACGAGTGCCAAAGATAAGATCGCGAGTGCCAATGACAATGACAATGATTGCAAGTGCCAATGACAAGATTGCGAGTGCCAATGACAATGACAATGACAACGATAGGTGAATATCATCTTCTTAGATCAAGTGATGACCCTCCACCTTATCATCCGTGCAAATGTCATCCCCAATGACAACCAGCGACACTATCATCGTTGATGGGTAGGCCTTTAAAAATGGGGGTCTTTAAATAAAAAGAGGTTAAGACTCAACAAGAATGTTACCCAGTAAAAAAACATGCTTAATCTCCATTAATTCTAACCAGGAACACATCATTAAGATCCAACAAGAATGCACCACTAAGTGAATCAATAAGAATGCACCATTAAGTGAATCAATAAGAATGCACCATTAAGTGAATCAATAAGACCTCATGTATGCTACTAAAATCCTGTATGTATCCTACTATATGTATCATTAAGAACTCCTGTGTGCTATTATAATCTCATGTGTGCTATTAAGATTCTGTATGTACCACTAAGACCTCATGTGTGCTATGAAGATTCTGTATGTATCGTATCATTAAGAAACCATATGTGCTGTGATACCATGAGTGCTGCGATACCATGAGTGCTGTGATACCATGACTCCGTGATACCACAACTCTGTTGGTTCAAGAGTTTCCCTGTGCCTGGGTCCAATTACTAACGCCCCCGTGAGTGCTTGTTATGAAATAATGTAACGAGTTCTCATGTGTCTCGTTAGTATCGTTGTACGTCTCATATCTGTGTCAAGTCCTCATATCTGTGTCAAGTCCTCGCATGTCTCATTCACTTAGCTCCTTTACTTGTCTTTCGATGTACTTCGACGTATTGTAATAAAATGTTCAATTGTGGGTATCTGTGACCCTTATGTCTTGTTAAGAATTCCTAGTCAATGTTAAAATTAAAAATTAAAAATCCCCATCTTTTATATTAGTCAATGATGAAAATCCCCATTCTCTTAGTCAATGTTAAAAATCCCCATTTTCCGTCAAAAGCTCAATGCCAAAAGTCTCCCTCATCCATCAAGAGCTCAGTGTTAAAAATCTCCATGTTAAAAAAATCTCCATGTCAAAAAATATCCATGTTAAAAATCTCCATGTTAAAAATCTCCATGTTAAAAAATCTCCATCATTCGTCAAGAGCTCTTGTTACCATCATCTCTTCATTATACTTATCTCCTCGGGCGTGGTATGGTTGAAAATATTTTGGTTTGTTTACCCTCCCGATTCTACTCTTCACAAGTCATGTCCTGGTTCATTGTGTCACATGTGATGTTTACCATAATAACAACACATATGATCGCCTGCATAGATCACGCTATGTGGAGTGTGAGCCATCTTTAAGGAGCTAACAATCATAGTTGGTACATTGGGATTTATTGATGGCAAATACATCTGATTGGAGCCTGTGTCATCTAGGATGAATATCTGGTACGACCCAACAAATGTCCAGTTTAAATGCCCTTGAGGACGGAAATGAGTGGCTCAAGACCTCTCAGTGGAAAAACGGATATGGATAAGTAATTGATTAGGATAAGTAATTGATTAGGATAAATGGATTTGGATAAGTAATTGATTAGGATAAATTCTAATGATTGATCGATTCGGGTAAACTCCAACAATTGATCGATTGATTAGGGTAAATTCTAATAAATGATTTGGATAAACTCTAATGAGTAATTAATTTGGATAAATTTTTAACAAATGATTTGGATAAATCTAATGAGTAATTAATTTGGATAAATTCTAATAACCAACCGATTTGGATAAATTTTCATGAATAAATGACTAGGAACAATTACCAATTGAATGAGTGATTGACTTGGATAAAATTTGGGTGAGATTTGTATCCGATTGAACGATTGAACGAGAAATGCGTCTGAATGAGAATATACGTCAGTACGGTACCTGTCAGTAAGATTGCTATATCAGTAATTTTGTACAAACGCAATTCGATTAGGCGGAGATCTTGTGACCGACCCGGATACGGAACGTAAAAAACTTTCCTCTATATGTAAAAGTATACAGGCGTATATAGGTGTAAAAATATACAGGCGTATATAGGTGTGAAAACTATACGCGTAAAAATATATATAGGCGTATATGGGCGTAAACCTATACGCGTAAAAAATTTTTCTCTAAGATGCAAAAATCCCTTAAATGCAAAAATCCCTTAAATCTCTATGTATAAAAGTCTATAGGAGTAAAGAACTATACACGTAAAAAATTTTTCTCTAAGATGCAAATTCCTTAAATGCAAAAATCCCTTAAACCTCTATGTGTAAATGTCTATAGGAGTAAAAAACTATACGCGTAAAAATTTTTCCAAAGTCGCAAAAATCCCTTAAAACTCTTCTCAAAGTCGCAAAAGTCTACAGGTGTAAAAATCTAATCTCAAAGATGCAAAAATCTCATTCCCAAGGATGTAAAAATCTTATCTCGAAGGTGCAAAATCCTTCTCTAAGGCACAAAATCGTCACAAAGCTCATCTATAAGGCACAAAATCATCAAAGGTACAAAAATGAATGTCCCTAAAAGGCACAAAAATGAATGTCTCTCAAAGGTGCAAAAATGAATGTCCCTCAAAGGTGCAAAAATGAATGTCTCTAAAAGGCGCAAAAATGAATGTCTCTCAAAGGTGCAAAAATGAATGTCTCTCAAAGGTGCAAAAATGAATGTCTCTCAAAGGTGCAAAAATTACAAAAAGTACAAAAAGTGGCCCTAAAATGAATATCCTTTAGGCATGAACATCTCGAAACTGAATGTTTCTCAGGCATGAACATCTCCAAACTGAATGTTTCTCAGGCCTGAAACTCTCCAAACACTCTCAAAACGCCCCCAGAAACGAATGCCCCTCAGGCGTGAACATCTCCAACACTACACCCAAATGAATGTTTTCTTTTTCATTTTCCATTATTCATTAGGCCTGAACATCTACTATAATTTGTATGTTCTGAGTTCCAATAACCCCAAATTTATGTTCTGAGTTCCGAAAGTCAACAAGTGCACAAATGTAAGGTCTGAGCGAAAGGTCTAAGTATAAGGTCGCAAGATCTGAGTGCCAGGTCAGGTCCGGTCTGAGAATACAAAGCAGATGTGAATAGTCGGTGTTAATATAAAGTGGATGTGAATGGACGGGCCAAAGAATATAAGCCAGTTATGAATGATCGGGTCAGAGAATATAACCCAGTTCTGAATGGTCGGGTCAGAGAATATAAGCCAGTTATGACTGGTCGGGTCAGAGAATATAAAACAGTTGTGAAAGGTGTAGGTGTAGTGCTGATTAAATGTTTGAGGCCTATGGTAAGATGAAGTGGGGCCGTGTAGCCCAAGCTAAGTGTGTATGTGTGGTAACTATCATCAGGAGTTTTATTACATATGCTCATGTTGAGGCATGCAAGCATTTGTATCATCTGTTGTACTGTATTGTGGGTACCATGTACATAATTGGTGTGTTAATGTGCTGTGTTAAAAACACAATAACTATTAATTCAATCACCAAGTGAGTAAGAGTCGCGATAATCACTAAGCATTAAATATTAGAACAACCCATACGCATTAAATAAGTATTGAGATAATCATAAAGTGAGTATTGAGATAAACATAAGGTAAGTATTCGAACAAGCAATGAGTAAGTATTGAGATATAAGTAAGTATTAAAACATTAAGATATAAGTAAGTATTAAAACATTAAGTGAGTAAGTGCCGAGATAATCAAGTGAGTATTAAACATTAAGTAAGTATTAAATCAATCATTAAGTAAGTATTAAATCAATCATTAAGTAAGTATTAAATAAGTATTAAATCAATCACTAAGTGAGTATTAAATCTATCATTAAGTAAACATTTCAGAAGAAACAACAAGTGACATGTCAACCCAGATCAAGTATAGAAAAATTAACAAGTGACATGTCCACCCAGATTAAGTATAGAAATCAAGTTACGTTAGAAATCAAGTTATGTTAGGACAATCATCTATATGTAGATGTTAGAATAGTCATCCATATGTAACCGTTAGAACAAGTAAACATGTCCGACCAGATCAAGTAACATGTCCGACCAGATCAAGTAACATGTCCGACCAGATCAAGTACAGAACGATTGATGTTAAGCCAATCAACAAGTACAGAAAGATTGATGTTAAACCAATCACACATATGTGATTGTTAGAACAGTCAACCATATCCAAAAATGACCGTTATAGCAGTCAACAAGTAACATGTCCGCCTAGATAGAGTACTGAAAAGACCGATAGAGTACTGAAAAAGACTTTATACAAATTCCTCAACCCTACATGTGACGAAAAACCCTTTAGGTGCAGTAATGGATTCATCAATCATTCCACTCGACAGTCATATGATAGTCAATTCGATAATCATATGACAGTCAAATTGAGAAATGAGAAAATGAGACATCCCAAATGAGAAAGTGAGATATCCCAAGTGACGTTGAAGTTAAAGTTAAAGTTAAAAACGTCCCAAATGGAAGTTGATGTCAAAAAACATCACAGTTGGAACAGTACAAAGTTGAAACAATCCAAATGAAAACAGTAACGGTTCAAAATCATATCACAAATAAAAAACGGTAACGGTTTAAATCATATCACAAATGAAACAGCAACAGTTCTAAAAGTCACATACGAAAACATCCAAATGAAAACAGTAACGGTTCAAAATATTACAAATGAAACAGCAACAGTTCCAAAAGTCACATACGAAACAGCAACAGTTCCAAAAGTCACATACGAAACAGCAACAGTTCCAAAATTAAAGTTGAAGTTGAAATTGAGGTCAACTACGAAACAGCAACAGTTCCAAAATTAAAGTTGAAGTTGAGGTCAATGGCGTCCCAAATGAAACAGTAACATCTCAAAAATTAAAGTGGAAGTTGAAGTTAAGGTCAATAGCGTCCCAAATGAAACAGTAACATCTCAAAGATTGCATCACAAATGAAACAGTGACATATAAACTGAAACAGTACCATCTCAAAGACTGTGTCACAAATGAAACAGTAACATGGGCTTCAACTAAACAGTAACAGCAACACAGGTCTCAATCAATTGAGTGCAGTAAAGCAACATGGGGCTCAATCAATTGAGTGCAGATGTCGGTGCAGACGATAATGGATCATTGTTCAAGACGTCTAGAATTTGGAGACGTTGTCCAAACCAATATATCCAATTCGTCTAGAATTTGGAGAAGTAGTCTAAAATAATATATCCAATTCGTCTGGAATTTGGAGAAGTTGTCTAAAATAATATATCCAATTCATCTAGAATTTGGAGAAGTAGTCTAAAACAATATATCCAATTCGTCTAGAATTTGGAGAAGTAGTCTAAAACAATATATCCAATTCGTCTAGAATTTGGAAATTTGTAAATATCCAGACCATAACTATGGAAATGGAAATTTGTAAATATCCAGAATAAATAATAGTGCTTACTATAAAATTTGTGAATATCTAGAATAAAATTATATGAATATCTAGAATAAAATTAGTGAATATCTAGAATAAAATTATAGTGCCTACAATAAATTTTGTGAACATCCAGAATAAATTTAGAATAAAATTATGTGAATATCCGGAATAAACGGAATAAAATTATAGTGCCTACAATAAAATAAATTAAATTAATTCTATACTTTGGTCCAAGTGTCAATCAAATGCCGCAGAAAATATTAGAATCAAGTTATAACTCCCACGTCCAAATGTATAAGCCTTTCCGTATGTTGGGGTTTTTAGGAATGTTCTCGCTATTCCTACGCTGGGGTATTTTTCTCCTTGTGTCCTTTTGGAACCTTTCGGAATCTCCAGATGACCCACTGGAAATTCCTCCTGTAGGTGAATTCGTGAGATGCTAAATATGCGAGCCGTTGATAAATATGTGAGCCGATGAATATCTGAGCTGATAGTGGGCGATGAATCTATAATATGTGAGCTGATAGTAGGCCCTGACAAATATGTGAGACGTGATAATTATGTAAGCCGATAGTAAGCCCCTATGAACCGATAATAGGCCCTTATGAATTCGTGAGATGATAATAGATCCTATGAAGAATATGGCCTCATGAAGAGTATGTCAAATTCCTGGAAAAGTTATGAATACTGATATTTGAATCTCGTCCGAAAGATGATGATAGATCTTATGAAGAATATGTCCTCATGAAGAGTATGTCAAATTCCTGGAAAAGTTATGAATACTGATATTTGAATCTCGTCCGAAAGATGATAATAGATCTTATGAAGAATATGTCCTCATGAAGAGTATGTCAAATCTCGTCCGAAAATTTCAAGGCTATCTGATGAATTCGTGAGATGACGATAGGTCCTTATGAAGAATAAATCAAACTGAATCCTTATGAAGAATATGTCCCCATGAAGACTGTATCCTCATGAATCCTTGTGAAGAATGTGTCCTCATGAAACCTTATGAAGAATATGTCAAATTTCTGGAAAGTTATAAATACTTCTAAAAATATATCGTCCAAAAACTCAAAGAATTACCCTCAACTTAGAACATACCCGAAAATGAAAAGTCAAAAGCCCCAACGAGCGCTCCAACTCTAGAACTCCAGAGTCCCAATTTCCATTTATCCGTATATTAATTAAATAAAAGATTCCGTTTTATATTAATTACAAGATCCCGTTTTATATTAATTACAACATCCCGTTTTATAAAAACTAATATAGGATTCCGTTTATCAAAGTGTAACTTAATTAAAAGATTAAAGGAGTAAATTAATTAAAAGTTTCCGGTTTTCAAAGAACTAGTGCAGGATTCAGTTTTTTCAAAGAACTAGTGCAGGTTTCAATTGTTTATGTATTGTTTAAGTATGAGTGAGATTGAAATTGAAATTCCTGGCAACTGCGATAATCAATTCAAACTCGTAGAACATATGTAGAGTACGTGTAGAGTACGTGTAGAATATGTATAAATTGTGTGTGAAAATTATGTATACAATGTGTGTGTTGTAGAATATGTGTAGAGCAAATAATAATAATATTATCCGTGTAATAAGTTGTACCTCAGTGTTGCCTATTGAATCACTGCTAGTACAGAGGGCCATCTGTGGGAAATGCTGGTAATCATCCTGTTTGTAGGAACCGCCGTAGTACCAGGGGAGTGTCGTTCCAGTTGCGGTTATGGTTATGTCATTCGTCGTTGCTTCGGCATATGTCGCTGTAAGCATTGCTGTAGTGTTGTCGCCGTAGTACCGTCGTAGTATTGTCGCTGTAAATCTTGTAGTGGCATTTGCCACCATGAGCGCTATTTCAAGACAGGGTCGTGTGTTTGCGTTGTACTGTCCATATGTAAACAACCAACTAATTAACCATTGCCGAAAAGGTATTGCATTGCCGAAAAACTATTGCATTTGATGTGCAAAATTAACGTGTTCATTCACAAACGAATCAATCTATACGATCTGTGTTTGATGAGCTGATTTAAGTGATTTAAGTGATTCGTGCCAGTGTGACTATTTACCATTCTACATTATTATCCTATTTTATATCCTGTATACTGACTGTGTTTTCACTTTTATATTCTATTCTGTATTCTGACTGTGTTCAAATCTACTGATTGTGTTCCAACCTTTTGCTAATTCATGTATCGTATTCTATCTATACAGTTGAGTGCTTCGTGCTCTCTACTGTAAATGTGATTTTTACCGCAATGAGTCTGTTCACTGTTCCTTCTTCTATTATATATTGCTAAATAACGTTGTGTTTTTTGATAATGTCAACTAGCTTTTAATTACTCGATGTATCTAACGTTCTGTCTTTTGATAATGTCAACTAGCTTAGGTTCTTTACTAAATGATTTTTCTGTGGTTCTATAATAAATGATTTTCTGTTCTATCCTATTCCATTCTAATCTATCATAAGTTGAGGTTCTCCAATAAATGATTATTCTGTGGTTCTATAATAAATGATTATTCTGTGGTTCTATAATAAATGATTCTCTGTTCTATTCTACTCCATTCTAATCTATAATAAATGATTTCCAGATATCTGAAAATGCCCCTCCCTAGGTCATGTGAATATGTCCGTCCCTAGGTCATGTGAATATGTCCGTCCATAGGTCATGTGAATGTGTATATTTTCAGATCTCCGAAAAATCTCCAAGTTAGGAGTTCAAAACCAACACTGAAACAATGTTCAGATCTCTGAAAAACCTCCAAGTTAGGAGTTCAAAACCAACACTGAAACAATGTCGCCGTGATTGTCATTCACCGCTATGATCATAAGTCGCACCGTCATTGCGGATGGCACTTACAGGGTTTCATTTATATATAGGGTTTCACTTATGGGGTTTCATTTATAGGGTTTCACCTATGGGGTCATATTTAGGGTTTCACTTTTAGGCTCATACTTACGGACCGCATTCATGGATCTTATTTATAGGATCTCATTTACGGGACCAGTCAGTATCCCATTTTCGCTCCTGCGGGATTGGCCAGTATCTCATTCCCGCTCAAACACGACATTATGTGGGAATCATTTTTCTCTCAGCATGAACTTATGTGAGTGGTCACATCTGTATGAATGGACACTTATGTGAGTGATCACATCTGTATGAATGGACACTTATGGCCCTGTGTATCTGAATATGAATATGAACATGAACCCTCTTCAACAAGTTATGAATAGATAATAGAAATTAGAAAAATCCATGTTCTGAATGGATAATAGAAAAACTCCACGTTCTCCGAATATGTATCTGAATCACCTCCCGTAAGACGACTAGATAGATTCTGTAACTGAATCTCCATTCAGAAGGATGCTTTGAGAAAAATGAATCCTTCATCGGGATTAGAATTGAAATTGAAATTGGATCCCATTCAGCAGGATGATTTGAGAACATAATAAATCATTCACCGGGATCAAAATTGAATTACATTCAGTGGGATTAGAATTGAATCATTCATCGGGATCAAAATTGAATTACATTCAGTGGGATTAGAATTGAATTCCACTCAGCGGGAAGAGATAATTAGAATACACTCGCGCTATATGTATCTCATTTCAGCTGGATCAGAATACAATGACGCTATATGTATCTTCTTATTCAGCTGGATTAGAATGAATCCCATCCAGCGGAATGCACTCATGCTATATGTCTATTCAGGAAGAATGCTTGGGAGGAATGCTTGGGAGAAAAATCCTCGAGAAATTTGGAATGCACTCATGTTATATGTAACTAAATCTCTGAGAAAATTGGAATGCTTTCATGTGATATGTATATTAACTAAATCTCTATCCAGGAAGAATGTTTTCTGAGAAATATGCCTTTGAGAAAAAACAACAAATCCTTCATCGAGAAAAAACAATGGAAATGAATCATGCTTTGGAATGATTATTCAGTGGGATGAAATAGGAGAAATAGGAAAATCCTTGGCATTGCCTCATGCTTTGGAATGATTATTCAGTGGGATGAAATAGGAGAATCCTTGGCATGCCTCATGCATCTGAGTGATTCATCCAATGGGATGAGATCGGAAGAATCCTTGCTTTACGTGGTTCATCCAATGGGATGAGATTAGAAGAGTCCATCAAGATGAAAAAATATTATTTATCATAAGCCAGGTCTCCCTTTCCTAAGATGGATGACCTCCGTAATGCTGATGAAAACGCTTCATTACAGGAACCCATTAGAATAAGCTCTTTTTAATATAATAATAAGAATGGAAACGCTTCATTACAGGAACCCATTAGAATAAACTCTTTTTAATATACTCTTTTTAATAATGGAAACGCTCAAATATAGGAACCCATTAGAATAAATTCCTTAATACGGAAATCTTACTATTAAGAAAACACTTCAATATAGGGACCCATTAGAATAAATTCCCATTATTAAGAAAACACTTCAATATAGGAACCTATTAGAACAAATTCTTTAATATGGAAATCCTCCAACAGGCAGAGAATCTGCCGTAATCAAACAGATAGCTCCTTGCAAGATGGATGTGTATCACTGGCAAGATGGATATATAATCCGACCAGATCAAGTAACATGTCCGACCAGATCAAGTACAGAACGATTGATGTTAAGCCAATCAACAAGTACAGAAAGATTGATGTTAAACCAATCACACATATGTGATTGTTAGAACAGTCAACCATATCCAAAAATGACCGTTATAGCAGTCAACAAGTAACATGTCCGCCTAGATAGAGTACTGAAAAGACCGATAGAGTACTGAAAAAGACTTTATACAAATTCCTCAACCCTACATGTGACGAAAAACCCTTTAGGTGCAGTAATGGATTCATCAATCATTCCACTCGACAGTCATATGATAGTCAATTCGATAATCATATGACAGTCAAATTGAGAAATGAGAAAATGAGACATCCCAAATGAGAAAGTGAGATATCCCAAGTGACGTTGAAGTTAAAGTTAAAGTTAAAAACGTCCCAAATGGAAGTTGATGTCAAAAAACATCACAGTTGGAACAGTACAAAGTTGAAACAATCCAAATGAAAACAGTAACGGTTCAAAATCATATCACAAATAAAAAACGGTAACGGTTTAAATCATATCACAAATGAAACAGCAACAGTTCTAAAAGTCACATACGAAAACATCCAAATGAAAACAGTAACGGTTCAAAATATTACAAATGAAACAGCAACAGTTCCAAAAGTCACATACGAAACAGCAACAGTTCCAAAAGTCACATACGAAACAGCAACAGTTCCAAAATTAAAGTTGAAGTTGAAATTGAGGTCAACTACGAAACAGCAACAGTTCCAAAATTAAAGTTGAAGTTGAGGTCAATGGCGTCCCAAATGAAACAGTAACATCTCAAAAATTAAAGTGGAAGTTGAAGTTAAGGTCAATAGCGTCCCAAATGAAACAGTAACATCTCAAAGATTGCATCACAAATGAAACAGTGACATATAAACTGAAACAGTACCATCTCAAAGACTGTGTCACAAATGAAACAGTAACATGGGCTTCAACTAAACAGTAACAGCAACACAGGTCTCAATCAATTGAGTGCAGTAAAGCAACATGGGGCTCAATCAATTGAGTGCAGATGTCGGTGCAGACGATAATGGATCATTGTTCAAGACGTCTAGAATTTGGAGACGTTGTCCAAACCAATATATCCAATTCGTCTAGAATTTGGAGAAGTAGTCTAAAATAATATATCCAATTCGTCTGGAATTTGGAGAAGTTGTCTAAAATAATATATCCAATTCATCTAGAATTTGGAGAAGTAGTCTAAAACAATATATCCAATTCGTCTAGAATTTGGAGAAGTAGTCTAAAACAATATATCCAATTCGTCTAGAATTTGGAAATTTGTAAATATCCAGACCATAACTATGGAAATGGAAATTTGTAAATATCCAGAATAAATAATAGTGCTTACTATAAAATTTGTGAATATCTAGAATAAAATTATATGAATATCTAGAATAAAATTAGTGAATATCTAGAATAAAATTATAGTGCCTACAATAAATTTTGTGAACATCCAGAATAAATTTAGAATAAAATTATGTGAATATCCGGAATAAACGGAATAAAATTATAGTGCCTACAATAAAATAAATTAAATTAATTCTATACTTTGGTCCAAGTGTCAATCAAATGCCGCAGAAAATATTAGAATCAAGTTATAACTCCCACGTCCAAATGTATAAGCCTTTCCGTATGTTGGGGTTTTTAGGAATGTTCTCGCTATTCCTACGCTGGGGTATTTTTCTCCTTGTGTCCTTTTGGAACCTTTCGGAATCTCCAGATGACCCACTGGAAATTCCTCCTGTAGGTGAATTCGTGAGATGCTAAATATGCGAGCCGTTGATAAATATGTGAGCCGATGAATATCTGAGCTGATAGTGGGCGATGAATCTATAATATGTGAGCTGATAGTAGGCCCTGACAAATATGTGAGACGTGATAATTATGTAAGCCGATAGTAAGCCCCTATGAACCGATAATAGGCCCTTATGAATTCGTGAGATGATAATAGATCCTATGAAGAATATGGCCTCATGAAGAGTATGTCAAATTCCTGGAAAAGTTATGAATACTGATATTTGAATCTCGTCCGAAAGATGATGATAGATCTTATGAAGAATATGTCCTCATGAAGAGTATGTCAAATTCCTGGAAAAGTTATGAATACTGATATTTGAATCTCGTCCGAAAGATGATAATAGATCTTATGAAGAATATGTCCTCATGAAGAGTATGTCAAATCTCGTCCGAAAATTTCAAGGCTATCTGATGAATTCGTGAGATGACGATAGGTCCTTATGAAGAATAAATCAAACTGAATCCTTATGAAGAATATGTCCCCATGAAGACTGTATCCTCATGAATCCTTGTGAAGAATGTGTCCTCATGAAACCTTATGAAGAATATGTCAAATTTCTGGAAAGTTATAAATACTTCTAAAAATATATCGTCCAAAAACTCAAAGAATTACCCTCAACTTAGAACATACCCGAAAATGAAAAGTCAAAAGCCCCAACGAGCGCTCCAACTCTAGAACTCAAGAGTCACAATTTCCATTTATCCGTATATTAATTAAATAAAAGACTCCGTTTTATATTAATTACAAGATCCCGTTTTATATTAATTACAACATCCCGTTTTATAAAAGCTAATATAGGATTCCGTTTATCAAAGAGTAACTTAATTAAAAGATTAAAGGAGTAAATTAATTAAAAGTTTCCGGTTTTCAAAGAACTAGTTCAGGATTCAGTTTTTTCAAAGAACTAGTGCAGGTTTCAATTGTTTATGTATTGTTTAAGTATGAGTGAGATTGAAATTGAAATTCCTGGCAACTGCGATAATCAATTCAAACTCGTAGAACATATGTAGAGTACGTGTAGAGTACGTGTAGAATATGTATAAATTGTGTGTGAAAATTATGTATACAATGTGTGTGTTGTAGAATATGTGTAGAGCAAATAATAATAATATTATCCGTGTAATAAGTTGTACCTCAGTGTTGCCTATTGAATCACTGCTAGTACAGAGGGCCATCTGTGGGAAATGCTGGTAATCATCCTGTTTGTAGGAACCGCCGTAGTACCAGGGGAGTGTCGTTCCAGTTGCGGTTATGGTTATGTCATTCGTCGTTGCTTCGGCATATGTCGCTGTAAGCATTGCTGTAGTGTTGTCGCCGTAGTACCGTCGTAGTATTGTCGCTGTAAATCTTGTAGTGGCATTTGCCACCATGAGCGCTATTTCAAGACAGGGTCGTGTGTTTGCGTTGTACTGTCCATATGTAAACAACCAACTAATTAACCATTGCCGAAAAGGTATTGCATTGCCGAAAAACTATTGCATTTGATGTGCAAAATTAACGTGTTCATTCACAAACGAATCAATCTATACGATCTGTGTTTGATGAGCTGATTTAAGTGATTTAAGTGATTCGTGCCAGTGTGACTATTTACCATTCTACATTATTATCCTATTTTATATCCTGTATACTGACTGTGTTTTCACTTTTATATTCTATTCTGTATTCTGACTGTGTTCAAATCTACTGATTGTGTTCCAACCTTTTGCTAATTCATGTATCGTATTCTATCTATACAGTTGAGTGCTTCGTGCTCTCTACTGTAAATGTGATTTTTACCGCAATGAGTCTGTTCACTGTTCCTTCTTCTATTATATATTGCTAAATAACGTTGTGTTTTTTGATAATGTCAACTAGCTTTTAATTACTCGATGTATCTAACGTTCTGTCTTTTGATAATGTCAACTAGCTTAGGTTCTTTACTAAATGATTTTTCTGTGGTTCTATAATAAATGATTTTCTGTTCTATCCTATTCCATTCTAATCTATCATAAGTTGAGGTTCTCCAATAAATGATTATTCTGTGGTTCTATAATAAATGATTATTCTGTGGTTCTATAATAAATGATTCTCTGTTCTATTCTACTCCATTCTAATCTATAATAAATGATTTCCAGATATCTGAAAATGCCCCTCCCTAGGTCATGTGAATATGTCCGTCCCTAGGTCATGTGAATATGTCCGTCCATAGGTCATGTGAATGTGTATATTTTCAGATCTCCGAAAAATCTCCAAGTTAGGAGTTCAAAACCAACACTGAAACAATGTTCAGATCTCTGAAAAACCTCCAAGTTAGGAGTTCAAAACCAACACTGAAACAATGTCGCCGTGATTGTCATTCACCGCTATGATCATAAGTCGCACCGTCATTGCGGATGGCACTTACAGGGTTTCATTTATATATAGGGTTTCACTTATGGGGTTTCATTTATAGGGTTTCACCTATGGGGTCATATTTAGGGTTTCACTTTTAGGCTCATACTTACGGACCGCATTCATGGATCTTATTTATAGGATCTCATTTACGGGACCAGTCAGTATCCCATTTTCGCTCCTGCGGGATTGGCCAGTATCTCATTCCCGCTCAAACACGACATTATGTGGGAATCATTTTTCTCTCAGCATGAACTTATGTGAGTGGTCACATCTGTATGAATGGACACTTATGTGAGTGATCACATCTGTATGAATGGACACTTATGGCCCTGTGTATCTGAATATGAATATGAACATGAACCCTCTTCAACAAGTTATGAATAGATAATAGAAATTAGAAAAATCCATGTTCTGAATGGATAATAGAAAAACTCCACGTTCTCCGAATATGTATCTGAATCACCTCCCGTAAGACGACTAGATAGATTCTGTAACTGAATCTCCATTCAGAAGGATGCTTTGAGAAAAATGAATCCTTCATCGGGATTAGAATTGAAATTGAAATTGGATCCCATTCAGCAGGATGATTTGAGAACATAATAAATCATTCACCGGGATCAAAATTGAATTACATTCAGTGGGATTAGAATTGAATCATTCATCGGGATCAAAATTGAATTACATTCAGTGGGATTAGAATTGAATTCCACTCAGCGGGAAGAGATAATTAGAATACACTCGCGCTATATGTATCTCATTTCAGCTGGATCAGAATACAATGACGCTATATGTATCTTCTTATTCAGCTGGATTAGAATGAATCCCATCCAGCGGAATGCACTCATGCTATATGTCTATTCAGGAAGAATGCTTGGGAGGAATGCTTGGGAGAAAAATCCTCGAGAAATTTGGAATGCACTCATGTTATATGTAACTAAATCTCTGAGAAAATTGGAATGCTTTCATGTGATATGTATATTAACTAAATCTCTATCCAGGAAGAATGTTTTCTGAGAAATATGCCTTTGAGAAAAAACAACAAATCCTTCATCGAGAAAAAACAATGGAAATGAATCATGCTTTGGAATGATTATTCAGTGGGATGAAATAGGAGAAATAGGAAAATCCTTGGCATTGCCTCATGCTTTGGAATGATTATTCAGTGGGATGAAATAGGAGAATCCTTGGCATGCCTCATGCATCTGAGTGATTCATCCAATGGGATGAGATCGGAAGAATCCTTGCTTTACGTGGTTCATCCAATGGGATGAGATTAGAAGAGTCCATCAAGATGAAAAAATATTATTTATCATAAGCCAGGTCTCCCTTTCCTAAGATGGATGACCTCCGTAATGCTGATGAAAACGCTTCATTACAGGAACCCATTAGAATAAGCTCTTTTTAATATAATAATAAGAATGGAAACGCTTCATTACAGGAACCCATTAGAATAAACTCTTTTTAATATACTCTTTTTAATAATGGAAACGCTCAAATATAGGAACCCATTAGAATAAATTCCTTAATACGGAAATCTTACTATTAAGAAAACACTTCAATATAGGGACCCATTAGAATAAATTCCCATTATTAAGAAAACACTTCAATATAGGAACCTATTAGAACAAATTCTTTAATATGGAAATCCTCCAACAGGCAGAGAATCTGCCGTAATCAAACAGATAGCTCCTTGCAAGATGGATGTGTATCACTGGCAAGATGGATATATAATCACTGGCAAGATGGATATGTAATCACTGAATCCATGCAAGATGGATGTGTATCACTGGCAAGATGGATATGTAATCACTGGCAAGATGGATATGTAATCACTGGGTCCAGTGAGATGGAAGTGTAATCACTGGGTCCAGTGAGACGGACATATATATAGTCACTGGGTCCAGAGTATGCCCATCTGAAAATGGTAAAATATTTGTAATTTAATGTAGGAATGTGCCTATCTGCTTCCATCTAATGCACATCCTTTGAGTCTAAGTTCTACGAGTATGTATGTATCTGTACCTTCTTGTTAGGTTGATTTACTTATTCGAGGTTGATCTTCTAATTAAGTTGATCTATTCTATCAGGGTTCGTCCCGTTGAGTTGGTTATTGATGGCTGACTATATGTCTTCTTGTTAGGTTGATTTATTAGTCAGGTTGATTTACCTAGTCGGGTTTGATCTAATAAGTAAAGGTTGGCCTAGTTAGTCGGGTTTGATCTAATTAGTAAGGGTTGATCTAGTTAGTCAGGGTTGATTTACTTGGTCGGGGTCGATTTACTTGGTCGGGGTCGATTTACTTGGTCGGGTTCGGGGTTGTTCCTCTCATTAGTCAAGGTTGATATACTTGGTCAGGTTTGTTCTTCTCATTAGTTGCTTGTGTACCTATGTCTATGTGCATAGGTCTGCGTACATAGTTCGTTCCTGCGTCCATTAGTACAATTATTGTGGGTTAACACAATGACAGTACGTATTGTGTACATCTATAATTCTTCAATTAGTTAATCTCATTTATTGTGGGTTAACACAATGGTAGTACGTATTGTGTCCATACAATGGTAGTACGGGAATATGCTCTATAATTAAGTATCGATTGAATAAATGCCTTTCAGGTATTGATTGAATCCCTTTCAGGTATCGGTTGAGTCTTGTGAAAGTACCAATTGAGTCATGCTTAGATATCCGTTGGATCGCGTGTGGATAATCGCGTCTGTGCATCATGAGTGGATAAATACGTCTGTGCTGATGCATATGTGGTCGTAGAGTCGCTGCATGTTTGTGCTGATGCATATGTGGTCGTAGAATCACTGCATGTTTGCGAATCCTGCATGGACTGCTGTGTGGTCGTAGAGTCACTGCATGTTTGCGAATCCTGCATGGACTGCTGGGTGGTATTCCCACATACTCTGTGTATGGGTGTACTGTTATGTTGAATGATGTCATGGATGTTAATTATCTCAAAGATGTCCTGTACATAGACATTCTCAGTAAGTATATCTGTGTCCATATCTGTGTCCATATCCTTGTCCATATCTGTGTCCATATCCTTGTCCATATCCTTGTCCTTGGTAAGTACCTCTATGTCCATCTCCGTGGTACTTCCAATTTTGTTTATTTCTTCCGTGTTTATAATGATGTCTGTGTCCTTGATCTCTTTAAAATCAGCCTTGTCAACAAGGGTGTTATTAGTAGTGTTCATGTGAGTATTCATGTCAATAGCAGCATTGTCAATATCGGTGTTATCAATAGTTTCCGTGTAATTAATGGTTCCCGTGTAGGTGTCGGTATTGAATGTTTCAGAATTGACTGTATCGGTGTTGAATGTTTCAGTACCATTAGTATCATTTATATACCTCAAGTCAATTATCTCGGTATTATTAAAGGCTTCTATGTAGGTGGTAGCCTTAATGGCTTTTACGTAGGTGGTATCCATGTAGGTATCATTTAAGCTGTGGATGTCGTTGTCGTTGTCATAGGTGTCATAGGTGTTATAGGTTCCGTTGACATAGGCGTCATAGGTTTCGTTGATGTAGTCGTCTCCTTCACTGCTGTATTGGTTGAGAACGTTGAAGTCGTTGAAATCGTTGAAGAAGTGCTCACTTTGTTCACATTCTTGACTATGCGGTGGTGTTGTGCGTTGAATCTGGTGATGCAATTTAGAATCGGATTATTCAATGGTATTACCGTACAACCATTATTGCGGTGGTATGTGTTCATGTACGCACCTATGAATCTCCATGCCTTCTCATACGATTTGTCTCTGTATAAAATTTTGTATTGTTCTCTCGTGTTATGTTTATGGAGTGAGTTGTGTAATTTCACAACTCTGTTGTGATTTGTATTGTATGTGATGGTATTCTGTATGTTGTTCCTGTCTGTGTATGTTATGTATGTCGTTCTGCAATTTTTGCATTTAAATGTGATGATGCTGTACCAGTCTCCTGGTGAATATTTGTTTGAATCTATGCTTGGTTTTAGCATGTGTGCATGTCTGTTCGCTACTGGTGTATGGCTGTCCCTACCGGTGTATGGTTGGCTACTACTGGTGTATGGTTGGCTACTACCGGCGTATGGTTGGCTACTACTGGTGTATGGGCGTGTGTATGCGTGTGTGTATATGTGTGTGTATATGCGTGGTCGTGTGCGTGAGTGTGTGCATATGTGTTTGTTTTTGGTGTGCTTGTTTCTCGTATGTGTGTGTGTGTGTACCCGTAGCTGTTTCTATGCCTCCTATTTTTGTGCGCTTCTAGTTTGTGTGCCCTATATCTGTTAGTTATTTTTTTTTTTTTTTTAGTTATTTTTTGTTTCAATTTGTCTCCCTGTTTGTTGAATGGTATTGGGATGATGTGTCTAGACAGGTGTCGTATATGTCTCAAGTAGTTATTGGTATGTCTGTCGATATATGGAACTCTTACCAATTTTTCATGGTGTCTGGCGAAAGATTTCGTTGCATGGAAGGAAATACGTTCCTCGTACGTGTCTCGTTGCATATCCTCTAATGTAAGTCTGAACTTTATATTCAAAATATCGTTTAGTTGTGTTAGGATGTTTCCTTCTAAGATCGTCCGGCTTAAAACTGTGGTGATGCAATCTTTTATTATCGCCTCCGGATAGTTATTTTCCATCATCTCAATAATTAGGGTGTCCATGACCTCCGAAATGTACTCTTGGTCCGTGCTTTGTAGTGCTTGTTGTACCCTGTGTATAAGGGTGGTGTACTTATATTGTGCTGGCTGGCTGGAGTGAAAGTTGATGAGTCTATTAGAGGCAATAGGCTATTTGTACCATTTGGTCTTGAAACCCTCCTCCGTGTCTATTATCGTGACGTCCAGGAAGTTAACTATCTCCGTGTCACCTTCATCTAGAATAGTGGGCATTTTCAAGTTGTGGCTCAACATTTTGGCTATCATGTGTATATTAGCAGTTTTCGCATATATTAGGATATCATCTACGTATATCCTCATGAACTTTAATCCCATGCCGATAAGTCCTTTATATATTTTGTTGACTTGAAAATCTATGTAGATCTGTGCATATTTTCCCGATGTGATGCCACCCATAGGAACCCCTCTGGTTTGTTTATACGTTTCTCCCGCTATTTTGAAATAGTTGGCCGCATGGATATCAAAATCTATGAGGCTCATCAGGGTAATTAGGTCATATTTGTTGGACATGTGTAGACTTACTTTGGTTTTTACTATGTGTATCAGCTCTTTAGTATCAATGTTATTATACATGTCCTGCATGTCTAATGTATGCCATGAGTGAGTATCTATCTTTGTCACATTCTTTATGTCTCTAATCAGTGTGTACTTGTCCAATATACTGAAATCAAGTTTCAAATATTTGGAGGACCTCATGTCATCTAGAGCTTCGCATATATGTTTTCCTATGCATTCATTGATGGATCTAACTCTAGAGACTACCGGTCTCATTTTAGGTACTTCTTTATGTATTTTTATGAGTGGATGCATAGGACATATCCTATTGTCATGTCTAATCATGGATTTAAGGAGTTTAGAATCTGCCTCTCTCTTGTAGAATCCTCTTTCTAATACGTATTCTATCTTCTTATTCAGTGCCAATTCCATGGTCCGTAGGATTCTGTGTCTTCCCCCTGGGCTAATTAGGCAGTACGTGCCGTTATCTATACCATCTCGGATCATTTGTTGAACCAGTTTATCATATGCTTCCTTGTATATGGCTACAGTGATTTTCCCTTTGTTTGCCTCCATTATTATTATGTCCTCTCTATCCCATAGGATTTTATTCAGTTTAATCGTGGTACTTAGTGTATGTGTCTCTCTGGCTGTGAGTTTTGCCCTGTGCAACTTGTTTAGATATTCATTAGTAGTGTTCAATAGTTCTTGGAGTTTACTGAAATACTCCATCGGTTACTCCGTTTCTAAAATGTCTGCTATATTGTTCGTTATAAGTAATGTGTCTGCATGCCTGACGTCAGTGACTGGGGGAATGAAATTGGCTCCATACGATAGTATTGCTTGGCAATCCTCGTCAAAATCAAATTCCGTGAGATTCTTAAAGCCTCCCTTTACAATCCTCATCTTGGTCCTGTTATTGCTTATTATTGCTTGTTGACTAGTGTCAGGCTAAAGAATTTTATTACACGTAGATAGTGATTATTACATATAGACATATACAATGATTATTTATATAGACATATATGAACGCTTATTTATATAGATATATATGAACGCTTATTTATATAGATATATATGAACGCTTATTTCCACATATATGAACGCTTATTCCTATAATATGTATGTACCTACATGTATACAAACCGCTCATTTCATACATGTATATGGCACTCATTATATGCCTCCACTATGTGCGCTGAATTTTATATATATACGTACAATGAATCCCATATATACGTACAATGAATTCTATGTATACGTACAATGAACTTCATATACGTACAGGGCATTCACCACATAAGGCCTCCACTACATAAGGCCTCCACAATGTGTGCCGAGGCAAGGCAAGGCATTCATTATATAAGGCCTCCACAATGTGCGCTGAAGCAAGAAGTTCCTTACGCAAGGTACACTGAAGCAAGGTGCTCCTTATATGAATAAGGTGTTCCCCACATAAGGTCTCCACAATGTGCGCTGAAGCAAGGCATTCATCACATAAGACCTTCATCGATTGCGTTGAAGTAATGTTTCTATAGGAGTGAGTATCAGTGGCAATGATAGGAGTGAGTGTCAATGGCAATGATAGACGTGGACCAAAATTGTGAGTGCCCAGATTGTGAGTGCCAATGACAATGACAACGATAGGTAAATATCATCTTCTTAGATCAAGCGAGTGCCAGTGGTAATGATAGGCGAGGTCCAAGATTGCGAGTAACAAGACTGCGAGTGCCAAAGATAAGATTGCGAGTGCCAAAGATAAGATCGCGAGTGCCAATGACAATGACAATGATTGCAAGTGCCAATGACAAGATTGCGAGTGCCAATGACAATGACAACGATAGGTGAATATCATCTTCTTAGATCAAGTGATGACCCTCCACCTTATCATCCGTGCAAATGTCATCCCCAATGACAACCAGCGACACTATCATCGTTGATGGGTAGGCCTTTAAAAATGGGGGTCTTTAAATAAAAAGAGGTTAAGACTCAACAAGAATGTTACCCAGTAAAAAAACATGCTTAATCTCCATTAATTCTAACCAGGAACACATCATTAAGATCCAACAAGAATGCACCACTAAGTGAATCAATAAGAATGCACCATTAAGTGAATCAATAAGAATGCACCATTAAGTGAATCAATAAGACCTCATGTATGCTACTAAAATCCTGTATGTATCCTACTATATGTATCATTAAGAACTCCTGTGTGCTATTATAATCTCATGTGTGCTATTAAGATTCTGTATGTACCACTAAGACCTCATGTGTGCTATGAAGATTCTGTATGTATCGTATCATTAAGAAACCATATGTGCTGTGATACCATGAGTGCTGCGATACCATGAGTGCTGTGATACCATGACTCCGTGATACCACAACTCTGTTGGTTCAAGAGTTTCCCTGTGCCTGGGTCCAATTACTAACGCCCCCGTGAGTGCTTGTTATGAAATAATGTAACGAGTTCTCATGTGTCTCGTTAGTATCGTTGTACGTCTCATATCTGTGTCAAGTCCTCATATCTGTGTCAAGTCCTCGCATGTCTCGTGCACTTATCTCCTTTACTTGTCTTTCGATGTACTTCGACGTATTATAATAAAATGTTCAATTCTGGGTATCTGTGACCCTTATGTCTTGTTAAGAATTCCTAGTCAATGTTAAAATTAAAAATTAAAAATCCCCATCTTTTATATTAGTCAATGATGAAAATCCCCATTCTCTTAGTCAAAAAAGCTCAGTGCCAAAAGTCTCCCTCATCCATCAAGAGCTCAGTGTTAAAAATCTCCATGTTAAAAAAATCTCCATGTCAAAAAATCCATGTTAAAAATCTCCATGTTAAAAATCTCCATGTTAAAAAATCTCCATCATTCGTCAAGAGCTCTTGTGCCCCTCATCTCTTCATTATACTTATCTCCTCGGGCGTGGTATGGTTGAAAATATTTTGGTTTGTTTACCCTCCCGATTCTACTCTTCACAAGTCATGTCCTGGTTCATTGTGTCACATGTGATGTTTACCATAATAACAACACATATGATCGCCTGCATAGATCACGCTATGTGGAGTGTGAGCCATCTTTAAGGAGCTAACAATCATAGTTGGTACATTGGGATTTATTGATGGCAAATACATCTGATTGGAGCCTGTGTCATCTAGGATGAATATCTGGTACGACCCAACAAATGTCCAGTTTAAATGCCCTCGAGGACGGAAATGAGTGGCTCAAGACCTCTCAGTGGAAAAACGGATAAGTAATTGATTAGGATAAATGGATTTGGATAAGTAATTGATTAGGATAAATTCTAATGATTGATCGATTCGGGTAAACTCCAACAATTGGTCGACTGATTAGGGTAAATTCTAATAAATGATTTGGATAAACTCTAATGAGTAATTAATTTGGATAAATTTTTAACAAATGATTTGGATAAATCTAATGAGTAATTAATTGGATAAATTCTAATAACCAACCGATTTGGATAAATTTTCATGAATAAATGACTAGGAACAATTACCAATTGAATGAGTGATTGACTTGGATAAAATTTGGGTGAGATTTGTATCCGATTGAACGATTGAACGAGAAATGCGTCTGAATGAGAATATACGTCAGTACGGTACCTGTCAGTAAGATTGCTATATCAGTAATTTTGTACAAACGCAATTCGATTAGGCGGAGATCTTGTGACCGACCCGGATACGGAACGTAAAAAACTTTCCTCTATATGTACAGGCGTATATAGGTGTAAAAATATACAGGCGTATATAGGTGTGAAAACTATACGCGTAAAAATATATATAGGCGTATATGGGCGTAAACCTATACGCGTAAAAAATTTTTCTCTAAGATGCAAATTCCTTAAATGCAAAAATCCCTTAAACCTCTATGTGTAAAAGTCTATAGGAGTAAAAAACTATACGCGTAAAAATTTTCCAAAGTCGCAAAAATCCCTTAAAGCTCTTCTCAAAGTCGCAAAAGTCTACAGGTGTAAAAATCTAATCTCAAAGATGCGAAAATCTCATTCCCAAGGATGTAAAAATCTTATCTCGAAGGTGCAAAATCCTTCTCTAAGGCACAAAATCGTCAAAAAGCTCATCTCTAAGGCACAAAATCATCAATGGTGCAAAAATGAATGTCCCTAAAAGGCACAAAAATGAATGTCTCTCAAAGGTGCAAAAATGAATGTCTCCAAAAAGCGCAAAATGAATGTCTCTCAAAGGTGCAAAAATGAATGTCTCTCAAAGGTGCAAAAATGAATGTCTCTAAAAGGCGCAAAAATAAATGTCTCTCAAAGGTGCAAAAATGAATGTCTCTCAAAGGTGCAAAAATGAATGTCTCTCAAAGGTGCAAAAATTACAAAAAGTACAAAAAGTGGCCCTAAAATGAATATCCTTTAGGCATGAACATCTCCAAACTGAATGTTTCTCAGGCATGAACATCTCCAAACTGAATGTTTCTCAGGCCTGAAACTCTCCAAACACTCTCAAAACGCCCCCAGAAACGAATGCCCCTCAGGCGTGAACATCTCCAACACTACACCCAAATGAATGTTTTCTTTTTCATTTTCCATTATTCATTAGGCCTGAACATCTACTATAATTTGTATGTTCTGAGTTCCAATAACCCCAAATTTATGTTCTGAGTTCCGAAAGTCAACAAGTGCACAAATGTAAGGTCTGAGCGAAAGGTCTAAGTATAAGGTCGCAAGATCTGAGTGCCAGGTCAGGTCCGGTCTGAGAATACAAAGCAGATGTGAATAGTCGGTGTGAATATAAAGTGGATATGAATGGACGGGCCAAAGAATATAAGCCAGTTATGAATGGTCGGGTCAGAGAATATAAGCCAGTTATGAATGGTCGGGTCAGAGAATATAAGCCAGTTATGACTGGTCGGGTCAGAGAATATAAAACAATTGCGAAAGGTGTAGGTGTAGTGCTGATTAAATGTTTGAGTCCTATGGTAAGATGAAGTGGAGCCGTGTAGCCCAAGCTAGGTGTGTATGTGTGGTAACCATGGCCGTACAGGCATCTATTTGGCCTTGCTCAACGCGTTTCACCCGAGCCATCGGGATCATCAGGAGTTTTATTACATATGCTCATGTTGAGGCATGTAAGCATTTGTATCATCTGTTGTATTGTATTGTGGGTACCATGTACATAATTGATGTGTTAATGTGCTGTGTTAAAAACACAATAACTATTAATTCAATCACCAAGTGAGTAAGAGTCGCGATAATCACTAAGCATTAAATATTAGAACAACCCATACGCATTAAATAAGTATTGAGATAATCATAAAGTGAGTATTGAGATAAACATAAGGTAAGTATTCGAACAAGCAATGAGTAAGTATTGAGATATAAGTAAGTATTAAAACATTAAGATATAAGTAAGTATTAAAACATTAAGTGAGTAAGTGCCGAGATAATCAAGTGAGTATTAAACATTAAGTAAGTATTAAATCAATCATTAAGTAAGTATTAAATCAATCATTAAGTAAGTATTAAATCAATCATTAAGTAAGTATTAAATAAGTATTAAATCAATCATTAAGTGAGTATTAAATCTATCATTAAGTAAACATTTCAGAAGAAACAACAAGTGACAAGTCAACCCAGATCAAGTATAGAAAAATTAACAAGTGACATGTCCACCCATGTCCCCCAATCATCTATATGTAGATGTTAGAATAGTCATCCATATGTAACCGTTAGAACAAGTAAACATGTCGGACCAGATCAAGTAACATGTCCGACCAGATCAAGTAACATGTCCGACCAGTTCAAGTACAGAACGATTGATGTTAAGCCAATCAACCAAGTACAGAACGATTGATGTTAAACCAATCACACATATGTGATTGTTAGAACAGTCAACCATATCCAAAAATGACCGTTATAGCAGTCAACAAGTAACATGTCCGCCTAGGACAACTACCGCATTGATTAATGGAGTACTGAAAGGACCGATAGAGTACTGAAAAGACCGATAGAGTACTGAAAAAGACTTTATACAAATTCCTCAACCCTACATGTGACGAAAAACCCTTTAGGTGCAGTAATGGATTCATCAATCATTCCACTCGACAGTCATATGATAGTCAATTCGATAATCATATGACAGTCAAATTGAGAAATGAGAAAATGAGACTTCCCAAATGAGAAAGTGAGATATCCCAAGTGACGTTGAAGTTAAAGTTAAAGTTAAAAACGTCCCAAATGGAAGTTGATGTCAAAAAACATCACAGTTGGAACATTACAAAGTTAAAACAATCCAAATGAAAACAGTAACGGTTCAAAATCATATCACAAATAAAAAACGGTAACGGTTTAAATCATATCACAAATGAAACAGCAACAGTTCTAAAAGTCACATACGAAAACATCCAAGTGAAAACAGTAACGGTTCAAAATATTACAAATGAAACAGCAACAGTTCCAAAAGTCACATACGAAACAGCAACAGTTCCAAAAGTCACACACGAAACAGCAACAGTTCCAAAATTAAAGTTGAAGTTGAACTTGAGGTCAATGGCGTCCCAAATGAAACAGTCACATCTCAAAAATCAAAGTGGAAGTTAAGGTCAATAGCGTCCCAAATGAAACAGTAACATCTCAAAAATTAAAGTGGAAGTTGAAGTTAAGGTCAATAGCGTCCCAAATGAAACAGTAACATCTCAAAGATTGCATCACAAATGAAACAGTGACATATAAACTGAAACAGTACCATCTCAAAGACTGTGTCACAAATGAAACAGTAACATGGGCTTCAACTAAACAGTAACAGCAACACGGGGCTCAATCAATTGAGTGCAGTAAAGCAACATGGGGCTCAATCAATTGAGTGCAGATGTCGGTGCAGACGATAATGGATCATTGTTCAAGACGTCTAGAATTTGGAGACGTTGTCCAAACCAATATATCCAATTCGTCTAGAATTTGGAGAAGTAGTCTAAAATAATATATCCAATTCGTCTGGAATTTGGAGAAGTTGTCTAAAATAATATATCCAATTCATCTAGAATTTGGAGAAGTAGTCTAAAACAATATATCCAATTCGTCTAGAATTTGGAGAAGTAGTCTAAAACAATATATCCAATTCGTCTAGAATTTGGAAATTTGTAAATATCCAGACCATAACTATGGAATTGGCAATTTGTAAATATCCAGAATAAATAATAGTGCTTACTATAAAATTTGTGAATATCTAGAATAAAATTATGTGAATATCTAGAATAAAATTAGTGAATATCTAGAATAAAATTATAGTGCCTACAATAAATTTTGTGATCATCCAGAATAATATTAGAATAAAATTATGTGAATATCTGGAATAAAATTATAGGGCCTACAATAAAATAAATTAAATTAATTCTATACCTTGGTCCAAGTATCAATCAAATTCCGCAGAAAATATTAGAATCAAATTATCAATCCCACGTCCAAATGTATAAGCCTTTCCGTATGTTGGGGTTTTTAGGAATATTCTCGCTACTCCTACGCTGGGGTATTTTTCTCTCCTTGTGTCCTTTTGGAACCTTTCGGAATCTCCAGATGACCCACTGGAAATACCTCCTGTAAGTGAATTCGTGAGATGCTAAAGATGCGAGCCGTTGATAAATATGTGAGCCGATGAATATCTGAACTGATAGTGGGCGATGAATCTATAATATGTGAGCTGATAGTAGGCCCTGACAAATATGTGAGACGTGATAATTATGTAAGCCGATAGTAAGCCCCTATGAACCGATAATAGGCCCTTATGAATTCGTGAGATGATAATAGATCCTATGAAGAATATGGCCTCATGAAGAGTATGTCAAATTCCTGGAAAAGTTATGAATACTGATATTTGAATCTCGTCCGAAAGATGATGATAGATCTTATGAAGAATATGTCCTCATGAAGAGTATGTCAAATTCCTGGAAAAGTTATGAATACTGATATTTGAATTTCGTCCGAAAGATGATAATAGATCTTATGAAGAATATGTCCTCATTAAGAGTATGTCAAATCTCGTCCGAAAATTTCAAGGCTATCTGATGAATTCGTGAGATGACGATAGGTCCTTATGAAGAATAAATCAAACTGAATCCTTATGAAGAATATGTCCCCATGAAGACTGTATCCTCATGAATCCTTGTGAAGAATGTGTCCTCATGAAACCTTATGAAGAATATGTCAAATTTCTGGAAAGTTATAAATACTTCTAAAAATATATCGTCCAAAAACTCAAAGAATTACCCTCAACTTAGAACATACCCGAAAATGAAAAGTCAAAAGCCCCAACGAGCGCTCCAACTCTAGAACTCAAGAGTCACAATTTCCATTTATCCGTATATTAATTAAATAAAAGATTCCGTTTTATATTAATTACAAGATCCCGTTTTATATTAATTACAACATCCCGTTTTATAAAAGCTAATATAGGATTCCGTTTATCAAAGAGTAACTTAATTAAAAGATTAAAGGAGTAAATTAATTAAAAGTTTCCGGTTTTCAAAGAACTAGTGCAGGATTCAGTTTTTTCAAAGAACTAGTGCAGGATTCAATTGTTTATGGTGAGAAGTATGAGTGAGATTGAAATTGAAATTCCTGGCAACTGCGATAATCAATTCAAGCTCGTAGAACATATGTAGAGTACGTGTAGAGTACGTGTAGAATATGTATAAATTGTGTGTGAAAATTATGTATACAATGTGTGTGTTGTAGAATATGTGTAGAGCAAATAATAATAATATTATCCGTGTAATAAGTTGTACCTCAGTGTTGCCTGTTGAATCACTGCTAGTACAGAGGGCCATCTGTGGGAAATGCTGGTAATCATCCTGTTTGTAGGAACAGCCGTAGTACCAGGGGAGTGTCGTTCCAGTTGCGGTTATGGTTATGTCATTCGTCGTTGCTTCGGCATATGTCGCTGTAAGCATTGCTGTAGTGTTGTCGCCGTAGTACCGTCGTAGTATTGTCGCTGTAAATCTTGTAGTGGCATTTGTCACCATGAGCGCTATTTCAAGACAGGGCCGTGTGTTTGCGTTGTACTGTCCATATGTAAACAACCAACTAATTAACCATTGCCGAAAAGGTATTGCATTGCCGAAAAACTATTGCATTTGATGTGCAAAATTAACGTGTTCATTCACAAACGAATCAATCTATACGATCTGTGTTTGATGAGCTGATTTAAGTGATTTAAGTGATTCGTGCCAGTGTGACTATTTACCATTCTACATTATTATCCTATTTTATATCCTGTATACTGACTGTGTTTTCACTTTTATATTCTATTCTGTATTCTGACTGTGTTCAAATCTACTGATTGTGTTCCAACCTTTTGCTAATTCATATATCGTATTCTATCTATACAGTTGAGTGCTTCGTGCTCTCTACTGTAAATGTGATTTTTACCGCAATGAGTCTGTTCACTGTTCCTTCTTCTATTATATATTGCTAAATAACGTTGTGTTTTTTGATAATGTCAACTAGCTTTTAATTACTCGATGTATCTAACGTTGTGTCTTTTGATAATGTCAACTAGCTTAGGTTCTTTAATAAATGATTTTTCTGTGGTTCTATAATAAATGATTTTCTGTTCTATCCTATTCCATTCTAATCTATCATAAGTTGAGGTTCTCCAATAAATGATTATTCTGTGGTTCTATAATAAATGATTATTCTGTGGTTCTATAATAAATGATTCTCTGTTCTATTCTACTCCATTCTAATCTATAATAAATGATTTCCAGATATCTGAAAATGCCCCTCCCTAGGTCATGTGAATATGTCCGTCCCTAGGTCATGTGAATATGTCCGTCCATAGGTCATGTGAATGTGTATATTTTCAGATCTCCGAAAAATCTCCAAGTTAGGAGTTCAAAACCAACACTGAAACAATGTTCAGATCTCTGAAAAACCTCCAAGTTAGGAGTTCAAAACCAACACTGAAACAATGTCGCCGTGATTGTCATTCACCGCTATGATCATAAGTCGCACCGTCATTGCGGATGGCACTTACAGGGTTTCATTTATATATAGGGTTTCACTTATGGGGTTTCATTTATAGGGTTTCACCTATGGGGTCATATTTAGGGTTTCACTTTTAGGCTCATACTTACGGACCGCATTCACGGGTCTTATTTATAGGACCTCATTTACGGGACCAGTCAGTATCCCATTTTCGCTCCTGCGGGATTGGCCAGTATCTCATTCCCGCTCAAACACGACATTATGTGGGAATCATTTTTGTTGGTACATTGGGATTTATTGATGGCAAATACATCTGATTGGAGCCTGTGTCATCTAGGATGAATATCTGGTACGACCCAACAAATGTCCAGTTTAAATGCTCTTGAGGACGGAAATGAGTGGCTCAAGACCTCTCAGTGGAAAAACGGATATGGATAAGTAATTGATTAGGATAAATGGATTTGGATAAGTAATTGATTAGGATAAATTCTAATGATTGATCGATTCGGGTAAACTCCAACAATTGATCGATTGATTAGGGTAAATTCTAATAAATGATTTGGATAAACTCTAATGAGTAATTAATTTGGATAAATTTTTAACAAATGATTTGGATAAATCTAATGAGTAATTAATTTGGATAAATTCTAATAACCAACCAATTTGGATAAATTTTCATGAATAAATGACTAGGAACAATTACCAATTGAATGAGTGATTGACTTGGATAAAATTTGGGTGAGATTTGTATCCGATTGAACGATTGAACGAGAAATGCGTCTGAATGAGAATATACGTCAGTACGGTACCTGTCAGTAAGATTGCTATATCAGTAATTTTGTACAAACGCAATTCGATTAGGCGGAGATCTTGTGACCGACCCGGATACGGAACGTAAAAAACTTTCCTCTATATGTAAAAGTATACAGGCGTATATAGGTGTAAAAATATACAGGCGTATATAGGTGTGAAAACTATACGCGTAAAAATATATATAGGCGTATATGGGCGTAAACCTATACGCGTAAAAAATTTTTCTCTAAGATGCAAAAATCCGTTAAATGCAAAAATCCCTTAAATCTCTATGTATAAAAGTCTATAGGAGTAAAAAACTATACACGTAAAAAATTTTTCTCTAAGATGCAAATTCCTTAAATGCAAAAATCCCTTAAACCTCTATGTGTAAAAGTCTATAGGAGTAAAAAACTATACGCGTAAAAATTTTCCAAAGTCGCAAAAATCCCTTAAATCTCTTCTCAAATTCGCAAAAGTCTACAGGTGTAAAAATCTAATCTCAAAGATGCAAAAATCTCATTCCCAAGGATGTAAAAATCTTATCTCGAAGGTGCAAAATCCTTCTCTAAGGCACAAAATCGTCAAAAAGCTCATCTCTAAGGCAGAAAATCATCAAAGGTGCAAAAATGAATGTCCCTAAAAGGCACAAAAATGAATGTCTCTCAAAGGTGCAAAAATGAATGTCTCTCAAAGGTGCAAAAATGAATGTCTCTAAAAGGCGCAAAAATGAATGTCTCTCAAAGGTGCAAAAATGAATGTCTCTCAAAGGTGCAAAAATGAATGTCTCTCAAAGGTGCAAAAATGAATGTCTCTCAAAGGTGCAAAAATGAATGTCTCTCAAAGGTGCAAAAATTACAAAAAGTACAAAAAGTGGCCCTAAAATGAATATCCTTTAGGCATGAACATCTCCAAACTGAATGTTTCTCAGGCATGAACATCTCCAAACTGAATGTTTCTCAGGCCTGAAACTCTCCAAACACTCTCAAAACGCCCCCAGAAACGAATGCCCCTCAGGCGTGAACATCTCCAACACTACACCCAAATGAATGTTTTCTTTTTCATTTTCCATTATTCATTAGGCCTGAACATCTACTATAATTTGTATGTTCTGAGTTCCAATAACCCCAAATTTATGTTCTGAGTTCCGAAAGTCAACAAGTGCACAAATGTAAGGTCTGAGCGAAATGTCTAAGTATAAGGTCGCAAGATCTGAGTGCCAGGTCAGGTCCGGTCTGAGAATACAAAGCAGATGTGAATAGTCGGTGTGAATATAAAGTGGATGTGAATGGACGGGCCAAAGAATATAAGCCAGTTATGAATGGTCGGGTCAGAGAATATAAGCCAGTTATGAATGGTCGGGTCAGAGAATATAAGCCAGTTATGAATGGTCGGGTCAGAGAATATAAGCCAGTTATGACTGGTCGGGTCAGAGAATATAAAACAGTTGTGAAAGGTGTAGGTGTAGTGCTGATTAAATGTTTGGGTCCTATGGTAAGATGAAGTGCGGCCGTGTAGCCCAAGCTAAGTGTGTACGTATAGTAACCATGGCCGCACAGGCATCTATTTGGCCTTGCTCAACGCGTTTCACCCGAGCCATCGGGATCATCAGGAGTTTTATTACATATGCTCATGTTGAGGCATGTAAGCATTTGTATCATCTGTTGTATTGTATTGTGGGTACCATGTACATAATTGATGTGTTAATGTGCTGTGTTAAAAACACAATAACTATTAATTCAATCACCAAGTGAGTAAGAGTCGCGATAATCACTAAGCATTAAATATTAGAACAACCCATACGCATTAAATAAGTATTGAGATAATCATAAAGTGAGTATTGAGATAAACATAAGGTAAGTATTCGAACAAGCAATGAGTAAGTATTGAGATATAAGTAAGTATTAAAACATTAAGATATAAGTAAGTATTAAAACATTAAGTGAGTAAGTGCCGAGATAATCAAGTGAGTATTAAACATTAAGTAAGTATTAAATCAATCATTAAGTAAGTATTAAATCAATCATTAAGTAAGTATTAAATAAGTATTAAATCAATCATTAAGTGAGTATTAAATCTATCATTAAGTAAACATTTCAGAAGAAACAACAAGTGACATGTCAACCCAGATCAAGTATAGAAAAATTAACAAATGACATGTCCACCCATGTCCCCCAATCATCTATATGTAGATGTTAGAATAGTCATCCATATGTAACCGTTAGAACAAGTAAACATGTCGGACCAGATCAAGTAACATGTCCGACCAGATCAAGTAACATGTCCGACCAGTTCAAGTACAGAACGATTGATGTTAAGCCAATCAACCAAGTACAGAACGATTGATGTTAAACCAATCACACATATGTGATTGTTAGAACAGTCAACCATATCCAAAAATGACCGTTATAGCAGTCAACAAGTAACATGTCCGCCTAGGACAACTACCGCATTGATTAATTTAGTACTGAAAGGACCGATAGAGTACTGAAAAGACCGATAGAGTACTGAAAAAGACTTTATACAAATTCCTCAACCCTACATGTGACAAAAACCCTTTAGGTGCAGTAATGGATTCATCAATCATTCCACTCGACAGTCATATGATAGTCAATTCGATAATCATATGACAGTCAAATTGAGAAATGAGAAAATGAGACATCCCAAATGAGAAAGTGAGATATCCCAAGTGACGTTGAAGTTAAAAACGTCCCAAATGGAAGTTGATGTCAAAAAACATCACAGTTGGAACATTACAAAGTTGAAACAATCCAAATGAAAACAGTAACGGTTCAAAATCATATCACAAATAAAAAACGGTAACGGTTTAAATCATATCACAAATGAAACAGCAACAGTTCTAAAAGTCACATACGAAAACATCCAAGTGAAAACAGTAACGGTTCAAAATATTACAAATGAAACAGCAACAGTTCCAAAAGTCACATACGAAACAGCAACAGTTCCAAAAGTCACACACGAAACAGCAACAGTTCCAAAATTAAAGTTGAAGTTGAAGTTGAGGTCAATGGCGTCCCAAATGAAACAGTAACATCTCAAAAATCAAAGTGGAAGTTAAGGTCAATAGCGTCCCAAATGAAACAGTAACATCTCAAAGATTGCATCTCAACGATTGCATACACCAGTAGTAGCCAACCATACACCGGTAGGGACAGCCATACACCAGTAGCGAACAGACATGCACACATGCTAAAACCAAGCATAGATTCAAACAAATATTCACCAGGAGACTGGTACAGCATCATCACATTTAAATGCAAAAATTGCAGAACGACATACATAACATACACACACAGGAACAACATACAGAATACCATCACATACAATACAAATCACAACAGAGTTGTGAAATTACACAACTCACTCCATAAACATAACACGAGAGAACAATACAAAATTTTATACAGAGACAAATCGTATGAGAAGGCATGGAGATTCATAGGTGCGTACATGAACACATACCACCGCAATAATGGTTGTATGGTAATACCATTGAATAATCCGATTCTAAATTGCATCACCAGATTCAACGCACAACACCACCGCATAGTCAAGAATGTGAACAAAGTGAGCACTTCTTCAACGATTTCAACGACTTCAACGTTCTCAACCAATACAGCAGTGAAGGACACGACTACATCAACGAAACCTATGACGCCTATGTCAACGGAACCTATAACACCTATGACACCTATGACAACGACAACGACATCCACAGCTTAAATGATACCTACATGGATACCACCTACGTAAAAGCCATTAAGGCTACCACCTACATAGAAGCTTTTAATAATACCGAGATAATTGACTTGAGGGATATAAATGATACTAATGGTACTGAAACATTCAATACCGATACAGTCAATTCTGAAACATTCAATACCGACACCTACACGGGAACCATTAATTACACGGAAACTATTGATAACACCGATATTGACAATTCTGCTATTGACATGAATACTCACATGAACACTACTAATAACACCCTTGTTGACAAGGCTGATTTTAAAGAGATCAAGGACACAGACATCATTATAAACACGGAAGAAATAAACAAAATTGGAAGTACCACGGAGATGGACATAGAGGTACTTACCAAGGACAAGGATATGGACAAGGATATGGACACAGATATGGACAAGGATATGGACACAGATATGGACACAGATATACTTACGAGAATGTCTATGTACAGGACATCTTTGAGATAATTAACATCTATGACATCATTCAACATAACAGTACACCCATACACAGAGTATGTGGGAATACCACACAGCAGTCCATGCAGGATTCGCAAACATGCAGTGACTCTACGACCACACAGCAGTCCATGCAGAATTCGCAAACATGCAGTGATTCTACGACCACATATGCATCAGCACAAACATGCAGCGACTCTACGACCACATATGCATCAGCACAGACGTATTTATTCACTCATGATGCACAGACGCGTTTATCCACACGCGATCCAACGGATATCTAAGCATGACTCAATTGGTACTTTCACAAGACTCAACCGATACCTGAAAGGGATTCAATCAATACCTGAAAGGCATTTATTCAATCGATACTTAATTATAGAGCATATTCCCGTACTACCATTGTATGGACACAATACGTACTACCATTGTGTTAACCCACAATAAATGAGATTAACTAATTGAAGAATTATAGATGTACACAATACGTACTGTCATTGTGTTAACCCACAATAATTGTACTGAATGAACTAAATGGACGCAGGAACGAACTATGTACGCAGACCTATGCACATAGACATAGGTACACAAGCAACTAATGAGAAGAACAAACCTGACCAAGTATATCAACCTTGACTAATGAGAGGAACAACCCCGACCCCGACCAAGTAAATCGACCCCGACCAAGTAAATCAACCCTGACTAACTAAATCAACCCTTACTAATTAGATCAAACCCGACTAACTAGGCCAACCTTTACTTATTAGATAGAACCCGACTAGGTAAATCAACCTGACTAATAAATCAACCTAACAAGAAGACATATAGTCAGCCATCAATAACCAACTCAACGGGACGAACCCTGATAGAATAGATCAACTTAATTAGAAGATCAACCTCGAATAAGTAAATCAACCTAACAAGAAGGTACATATACATACATACTCGTAGAACTTAGACTCAAAGGATGTGCATTAGATGGAAGCAGATAGGCACATTCCTACATTAAATTACAAATATTTTACCATTTTCAGATGGGCATACTCTGGACCCAGTGACTATATATATGTCCGTCTCACTAGACCCAGTGATTACACTTCCATCTCACTGGACCCAGTGATTACATATCCATCTTGCCAGTGATTACATATCCATCTTGCCAGTGATACACATCCATCTTGCATGGACCCAGTGATTACATATCCATCTTGCCAGTGATTACATATCCATCTTGCCAGTGATACACATCCATCTTGCAAGGAACTATCTGTTTAATTACGGCAGATTCTCTGCCTGTTGGAGACTGTCTATTTATCTATTGTACGAATAACGGATTATATCATAAAAAAATTCTTTCCTATTGGTTTAACTTAATTATCCATTAACAAATTCATTCTTATTGTTTTAACTTAATTATCTATTATATGAAAAATTTTTATTTTAAAGAATCTATCATAATAAAAAATTTTATTTTAAAGAATCTATCATAGTAAGATAATAGTAATAAGGTTTCTGTCCTAATAATAATAAAGTTTCTGTCCTAATAATTTCCTATATTGAGGTGTTTTCTTAATAATAAGATTTCCATATTTAAGAATTTATTCTAATGGGTTCCTATATTTGAGCGTTTCCATTATATTGAGGTATTTCTTAATAATAGGATTTCCATATTAAAGAATTTGTTCTAATAGGTTCCTATATTGAAGTGTTTTCTTAATAATGGGAATTTATTCTAATGGGTCCCTATATTGAAGTGTTTTCTTAATAATGGGAATTTATTCTAATGGGTCCCTATATTGAAGTGTTTTCTTAATAGTAAGATTTCCATATTAAGGAATTTATTCTAATGGGTTCCTATATTTGAGCGTTTCCATTATTAAAAAGAGTATATTAAAAAGAGTTTATTCTAATGGGTTCCTGTAATGAAGCGTTTCCATCATTATTATTATATTAAAAAGAGCTTATTCTAATGGGTTCCTGTAATGAAGCGTTTTCATCAGCATTACGGAGGTCGTCCATCTTAGGAAAGGGAGACCTGGCTTATGATAAATAATATTTTTTCATCTTGATGGACTCTTCTAATCTCATCCCATTGGATGAACCACGTAAAGCAAGGATTCTTCCGATCTCATCCCATTGGATGAATCACTCAGATGCATGAGGCATGCCAAGGATTCTCCTATTTCATCCCACTGAATAATCATTCCAAAGCATGAGGCAATGCCAAGGATTTTCCTATTTCTCCTATTTCATCCCACTGAATAATCATTCCAAAGCATGATTCATTTCCAATGTTTTTTCTCGATGAAGGATTTGTTGTTTTTTCTCAAAGGCATATTTCTCAGAAAACATTCTTCCTGGATAGAGATTTAGTTAATATACATATCACATGAAAGCATTCCAATTTTCTCAGAGATTTAGTTACATATAACATGAGTTCATTCCAAATTTCTCGAGGATTTTTCTCCCAAGCATTCTTCCTGAATAGACATATAGCATGAGTGCATTCCGCTGGATGGGATTCATTCTAATCCAGCTGAATAAGAAGATACATATAGCGTCATTGTATTCTGATCCAGCTGAAATGAGATACATATAGCGTGAGTGTATTCTAATTATCTCTTCCCGCTGAGTGGAATTCAATTCTAATCCCACTGAATGTAATTCAATTTTGATCCCGATGAATGATTCAATTCTAATCCCACTGAATGTAATTCAATTTTGATCCCGGTGAATGATTTATTATGTTCTCAAATCATCCTGCTGAATGGGATCCAATTTCAATTTCAATTTCAATTCTAATCCCGATGAAGGATTCATTTTTCTCAAAGCATCCTTCTGAATGGAGATTCAGTTACAGAATCTATCTAGTCGTCTTACGGGAGGTGATTCAGATACATATTCGGAGAACGTGGAGTTTTTCTATTATCCATTCAGAACATGGATTTTTCTAATTTCTATTATCTATTCATAGCTTGTTGAAGAGGGTTCATGTTCATATTCATATTCAGATACACAGGGCCATAAGTGTCCATTCATACAGATGTGATCACTCACATAAGTGTCCATTCATACAGATGTGATCACTCACATAAGTTCATGCTGAGAGGAAAATGATTCCCACATAATGTCGTGTTTGAGCGGGAATGAGATACTGGCCAATCCCGCAGGAGCGAAAATGGGATACTGACTGGTCCCGTAAATGAGATCCTATAAATAAGACCCGTGAATGCGGTCCGTAAGTATGAGCCTAAAAGTGAAACCCTAAATATGACCCCATAGGTGAAACCCTATAAATGAAACCCCATAAGTGAAACCCTATATATAAATGAAACCCTGTAAGTGCCATCCGCAATGACGGTGCGACTTATGATCATAGCGGTGAATGACAATCACGGCGACATTGTTTCAGTGTTGGTTTTGAACTCCTAACTTGGAGGTTTTTCAGAGATCTGAACATTGTTTCAGTGTTGGTTTTGAACTCCTAACTTGGAGATTTTTCGGAGATCTGAAAATATACACATTCACATGACCTATGGACGGACATATTCACATGACCTAGGGACGGACATATTCACATGACCTAGGGAGGGGCATTTTCTGATATCTGGAAATCATTTATTATAGATTGGAATGGAGTAGAATAGAACAGAGAATCATTTATTATAGAACCACAGAATAATCATTTATTATAGAACCACAGAATAATCATTTATTAGAGAACCTCAACTTATGATAGATTAGAATGGAATAGGATAGAACAGAAAATCATTTATTATAGAACCACAGAAAAATCATTTATTAAAGAACCTAAGCTAGTTGACATTATCAAAAGACACAACGTTAGATACATCGAGTAATTAAAAACTAGTTGACATTATCAAAAAACACAACGTTATTTAGCAATATATAATAGAAGAAGGAACAGTGAATAGACTCATTGCGGTAAAAATCACATTTACAGTAGAGAGCACGAAGCACTCAACTGTATAGATAGAATACGATATATGAATTAGCAAAAGGTTGGAAGACAATCAGTAGACTTGAACACAGTCAGAATACAGAATAGAATATAAAAGTGAAAACACAGTCAGTATACAGGATATAAAATAGGATAATAATGTAGAATGGTAAATAGTCACACTGGCACGAATCACTTAAATCACTTAAATCAGCTCATCAAACACAGATCGTATAGATTGATTCGTTTGTGAATGAACACGTTAATTTTGCACATCAAATGCAATAGTTTTTCGGCAATGCAATACCTTTTCGGCAATGGTTAATTAGTTGGTTGTTTACATATGGACAGTACAACGCAAACACACGGCCCTGTCTTGAAATAGCGCTCATGGTGACAAATGCCACTACAAGATTTACAGCGACAATACTACGACGGTACTACGGCGACAACACTACAGCAATGCTTACAGCGACATATGCCGAAGCAACGACGAATGACATAACCATAACCGCAACTGGAACGACACTCCCCTGGTACTACGGCGGTTCCTACAAACAGGATGATTACCAGCATTTCCCACAGATGGCCCTCTGTACTAGCAGTGATTCAACAGGCAACATTGAGGTACAACTTATTACACGGATAATATTATTATTATTTGCTCTACACATATTCTACAACACACACATTGTATACATAATTTTCACACACAATTTATACATATTCTACACGTACTCTACACGTACTCTACATATGTTCTACGAGCTTGAATTGATTATCGCAGTTGCCAGGAATTTCAATTTCAATCTCACTCATACTTCTCACCATAAACAATTGAATCCTGCACTAGTTCTTTGAAAAAACTGAATCCTGCACTAGTTCTTTGAAAACCGGAAACTTTTAATTAATTTACTCCTTTAATCTTTTAATTAAGTTACTCTTTAATAAACGGAATCCTATATTAGCTTTTATAAAACGGGATGTTGTAATTAATATAAAACGGGATCTTGTAATTAATATAAAACGGAATATTTTATTTAATTAATATACGGATAAATGGAAATTGGGACTCTTGAGTTCTAGAGTTGGAGCGCTCGTTGGGGCTTTTGACTTTTCATTTTCGGGTATGTTCTAAGTTGAGGGTAATTCTTTGAGTTTTTGGACGATATATTTTTAGAAGTATTTATAACTTTCCAGAAATTTGACATATTCTTCATAAGGTTTCATGAGGACACATTCTTCACAAGGATTCATGAGGATACAGTCTTCATGGGGACATATTCTTCATAAGGATTCAGGTTGATTTATTCTTCATAAGGACCTATCGTCATCTCACGAATTCATCAGATAGCCTTGAAATTTTCGGACGAGATTTGACATACTCTTCATGAGGACATATTCTTCATAAGATCTATTATCATCTTTCGGACGAGATTCAAATATCAGTATTCATAACTTTTCCAGGAATTTGACATACTCTTCATGAGGACATATTCTTCATAAGATCTATCATCATCTTTGGGACGAGATTCAAATATCAGCATTCATAACTTTTCCAGGAATTTGACATACTCTTCATGAGGCCATATTCTTCATAGGATCTATTATCATCTCACGAATTCATAAGGGCCTATTATCGGCTCATAGGGGCTTACTATCGGCTTACATAATTATCACGTCTCACATATTTGTCAGGGCCTACTATCAGCTCACATATTATAGATTCATCGCCCACTATCAGCTCAGATATTCATCGGCTCACATATTTATCAACGGCTCGCATCTTTAGCATCTCACGAATTCACCTACAGGAGGTATTTCCAGTGGGTCATCTGGAGATTCCGAAAGGTTCCAAAAGGACACAAGGAGAGAAAAATACCCCAGCGTAGGAGTAGCGAGAATATTCCTAAAAACCCCAACATACGGAAAGACTTATACATTTGGACGTGGGAGTTATAATTTGATTCTAATATTTTCTGCGGCATTTGATTGATACTTGGACCAAGGTATAGAATTAATTTAATTTATTTTATTGTAGGCACTATAATTTTATTCCGGATATTCACATAATTTTATTCTAATTTTATTCTGGATGTTCACAAAATTTATTGTAGGCACTATAATTTTATTCTAGATATTCACTAATTTTATTCTAGATATTCACATAATTTTATTCTAGATATTCACAAATTTTATAGTAAGCACTATTATTTATTCTGGATATTTACAAATTTCCATTTCCATAGTTATGGTCTGGATATTTACAAATTTCCAAATTCTAGTCGAATTGGATATATTGTTTTAGACTACTTCTCCAAATTCTAGACGAATTGGATATATTGTTTTAGACTACTTCTCCAAATTCTAGATGAATTGGATATATTATTTTAGACAACTTCTCCAAATTCCAGACGAATTGGATATATTATTTTAGACTACTTCTCCAAATTCTAGACGAATTGAACAATGATCCATTATCGTCTGCACCGACATCTGCACTCAATTGATTGAGCCCCATGTTGCTTTACTGCACTCAATTGATTGAGCCCCGTGTTGCTGTTACTGTTTAGTTGAAGCCCATGTTACTGTTTCATTTGTGACACAGTCTTTGAGATGGTACTGTTTCAGTTTATATGTCACTGTTTCATTTGTGATGCAATCTTTGAGATGTTACTGTTTCATTTGGGACGCTATTGACCTTAACTTCAACTTCCACTTTAATTTTTGAGATGTTACTGTTTCATTTGGGACGCTATTGACCTTAACTTCCACTTTGATTCTTGAGATGTTACTGTTTCATTTGGGACGCCATTGACCTCAACTTCAACTTCAACTTTAATTTTGGAACTGTTGCTGTTTCGTGTGTGACTTTTGGAACTGTTGCTGTTTCGTATGTGACTTTTGGAACTGTTGCTGTTTCATTTGTAATATTTTGAACCGTTACTGTTTTCACTTGGATGTTTTCGTATGTGACTTTTAGAACTGTTGCTGTTTCATTTGTGATATGATTTAAACCGTTACCGTTTTTTATTTGTGATATGATTTTGAACCGTTACTGTTTTCATTTGGATTGTTTCAACTTTGTAATGTTCCAACTGTGATGTTTTTTGACATCAACTTCCATTTGGGACGTTTTTAACTTTAACTTCAACGTCACTTGGGATATCTCACTTTCTCATTTGGGATGTCTCATTTTCTCATTTCTCAATTTGACTGTCATATGATTATCGAATTGACTATCATATGACTGTCGAGTGGAATGATTGATGAATCCATTACTGCACCTAAAGGGTTTTTCGTCACATGTAGGGTTGACTAATTTGTATAGTCTTTTTCAGTACTCTATCGGTCTTTTCAGTACTCTATCGGTCCTTTCAGTACTCCATTAATCAATGCGGTAGTTGTTCTAGGCGGACATGTTACTTGTTGACTGCTATAACGGTCATTTTTGGATATGGTTGACTGTTCTAACAATCACATATGTGTGATTGGTTTAACATCAATCGTTCTGTACTTGGTTGATTGGCTTAACATCAATCGTTCTGTACTTGATCTGGTCGGACATGTTACTTGATCTGGTCGGACATGTTACTTGATCTGGTCGGACATGTTTACTTGTTCTAACGGTTACATATGGATGACTATTCTAACATCTACATATATATGTCCTAACATAACTTGATTTATAACGTAACTTGATTTCTATACTTAATCTGGGTGGACATGTCACTTGTTAGTTTTTCTATACTTGATCTGGGTTGACATGTCACTTGTTGTTTCTTCTGAAATGTTTACTTAATGATAGATTTAATACTCACTTAATGATTGATTTAGTACTTATTTAATACTTACTTAATGATTGATTTAATACTTACTTAATGATTGATTTAATACTTACTTAATGTTTAATACTCACTTGATTATCTCGGCACTTACTCACTTAATGTTTTAATACTTACTTATATCTTAATGTTTTAATACTTACTTACATCTCAATACTTACTCATTGCTTGTTCGAATACTAACCTTATGTTTATCTCAATACTCACTTTATGATTATCTCAATACTTATTTAATGCGTATGGGTTGTTCTAATATTTAATGCTTAGTGATTATCGCGACTCTTACTCACTTGGTGATTGAATTAATAGTTATTGTGTTTTTAACACAGCACATTAACACATCAATTATGTACATGGTACCCACAATACAATACAACAGATGATACAAATGCTTACATGCCTCAACATGAGCATATGTAATAAAACTCCTGATGATTCCGATGGCTCGGGTGAAACGCGTTGAGCAAGGCCGAATAGATGCCTGTACGGCCATGGTTACCACACATACACACTTAGCTTGGGCTACACGGCCCCACTTCATCTTACCATAGGACTCAAACATTTAATCAGCACTACACCTACACCTTTCACAACTGTTTTATATTCTCTGACCCGACCAGTCATAACTGGCTTATATTCTCTGACCCGACCATTCATAACTGGCTTATATTCTCTGACCCGACCATTCATAACTGGCTTATATTCTCTGACCCGACCATTCATAACTGGCTTATATTCTTTGGCCTTTCCATTCACATCCACTTTATATTCACACCGACTATTCACATCTGCTTTGTATTCTCAGACCGGACCTGACCTGGCACTCAGATCTTGCGACCTTATACTTAGACATTTCGCTCAGACCTTACATTTGTGCACTTGTTGACTTTCGGAACTCAGAACATAAATTTGGGGTTATTGGAACTCAGAACATACAAATTATAGTAGATGTTCAGGCCTAATGAATAATGGAAAATGAAAAAGAAAACATTCATTTGGGTATAGTGTTGGAGATGTTCACGCCTGAGGGGCATTCGTTTCTGGGGGCGTTTTGAGAGTGTTTGGAGAGTTTCAGGCCTGAGAAACATTCAGTTTGGAGATGTTCATGCCTGAGAAACATTCAGTTTGGAGATGTTCATGCCTAAAGGATATTCATTTTAGGGCCACTTTTTGTACTTTTTGTAATTTTTGCACCTTTGAGAGACATTCATTTTTGCACCTTTGAGAGACTTTCATTTTTGCACCTTTGAGAGACATTCATTTTTGCGCCTTGTAGAGACATTCATTTTTGCACCTTTGAGAGACATTCATTTTTGCACCTTTGAGAGACATTCATTTTGCGCTTTTTGGAGACATTCATTTGTGCACCTTTGAGAGACATTCATTTTTGTGCCTTTTAGGGACATTCATTTTTGCACCTTTGATGATTTTGTGCCTTAGAGATGAGCTTTTTGACGATTTTGTGCCTTAGAGAAGGATTTTGCACCTTCGAGATAAGATTTTTACATCCTTGGGAATGAGATTTTTGCATCTTTGAGATTAGATTTTTACACCTGTAGACTTTTGCGACTTTGAGAAGAGTTTTAAGGGATTTTTGCGACTTTGGAAAATTTTTACGCGTATAGTTTTTTACTCCTATAGACTTTTACACATAGAGGTTTAAGGGATTTTTGCATTTAAGGAATTTGCATCTTAGAGAAAATTTTTTTACGTGTATAGTTTTTTACTCCTATAGACTTTTATACATAGAGATTTAAGGGCTTTTTGCATTTAAGGGATTTTTGCATCTTAGAGAAAAATTTTTTACGCATATAGGTTTACGCCCATATACGCCTATATATATTTTTACGCGTATAGTTTTCGCACCTATATACGCCTGTATATTTTACACCTATATACGCCTGTATACTTTTACATATAGAGGAAAGTTTTTTACGTTCCGTATCCGGGTCGGTCACAAGATCTCCGCCTAATCGAATTGCGTTTGTACAAAATTACTGATATAGCAATCTTACTGACAGGTACCGTACTGACGTATATTCTCATTCAGACGCATTTCTCGTTCAATCGGATACAAATCTCACCCAAATTTTATCCAAGTCAATCACTCATTCAATTGGTAATTGTTCCTAGTCATTTATTCATGAAAATTTATCCAAATCGGTTGGTTATTAGAATTTATCCAAATTAATTACTCATTAGATTTATCCAAATCATTTGTTAAAAATTTATCCAAATTAATTACTCATTAGAGTTTATCCAAATCATTTATTAGAATTTACCCTAATCAATCGATCAATTGTTGGAGTTTACCCGAATCGATCAATCATTAGAATTTTTCCTAATCAATTACTTATCCAAATCCATTTATCCTAATCAATTACTTATCCTAATCAATTACTTATCCATATCCGTTTTTCCACTGAGAGGTCTTGAGCCACTCATTTCCGTCCTCAAGGGCATTTAAACTGGACATTTGTTGGGTCGTACCAGATATTCATCCTAGATGACACAGGCTCCAATCAGATGTATTTGCCAGCAATAAATCCCAATGTACCAACTATGATTGTTAGCTGCTTAAAGATGGCTCACACTCCACATAGCGTGATCTATGCAGGCCATCATATGTGTTGTTATTATGGTAAACATCACATGTGACACAATGAACCAGGACATGACTTGTGAAGAGTAGAATCGGGAGGGTAAATAAACCAAAATATTTTCAACCATACCAAGCCCGAGGAGATAAGTATAATGAAGAGATGAGGGGCACAAGAGCTCTTGACGAATGATGGAGATTTTTTAACATGGAGATTTTTAACATGGAGATTTTTAACATGGATTTTTTGACATGGAGATTTTTTTAACATGGAGATTTTTAACACTGAGCTCTTGATGGATGAGGGAGACTTGTGGCACTGAGCTTTTGATGGAAAATGGGGATTTTTAACATTGACTAAGAGAATGGGGATTTTCATCATTGACTAATATAAAAGATGGGGATTTTTAATTTTTAATTTTAACATTGACTAAGAATTCTTAACAAGACATAAGGGTCACAGATACCCACAATTGAACATTTTATTACAATACGTCGAAGTACATCGAAAGACAAGTAAAGGAGATAAGTGAACGAGACATGCGAGGACTTGACACAGATATGAGGACTTGACACAGATATGAGACGTACAACGATACTAACGAGACACATGAGAACTCGGTACATTATTTCATAACAAGCACTCACGGGGGCGTTACTAATTGGACCCAGGCGCAGGGAAACTCTTGAACCAACAGAGTTGTGGTATCACGGAGTCATGGTATCACAGCACTCGTGGTATCGCAGCACTCATTGTATCACAGCACATATGGTTTCTTAATGATACGATACATACAGAATCTTCATAGCACACATGAGGTCTTAGTGGTACATACAGAATCTTAATAGCACACATGAGATTATAATAGCACACAGGAGTTCTTAATGATACATATAGTAGGATACATACAGGATTTTAGTAGGATACATGAGGTCTTATTGATTCACTTAATGGTGCATTCTTATTGATTCACTTAATGGTGCATTCTTATTGATTCACTTAGTGGTGCATTCTTGTTGGATCTTAATGATGTGTTCCTGGTTAGAATTAGTGGAGATTAAGCAGGTTTTTTTACTGGGTAACATTCTTGTTGAGTCTTAACCTCTTTTTATTTAAAGACCCCCATTTTTAAAGGCCTACCCATCAACGATGATAGTGTCGCTGGTTATCATTGGGGATGACATTTGCACGGATGATAAGGTGGAGGGTCATCACTTGATCTAAGAAGATGATATTCACCTATCGTTGTCATTGTCATTGTCATTGGCACTCGCAATCTTGTCATTGGCACTTGCAATCATTGTCATTGTCATTGGCACTCGCGATCTTATCTTTGGCACTCGCAATCTTATCTTTGGCACTCGCAGTCTTGTTACTCGCAATCTTGGACCTCGCCTATCATTACCACTGGCACTCGCTTGATCTAAGAAGATGATATTTACCTATCGTTGTCATTGTCATTGGCACTCACAATCTTGGCACTCACAATTTTGGTCCACGTCTATCATTGCCATTGGCACTCACTCCTATCATTGCCACTGACACTCACTCCTATAGAAACATTACTTCAACGCAATCGATGAAGGTCTTATGTGATGAATGCCTTGCTTCAGCGCACATTGTGGAGACCTTATGTGGGGAACACCTTATTCATATAAGGAGCACCTTGCTTCAATGTACCTTGCGTAAGGAACTTCTTGCTTCAGCGCACATTGTGGAGGCCTTATATAATGAATGCCTTGCCTTGCCTCGGCACACATTGTGGAGGCCTTATGTAGTGGAGGCCTTATGTGGTGAATGCCCTGTACGTATATGAAGTTCATTGTACGTATACATAGAATTCATTGTACGTATATATGGGATTCATTGTACGTATATATATAAAATTCAGCACACATAGTGGGGGCATATAATGAGTGCCATATACATGTATGAAATGAGCGGTTTGTATACATGTAGGTACATATATATTATAGGAATAAGCGTTCATATATGTGGAAAAAAGCGTTCATATATATCTATATAAATAAGCGTTCATATATATCTATATAAATAAGCGTTCATATATGTCTATATAAATAATCATTGTATATGTCTATATGTAATAATCACTATCTACGTGTAATAAAATTCTTTAGCCTGACACTAGTCAACAAGCAATAATAAGCAATAACAGGACCAAGATGAGGATTGTAAAGGGAGGCTTTAAGAATCTCACGGAATTTGATTTTCACGAGGATTGCCAAGCAATACTATCGTATGGAGCCAATTTCATTCCCCCAGTCACTGACGTCAGGCATGCAGACACATTACTTATAACGAACAATATAGCAGACATTTTAGAAACGGAGCAACCGATGGAGTATATCAGTAAACTCCAAGAACTATTGAACACTACTAATGAATATCTAAACAAGTTGCACAGGGCAAAACTCACAGCCACAGAGACACATATACTAAGTACCACGATTAAACTGAATAAAATCCTACGGGATAGAGAGGACATAATAATAATGGAGGCAAACAAAGGGAAAATCACTGTAGCCATATACAAGGAAGCATATGATAAACTGGTTCAACAAATGATCCGAGATGGTATAGATAACGGCACGTACTGCCTAATTAGCCCAGGGGGAAGACACAGAATCCTACGGACCATGGAATTGGCACTGAATAAGAAGATAGAATCCTACGGACCATGGAATTGGCACTGAATAAGAAGATAGAATACGTATTAGAAAGAGGATTCTACAAGAGAGAGGCAGATTCTAAACTCCTTAAATCCATGATCAGACATGACAATAGGATATGTCCTATGCATCCACTCATAAAAATACATAAAGAAGTACCTAAAATGAGACCGGTAGTCTCTAGAGTTAGATCCATCAATGAATGCATAGGAAAACATATATGCGAAGCTCTAGATGACATGAGGTCCTCCAAATATTTGAAACTTGATTTCAGTATATTGGACAAGTACACACTGATTAGAGACATAAAGAATGTGACAAAGATAGATACTCACTCATGGCATACATTAGACATGCAGGACATGTATAATAACATTGATACTAAAGAGCTGATACACATAATAAAAACCAAAGTAAGTCTACACATGTCCAACAAATATAACCTAATTACCCTGATGAGCCTCATAGATTTTGATATCCATGCGGCCAACTATTTCAAAATAGCGGGAGAAACGTATAAACAAACCAGGGTGGCATCACATCGGGAAAATATGCACAGATCTACATAGATTTTCAAGTCAACAAAATATATAAATAAATAAAAAGATTACTCTTTTGGACTTTTTACCGGGTTAAACTTAATTTTGTTCAAGAAAGAATTTTTTGGGATTCTCCGGTATATAGCAAAAGCCAAAAAATGTTCTACTCCGTTACTTCATCACACAACCCATCAATTTTCGGTGACAAGCTTCAAGTCTTGGTTTGACTCATCAACAGGTCACAAATAGCGAAATTGTGTGATTTGAAAAACAAATGAAAAAATGAAAAAAGAAGAAAGAAATGAAAAGTTTGAGAAAATAGAAAAAAACAATTTTTTTATTTATTAAAAAAATTTAAAAAAAAAATTTAAAGAAACAGATTCATTCGAAGCGAATCGAACCTGTATACGCCACACAGTGGGCTGAAAAATAAAAAAGAAAAGGAAGAAGAAGGAGCGTTTCGTGTCAGCAGAAAACCTAACACTCATCGGTGCAGCTTGGTTTTCTGCCTGCTGCAGACGCTTGAAAATAGATCAAACTGATCTCTTCTCATATAAACTCAGAAATAAATTCTGGGTGTGAATTATATGAGGAAAAAACACTCCTATACAAGCCCAGGAGGAAAAATAAATAAAAAGATTACTCTTTTGGACTTTTTACCGGGTTAAACTTAATTTTGTTCAAGAAAGAATTTTTTGGGATTCTCCGGTATATAGCAAAAGCCAAAAAATGTTCTACTCCGTTACTTCATCACACAACCCATCAATATTCGGTGACAAGCTTCAAGTCTTGGTTTGACTCATCAACAGGTCACAAATAGCGAAATTGTGTGATTTGAAAAACAAATGAAAAAATGAAAAAACGAAAAAAGAAGAAAGAAATGAAAAGTTTGAGAAAATAGAAAAAAACAATTTTTTTATTTATTAAAAAAATTTAAAAAAAAAAAAAAAATTTAAAGAAACAGATTCATTCGAAGCGAATCGAACCTGTATACGCCACACAGTGGGCTGAAAAATAAAAAAGAAAAGGAAGAAGAAGAAGCGTTTCGTGTCAGCAGAAAACCTAACACTCATCGGTGCAGCTTGGTTTTCTGCCTGCTGCAGACGCTTGAAAATAGATCAAACTGATCTCTTCTCATATAAACTCAGAAATATTGATGGGTTGTGTGATGAAGTAACGGAGTAGAACATTTTTTGGCTTTTGCTATATACCGGAGAATCCCAAAAAATTCTTTCTTGAACAAAATTAAGTTTAACCCGGTAAAAAGTCCAAAAGAGTAATCTTTTTATTTATTTTTCCTCCTGGGCTTGTATAGGAGTGTTTTTTCCTCATATAATTCACACCCAGAATTTATTTCTGAGTTTATATGAGAAGAGATCAGTTTGATCTATTTTCAAGCGTCTGCAGCAGGCAGAAAACCAAGCTGCACCGATGAGTGTTAGGTTTTCTGCTGACACGAAACGCTTCTTCTTCTTCCTTTTCTTTTTTATTTTTCAGCCCACTGTGTGGCGTATACAGGTTCGATTCGCTTCGAATGAATCTGTTTCTTTAAATTTTTTTTTTAAATTTTTTTAATAAATAAAAAAATTGTTTTTTTCTATTTTCTCAAACTTTTCATTTCTTTCTTCTTTTTTCATTTTTTCATTTGTTTTTCAAATCACACAATTTCGCTATTTGTGACCTGTTGATGAGTCAAACCAAGACTTGAAGCTTGTCACCGAAAATTGATGGGTTGTGTGATGAAGTAACGGAGTAGAACATTTTTTGGCTTTTGCTATATACCGGAGAATCCCAAAAAATTCTTTCTTGAACAAAATTAAGTTTAACCCGGTAAAAAGTCCAAAAGAGTAATCTTTTTATTTATATTTCCTCCTGGGCTTGTATAGGAGTGTTTTTTCCTCATATAATTCACACCCAGAATTTATTTCTGAGTTTATATGAGAAGATATCAGTTTGATCTATTTTCAAGCGTCTGCAGCAGGCAGAAAACCAAGCTGCACCGATGAGTGTTAGGTTTTCTGCTGACACGAAACGCTTCTTCTTCTTCCTTTTCTTTTTTATTTTTCAGCCCACTGTGTGGCGTATACAGGTTCGATTCGCTTCGAATGAATCTGTTTCTTTAAATTTTTTTTTTTTTTTTTTTTTTTTTTTTTTTAAATGTTTTTAATAAATAAAAAAATTGTTTTTTTCTATTTTCTCAAACTTTTCATTTCCTTCTTCTTTTTTCATTTTTTCATTTGTTTTTCAAATCACACAATTTCGCTATTTGTGACCTGTTGATGAGTCAAACCAAGACTTGAAGCTTGTCACCGAAAATTGATGGGTTGTGTGATGAAGTAACGGAGTAGAACATTTTTTGGCTTTTGCTATATACCGGAGAATCCCAAAAAATTCTTTCTTGAACAAAATTAAGTTTAACCCGGTAAAAAGTCCAAAAGAGTAATCTTTTTATTTATTTTTCCTCCTGGGCTTGTATAGGAGTGTTTTTTCCTCATATAATTCACACCCAGAATTTATTTCTGAGTTTATATGAGAAGAGATCAGTTTGATCTATTTTCAAGCGTCTGCAGCAGGCAGAAAACCAAGCTGCACCGATGAGTGTTAGGTTTTCTGCTGACACGAAACGCTTCTTCTTCTTCCTTTTCTTTTTTATTTTTCAGCCCACTGTGTGGCGTATACAGGTTCGATTCGCTTCGAATGAATCTGTTTCTTTAAATTTTTTTTTTTTAATTTTTTTAATAAATAAAAAAATTGTTTTTTTCTATTTTCTCAAACTTTTCATTTCTTTCTTCTTTTTTCATTTTTTCATTTGTTTTTCAAATCACACAATTTCGCTATTTGTGACCTGTTGATGAGTCAAACCAAGACTTGAAGCTTGTCACCGAAAATTGATGGGTTGTGTAGAACATTTTTTGGCTTTTGCTATATACCGGAGAATCCCAAAAAATTCTTTCTTGAACAAAATATATAAAGGACTTATCGGCATGGGATTAAAGTTCATGAGGATATACGTAGATGATATCCTAATATATGCGAAAACTGCTAATATACACATGATAGCCAAAATGTTGAGCCACAACTTGAAAATGCCCACTATTCTAGATGAAGGTGACACGGAGATAGTTAACTTCCTGGACGTCACGATAATAGACACGGAGGAGGGTTTCAAGACCAAATGGTACAAAAAGCCTATTGCCTCTAATAGACTCATCAACTTTCACTCCAGCCAGCCAGCACAATATAAGTACAACACCCTTATACACAGGGTACAACAAGCACTACAAAGCACGGACCAAGAGTACATTTCGGAGGTCATGGACACCCTAATTATTGAGATGATGGAAAATAACTATCCGGAGGCGATAATAAAAGATTGCATCACCACAGTTTTAAGCCGGACGATCTTAGAAGGAAACATCCTAACACAACTAAACGATATTTTGAATATAAAGTTCAGACTTACATTAGAGGATATGCAACGAGACACGTACGAGGAACGTATTTCCTTCCATGCAACGAAATCTTTCGCCAGACACCATGAAAAATTGGTAAGAGTTCCATATATCGACAGACATACCAATAACTACTTGAGACATATACGACACCTGTCTAGACACATCATCCCAATACCATTCAACAAACAGGGAGACAAATTGAAACAAAAAAAAACTAACAGATATAGGGCACACAAACTAGAAGCGCACAAATATAGGAGGCATATAAACAGCTACGGGTACACACACACACACATACGAGGAACAAGCACACCAAAAACAAACACATATGCACACACTCACGCACACGACCACGCATATACACACACATATACACACACGCATACACACGCCCATACACCAGTAGTAGCCAACCATACACCGGTAGTAGCCAACCATACACCAGTAGTAGCCAACCATACACCGGTAGGGACAGCCATACACCAGTAGCGAACAGACATGCACACATGCTAAAACCAAGCATAGATTCAAACAAATATTCACCAGGAGACTGGTACAGCATCATCACATTTAAATGCAAAAATTGCAGAACGACATACATAACATACACAGACAGGAACAACATACAGAATACCATCACATACAATACAAATCACAACAGAGTTGTGAAATTACACAACTCACTCCATAAACATAACACGAGCGAACAATACAAAATTTTATACAGAGACAAATCGTATGAGAAGGCATGGAGATTCATAGGTGCGTACATGAACACATACCACCGCAATAATGGTTGTACGGTAATACCATTGAATAATCCGATTCTAAATTGCATCACCAGATTCAACGCACAACACCACCGCATAGTCAAGAATGTGAACAAAGTGAGCACTTCTTCAACGATTTCAACGACTTCAACGTTCTTAACCAATACAGCAGTGAAGGAGACGACTACATCAACGAAACCTATGACGCCTATGTCAACGGAACCTATAACACCTATGACACCTATGACAACGACAACGACATCCACAGCTTAAATGATACCTACATGGATACCACCTACGTAAAAGCCATTAAGGCTACCACCTACATAGAAGCTTTTAATAATACCGAGATAATTGTCTTGAGGGATATAAATGACACTAATGGTACTGAAACATTCAACACCGATACAGTCAATTCTGAAATATTCAATACCGACACCTACACGGGAACCATTAATTACACGGAAACTATTGATAACACCGATATTGACAATGCTGCTATTGACATGAATACTCACATGAACACTACTAATAACACCCTTGTTGACAAGGCTGATTTTAAAGAGATCAAGGACACAGACATCATTATAAACACGGAAGAAATAAACAAAATTGGAAGTACCACGGAGATGGACATAGAGGTACTTACCAAGGACAAGGATATGGACAAGGATATGGACACAGATATGGACAAGGATATGGACACAGATATGGACAAGGATATGGACACAGATATGGACACAGATATACTTACTGAGAATGTTTATGTACAGGACATCTTTGAGATAATTAACATCCATGACATCATTCAACATAACAGTACACCCATACACAGAGTATGTGGGAATACCACACAGCAGTCCATGCAGGATTCGCAAACATGCAGTGACTCTACGACCACACAGCAGTCCATGCAGGATTCGCAAACATGCAGTGATTCTACGACCACATATGCATCAGCACAAACATGCAGCGACTCTACGACCACATATGCATCAGCACAGACGTATTTATCCACTCATGATGCACAGACGCGTTTATCCACACGCGATCCAACGGATATCTAAGCATGACTCAATTGGTACTTTCACAAGACTCAACCGATACCTGAAAGGGATTCAATCAATACCTGAAAGGCATTTATTCAATCGATACTTAATTACGGAGCATATTCCCGTACTACCATTGTATGGACACAATACGTACTACCATTGTGTTAACCCACAATAAATGAGATTAACTAATTGAAGAATTATAGATGTACACAATACGTACTGTCATTGTGTTAACCCACAATAATTGTACTGAATGAACTAAATGGACGCAGGAACGAACTATGTACGCAGACCTATGCACATAGACATAGGTACACAAGCAACTAATGAGAAGAACAAACCTGACCAAGTATATCAACCTTGACTAATGAGAGGAACAACCCCGACCCCGACCAAGTAAATCGACCCCGACCAAGTAAATCGACCCCGACCAAGTAAATCAACCCTGACTAACTAGATCAACCCTTACTAATTAGATCAAACCCGACTAACTAGGCCAACCTTTACTTATTAGATCAAACCCGACTAGGTAAATCAACCTGACTAATAAATCAACCTAACAAGAAGACATATAGTCAGCCATCAATAACCAACTCAACGGGACGAACCCTGATAGAATAGATCAACTTAATTAGAAGATCAACCTCGAATAAGTAAATCAACCTAACAAGAAGGTACATATACATACATACTCGTAGAACTTAGACTCAAAGGATGTGCATTAGATGGAAGCAGATAGGCACATTCCCACATTAAATTACAAATATTTTACCATTTTCAGATGGGCATACTCTGGACCCAGTGACTATATATATGTCCGTCTCACTGGACCCAGTGATTACACTTCCATCTCACTGGACCCAGTGATTACATATCCATCTTGCCAGTGATTACATATCCATCTTGCCAGTGATACACATCCATCTTGCATGGACCCAGTGATTACATATCCATCTTGCCAGTGATTACATATCCATCTTGCCAGTGATACACATCCATCTTGCAAGGAGCTATCTGTTTAATTACGGCAGATTCTCTGCCTGTTGGAGACTGTCTATTTATCTATTGTACGAATAACGGATTATATCATAACAAAATTCTTTCCTATTGGTTTAACTTAATTATCCATTAACAAATTCATTCTTATTGTTTTAACTTAATTATCTATTATATGAAAAAATTTTATTTTAAAGAATCTATCATAATAAAAATTTTTATTTTAAAGAATCTATCATAGTAAGATAATAGTAATAAGGTTTCTAATAATAATAAAGTTTCTGTCCTAATAATTTCCTATATTGAGGTGTTTTCTTAATAATAAGATTTCCATATTTAAGAATTTATTCTAATGGGTTCCTATATTTGAGCGTTTCCATTATATTGAGGTATTTCTTAATAATAGGATTTCCATATTAAAGAATTTGTTCTAATAGGTTCCTATATTGAAGTGTTTTCTTAATAATGGGAATTTATTCTAATGGGTCCCTATATTGAAGTGTTTTCTTAATAGTAAGATTTCCATATTAAGGAATTTATTCTAATGGGTTCCTATATTTGAGCGTTTCCATTATTAAAAAGAGTATATTAAAAAGAGTATATTAAAAAGAGTTTATTCTAATGGGTTCCTGTAATGAAGCGTTTCCATCATTATTATTATAATAAAAAGAGCTTATTCTAATGGGTTCCTGTAATGAAGCGTTTTCATCAGCATTACGGAGCTCATCCATCTTAGGAAAGGGAGACCTGGCTTATGATAAATAATATTTTTTCATCTTGATGGACTCTTCTAATCTCATCCCATTGGATGAACTACGTAAAGCAAGGATTCTTCCGATCTTATCCCATTGGATGAATCACTCAGATGCATGAGGCATGCCAAGGATTCTCCCTATTTCATCCCACTGAATAATCATTCCAAAGCATGAGGCAATGCCAAGGATTTTCCTATTTCTCCTATTTCATCCCACTGAATAATCATTCCAAAGCATGAATCATTTCCAACGTTTTTTCTCGATGAAGGATTTGTTGTTTTTTCTCAAAGGCATATTTCTCAGAAAACATTCTTCCTGGATAGAGATTTAGTTAATATACATATCACATGAAAGCATTCCAATTTTCTCAGAGATTTAGTTACATATAACATGAGTGCATTCCAAATTTCTCGAGGATTTTTCTCCCAAGCATTCCTCCCAAGCATTCTTCCTGAATAGACATATAGCATTAGTGCATTCCGCTGGATGGGATTCATTCTAATCCAGCTGAATAAGAAGATACATATAGCGTCATTGTATTCTGATCCAGCTGAAATGAGATACATATAGCGTGAGTGTATTCTAATTATCTCTTCCCGCTGAGTGGAATTCAATTCTAATCCCACTGAATGTAATTCAATTTTGATCCCGATGAATGATTCAATTCTAATCCCACTGAATGTAATTCAATTTTGATCCCGGTGAATGATTTATTATGTTCTCAAATCATCCTGCTGAATGGGATCCATTTTCAATTTCAATTTCAATTCTAATCCCGATGAAGGATTCATTTTTCTCAAAGCATCCTTCTGAATGGAGATTCAGTTACAGAATCTATCTAGTCGTCTTACGGGAGGTGATTCAGATACATATTCGGAGAACGTGGAGTATTTCTATTATCCATTCAGAACATGGATTTTTCTAACTTCTATTATCTATTCATAACTTGTTGAAGAGGGTTCATGTTCATATTCATATTCAGATACACAGGGCCATAAGTGTCCATTCATACAGATGTGATCACTCACATAAGTGTCCATTCATACAGATGTGATCACTCACATAAGTTCATGCTGAGAGAAAAATGATTCCCACATAATGTCGTATTTGAGCGGGAATGAGATACTGGCCAATCCCGCAGGAGCGAAAATGGGATACTGACTGGTCCCGTAAATAAGATCCTATAAATAAGACCCGTGAATGCGGTCCGTAAGTATGAGCCTAAAAGTGAAACCCTAAATATGACCCCATAGGTGAAACCCTATAAATGAAACCCCATAAGTGAAACCCTATATATAAATGAAACCCTGTAAGTGCCATCCGCAATGACGGTGCGACTTATGATCATAGCGGTGAATGATAATCACGGCGACATTGTTTCAGTGTTGGTTTTGAACTCCTAACTTGGAGGTTTTTCAGAGATCTGAACATTGTTTCAGTGTTGGTTTTGAACTCCTAACTTGGAGATTTTTCGGAGATCTGAAAATATACACATTCACATGACCTATGGACGGACATATTCACATGACCTAGGGACGGACATATTCACATGACCTAGGGAAGGGCATTTTCAGATATCTGGAAATCATTTATTATAGATTAGAATGGAGTAGAATAGAACAGAGAATCATTTATTATAGAACCACAGAATAATCATTTATTATAGAACCACAGAATAATCATTTATTGGAGAACCTCAACTTATGATAGATTAGAATGGAATAGGATAGAACAGAAAATCATTTATTATAGAACCACAGAAAAATCATTTATTAAAGAACCTAAGCTAGTTGACATTATCAAAAGACAACTCATTGCGGTAAAATCACATTTACAGTAGAGAGCACGAAGCACTCAACTGTATAGATAGAATACGATATATGAATTAGCAAAAGGTTGGAACACAATCAGTAGATTTGAACACAGTCAGAATACAGAATAGAATATAAAAGTGAAAACACAGTCAGTATACAGGATATAAAATAGGATAATAATGTAGAATGGTAAATAGTCACACTGGCACGAATCACTTAAATCACTTAAATCAGCTCATCAAACACAGATCGTATAGATTGATTCGTTTGTGAATGAACACGTTAATTTTGCACATCAAATGCAATAGTTTTTCGGCAATGCAATACCTTTTCGGCAATGGTTAATTAGTTGGTTGTTTACATATGGACAGTACAACGCAAACACACGGCCCTGTCTTGAAATAGCGCTCATGGTGGCAAATGCCACTACAAGATTTACAGCGACAATACTACGACGGTACTACGGCGACAACACTACAGCAATGCTTACAGCGACATATGCCGAAGCAAGGACGAATGACATAACCATAACCGCAACTGGAACGACACTCCCCTGGTACTACGGCGGTTCCTACAAACAGGATGATTACCAGCATTTCCCACAGATGGCCCTCTGTACTAGCAGTGATTCAACAGGCAACACTGAGGTACAACTTATTACACAGATAATATTATTATTATTTGCTCTACACATATTCTACAACACACACATTGTATACATAATTTTCACACACAATTTATACATATTCTACACGTACTCTACACGTACTCTACATATGTTCTACGAGCTTGAATTGATTATCGCAGTTTTAATTAAGTTACTCTTTGATAAACGGAATCCTATATTAGCTTTTATAAAACGGGATGTTGTAATTAATATAAAACGGGATCTTGTAATTAATATAAAACGGAATCTTTTATTTAATTAATATACGGATAAATGGAAATTGGGACTCTTGAGTTCTAGAGTTGGAGCGCTCGTTGGGGCTTTTGACTTTTCATTTTCGGGTATGTTCTAAGTTGAGGGTAATTCTTTGAGTTTTTGGACGATATATTTTTAGAAGTATTTATAACTTTCCAGAAATTTGACATATTCTTTCATGAGGACACATTCTTCACAAGGATTCATGAAGATACAGTCTTCATGGGGACATATTCTTCACAAGGATTCAGGTTGATTTATTCTTCATAAGGACCTATCGTCATCTCACGAATTCATCAGATAGCCTTGAAATTTTCGGACGAGATTTGACATACTCTTCATGAGGACATATTCTTCATAAGATCTATTATCATCTTTCGGACGAGATTCAAATATCAGTATTCATAACTTTTCCAGGAATTTGACATACTCTTCATGAGGACATATTCTTCATAAAATCTATCATCATCTTTCGGACGAGATTCAAATATCAGTATTCATAACTTTTCCAGGAATTTGACATACTCTTCATGAGGCCATATTCTTCATAGGATCTATTATCATCTCACGAATTCATAAGGGCCTATTATCGGTTCATAGGGGCTTACTATCGGCTTACATAATTATCACGTCTCACATATTTGTCAGGGCCTACTATCAGCTCACATATTATAGATTCATCGCCCACTATCAGCTCAGATATTCATCGGCTCACATATTTATCAACGGCTCGCATCTTTAGTATCTCACGAATTCACCTACAGGAGGTATTTCCAGTGGGTCATCTGGAGATTCCGAAAGGTTCCAAAAGGACACAAGGAGAGAAAAATACCCCAGCGTAGGAGTAGCGAGAATATTCCTACAAACCCCAACATACGGAAAGACTTATACATTTGGACGTGGGAGTTATAATTTGATTCTAATATTTTCTGCGGAATTTGATTGATACTTGGACCAAGGTATAGAATTAATTTAATTTATTTTATTGTAGGCACTATAATTTTATTCCGGCTATTCACATAATTTTATTCTAATTTTATTCTGGATGTTCACAAAATTTATTGTAGGCACTATAATTTTATTCTAGATATTCACTAATTTTATTCTAGATATTCACATAATTTTATTCTAGATATTCACAAATTTTATAGTAAGCACTATTATTTATTCTGGATATTTACAAATTTCCATTTCCATAGTTATGGTCTGGATATTTACAAATTTCCAAATTCTAGACGAATTGGATATATTGTTTTAGACTACTTCTCCAAATTCTAGACGAATTGGATATATTGTTTTAGACTACTTCTCCAAATTCTAGACGAATTGGATGTATTGGTTTGGACAACGTCTCCAAATTCTAGACGTCTTGAACAATGATCCATTATCGTCTGCACCGACATCTGCACTCAATTGATTGAGCCCCATGTTGCTTTACTGCACTCAATTGATTGAGCCCCGTGTTGCTGTTACTGTTTAGTTGAAGCCCATGTTACTGTTTCATTTGTGACACAGTCTTTGAGATGGTACTGTTTCAGTTTATATGTCACTGTTTCATTTGTGATGCAATCTTTGAGATGTTACTGTTTCATTTGGGACGCTATTGACCTTAACTTCAACTTCCACTTTAATTTTTGAGATGTTACTGTTTCATTTGGGACGCTATTGACCTAAACTTCCACTTTGATTTTTGAGATGTTACTGTTTCATTTGGGACGCCATTGACCTCAACTTCAACTTTAATTTTGGAACTGTTGCTGTTTCGTATGTGACTTTTGGAACTGTTGCTGTTTCGTATGTGACTTTTGGAACTGTTGCTGTTTCATTTGTAATATTTTGAACCGTTACTGTTTTCACTTGGATGTTTTCGTATGTGACTTTTAGAACTGTTGCTGTTTCATTTGTGATATGATTTAAACCGTTACCGTTTTTTATTTGTGATATGATTTTGAACCGTTACTGTTTTCATTTGGATTGTTTCAACTTTGTAATGTTCCAACTGTGATGTTTTTTGACATCAACTTCCATTTGGGACGTTTTTAACTTCAACGTCACTTGGGATATCTCACTTTCTCATTTGGGATGTCTCATTTTCTCATTTCTCAATTTGACTGTCATATGATTATCGAATTGACTATCATATGACTGTCGAGTGGAATGATTGATGAATCCATTACTGCACCTAAAGGGTTTTTCGTCACATGTAGGGTTGAGGAATTTGTATAAAGTCTATTTCAGTACTCTATCGGTCTTTTCAGTACTCTATCGGTCCTTTCAGTACTCCATTAATCAATGCGGTAGTTGTCCTAGGCGGACATGTTACTTGTTGACTGCTATAACGGTCATTTTTGGATATGGTTGACTGTTCTAACAATCACATATGTGTGATTGGTTTAACATCAATCGTTCTGTACTTGGTTGATTGGCTTAACATCAATCGTTCTGTACTTGAACTGGTCGGGCATGTTACTTGATCTGGTCGGACAAGTTACTTGAACTGGTCCGACATGTTTACTTGTTCTAACGGTTACATATGGATGACTATTCTAACATCTACATATAGATGATTGGGGGACATGGGTGGACACGTCACTTGTTAATTTTTCTATACTTGATCTGGGTTGACATGTCACTTGTTGTTTCTTCTGAAATGTTTACTTAATGATAGATTTAATACTCACTTAATGATTGATTTAATACTTATTTAATACTTACTTAATGATTGATTTAATACTTACTTAATGATTGATTTAATACTTACTTAATGTTTAATACTCACTTGATTATCTCGGCACTTACTCACTTAATGTTTTAATACTTACTTATATCTTAATGTTTTAATACTTACTTATATCTCAATACATACTCATTGCTTGTTCGAATACTTGCCTTATGTTTATCTCAATACTCACTTTATGATTATCTCAATACTTATTTAATGCGTATGGGTTGTTCTAATATTTAATGCTTAGTGATTATCGCGACTCTTACTCACTTGGTGATTGAATTAATAGTTATTGTGTTTTTAACACAGCACATTAACACATCAATTATGTACATGGTACCCACAATACAATACAACAGATGATACAAATGCTTACATGCCTCAACATGAGCATATGTAATAAACGCGTTGATTCCTGTACGGCCATGGTTACCACACATACACACTTAGCTTGGGCTACACGGCCCCACTTGATCTTACCATAGGACTCAAACATTTAATCAGCACTACACCTACACCTTTCACAACTGTTTTATATTCTCTGACCCGACCAGTCATAACTGGCTTATATTCTCTGACCCGACCATTCATAACTGGCTTATATTCTCTGACCCGACCATTCATAACTGGCTTATATTCTCTGACCCGACCATTCATAACTGGCTTATATTCTTTGGCCCGTCCATTCACATCCACTTTATATTCACACCGACTATTCACATCTGCTTTGTATTCTCAGACCGGACCTGACCTGGCACTCAGATCTTGCGACCTTATACTTAGACCTTTCGCTCAGACCTTACATTTGTGCACTTGTTGACTTTCGGAACTCAGAACATAAATTTGGGGTTATTGGAACTCAGAACATACAAATTATAGTAGATGTTCAGGCCTAATGAATAATGAAAAATGAAAAAGAAAACATTCATTTGGGTGTAGTGTTGGAGATGTTCACGCCTGAGGGGCATTCGTTTCTGGGGGCGTTTTGAGAGTGTTTGGAGAGTTTCAGGCCTGAGAAACATTCAGTTTGGAGATGTTCATGCCTGAGAAACATTCAGTTTGGAGATGTTCATGCCTAAAGGATATTCATTTTAGGGCCACTTTTTGTACTTTTTGTAATTTTTGCGCCTTTTAGAGACATTCATTTTTGCACCTTTGAGAGACATTCATTTTTGCACCTTTGAGAGACATTCATTTTTGCGCCTTTTAGAGACATTCATTTTTGCACCTTTGAGAGACATTCATTTTAGTGCCTTTTAGGGACATTCATTTTTGCACCTTTGATGATTTTGTGCCTTAGAGATGAGCTTCTTGACGATTTTGTGCCTTAGAGAAGGATTTTGCACCTTCGAGATAAGATTTTTACATCCTTGGGAATGAGATTTTTGCATCTTTGAGATTAGATTTTTACACCTGTAGACTTTTGCGACTTTGAGAAGAGTTTTAAGGGATTTTTGCGACTTTGGAAAATTTTTACGCGTATAGTTTTTTACTCCTATAGACTTTTACACATAGAGGTTTAAGGGATTTTTGCATTTAAGGAATTTGCATCTTAGAGAAAAATTTTTTACGTGTATAGTTTTTTACTCCTATAGACTTTTATACATAGAGATTTAAGGGATTTTTGCATTTAAGGGATTTTTGCATCTTAGAGAAAAATTTTTTACGCGTATAGGTTTACGCCCATATACGCCTATATATATTTTTACGCGTATAGTTTTCACACCTATATACGCCTGTATATTTTTACACCTATATACGCCTGTATACTTTTACATATAGAGGAAAGCTTTTTGCGTTCCGTATCCGGGTCGGTCAATCCTAATCGCCTAATCGAATTGCGTTTGTACAAAATTACTGATATAGCAATCTTACTGACAGGTACCGTACTGACGTATATTCTCATTCAGACGCATTTCTCGTTCAATCGTTCAATGGGATACAAATCTCACCCAAATTTTTTCCAAGTCAATCACTCATTCAATTGGTAATTGTTCCTAGTCATTTATTCATGAAAATTTATCCAAATCGGTTGGTTATTAGAATTTATCCAAATTAATTACTCATTAGATTTATCCAAATCATTTGTTAAAAATTTATCCAAATTAATTACTCATTAGAGTTTATCCAAATCATTTATTAGAATTTACCCTAATCAATCGATCAATTGTTGGAGTTTACCCGAATCGATCAATCATTAGAATTTATCCTAATCAATTACTTATCCAAATCCATTTATCCTAATCAATTACTTATCCTAATCAATTACTTATTCATAACCGTTTTTCCACTGAGAGGTCTTGAGCCACTCATTTCCGTCCTCAAGGGCATTTAAACTGGACATTTGTTGGGTCGTACCAGATATTCATCCTAGATGACACAGGCTCCAATCAGATGTATTTGCCATCAATAAATCCCAATGTACCAACTATGATTGTTAGCTCCTTAAAGATGGCTCACACTCCACATAGCGTGATCTATGCAGGCGATCATATGTGTTGTTATTATGGTAAACATCACATGTGACACAATGAACCAGGACATGACTTGTGAAGAGTAGAATCGGGAGGGTAAATAAACCAAAATATTTTCAACCATACCAAGCCCGAGGAGATAAGTATAATGAAGAGATGAGGGGCACAAGAGCTCTTGACGAATGATGGAGATTTTTTAACATGGAGATTTTCAACATGGAGATTTTTAACATGGATTTTTTGACATGGAGATTTTTTTAACATGGAGATTTTTAACACTGAGCTCTTGATGGATGAGGGAGACTTTTGGCATTGAGCTTTTGATGGAAAATGGGGATTTTTAACATTGACTAAGAGAATGGGGATTTTCATCATTGACTAATATAAAAGATGGGGATTTTTAATTTTTAATTTTAACATTGACTAAGAATTCTTAACAAGACATAAGGGTCACAGATACCCACAATTGAACATTTTATTACAATACGTCGAAGTACATCGAAAGACAAGTAAAGGAGATAAGTGAACGAGACATGCGAGGACTTGACACAGATATGAGGACTTGACACAGATATGAGACGTACAACGATACTAACGAGACACATGAGAACTCGTTACATTATTTCATAACAAGCACTCACGGGGGCGTTAGTAATTGGACCCAGGCACAGGGAAACTCTTGAACCAACAGAGTTGTGGTATCACGGAGTCATGGTATCACAGCACTCGTGGTATCGCAGCACTCATGGTATCACAGCACATATGGTTTCTTAATGATACGATACATACAGAATCTTCATAGCACACATGAGGTCTTAGTGGTACATACAGAATCTTAATAGCACACATGAGATTATAATAGCACACAGGAGTTCTTAATGATACATATAGTAGGATACATACAGGATTTTAGTAGCATACATGAGGTCTTATTGATTCACTTAATGGTGCATTCTTATTGATTCACTTAATGGTGCATTCTTATTGATTCACTTAGTGGTGCATTCTTGTTGGATCTTAATGATGTGTTCCTGGTTAGAATTAGTGGAGATTAAGCAGGTTTTTTTACTGGGTAACATTCTTGTTGAGTCTTAACCTCTTTTTATTTAAAGACCCCCATTTTTAAAGGCCTACCCATCAACGATGATAGTGTCGCTGGTTGTCATTGGGGATGACATTTGCACGGATGATAAGGTGGAGGGTCATCACTTGATCTAAGAAGATGATATTCACCTATCGTTGTCATTGTCATTGTCATTGGCACTCGCAATCTTGTCTTTGGCACTTGCAATCATTGTCATTGTCATTGGCACTCGCGATCTTATCTTTGGCACTCGCAATCTTATCTTTGGCACTCGCAGTCTTGTTACTCGCAATCTTGGACCTCGCCTATCATTACCACTGGCACTCGCTTGATCTAAGAAGATGATATTTACCTATCGTTGTCATTGTCATTGTCATTGGCACTCACAATCTGGGCACTCACAATTTTGGTCCACGTCTATCATTGCCATTGACACTCACTCCTATCATTGCCACTGACACTCACTCCTATAGAAACATTACTTCAACGCAATCGATGAAGGTCTTATGTGATGAATGCCTTGCTTCAGCGCACATTGTGGAGACCTTATGTGGGGAACACCTTATTCATATAAGGAGCACCTTGCTTCAGTGTACCTTGCGTAAGGAACTTCTTGCTTCAGCGCACATTGTGGAGGCCTTATATAATGAATGCCTTGCCTTGCCTCGGCACACATTGTGGAGGCCTTATGTAGTGGAGGCCTTATGTGGTGAATGCCCTGTACGTATATGAAGTTCATTGTACGTATATATGGGATTCATTGTACGTATATATATAAAATTCAGCGCACATAGTGGAGGCATATAATGAGTGCCATATACATGTATGAAATGAGCGGTTTGTATACATGTAGGTACATATATATTATAGGAATAAGCGTTCATATATGTGGAAATAAGCGTTCATATATATCTATATAAATAAGCGTTCATATATATCTATATAAATAAGCGTTCATATATGTCTATATAAATAATCATTGTATATGTCTATATGTAATAATCACTATGTACGTGTAATAAAATTCTTTAGCCTGACACTAGTCAACAAGCAATAATAAGCAATAACAGGACCAAGATGAGGATTGTAAAGGGAGGCTTTAAGAATCTCACGGAATTTGATTTTGACGAGGATTGCCAAGCAATACTACCGTATGGAGTGTTGTGGTTTCGAGTGAAGGAGTTATCTTACGGAATAGGCGTTGTTAAATAAATGGCGAAGCCAATTAAGGCTTTGCACCTATTTATTTAACGTACAACTTGTTGTTTAATAAATGGCGAAGCCAAATAAGGCTTTGCACCTATTTATTAAATGTACAACTTGTTGTTACCTGAAGAATAGGCGAAGCCAAATAAGGCTTTGCACCTATTTAATTTCTGAAGACCTGGTTGGAGATTGATCAATAGGCGAAGCCGAATAAGGCTTTGCACCTATTTAATCACTGAAGACGACCTGGTTGAAAACTGTACTCTTAGGCGAAGCCAAATAAGGCTTTGCACCTATTTATTATTGGAAGACTTCTTTAAAACTCAACTCTAGGCGAAGCCAAATAAGGCTTTGCACCTATTTAATTATAGAAAGACTTGTTTACGACTGAACTCTATGTACTTTATTCTGTACTATATTTATACAAAAATTGTCTTACTCTAAGACTACTAATACTACACAGAATAATGTATAAAATACCTCTGACCCAGCACTTTATTTATTTAGCATATAATTCATACAAAGTGTAAGTCGGAAGTATTTCATTAACAACTATTACTTAATTTTACTACTTACGGAAGTGTGCAAGTCACGGCACTCGTTGCTTTTTATAAATTTATACATATATCTTACCCAATCTATGTTGCGGGCTTTCAACTCATTGTTTATTTTAATTTCTTTCCTACTCGAATTACACTCAGTACTTTGCGGCTTATTACAAAAACAATTTAGTTACTTACAAACATATGTTCTACCTCTGGTGCAAGTTCGTCGTATTTCAACGTGCGAATTCTTGCGCGCAGCGGTATTATCACATCATTCACTGAAATAATTGAGGTAGATCAGTGATGATTAATTATGTATGTACGTATACCGTTTGTTTTTACATGCAGTGGAAACTGATGTAGGTATGTAGGTATACCGTTTGTTTTTACATGCAGTGGAAACTGATGTAGGTATGTAGGTATACCATGCCGTAAACTTTTTGTTTTATTTCCTGATCTGAATACGTGAAATGTTTACTTGCAATGTACTGATGTAGGTAGGTAGGTAGGTAGGCAATTGATATTTTTAGATTTGAGTTTTTATGTATGTAACAAATCTCCCCCTTGTAAAAAAAAATGTGTTATTCTTTGAAGAGGAATAACGCATTAAAACGTGATGAAAGGGTTTTATCTTATTGGCAGCACTTTGTTATTGATTTTATATGTATAAATTATGTCGAACTCCGGGACAAGCATACGGTTAGGTCGTTAAGACTAATAAGTACAAGTTTATCTATGCAATAAATTAAATTAAGGTTAGGAATATGTTACAATATTTCTTATATTAGTACAATAAAGTTATAATATTTGATAGTTTGTTTGGCACACATTAAAAATTTCACATTGTAATTGTTTTTTCTTTTCTTTTAATATAGGGCACGGTTAATCATATTGTTTATACATATTTGTGTGTACATATTTTTCTTTATTACAAGTATTGATAATCGGATTGCATAAAGTATTTTTCTTAATTAATTTTATTAATTATATATATTTGTTTTTTTTTTTAAATGTTTATACATAAAGTATTTTTCTTAATTAGTTTTCTAATATTATTATACATTTATAGGTATGTTGGTTTTTAAGTTGGTCTCTTTTATAAATTAACATTTTTAGTTTCTATTATTGTACACATAGATATTATTTTTAATTCTAATTTATGTGTATATATGTATATATTTTTACAATTATACATACTCGTATGCATGTTTTTATCTTTAATTATAATATACGTATATGTATAAATCTTTGAAAAAAGAAAATTTTTTTTTAAGAATTATATATCAAACAAGGCAGGTATTTCTTATTATTTCTGGTATTTTTATAAATTTATATTCAATGATTAATTAAACTACTTGTAAATTGCGGGGTCTTTTAATTGAATCTAGTTCAAAATTGGAAGTGTATTACAAACTGTCGTGCTCTTGAGTGTTTATTTTGTTAAAAATATGGAGAAGAAAATTGGTGCTGCTTTTGACAAGTTGATGGCCTTGGCTAAATCGACTATCCAGCCGGAGAGTAATATTGAAGGTATGCCCTTATATCGAGTGGACCAGCCAATCGAGCCGTACGTGCCTGAGGGGCTGCCTGGGACCTCTCAAGAAGTGCCGGCTTACGTACCTGGACCTAGGAGGCTGACTTTAGAGGAATATCACAGGAGGACTAAGAAGAACTGCGGAGATCAGCCAGATATGGCAAAGAAAACCAAGTCGACCGGAGGAGGTAGGCGTGTTAGGCTAAACCGAGAGTTGCATTATTTCCGGCTTAGGGCTAGTCTAGCCGCTACAACCGAGGAGCGTGCTCAGTATGAGGATTTGGCCAAGGGAAAATTGAAGGAACTTAACGCCTTCAAAAGGGATAAAAAGAGAAATTCTAAACATCAAAAAGAAACAAAAAAAAAATATGTCTAAATTATAAAATAAATGATTAGTTATAAATTTACTTTCTTTTTCTTTCATTAACCCAAAAGAAATTTTTTACCATTTTTATCCCTAATAGATAGGTTGAGGGGTATTATTTTTCTGCATGAGAAGTTCTTCTTTTGAATTTTTGAATAGGTGCCTACTATTGCTGCATGGGAATTGCAAAAATATATATATATATTTATATATTTTTTTTTTTTTACCATTACTCATGGAATGGTTTTAATCTGTTGTTATGTACTGTTACTCGTCGTTTACCGATTTGAATAACAGTATTAACAGGGGTAAAAGCTTTTACCACGAGATATGGACCTAGCCATATCTGGGAAAGCTTGTGTTTTTTGGCCGGATTTTTCAGTAAAACTGTATCACCTGGTTGGAATGTTACCGGGCGTGAGTGTTTATCGTAATAAAGTTTTGACTTTTCCTTGGCGTTGAGCAGATTTTTCCGGGCGATAGCATATGTTTTTTGTAATTTGTACCTAAGAATGTGGTAGTAACTTTCGTGGTTGTAAATGGGCTCTGGTTCTCTTTTCAGATTTGATGGTACATCCGCTGTAAACCCGAACAGACAATCCATTGGAGTGAGCTTAGTGCCGTCATGAGTGCTATTATTGTATACGAAAGCCGCGGTTCTCAGGAATCGATCCCAAACCTTTGGATTTTCGGACACAACAGCTCTTAAATACTCCACTAGAGGTCTGTGGGTTCGTTCAAGTGCGCCATTGGATTGCGGATGATAAGCGGAAGTCTGTAATTTTTTTATTTTTAGAAGTTTACAGACACGTTTGAAAAGATCGCTTAAAAAGTTAGATCCCTGGTCAGTTACTACCTTTTTATGAATTCGATAACGAGTAATTATCTCATCTAAGAATGTTCCTGCTACCGTTTCTGCTTCGCCATTCGGCATGGCATAACAATCTACGAATTTCGTAAGATTGTCTTGGAATGTCAATATGTACTTGTTTCCGGAGTGGGTTTCTTCAAGTGGTGCTACTATATCTAAATAGACTTTCTCGAAGGGCATTTGGGCCGTATCTGTTATGATCATTGGCATACGGTATTCCGGGCTAGCCTTCATTTTTTGGCATTTGGAACATTTCCGAATATATCTCTTAATAGAACTGAGCATATTCTTCCATTTATATTTTCTTTTTATTTTTTGTACGTTTTAATGACTCCTTGGTGACCACCAAATGCCGAGTCATGATAGTCCTTTAGAATTATTTGAATTTCCTCGGGGTCTGTGATAATTTCAGGTAATTTACTTTGAGAATTTATATAATTATTGCTCGGGGATAATTCGCCGTGTTCAGATGTACTACTTCCAGATTGGTTGTTTGTAGTTGATTTGTGTTTCATTGAGTCATTTTGGGGACTCCCTGAATGTTCTTGAATTCTCTGGGGAGTTTGTGAATTATGTCCTCAATTTCTGTTTCCCTAGCTTGAGCTCGTGTAACAGCATGGCAATGTGCTGGTTTGGACTTCGGTGGAGGCGAAGAACTAGTATATTCATCGTCTATGTCGGAATCGACACGGTGATGTACCTGGGCCTCTACCATGGTCGAATTGGGGCTTGTCTGTTTCAGCTGGGCAGGTATTCGACTAAGCGCGTCTGCATTAGTGTTATATTTGCCAGGCTTATATTCAATCTTGTAGTCAAATTCCGAGAGTTTGTGGTGAAACCTTACTAATCTCGAAGTCGGATCTTTTACATTGAATACGCCTTTTAAGGGCTTATGATCTGTATAAACCGTGAAGGTTCTACCCTGTAAATAACACCTGAAGTTCCTGGCGGCCCATACAATAGCGAGCAACTCTTTTTCTATTGTGGAGTATTTTTGTTCCGCCTTATTTAAACTTCTACTTGCATACGCTATTGGCTTGTCTTTGCCTATTATCCCTTGAGATAAAACAGCTCCCAATGCTTCGTTGCTAGCGTCTGTCGTTAGATTGAAAGGTTTGGTGAAATCTGGGTAGGTGAGTAGAGGAGGATTAACAAGAGAAGTTTTAATTTCATTGAAAGCGTCTTGGCATTTTTGTGTCCAATTAAATTTGACGTCTTTCCGTAAGAGATTTGTTAGTGGCCTGACTATTTTTGAAAAGTTTGGAATGAACTTGCGATAGTAGTTGGCCAGTCCAAGAAATGATTGAGTTTGTCTCACCGTTCGGGGTTGAGGAAAATTTTGAACGCAGCTTGTTTTACTGGGATCTGGAAGTGCTCCTTCGTTTGAGCATTTGTGTCCAAGGTAGATCACTTCTCTGCGAAGGAACTGACACTTTTCGGGTTGTAATTTAAGATTATGGGCTCGAAGTCTGTCGAATACCTTAGCCAATTTCTCGTTGTGATCTTGTAAATTTTTTCCATATATTACAATATCATCGAGATAGACAAAGCACTCTAATCCTTGGAGACCCGTTAGAATGTAATTCATTAAGCGCTGAAAGGTCGCAGGTGCGCCTTTCAGTCCAAATGGCATTCTCTTAAGTTCATAATGCCCGTAAGCAGTACTGAACGCAGTTTTCGGTCTATCCCTTGGGTCAACCAGTACTTGATGGTATCCACTTGCAAGATCAAGTGTGGTAAAATACCGTGAATGCCCAAGTTGATCCAGTATATCCTCTATCCTGGGTAGTGGAAAGGCATCCCCTATAGATTTCTCGTTGATTTTACGGAAATCTACTACTACGCGCCAACGTTTATTGCCGTCAGGCCCAGCTTTCTTGGGGACTACAAGTAACGGAGAATTCCATGGGCTTTTGCTTATTTGAATGATGTCATTCTCTAGCATTTCTTTTATTTGTTCATTAATAACAGACCGATGTGTTTCTGGAAGTCTGTACATTTTTTGATTTATTGGTGGTTGATTATTCAATATAGGTATGGTGTGTTTTATAGTACTAGTGCACGTTAGTTTATCTCCCTTTAAGTAGAAGAGCTCATTATACTTATAACATAGCTCAAGAATTGACTTTTCTTCTTCGTGATTTAAATTTTCTTCCAACAGTAATTCTTTACGTAAAGCCGCAAGTCTGTCTTGATTAGAGCTTTTAGTATGGTTTACGTTTACTGAATATGGATTGGAAATGAAATTTGTCTTATCACTTTTGAAGTTGTAGTAGCTATTGTTTTGTGCACGAGGGAAAGGTGGACCACCTTTATTCTGAAAACTTTGGGAATTACTGACGTCCAAAGGTAAATAGAGAGGCTGTAGGTTATAGTAATTAAGTGGAACTAGCGTAAGCGTTAAGTTCTTCAGGAATACTGGTTCTGTGTTTACGTTCAGAACGGATAACGGTATAAAACTTTTATTCGGACTAACTAAGCAATTTGCGACAAATACTCCTTCTCCTATCTCCTGAGACATACAGATCATTTCTTGATCCAATTGTAATGGTATGCTCAGTACGATTTGAGATCGAGGAGGTATTTTATTAGGTCGCTGAAGCTCTACTTCAAATTGCCTACTTTCGTCTTCATTCTTGTTTTTCAAGGTTCTCGAAATTTCTTCTATTTGAGGTAAGGAATTTTTGCTATTGGGTGCCATTGAAGTGGTAGCAGAAGATTTAAATTGCTCCTCTATTTGTTCCCTTGGTATTTCCTCCCCATCTTCTGTGGATGTTTCGAGAGGTACCGTGAACTCAATAGGATTGGTTTCCGTGCGAGGAAACCGGAGTAATTTGTTAGGGCCTTCTATATTGCAATTTTTTGCAAGAAAGTCATTACCTAACAGCCCATCGTGAGAGAGTTGGGCGTTATTTTCTACAACCTGTAGATGGCATGGGATACTGCGGCTTAGTAAAAAGTTGCCTTGGCAGCTACCCAATGTTTCTCCATCTCCAAATGGAGTTTTCAGAGTGATCTTTTGACTCTGTTCTATACGTTCTGGCGTATCAAGTGCTTCCTGTTTTATAAGACTTACTTCAGCTCCAGTGTCCACTATCAGCCGAACGGCTGAGTTTTTGCTTATATCTAATGGCAAATCTACTATTGAAATGTTTTCCCTTTTTCGGGGGTTTTTCTTTTGAGAGGACCCTGAAGTAGTATGATAAGTTTTCTTTAATGTCGAGCCGGGGACTTTTCGGTCGACAGTGTGCCGTTTCCCGAATTTGCAGTTTCCCATCGTTGTTTCTGCCGACAGGTGGACACAGTATGGCCCCTTCTGCTACAAAAACTACACATCTCTTGTCCATAATTAATTCTAGCTTCGCGATCTGAAGTGCCCCATTGAAAACTGTTTTTTGTATTTGCTCGCTCAGGTGGTGCCTTAACATTTTGTCGACAATATTGGACATCATGTCCTTTCGCTCTGCAGTTTATACAGAAAGGGGTGTTTTTGCGTTTTATGCAATCGTCATACGTGTGCCCCTTGTAGTTGCAATAGCTGCAGGTAATCTTGTTTAACAGTAATTTCTGTTTTTCGTCTCTTCTTTCTCCTGTATGATGAAAGGTAGAATTCTGGTATGGAGGTGGACTTCCTAAAGATTTTCTTATTGAGCTGACCTGGGGCGAGTGCCAATTATCCGGTGAGTTTCTGCCAGTATTAAAGGATACTGAAGCTAATTTTGTCGGCTCCTGTGTAGGAGGTATATGGAACTCAGTCTTTATGTTAGGTTTTCCTAGCTCATTTATGTAATTGTATGGAGCAACAGTCTCGTGAATAGGATGACTATAAGCATTAGCATAATTTGTGGAATTATGCCTTAAAAAGTTGTCCATTGGAAAATAGCTTGTGGGATTATGAATGGCGGGTTGTGGATTATAAAAGAGGCTGTGTTGTAATCATTCCATGTCTAGTGCCTTTTGGATGAGTTGGTCTACCGAATCTTCATTTAAAGTAAATAAATAGGCACTTAGATGCGGATTATTAGCACCACTCTTCACTGAAGCCATAGCAAAATCTTCTATTTGTCGCTTCACCATATTGAAATTTTCAGCACCATATTTACTCTGTGCTGCCTCATTACATTGTAACAATAGGCCTTTTAGCCTAGTTGTGAAGGAGTTAAATGACTCGTGCGGGTATTGTCGGCAAGTGATTAATCTATTTATCAGCTCATGGTAATTCTCACGAGGTAAGTAATTACGATAAAGTAATTGTTCAACCTCTGCAAATGTTGTGAGTGAGCTAGATGCGATTAGCTGGTATGCATTTCCTCTCAATCTAGTGGGAAAAATCTGCATAAAAGCTTGCTTTTCCTCCTCTTCTAGGCACTGTTGTACTTGTTTGCAACAGCCTATAAAGGTTTGCAATTCTGTGAGAATTTGGGGACTAAATTCTCCAGAAAATAAGGGCACCATTTGTGCTGTCAGTTTAACTACTTTTTCATAATTCACTGGCATTTTGGCTGGTTGGTTTGGTTGCTTTCTCTGGGGAATATCTGGAGTATCGTTATTAGAAGTAGGCGAGGTTAATGATTTTTCTGTGATTAGGGCGTTTAAGCTATTTCTTCTTACTAGAAAATTAATTAGGCTGTGCCTTCTGAAACGTTTACCTGAGCGATGCTCACGATACCAGTTTACGGAAGGTCGACTTTGGGATGAATTACACTCTACACTTGGGCTATCTGGAGGACTGGTATTATCAAATGATAATGAATTTATTACCGTCTCAAAGGTAGAGCATGAAGAACTACGGCCAGTTTTAGGCATGAAAGCAAAATCATTCGAGTTAGAGAGAATAGAGTAGAACAGGGAATAAGTAGTTTTATCAATGAAGTTTAATTAATTTAATCAAAGCAAAAAATTTTCCCGAATATGTGAAAGCTGCCTTGTTTTAGTCTTTTTTCTATTATTAATGAGGAATAACAGTTTTGCCTCTTTTTAGCTTACTTAAGAAAGATTGTTGTCGTTTCAGTCAGCTTCGTTTAGCCGTACTCTTTGTTGTGTATTATTTATTCGTAAATGGAAGTCGTATTCTCCAAGTTGGGGACTTCTTATCTTCTTAGGCTGGGTTCACGGTAAGTAGCTCGTAACTCGTAGGTTGGAGGATCAAGGTTTTTCAAGTGTATGTAGATTGACCAACTTCCTTGATCCTACCGGCTGCGCCAAAATTGTTGTGGTTTCGAGTGAAGGAGTTATCTTACGGAATAGGCGTTGTTAAATAAATGGCGAAGCCAATTAAGGCTTTGCACCTATTTATTTAACGTACAACTTGTTGTTTAATAAATGGCGAAGCCAAATAAGGCTTTGCACCTATTTATTAAATGTACAACTTGTTGTTACCTGAAGAATAGGCGAAGCCAAATAAGGCTTTGCACCTATTTAATTTCTGAAGACCTGGTTGGAGATTGATCAATAGGCGAAGCCGAACAAGGCGTTGCACCTATTTAATCACTGAAGACGACCTGGTTGAAAACTGTACTCTTAGGCGAAGCCAAATAAGGCTTTGCACCTATTTATTATTGGAAGACTTCTTTAAAACTCAACTCTAGGCGAAGCCAAACAAGGCTTTGCACCTATTTAATTATAGAAAGACTTGTTTACGACTGAACTCTATGTACTTTATTCTGTACTATATTTATACAAAAATTGTCTTACTCTAAGACTACTAATACTACACAGAATAATGTATAAAATACCTCTGACCCAGCACTTTATTTATTTAGCATATAATTCATACAAAGTGTAAGTCGGAAGTATTTCATTAACAACTATTACTTAATTTTACTACTTACGGAAGTATGCAAGTCACGGCACTCGTTGCTTTTTATAAATTTATACATATATCTTACCCAATCTATGTTGCGGGCTTTCAACTCATTGTTTATTTTAATTTCTTTCCTACTCGAATTACACTCAGTACTTTGCGGCTTATTACAAAAACAATTTAGTTACTTACAAACATATGTTCTACCATCCAATTGTAATGGTATGCTCAGTACGATTTGAGATCGAGGAGGTATTTTATTAGGTCGCTGAAGCTCTACTTCAAATTGCCTACTTTCGTCTTCATTCTTGTTTTTCAAGGTACTCGAAATTTCTTCTATTTGAGGTAAGGAATTTTTGCTATTGGGTGCCATTGAAGTGGTAGCAGAAGATTTAAATTGCTCCTCTATTTGTTCCCTTGGTATTTCCTCCCCATCTTCTGTGGATGTTTCGAGAGGTACCGTGAACTCAATAGGATTGGTTTCCGTGCGAGGAAACCGGAGTAATTTGTTAGGGCCTTCTATATTGCAATTTTTTGCAAGAAAGTCATTACCTAACAGCCCATCGTGAGAGAGTTGGGCGTTATTTTCTACAACCTGTAGATGGCATGGGATACTGCGGCTTAGTAAAAAGTTGCCTTGGCAGCTACCCAATGTTTCTCCATCTCCAAATGGAGTTTTCAGAGTGACCTTTTGACTCTGTTCTATACGTTCTGGCGTATCAAGTGCTTCCTGTTTTATAAGACTTACTTCAGCTCCAGTGTCCACTATCAGCCGAACGGCTGCGTTTTTGCTTATATCTAATGGCAAATCTACTATTGAAATGTTTTCCCTTTTTCGGGGGTTTTTCTTTTGAGAGGACCCTGAAGTAGTATGATAAGTTTTCTTTAATGTCGAGCCGGGGACTTTTCGGTCGACAGTGTGCCGTTTCCCGAATTTGCAGTTTCCCATCGTTGTTTCTGCCGACAGGTGGACACAGTATGGCCCCTTCTGCTACAAAAACTACACATCTCTTGTCCATAATTAATTCTAGCTTCGCGATCTGAAGTGCCCCATTGAAAACTGTTTTTCATTTTTTATTTTTATTTTAAAGAATCTATCATAATAAAAAAAATTTTATTTTAAAGAATCTATCATAGTAAGATAATAGTAATAAGGTTTATTTCCTATATTGAAGTGTTTTCTTAATAATAAAATTTTCTGTCCTAATAATTTCCTATATTGAAGTGTTTTCTTAATAATAAAATTTCCATATTAAAGAATTTATTCTAATGGGTTCCTATATTTGAGTATTTCCATTATATTGAAGTGTTTCTTAATAATAGGATTTCCATATTAAAGAATTTATTCTAATGGGTTCCTATATTGAAGTGTTTTCTTAATAATGGGAATTTATTCTAATGGGTTCCTATATTGAAGTGTTTTCTTAATAGTAAGATTTCCATATTAAGGAATTTATTCTAATGGGTTCCTATATTTGAGCGTTTCCATTATTAAAAAAGGAGTTTATTCTAATGGGTTCCTATATTTGAGCGTTTCCATTATTAAAAGGAGTATATTCTAATGGGTTCCTGTAATGAAGCGTTTCCATCATTATTATTATATTAAAAAGAGCTTATTCTAATGGGTTCCTGTAATGAAGCGTTTTCATCAGCATTACGGAGGTCATCCATCTTAGGAAAGGGAGACCTGGCTTATGATAAATAATAGTTTTTCATTTTGATGGACTCTTCTAATCTCATCCCATTGGATGAACCACGTAAAGCAAGGATTCTTCCGTACTCATCCCATTGGATGAATCACTCAGATGCATGAGGAATGCCAAGGATTCTCATATTTCATCCCACTGAATAATCATTCCAAAGCATGAGGCAATGCCAAGGATTCTCCTATTTCTCCTATTTCATCCCACTGAATAATCATTCCAAGGCATGATTCATTTCCAATGTTTTTTCTCGATGAAGGATTTGTTGTTTTTTTCTCAAAGGCTTATTTCTCTGAAAACATTCTTCCTGGATAGAGATTTAGTTAATATACATATCACATGAAAGCATTCCAATTTTCTCAGAGATTTAGTTACATATAACATGAGTGCATTCCAATTTTCTCGAGGATTTTTCTCCCAAGCATTCTTCCTGAATAGACATATAGCATGAGTGCATTCCGCTGGATGGGATTCATTCTAATCCAGCTGAATAAGAAGATACATATAGCGTCATTGCATTCTGATCCAGCTGAAATGAGATACATATAGCGTGAGTGTATTCTAATTGTCTCTTCCCGCTGAGTGGAATTCAATTCTAATCCCACTGAATGTAATTCAATTTTGATCCCGATGAATGATTCAATTCTAATCCCACTGGATGTAATTCAATTTTGATCCTGGTGAATGATTTATTATGTTCTCAAATCATCCTGCTGAATGGGATCCAATTTCAATTTCAATTTCAATTCTAATCCCGATGAAGGATTCATTTTTCTCAAAGCATCCTTCTGAATGGAGATTCAGTTACAGAATCTATCTAGTCGTCTTACGGGAGGTGATTCAGATACATATTCGGAGAACGTGGAGTTTTTCTATTATCCATTCAGAACATGGATTTTTCTAATTTCTATTATCTATTCATAACTTGTTGAAGAGGGTTCATGTTCATATTCATATTCATATTCAGATACACAGGGCCATAAGTGTCCATTCATACAGATGTGATCACTCACATAAGTGTCCATTCATACAGATGTGATCACTCACATAAGCTCATGCTGAGAGAAAAATGATTCCCACATAATGTCGTGTTTGAGCGGGAATGAGATACTGGCCAATCCCGCAGGAGCGAAAATGGGATACTGACTGGTCCCGTAAAAGAGATCCTATAAATAAGACCCGTAAATGAGATCCTATAAATAAGAACCGTGAATGCTGTCCGTAAGTATGAGCCTAAAAGTGAAACCCTAAATATGACCCCATAGGTGAAACCCTATAAATGAAACCCCATAAGTGAAACCCCATGTATAAATGAAACCCTGTAAGTGCCATCCGCAATGACGGTGCGACTTATGATCATAGCGGTGAATGACAATCACGGCGACATTGTTTCAGTGTTGGGTTTGAACTCCTAACTTGGAGGTTTTTCAGAGATCTGAACATTGTTTCAGTGTTGGATTTGAACTCCTAACTTGGAGTTCTTCGGAGATCTGAAAATATACACATTCACATGACCTATGGACGGACATATTCACATGACCTAGGGAGGGGCATTTTCTGATATCTGGAAATCATTTATTATAGATTAGAATGGAATAGAATAGAACAGAGAATCATTTATTATGGAGCCACAGAATAATCATTTATTGTAGAACCACAGAATAATCATTTATTAGAGAACCTCAACTTATGATAGATTAGAATGGAATAGGATAGAACAGAAAATCATTTATTATAGAACCACAGAAAAATCATTTATTAAAGAACCTAAGCTAGTTGACATTATCAAAAGACACAACGTTAGATACATCGAGTAATTGAAAGCTAGTTGACATTATCAAAAAACACAACGTTATTTAGCAATATATAATAGAAGAAGGAACAGTGAACAGACTCATTGCGGTAAAAATCACATTTACAGTAGAGAGCACGAAGCACTCAACTGTATAGATAGAATACGATATATGAATTAGCAAAAGGTTGGAACACAATCAGCAGATTTGAACACAGTCAGAATACAGAGTAGAAAATAAAAGTGAAAACACAGTCAGTATACAGGATATAAAATAGGATAATAATGTAGAATGGTAAATAGTCACACTGGCACGAATCACTTAAATCACTTAAATCAGCTCATCAAACACAGATCGTATAGATTGATTCGTTTGTGAATGAACACATTAATTTTGCAAATCAAATACAATAGTTTTTCGGCAATGCAATACCTTTTCGGCAATGGTTAATTAGTTGGTTGTTTACATATGGACAGTACAACGCAAACACACGGCCCTGTCATGAAATAGCGCTCATGGTGACAAATGCAACTACAAGATTTACAGCGACAATACTACGACGGTACTACGGCGATAACACTACAGCAATGCTTACAGCGACATATGCCGAAGCAACGACGAATGACATAACCATAACCGCAACTGGAACGACACTCCCCTGGTACTACGGCGGTTCCTACAAATAGGATGATTACCAGCATTTCCCACAGATGGCCCTCTGTACTAGCAGTGTTTCAACAGGCAACACTGAGGTACAACTTATTACACGGATAATATTATTATTATTTGTTCTACACATATTCTACAACACACACATTGTATACATAATTTTCACACACATTGTATACATAATTTTCACACACAATTTATACATATTCTACACGTACTCTACACATACTCTACATATGTTCTACGAGCTCGAATTGATTATCGCAGTTGCCAGGAATTTCAATTTCAATCTCACTCATACTTCTCACCATAAACAATTGAATCCTGCACTAGTTCCTTGAAAAAACTGAATCCTGCACTAGTTCTTTGAAAACCGGAAACTTTTAATTAATTTACTCCTTTAATCTTTTAATTAAGTTACTCTTTGTTAAACGGAATCCTATGTTAGTTTTTATAGAACGGGATGTTGTAATTAATATAAAACGGGATCTTGTAATTAATATAAAACGGAATCTTTTATTTAATTAATATACGGATAAATGGAAATTGGGACTCTTGAGTTCTAGAGTTGGAGCGCTCGTTGGGGCTTTTGACTTTTCATTTTCGGGTATGTTCTAAGTTGAGGGTAATTCTTTGAGTTTTTGGACGATATATTTTTGAAATATTTATAACTTTCCAGAAATTTGACATATTCTTCATAAGGTTTCATGAGGACACATTCTTCACAAGGATTCATGAGGATACAGTCTTTATGGGGACATATTCTTCATAAGGATTCAGGTTGATTTATTCTTCATAAGGTCCTATCGTCGTCTCACGAATTCATCAGATAGCCTTGAAATTTTCGGACGAGATTTGACATACTCTTCATGAGGACATATTCTTCATAAGATCTATTATCATCTTTCGGACGAGATTCAAATATCAGTATTCATAACTTTTCCAGGAATTTGACATACTCTTCATGAGGACATATTCTTCATAAGATCTATTATCATCTTTCGGACGAGATTCAAATATCAGTATTCATAACTTTTCCAGGAATTTGACATACTCTTCATGAGGACATATTCTTCATAGGATCTATTGTCATCTCACGAATTCATAACGGCCTATTATCGGTTCATAGGGGCTTACTATCGGCTTACATATTTATCGATTCATCAGCTCACATAATTATCACGTCTCACATATTTGTCAGGGCCTACTATCAGCTCACATATTATAGATTCATCGCCCACTATCAGCTCAGATATTCATCGGCTCACATATTTATCAACGGCTCGCATCTTTAGCATCTCACGAATTCACCTACAGGAGGAATTTCCAGTGGGTCATCTGGAGATTCCGAAAGGTTCCAAAAGGACACAAGGAGAGAAAAATACCCCAGCGTAGGAATAGCGAGAACATTCCTAAAAACCCCAACATACGGAAAGGCTTATACATTTGGACGTGGGAGTAATAATTTGATTCTAATATTTTCTGCGGCATTTGATTGATACTTGGACCAAGGTATAGAATTAATTTAATTTATTTTATTGTAGGCACTATAATTTTATTCCGGATGTTCACATAATTTTATTCTAAATTTATTCTGGATGTTCACAAAATTTATTGTGGCACTATAATTTTATTCTAGATATTCACTAATTTTATTCTAGATATTCACATAATTTTATTCTAGATATTCACAAATTTTATAGTAAGCACTATTATTTATTCTGGATATTTACAAATTTCCATTTCCATAGTTATGGTCTCGATATTTAAAAATTTCCAAATTCTAGACGAATTGGATATATTGTTTTAGACTACTTCTCCAAATTCTAGACGAATTGGATATATTGTTTTGGACTACTTCTCCAAATTCTAGATGAATTGGATATATTATTTTAGACAACTTCTCCAAATTTCAGACGAATTGGATATATTATTTTAGACTACTTCTCCAAATTCTAGACGAATTGGATATATTGGTTTGGACAACGTCTCCAAATTCTAGACGTCTTGAACAATGATCCATTATCGTCTGCACCGACATCTGCACTCAATTGATTGAGCCCCATGTTGCTTACTGCACTCAATTGATTGAGCCCCGTGTTGCTGTTACTGTTTAATTGAAGCCCATGTTACTGTTTCATTTGTGACACAGTCTTTGAGATGGTACTGTTTCAGTTTATATGTCACTGTTTCATTTGTGATGCAATCTTTGAGACGTTACTGTTTCATTTGGGACGCTATTGACCTTAACTTCAACTTTCACTTTAATTTTTGAGATGTTACTGTTTCATTTGGGACGCTATTGACCTTAACTTCCACTTTAATTTTTGAGGTGTTACTGTTTCATTTGGGACGCCATTGACCTCAACTTCAACTTCAACTTTAATTTTGGAACTGTTGCTGATTCGTATGTGACTTTTGGAACTGTTGCTGTTTCGTATGTGACTTTTGGAACTGTTGCTGTTTCATTTGTAATATTTTGAACCGTTACTGTTTTCATTTGGATGTTTTCGTATGTGACTTTTAGAACTGTTGCTGTTTCATTTGTGAATTGATTTAAACAGTTACCGTTTTTTATTTGTGATATGATTTTGAACTGTTACTGTTTTCATTTGGATTGTTTCAACTTTGTAATGTTCCAACTGTGATGTTTTTTGACATCAACTTCCATTTGGGACGTTTTTAACTTTAACTTTAACTTCAACGTCACTTGGGATATCTCACTTTCTCATTTGGGATGTCTCATTTTCTCATTTCTCAATTTGACTGTCATATGATTATCGAATTGACTATCATATGGCTGTCGAATGGAATGATTGATGAATCCATTACTGCACCTAAAGGGTTTTTCGTCACATGTAGGGTTGAGGTATTTGTATAAAGTCTTTTTCAGTACTCTATCGGTCTTTTCAGTACTCTATCGGTCCTTTCAGTACTCCATTAATCAATGCGGTAGTTGTCCTAGGCGGACATGTTACTTGTTGACTGCTATAGCGGTCATTTTTGGATATGGTTGACTGTTCTAACAATCACATATGTGTGATTGGTTTAACATCAATCGTTCTGTACTTGGTTGATTGGCTTAACATCAATCGTTCTGTACTTGGTCTGGTCGGACATGTTACTTGATCTGGTCGGACATGTTACTTGATCTGGTCGGACATGTTTACTTGTTCTAACGGTTACATATGGATGACTATTCTAACATGTACATATAGATGATTGTCCTAACATAACTTGATTTCTAACGTAACTTGATTTCTATACTTAATCTGGGTGGACATGTCACTTGTTAATTTTTCTATACTTGATCTGGGTTGACATGTCACTTGTTGTTTCTTCTGAAATGTTTACTTAATGATAGATTTAATACTCACTTAATGATTGATTTAATACTTATTTAATACTTACTTAATGATTGATTTAATACTTACTTAATGTTTAATACTCACTTGATTATCTCGGCACTTACTCACTTAATGTTTTAATACTTACTTATATCTTAATGTTTTAATACTTACTTATATCTCAATACTTACTCATTGCTTGTTCCAATACTTACCTTATGATTATCTCAATACTCACTTTATGATTATCTCAATACTTATTTAATGCGTATGGGTTGTTCTAATATTTAATGCTTAGTGATTATCGCGACTCTTACTCACTTGGTGATTGAATTAATAGTTATTGTGTTTTTAACACAGCACATTAATACATCAATTATGTACATGGTACCCACAATACAATACAACAGATGATACAAATGCTTACATGCCTCAACATGAGCATATGTAATAAAACTCCTGATGATCCCGATGGCTCGGGTGAAACGCGTTGAGCAAGGCCAAATAGATGCCTGTACGGCCATGGTTACCACACATACACACTTAGCTTGGGCTACACGGCCCCACTTCATCTTACCATAGGACTCAAACATTTAATCAGCACTACACCTACACCTTTCACAACTGCTTTATATTCTCTGACCCGACCAGTCATAACTGGCTTATATTCTCTGACCCGACCATTCATAACTGGCTTATATTCTCTGACCCGACCATTCATAACTGGCTTATATTCTCTGACCCGACCATTCATAACTGGCTTATATTCTTTGGCCCGTCCATTCACATCCACTTTATATTCACACCGACTATTCACATCTGCTTTGTATTCTCAGACCGGACCTGACCTGGCACTCAGATCTTGCGACCTTATACTTAGACCTTTCGCTCAGACCTTACATTTGTGCACTTGTTGACTTTCGGAACTCAGAACATAAATTTGGGGTTATTGGAACTCAGAACATACAAATTATAGTAGATGTTCAGGCCTAATAAATAATGGAAAATGAAAAAGAAAACATTCATTTGGGTGTAGTGTTGGAGATGTTCACGCCTGAGGGGCATTCGTTTCTGGGGGCGTTTTGAGTGTTTGGAGAGTTTCAGGCCTGAGAAACATTCAGTTTGGAGATGTTCATGCCTGAGAAACATTCAGTTTGGAGATGTTCATGCCTAAAGGATATTCATTTTAGGGCCACTTTTTGTACTTTTTGTAATTTTTGCACCTTTGAGAGACATTCATTTTTGCACCTTTGAGAGACATTCATTTTTGCACCTTTGAGAGAGATTCATTTTTGCGCCTTCTAGAGACATTCATTTTTGCACCTTTGAGAGACATTCATTTTTGCACCTTTGAGAGACATTCATTTTTGCACCTTTGAGAGACATTCATTTTTGCGCCTTTGAGAGACATTCATTTTTGCGCCTTCTAGAGACATTCATTTTTGCACCTTTGAGAGACATTCATTTTTGCACCTTTGAGAGAGATTCATTTTGCGTTTTTTGGAGACATTCATTTTTGCACCTTTGAGAGACATTCATTTTTGTGCCTTTTAGGGACATTCATTTTTGCACCTTTGATGATTTTGTGCCTTAGAGATGAGCTTTTTGACGATTTTGTACCTTAGAGAAGGATTTTGCACCTTCGAGATAAGATTTTTACATCCTTGGGAATGAGATTTTTGCATCTTTGAGATTAGATTTTTACACCTGTAGACTTTTGCGACTTTGAGAAGAGTTTTAAGGGATTTTTGCGACTTTGGAAAATTTTTACGCGTATAGTTTTTTACTCCTATAGACTTTTACACATAGAGGTTTAAGGGATTTTTGCATTTAAGGAATTTGCATCTTAGAGAAAAATTTTTTACGTGTATAGTTTTTTACTCCTATAGACTTTTATACATAGAGATTTAAGGGATTTTTGCATTTAAGGGATTTTTGCATCTTAGAGAAAAATTTTTTTACGCGTATAGGTTTACGCCCATATACGTCTATATATATTTTTACGCGTATAGTTTTCACACCTATATACGCCTGTATATTTTTACACCTATATACGCCTGTATACTTTTACATATAGAGGAAAGTTTTTTACGTTCCGTATCCGGGTCGGTCACAAGATCTCCGCCTAATCGAATTGCGATTTGTACAAAATTACTGATATAGCAATCTTACTGACAGGTACCGTACTGACGTATATTCCCATTCAGACGCATTTCTCGTTCAATCGTTCAATCGGATACAAATCTCACCCAGATTTTATCCAAGTCAATCACTCATTCAATTGGTAATTGTTCCTAGTCATTTATTCATGAAAGTTTATCCAAATCGGTTGTTTATTAGAATTTATCCAAATTAATTACTCATTAGATTTATCCAAATCATTTGTTAAAAATTTATCCAAATTAATTACTCATTAGAGTTTATCCAAATCATTTATTAGAATTTACCCTAATCAATCGATCAATTGTTGGAGTTTACCCGAATCGATCAATCATTAAAATTTATCCTAATCAATTACTTATCCAAATCCATTTATCCTAATCAATTACTTATCCTAATCAATTACTTATCCATATCCGTTTTTCCACTGAGAGGTCTTGAGCCACTCATTTCCGTCCTCAAGGGCATTTAAACTGGACATTTGTTGGGTCGTACCAGATATTCATCCTAGATGACACAGGCTCCAATCAGATGTATTTGCCATCAATAAATCCCAATGTACCAACTAGTATTGGTAACTGCCTAAAATTCAAACAAATCCCTATCTTAGAACGCTTTGAACTAGCAAAAAGGCTGTCTTTGTGCACCAAAGGACATACGGTTAAAAACTGTCGCTCGAGTAAATGTAGGGTATGCTTCCGCCCACACCACACTTCATTGCACCGATTCCCTCAAGATACAACTAATCCTACTCCATTATCAAGTAACAACCGGAGCCATCAGTTGTCTACTACCACCACAATTGAGCAATTTGAACCTTCAACTCCTTCCACCCTCTGCTCAGAAGTACAAGATTGGGAACCTAAAGCCTCCAAAGGACATGTATTTTTAGCCACAGCAGTAGTTCAAATTAAAGATAAAGCTGGATGTTTTCATTTCGCTAGAACTTTGTTAGACTCTGCATCGCAGCAGAATTTTATTACAAGTGATCTCGCTCACAAATTGGGTTTAAAACGTAATCGAATCAATGCTGACATTAGCGGGATTGGGAATGTAGTATCTAAAGTGCTATATGAAATGCAGTCAATGGTAAAGTCGCGAGTCAATGATTTCCATATGGACTTGAACATGTGGATACTGCCCTCCATTATTGGGCTTCAGCCTGAAGCAGATATAGATGTACATGGTTGGAAAATCCCTCCCAATTTAGAATTAGCAGACCCTGACTTTCACAAACCACAACCGATAGACATGTTGGTTGGGGTGGATTGTATGTGGAACTTACAGTGTTTCGTCAGCTGTAAAACAAATTTGCAATATAGCATCAAATATTGAATCAGTACGAGCCGAAGATAATCTTAATTCACTTGTTGAAAAATTCTGGAGGTTAGAAAGTCTAGAATCAGCATCGTATAAGCTCACTGCAGAGCATCGGTTGTGCGAAGATCTATTCATTAATACTATACGTCAGATGGAAAATGGTCAGTTTATGGTTAAACTACCTTTCAAGGCACCAGTATCATCACTAGGAAATTCCTTTGAAATCGCAAAGCGGAGGCTTCTCTCACTCGAAAGAAGATTGCAAAGGGATGCTAACTTAAAGGATGAATACTCTAAATTTCTGGAGGAATATCAGTCGTTAGGACTATTTCACAGCATATTCTTTCATCGAATCATTACTACATGCCTCATAGTTGTGTTCTTCGTCCACTGAGCTCATCTACCAAACTCTTTGAACGACATCTTAATTGTTGGCTCACTAGTTCAAAATGATTTATTCTCGATTTTATTTCGATTTCGTTGTTGGAAATACGCCTTAACTGCTGACATATGCAAAATGTTTCGTCAAATATTAGTATATTCCGAAGATAGAGACTTGCCATGCATCTTATGGAGAGATCAGAGGACTGGTGAGCTACAAACCTTCCGCTTAAAGATCGTCACTTATGGCAATGCTTCAGCACCATACCTGGCGACTCGTTGTTTAATTCACTTAGCTGATATTAGTTGAACTTAGAGATCAAATTAAGAGCATATTGGCAGCAGGTCAATTCAAGTTGAAAAAATGGTACTCCAATGCTGACTCGTTATTGAAGGAAGTGCCAGAAACTCACAGATAAAAACTCATAAAAATGCATGACTCAGAGGTAATAAAAACTCTCGGGATTGCATACAACAGGTAGAAATACACGGCTTTTGTGATGCCTCCATGCGAGCATATGGTTGTTGTTTATATATAAAATGCGTCGATATTTACAACAATATATCAGTTTATCTTCTTGCGGCCAAGTCTAAAGTAGCAGCTACAAAAACGCTACGTACCTTACCGTGTTTGGAACTTTGTGGAGCAGAGCTACTTTCTCAACTATTATCCGAATGTCGAGGTCTTTTGAAGACACAAATCAATCATGTGTACCTTTGGACTGATTCTGTGATTGTGCTAGGATGGTTAGCATCACATGCATCAAATTAGAAGCCATTTGTTGGCAACAGGGTGTCAACAATACAGGAGGTGACGGAGGAAGCAATTTGGCGATATGTCCCAAGCAAATCAAACCCTGCTGACGTAATATCGAGAGAAGCTACAATGAATGAGCTGCAGAATTCAATCTGGTTTACAGGACCTAACTTCGTATAAATCACCGGAAGACTGGCCGAAAAGAGTAGTAAAACTAGATTGTGATGTTTACTTCAGGGAATCGTGTAATGCTGTTCATGATTAATCAAATTTAGTAGACGAACTTTGATTTGAATTTTGAAATAGGCAGAGGGCTGCCGAACTTACTTTTTGATGGCTTGAGAAGCCGCTGTGTTTTTATTAAGGCAGAATATGCCGCTTTAGAGATAGGATGGCAGAGTATGCCGATGTTTAATATGTTGTGAGGCAGAGTATGCCGCTGTTCAATAAGAAGGCAGAGTATGCCGATGTTTACTATGTATTGAGGCAGAGTATGCCGCTGTTCAATAGGATGGCAGAGTATGCCGATTTTATTGTGAGAAGTAATAGACACCTTTCGATAGTCAAATTAATTCTGAATTTTATTGATCAGGCACTGGTTATTTATACAATTCTAAAGGGGGGAGTTATTGCAGAATTGCAATAATTGAAGCAATAATCAATTCATTGATCATAGTTGCAGTGTCAACAATCCTGATCACTGAACTTCATAATGAATCACTTCTTATTGTTTTGTTAGAGCGATGACCTCAGATACATTTATGTTTTCATAATTGAACGTTTTTGCTTGCAAAGCGAAATTTGCGTATGTTGCAAATTCCTCTTGAGGTCAAGCAAATTTTGTTAGTTTTGTTTTTCTTTTCGTTTATCGTTCTGATTTCTGTTTATTTTTCTTGTCTGTGGTCATGGCTCTACAATGCATGGTTAAGGCATGTAACGTTATCTGTTTGGAGTGACTACAAGTTAAGTTGAAAGATATTATTCTTTCATAGCTTTACAAGATGATCTACCTGAAAGCAGAAAGGTAAAAACCATTCTCAATTAAATCGTTGAAGAATCCTTCTTAGAATCAGTATATAAGTGGAGTAGTTTCCCCAAAATTCGAAGAATTTTCGCGTACGTTTATTCTCAACCTCAAACGAAAAAGGAAGAAAGAGAGTCTAGTTACAGGAGTTCTAACCGCTACGGAACTAGAATCATTTTTAATGAAAATTGTGTGGGCAGGACAACACAGAGAGTTCGTTGACGAGATCGAATCAATTAAAGCAGGAGATACTCTTCACTCCAAGAATTCACTTCAAACGTTAACTCCCTTCCTCGATAAATACGAATTCTTACGCGTTGGAGGCAGATTACACAATGCAAATCTCCCTTATACAGCAAAACATCCTCTTCTTTTACCAAGGAAAAATCCACTTGTCAAGACCTATATTAATTACTTGCACCGAAAAAATTTTCATGCTGGTCCGCAAGCCTTGGTTGCTTTGATAAAACAAAATGTTTGGATAGTCAACGCAAGGGAATATGCTAGACGAGTCATAAGCGAATGTATCCACTGTTTTCGCTATAGGCGAAAGCTTACACAACAAATAATGGGAAACATTCCAGAACATAGATTAGTTGGATCAGCCGCCTTCGTTTGTTTTCTCTCCAAGGGTGTTCATTTGGAAGTAGTATCTGATTTATCATCCGAGGCCTTTATAGCTGCTCTAAGGCGATTTGCTGCTCGTCGACGACTTTGCAAGCACTTGCATTGTGACAACGCCACGAATTTTGTAGGAGCCAGACGACAGTTAGCGGAGCTAAAAAGGGCTCTCATGAGCCAGGAAGTTCAAATCAACATTGCAAAATGGTGTGCAGGAGAAGGTATCGAATTTCATCACATTCCACCAAGGGCACCACATTTCGGTGGAATATGGGAAGCCGCTGTGAAGGCTGCAAAGTCCCATCTCATCAAAACCATGCAGAATGCCAGCCTAACTTCTGAAGAGCTGACTACAGTTTGTTGCCAAATAGAAGGTATACTGAACTCTCGGCCGATATGTAAACTATCTTCAGACCCTAACGATGAAGAGGTGTTAATACCAGCTAATTTCTGGAGCCAAGCCCCGCTACATTGTATTCTAGAACCAGACATATCTAACGTTAATATTTCACTAATACATAGATGGAGACGTATTTCAGTTCTCCAACAGCATTTCTGGAAACGCTGGTCTACCGAATATCTTTCTTCTCTTAATTGCAGGTACAAATGGAAGACTGCGGCGCCTAATGCATTAGTTGGTTCATTAGTTTTGGTCCACGACGATAACCTTCCCCCTCAAAGGTGGCTGTTGGGAAAAATACTTAGCGCTATTCCCGGAAAAGACGGTAAAGTTCGAGTGGTGGACTTAAAAATCCAGACGGGTGTGATCAGGCGACCAATCCACAAGATAGCACCACTTCCAATACCAGCAGATCATTGAGAGTATCTCAAAACCTCAAGGCGGGCGGCATGTCTAAACACTTATAACTACATACCTATATATCATTGGAATTTAAACTCTTAATTTGTAATCAGCATTCTAAAATATCACAGAAATGTATCACAGTTAGGTATATTGCTCTCATTGTAAAAATTGCAGACAGCTAGTCCAAAATAGCTTATCACAGTTTTTGTCTAAAATTATTGCTCACTCGTTGTTAGAATTTCATATCGATAACATCACAGCTCGTTGTAAATTTATCTCTTTATCGGTTCAGTTTGGAACATATGTACATATCGTTGTAAAAATAATCTAATTGTTTAAATAAAGAAAGAAAGTTGAAGAAGTTAATTTGTGGCTTAATTTATTTTTCTAATAAAGTGCAAAAACTCTTGTGCTATTTACAACAACAATAGATAAACAAAAAATTATAAACAAAATTTAATTTATAAAAACAAAAGTCTATTGAATTAATAATTAAATCAACAACAATAACAAGTGACAAAGATATCTATAAATAAAACATAATAAGTAATATAAAAATAACAATCGACAAAAAATAAGCCCGGGTACCCTTAAAACAGGGTACTTAGAGGATATAATGTAACAGTTCAGAGTGCCATAGTGCTCCAACGTGGGAATTTTGCGAGGCTTCATCCGTGCCTCAATTAAGACGTTTTGGAAGGAAGGAAGGAAGACAATAACGGTACGCCCAACGCAACAATAACTCTGTCTCGTTTAGTGTTCACTTCTCCACCAACATCTACAACCCAGGAAGCATAAAAAGAAGCAAAAGAAGTGGAAAATCGAACATCCATCTACTATACATAGCATCATCAAAAAACCAAAAAGGAATATATCAGCAACTCTAATTATAATTAAAGGTAGCGTGAAGAATTTTTCCTTTTCCTAAAATTTCAATTATACTTTTGCAATTAATATAACTAAACACGTATAGATCACCTTTTATTTTTTTGTTTAACAATACAAATTAATATATATATACATATACATTTTTTTTACTTTGCAAAAAAAAAGTGATACCAATAATTCCCTATCCTATTACCAAATTTTTTTTTTCTCTTCTAATGTACGTATATAGACAACTTGCTTAACAAAAGCATTTCCGGTTTAATTTAAGGAAACGTTCAATTCAACACAGAAAAATTGAAATCCGCTCTTCCTAGAAGCGACCTCTGCGGCAAGACTTCGTAAGCTTGCTGGTCAGAGGACTTCGACAAAAATTAAATATCAATCCCCTGCGGTAGGACTTCATGAGCCTATCGGTCAGGAGAAAGATATTGATTGGAAGGATTGATCTCAAATATTGACCCAAATATTTTCCCTTACATAATTTTTTACCTTCCCCTTATTCCCAATTTTACTAACCCATGACACAAAACAAGACATCAAATAAAAAAAATAAAAACAATTTTATATATACACAATATTCGAAAATTCTATCTTTTATTATAAACGTGCTTTTAAAAAAAAATAATATAAGAAAATAAGTGGAAGTTATGGATGTTGCTACATAACGATAATTCCTTTGCTGTCCCTTATACAAATTATTTTTTTTCTTCCTGGGAAAGTCTAGTCTTCCGATGGAAATTGGTTTTTTATATAAATATATTGATATTCCTTGTAATTTACTTGTGGTCTATACCTTCTCCATCACTTAACCGATTCGCAGCTTATTACTGTTTGGAAATTTAACGATTAGTTTTCTACTCGGCTGTGTTTCTTTTTTAAATACAATTTTCTCACATCTTCTATAGTTCCACACAAATCAACCAAATCGAGGCTCGAAACCGACACCTTTAATATTACAAAATCTCATACCACATCTCCACCGAATTTTCTGTCTACTACTTCACAAAGCCATAATGACTGAGGAGACCAATTCATTCGATGAGCTTTGCTCATCTCAAATAGCAAGAACCAAGGAAATTAGGCTAATCCTAGGGGCCTACCACCAAGCCTGTAAAGTGAAGCGCACCCTTACATTTGTAAACAATAAATTACAACAACTCGAAGACATATGGAGCGCCTTCGAGAAAACAGAAGAACAAATAATTCAGCATAAAGACTTCACGACCGATCACGATTATTTCATAGAATCGTGCTCAGACAAAACTGAGGACCGGTACAGGTTGACGAAAGCAACACTTTCCGAAAGATTGAAATCAATCTCAGAAAGTACTACGAACAAGAAAAACTCCTTTCATATCCCATCACCCAGAGCTTCGTGGAGAATTCCAAACAAATCACAAGACACAGAAACCAATAAAGCAAAAGACGAGACGAGACGAGAATATTTTTAACACACTCGGAAAACAAATCAAGGCGAGAGGAATTGGTCGGCAGCCCCTCGCAAATTCAAATAAAGGCCGACATTCACACCAATCCTAATTAAATATACCAAAACGCCCCAATTCCATTACTATTTCTATATCTACCAATGTATGCTCGAATAAAGAAGCAAAGCTCCTCGTAGACACAGGAACAGAAAACAGTTTATTAAAATTCGATACCCTGAAAGCAGGCAGCACTTACTATAAAGATGCAATCTGCAAGATAAATACTTTATTTAAGGAATCTACGACTACAGAAGGATTAATACTGGCAAAATTGTCAGATACATCAAACAACAATTTTCTAATAGAACAGCCCTTCCAAATAGTAAGGGAAAACTCAGCCTTGGCATATGGCGGCCTAATTGGCCACGACTTCTTGTCCAGATACAACGCTTGTATCAATTATAAAAACAATTATATTTCCTTCGAGGTGAAGCAATGTCATGCATCCTATCCCATAGAGCAATATCGCTCAGATTATCCAAATATTTACATATCTTAGATATGATAACCATGACAAGAAGTCTGAAACAAGCAAAGTAAGTGTTAAGAAAAGCAAGTTACCCAGTACTTCACCGGATTTAAACACCAAACGTGAAAAGTACCCCAAGACAAATATCCTACAAAAAAAGGGAATATATTTTACAATCCAATGAAAACCGAAATGAATCGGACAAACTACATAAAAAAATTATTACAATTCCCGCTCGCTCTGAATCCATAATTCAAATTCCAAGTTCGTCAACTACTGAATCAGTATATTTTAAAACAGAGGTAAAGCCAGGGTTGTTCATAGGTAATACCATAGTCAACCCATCACAAGGAATGGCAAAAGTCCTAGTTCTCAACACGAATGAGCAGGACGTCGAACTGACAATTCACGACATGTATCCAGAATGCCATAACCTTAATGACTTCGATTGCATCTCTCTTCCAACAGAGATCCAATTAGGGGCGGAATAAAATAAACTACACACCCTGATTAAATTGGATCACTGTAATTTGGAAGAAGCCGAAAGTATTCGGAAAATTTGTAAGGATTTCAACGATCTCTTCTACTTAGAAGGGGATTTCCTAACATTTACAAAATCCAACCGAGCACAAAATCGAAACAGTCCCAAATAAACCTCACATATACACTAAACCGTACAGATTTCCAGAAACAAGCCGGAAATAAATTACTCGGCAAATAAATGAAATGTTGAATTCGGAGATAATAAGCCCTTCAAATAGTCCGTGGAATTCACTCCGACTTCTAGTTCCCAAAAAGCCGGATGAGCATGGGAACAAAAAATGGCGAGTCGTTGTAGATTTCCGCCGAGTAAATGACATTACCATCGGCGACGCCTACCCATTACCTAATATTACAGACATATTAGATCAATTGGATAAGTCCAAATATTTCACAACGCTAGACCTCGCCAGCGGATTCCACCAAATTCGCATGGACAATACGAGTTTAACCGTATGCCATTTGGATTAAAAGGTGCACTGGCAACCTTCCAACATGCCATGAATAACGTCCTTCCCGGACTCCAATGCATTTACTGTTTCGTATAAATGGACGATATCATAGTCCATGGATACAATCTTAAAGACCACAATACTAGGCTCGCAAACGTATTTAGCCGCCTTCGGGCTTTAAATTTAAGATTACAACCCGACAAGTGCCATTTCTTAAGAAAAGAGATAATGTATCTAGGGCACATCATTACTGAAAATGGAGTCTAGCCAGATCCGACAAAAATTAAATCGGTTCAATCTTATCCTAGACCCAAGAAGGAAAAGGATATAAAAGCCTTCCTTGGTTTCGTCGGCTATTACCGCCGCTTTATTCCTAATTTCTCTAAAATTGCGAAACCTCTTACTAACCTTCTGAAGAAGGACACATCTTTCAAGTGCGATGAAGCATTTTGCGAATTACGAAACAAATTAATATCAGCACCAATTTTATCCTATCCGGATTTCGACAAAGAATTTTTTGTCCACTCCGATCCCAGTGACTACGCCATCGGAGCAGTTCTTTCACAAGTTGATGATCAAGGAGAGTAGGTAGGCTATGCCGATTCTAACTCAAACCGTGAAAAACTATTCTAAGTCCAAAATGTAAACAAAGGAACGTGTACGTCTACGTACATATTTGACCTTGAGATTTGACCTTGAGATTGGGCCGGAAGTGTTGGTGATAAGGTTTGACAGTTCACTTCCGGTCTGTGTGTGTCTACGTGTATGTATATTTAGACCGGAAGTGACGTCATAGCGGAAGTGTGGTGTTGCTGATAAGGATCGTGGGAAAATGTAGCAGGATATCCTGGTGTTGGTCGGAAGTGTGGTCTTGGTGATAAGGGTGTTATTGCTGTTGACCGGAAGTGTGCTCTTGCTGATAAGGGGTGTAGAATGGGCGGAAGTGTGGTATTGCTGGTGGGCTTGGTGATAAGGGTGTTATTGCTGTTGGTCGGAAGTGTGCTCTTGCAGATAAGGGTGTAGAATGGGCGGAAGTGTGGTATTGCTGATAAGAAGCGTGGGAAAATGTAGCATTATATCTTGTCGTTGGCCGCAAGTGTGCATCCGGTGATTTTACTATAAATTGGATGGTGACTGAAGTTTGAGTACAGTTTAATTTTGGTTTTGGCGAATAAAGTGCTTGAGTATAGAACGGAAAAATGTCTACAGGAAAGCGATCATTTGTTGAGGTTTCATCTAGGAAGCTGAAAAATTCATCTTCACTTCAAGCAGAATCGGGAGGACAAGGATATTCTTTGAATCCACCTCATCCTCTTCAAATGGACTTAGAGAAGCAAACACATTCTTTGAATGTTTTCAATTCATTTGTATACAAAGACATTATACCCTGCAGAGATATGGTGATTAATAAACCATATAGAATATTGGAAGCTAGGCGATTGAATACTGTTTATGGTGAAAAGATTCAATTGAAGGTTGATGAGGGGTGTGTATACTTACCCCAACGGTATTTGGCTGTACAAGATGAGATATTGAAGGATATATCGGGAGGACAATGCTACATAATTAACAGAGGACCGCAAGGAAAATCATATGTACTGGAGTTTAAATCACTAGTCGAGCTAGAAGAGGAAAAGCATAATTCGAGCGATGAACTTAATGAGATTGTGCAGAGTATGGCTTTAGGGGCTAATTATTACTAATGTAATGTTTTGATACATTTATATAATAAAGAGTGCTATTAAATTTATATCCAAGTTTTATTTAACTTTAACATAAGTATTAAAATATGTATTCTTATAAAACTTAATAAAATTAAATTGATTAAATTGATGAAAATGGTGATTTTTACTTTTCCTACTTTTTAACTGAGAAATGAATATTCAGAGTTATAGTGACGAAGAATATATCTAAAATATATAAAAGATATTTCATTTTTACAATCTGATCATTGCTAATCTAGTAGTGGTAAGGTTTGCATACATAGTTCAAAAGGCTAAAAAAAATAATGTTTTGGATTGATTCTATATGGGATGAAACACATTTTTGTACATGTCTGAATGGCTGGATGTATCTGAAGATTGTACATTCTGTTGTAAGATGCGACTTAATGAAAGTATATATGACTGCTGAAGATGGCAAAAGATGTAAAATATTAACTTTGATTAGAGGTCAACAAATCCCTTCAAGTTTTGGTGAGATGCGCATCAAACCTTTTGAACATATTAAGATTGAAGTCAAGGGGGGCGAAATAACTGTAATAGGTTGGCTACAAGATGGGGTGATCAAACGTCCAAGTACTAATTTCTTCCCCCATAACTGTCCGTTTGCAGGTGAGGAGGAGTGGTATCGTAAACCAATAAAACAACAAGAAGCAAACAAATCAGAAAAAATAAAAGATGTAAAAGAGTGTGAAAGCAGTAATACCCAAACAAATTCTGGTATGAAAATTGAGTGATAGGGTGGAATTGTATATAATCAATTAAATTACCGTAATAATGCATAGTCTTTGTCATCGTTTTAAGCAATCAACAACGAAACAAATAAAGAGATATTATGTCATTAAAAACTTTTACTTCATTTGCTTTTGCATGCTCTATATATGCAAATTGCTTAGCACTCCCAATCAATTTAAACTTAGGGCAAAAATCAAGCGATAATATTGATTTTAATATACAGTTGCCAAATAACGATTCCATTCAAATTTCTTTATCATTTCGGCTACTTACACTAAGTAATGCTACTTATGATGCATTGCCTACAACAACAACAACAAATATGCCGTTAAATGATGATTCTTCTGTTATCTATTCAGAAAATGGAACTCAATCACCTAAGGAAACTGATGTGGAATTAATACCAGAAAATAGTGTAGTGAGTGTTGAGGAGGCAATTGAAGGATTTAGGCAAGACTTAATAAACAAAGAAAAAGACATAGGCGGAATTATAGAAAGTGATCGTGTCTTTTACAGACATTTCAAATTAAACTTTGAGGAGGACAAATCGATGAGAGTTCGATGTACATATGATAGCAACTATGAGCGGAGAACACTAAAAATATCTTGTTATGAATATCATGAACTTGAAGGAGAACGAATTTTGAGTAATGGTGAAATCGAATACTTCAGAGAAAATGACTCCACATATAAATCCGACATCACATCTGTTGATTTGAGGAAATTAAAACAGACTTACAACATGGATATTTCATAAACTGCAGAGTTCCATCTGAGTGAATAGTTTAATATATACATATAAGAAATATATATATATATTATATAAATATGAGAATAAAACATGTTTTTTTTTTTTTTTTTTAGAAAATTGTGTTTTATTAAAGATTATCCATAAATTTCTTGTACAGGAAAACATTTTGTAATGCACATACACCACTATGTATCACACATCGTGGTACATCATCATATATTTTTCTTAATTCTTCTGATATAGGACACCCCTTTTCATCTAAATTGTAAATTGGTACATTCTTTTCCAATTTAAATATATCAGTAATCCATTTAATTTTTTCATATCCTTTCACATATATGATTTTGTCTTGGAGAATGTCTTTAAAGAGGCTGCTAACACTATCCTGCGAAGTAAATCCTCCATTCCAAACAAATCCATGATGATTTTGATTTAGCCATCTTGCTTGATTCTGTAGTTCTGGAGGTAGATTTTCAAAGTTGTATATTGGTTTCAAAATGAAATGCTGTAGTTGATTGTCCTGAGTTATAATGGCAATTTCCTTCAAGATAAATGTATTTCTCGGTCCTTTGAACCCTTGAATATCAATGATGCAATTCATTTTTATAGTTTATGAACTTCACTAGTTAGAGGATTATACTGAACTATTCTATCATGTATAAGTAGACAGTATGCAGCAGTATTTTTCGGTATATTCACTGATGTTTGAAATTCTATGCTTACATCTACAGGTCCAGTTTTGAGATATTCATTTTGGCGTGAGCAATCAATAACAACTAAAGGTGCCAAGTTTTTGAACTGCTCTTTAGTGAGTAATGGTTCAGACCGGCGGTTGTAGTATGACTGTTGGAATTTACAATACATCTCATATAATATAGCGTATTGATCTATATTATATTTTATATTCAAATCATTGTATGGATATTTTTCAGAATTTAGATAAACTTTTAGGTCTGTTAGGTTGCAATGATCAAATTTGGTTGCATCTTTTTCACTCGAATCTTTACGGTCAGTTTGTAAAGCAAAAATCACATATCTTGGTTTTTCGAGTTGATTAACTGTTTTAACAGTCCATGTATGGTGGGTGGATTGTGGTGGTGATGGATATTCATACAAATCCCAACTTCGAAATACCATTTCAATCGGCTGATTACTTTCAGTAATTTTCAATAGAGATAACTTTTCCATATCAGCTACAGTAACATGTGGCAGATGCCATTGTAATTTAAGTATATTTACTAACGCATCACAATCTTTAGCATAAATTGCATTCAGATCCGTTCTAGAACGAATCAAAACTAGTTCATGCTTAGCATTAATAACTATTTTCTTATAGTCTTCAGCAAATCCAAGAAGATATTTTAGTGGAATACAAAAATTAAAGTCTCCTTCTGAGTTGAGAGCTATATTGGTGAGAGACCATCCTGAATTTAGAAGCATTTTACTCTCACTTTCGTTTAAAGAAAGTTTATTCTTTATCGTTGAGGTAAGACCAACATTTTTATTGCGATCAATTTGTACGCCATTTATCTCATACCGGATCTCCTCGAATAAAAATGCCATCGAATTATTAGTTAACTTTACATCTGCAGTTTTGTTAGGCTTCGGAATACATTCCAATTTCCCTTCAATGTAAATAAAACTTTCACTTGGAAGTACATAGATGTCTTGATGCTGAATAGCTATACGTATTTCATCATTGTTTTTGAATGAGTTCGTGAAGGGTGAGTAACTATGATATTCAATTTTCGCAACACTATTATCATAGCTTGCAGTATCCTTTATACTCAAGACTTCACTCATTGCGTGTTCTTTATGATAAATCCTAAAGATCTCAAGTATTTCTTACTTTGCGAGGAAAGTTTGGACCTTTCTTCTCTTTGAGGTCTAAATTCGGTGAGAGTTGCAGAAGAACTGGTGTTGAGGGTAGCTAATGTACGTAATTTATCTTTATTATATATTATCATGTTGCGGCTTAAGATGCAGCCGAGCTGTTATTGTCTCTCCCCTAAAATTTATTAAATCACCGTCCTGATCAATGAGCTTTAAGCTAATAGAAGTAATTCTTCGAGTGGTTACTGGTAAATAAATGACATTCTTTGGTACTTCAACTATTTTATATCCAGGCCCCACCTTTGGGGAGAACTCATGTACTGTATGTACTCGTGTATCATTCATGAATGATCCACTTACTATATTGCATTCCACTCTTATTGCATTAACTTTAATTATATTAACTGGTAAATCTGATACATGCAATTTATTAGGCTCCAGCTGTCGCTTACTAAACCCTAAAAGGGATCCAATTGTACCCTCTTTGTTAAAGTAAATAGGTCCACTAGATTTGATTTCACTTTTCAAAGTATTATTGTTCGCACGCAATTTGATATGGTAACTCTCTTTACTTAATTTACTTAATTCATTCTCAAGATATTTAGCTATATCATCTATCTCATACGATCCTGTGGGTATTTCTATAACCGTATTCCCAATGTGAAATAAATTATTTTTTTTATTCTCAACATTTGGTATTGAATTGTAAGTTTGGAAATCAATTAACCCACATACATAATCCTTTGACAAATCTATGGGTGGGAAATACTCAGTTGTTAATATAGATGAATTTCCGGTTAATGTTAGTGTTAATGACATTGTGGTGTAATTTAAAATGACGCAATTATCTGGTTTCCTCCTCATTTATATAGATTTGTTAGGGTATGAGAATCATTTCAGTTTTAACCACTGGGGGATTCAGTAGTACAAGGAAGAAATAAAAAAAATATGGAAAGATTAAATGATGAAGTGCAAATATTTCTTAAACATTTCGAATTTAGCAGATTCTTGCAAGAGTATGACAAGTTACTATTAGACGAACATAAGGAGGAAATAGAAAAATCCTACCGCTTTTTGAGTGAATATAGAGAAATGAACATTATGCCTTCTAAATATGGGAAACATTATGAATCCTGCAGTTGGGCTTACAATACTTCAACATCAGGTCCAGATACTTGTAATTGCCTGCATGTTAAAAGAGAATTTTTGCGAATATCCAAACTATTGAAGTTATATAATAGAATTAAGGGGCCTTGTTGTTCCTATTGTATAAAGGAAATATTTTAAAATAAATAAAAATACATACATATAATCATATTCTTTTATTTATCATAACAATCATACAAAAATTTCAAACATAAATGACCACATATTACTGAGTTATATGTTTGATATGGGAAATAATTATACCTTACATTACTAGTTAAATATTTAATGATTTCTAATGGCGGTTGTAGATTTCCAAAGCTATCAAAGTACTGAATATCTTCATCATTTTTATAGTACGCTACCCAATGAGTTCCTGGGCCGGATGATATATCCAAGTTGATAATACCGCATTCCTTCTTGTTAAGTTTCTTTGGAAGCTTATCACGCATGAAAACTCCTCGAAAATGTGGTAGATCCTTTGCATATTTAAGTAAGTCTACCTCAGTTAGCGGTCTTTTAGGCAGCGTTTTCAATAGTTTTTTGACTCTGGGTTTAAGTACAACCCCAATCCTTTTTTATGAGGTTTTAAGTAAAGACCTTTTCCTACTAGCTTGGATTCCATTTCTTCATTATGTCTCTTACTCTCTTTGAGCTGCTCTTTTGCATCTTTAACAGAATTAACAGCATTTACAATAGCTGATGCACCTCCTCCTAGCGATCGTAAAGCAGAAAGACCGGCAAATAAAGGAACGAGGAATGGTAAAATACCACCAGTTTTTGGTATAGGTATGACTCGTGGAACCTTCACGTTTTTCTTCCTATATTTAATTGTATCTCCTACTTCCTTTCGTGCCAACGCAATGGCTCTTTGCAAAGAATCAGGTTTTTGCCTTTGAATAGATTTTCGCGCCTTTGAGATAACCATCCGCAGGGTAATATCTTTCTTAACTTTTTTATTTTTCTTATAACTGCTCTTTTTCTTTTTATTCCTCATTTTCGCCATACCCATCCCGAATTTGGTCTTAGCATTCATGATATTGGTAACTAGCAGTGCGTTTGTACGCTCACCTAGGCTTGCGTCAGTAGATTTAACTCGACTCCAAGCCTTTTCAGCCAAAATGCGATCTGCTATGTTGCGATCTGGTGTACTTTTGAATTTAGAATAAGCAATATCATGTTCTTTACATGCACTATCTAAGGGATTAATACCAGGATCACCTCGAGCTAGTCTTTTTGCTAGCTTCGTACCAGGTCCGCAATATTGGTAACCTGGTAAGTGTAATTCAAACGGTAACTTATTAATGAGTGTGTTAATTACCCCCGCCCCTTTCTTATTATACTCAAGCAAAAGTATGAATGACTTTAGCCTTCAACACTCAGATATAAACAAAAAAAGTATTTAAATTCAGTAAGCATTTATAGTTTTGTGTTAGTATTCAAAATGAAGCTCATTAAGCAAAATCTATCTCTACCAATCAGAAATAATGATTTTCAGAGCAATATTAAGGAAACTGGAAGACATAGTTCATTATTACCAAATAGCATACGCGCTCTAATAGTCGGCCCCTCCAATTGTGGGAAAACAAATGTCATGATTACTTTGCTGGAACATCCTAATGGTTTGAGTTATGAAAACGTTTATGTATATTCAAAATCCCTCTACCAATCAAAGTATTTATACTTAAGAAAACTTTTGTCACCCATACAAGGTTTAGGCTATTATACATTTTCTAATAATGATGATGTTATACCAATTGATGAGGCAAAACAAAATTCTATTTTTATTTTTGATGATGTAGCATGCGGGAAACAAGACAACATACGCTCTTATTTTTGTATGGGTAGACATAATAACATTGATAGTTTCTATCTTTGCCAGACTTATACTCATATACCAAAACACTTGGTACGAGATAATGCCAACTTTCTCATTTTATTTAAACAAGATGATACAAATCTTAGGCATGCTTATGATGATCATGTGAATACGGATATGAATTTTGATACTTTCCGAGATATGTGTGCTAAGTGTTGGAAGGATAAATATGGGTTTCTGGTAGTAGACAAAGACAGCCCGTTAAGCAAGGGACGTTACCGTCAGGGATTCGATATATATATTTCCATATAAATATAACAGACCCGTTAAAGCGGTCAACAGATCGGTTAAAGCTGTTAACAGACCAGTTAAAGCAGTTAATAGACCCGTTAAAGCTGTTAACAGTGCAGTTAATAGACCCGTTAAAGCTGTTAACAGAGCAGTTGAAGCAGTTAATAGACCCGTTAAAGCTGTTAACAGACCAGTTGAAGCAGTTAACAGACCAGTTAAAGCAGTTGACAGACAGAACAGTTTTAAAAATAATTATTAATACAAAAATGGGTAAAAAGGAGGAATTCATTATGAATAAGAAGGAGTTAATCAAGGATATTGTTAAAACTAGGAATGCTATCAAGAAAAAGTATAGAACTATAAAAACGAGGCGAATCGATGTTGAATCTCAACTTGAAGAAACATTTAAGCCCATAACAAAACCACTTAAAGAGCTTGTAAGTGAAACAAAAGTAAAACAGGGGCTTCATGCTGATATCAAATCAGAACCTAAAAAGGAAAATAAAATAAATGATGATGATGATGATTATGATGGCTTCGAGTTACACCCAAAACAAATGTATATGAAAATGGAACCAACAAGCACACCACTGAAGTATAGAGACTCTTCTTTAATGTCATCGCAAGACGAGTATGGAACACCAACTCATTCAAGAACCTTAGCTAATAAATCAGATTCCACCCTCAACTTATCAACTGGGTTAGTTAATAAATATTTAGGATTTTACCAAACCAAAAGTCCTAAAATTGACAGCACTTATGGTGTTTATATGGATAATTGTGGATGGAAAATTGGGAAATCTAGCATTGACATTGATGCACAACATTTTATTATTAATGGGAAGCACTATAACATAACAGCTGGCTTATGCGAACTTCTTTTTATGAAAGAACCATCAAAAAGTTTATATGATGAAAAAGACTTAGCTAATTATCGAGAAATCTTGGAAGATTCTAATGCCCATAGACGTGATTATAGTCCACATGGACAAATAAGAGGTAGTAAAGGTCCTAAATATAAGAGAATTATTAGAAAATTTATCAGTCATGAAGGTATGGGGCTCATGAAGCTTCCTAGAGAGATGGTTGACTATGTTTACTGGGATGATCCAAATGAATTGGTAGACAGATTACGGCTTTTAATTGGCTCTCAAGTAGCTGGGAATAATAGCCATAACAATGAAATTGTTTCCATTATTGAGGAGTTAAGAGAGTCTGATATAATTTTATAAAAAGCCTCCTTCCGCTTTTTATATATTTATTCATGAAATGAGTGTTGACAAGTTCGGACGATCACTAAGAGATGGTAATATTGGACGAGGTTCTCCTGGGCCTCGAGGGGAACGGGGTCCTTCAGGCCCGCCAGGTGAAAAGGGCTCCACCGGACCTGCTGGAGTGGGTTTTCTGTTAACATCAGATAAAAACTATGATATGCAATTCAACAACATTAAGAATCTTAAAAATCCTGAGGAAGATAGTGATGCTGTAAATAAGCTATATATAGATGATGCCCTTGATAAATATTTAGAGTTATGTAGATCCCATATAAGTTTAGAAACAAAGACAGCTAAGAGTGAATTAGAGGAAGAGCTTGCGAATGTAGGAGGGGTGACCATATGAAATTACATATGAGCATTCATCTTTTTTAAATAAAAGATTTTCTTCAAAAACAATTTTTTATTAAATTTTAATATTTTTTCATCATCATCATTTCCATTATTTCATCAACATCATAGATATACTTCATAGAGAGAGATGATCCAGCTCCATCCACATCAGTTCCGCCTCCGCTTGACTGAGGGGTAGGAAACTGTCATCAAATGCAAGATGATCCAACGACCCCATCACCCTCAGATCCTCATTCACTTGACTGAGGAATGGGGGGCTGTCGTCCATATCCATGTCCTCATCAGATGTAGATAGGAAGCTGGCATCATAATTAACCTCCATAAGAATCGCCTTATGGTTATTTATGTACAATGCTGTCTATAAGAATATTGAAAGAATGTTAAAAAGAAAATATATGTATATAAAATAAATTTTAAATTAATACTTACTATTTTATTAAAGTGCAGATTTTCTGCAAAGGGGGTGACATATTCATCCCACTCACCATTCCCGTAGTGTGATTCTTGTACAAGAATTTTCACAGGTCGTCTTATCTTGTTTATTATTATCTGAACATCATCCCCTATCAGGGCGAAGGAGCTACTCCTATCTGTGAGTAGAATATACTTAATTTCGGTTATTATATCTTCGGAATTGTTGAGGGCCATCTTGTATGTTGGCAATTAAACTTTTTCGAATGAAATACTGACTCTAATGTTCCTGAATTTATACCAAAAATTTATCAGTATTTTTGGTAAAATTAAAATGTTCTCACAGTCCAAAATTCATACTTCCAGGATATCCCCTCGAAAACCAGGCTATCGAATTATTCCCATAGTGCTAAAATATTTTCTAATTAATTCCCATAATGCAAAAACCTCACTTTCACTAAATTCCCATTGCAAATTTCACCGCAAATTTCCTAGCTCAAAAATATGCTAAATAAAAAATCTCAAAGAACTCTTATCACCCAACGTATTTTTATCAAAGTTCTTCTAACTAAAAAGCTAAATTTTTTTGCTGTATCTCCTTATCACCTAGCGTATTTTTATCAAAGTTCTTCTAACTAAAAAGCTAAATCTTTTTTTTTGTTGTATCTCCTTATCACCTAGCGTAAAAATTCTCATAGCTAGCGTATTTTTTATCAAAGTTCTTCTAATTAAAAAAGCTACATTTTTTTTTTTTTGTTGTAGCAGCATGGTCTTATCATATTGAGTAAAATTCTCACGACTGCTAAATACATACATCCAGCCATTCAGACATGTACAAAAATGTGTTTCATCCCATATAGAATCAATCCAAAACATTATTTTTTTTAGCCTTTTGAACAATGTATGCAAACCTTACCACTACTAGATTAGCAATGATCAGATTGTAAAAATGAAATATCTTTTATATATTTTAGATATATTCTTCGTCACTATAACTCTGAATATTCATTTCTCAGTTAAAAAGTAGGAAAAGTAAAAATCACCATTTTCATCAATTTAATCAATTTAATTTTATTAAGTTTTATAAGAATACATATTTTAATACTTATGTTAAAGTTAAATAAAACTTGGATATAAATTTAATAGCACTCTTTATTATATAAATGTATCAAAACATTACATTAGTAATAATTAGCCCCTAAAGCCATGCTCTGCACAATCTCATTAAGTTCATCGCTCGAATTATGCTTTTCCTCTTCTAGCTCGACTAGTGATTTAAACTCCAATACATATGATTTTCCTTGCGGTCCTCTGTTAATTATGTAGCATTGTCCTCCCGATATATCCTTCAATATCTCATCTTGTACAGCCAAATACCGTTGGGGTAAGTATACACACCCCTCATCAACCCCCAATTGAATCTTTTCACCATAAACAGTATTCAATCGCCTAGCTTCCAATATTCTATATGGTTTATTAATCACCATATCTCTGCAGGGTATAATGCCTTTGTATACAAATGAATTGAAAACATTCAAAGAATGTGTTTGCTTCTCTAAGTCCATTTGAAGAGGATGAGGTGGATTCAAAGAATATCCCGATTCTGCTTGAAGTGAAGATGAATTTTTCAGCTTCCTAGATGAAACCTCAACCAATGATTGCTTTCCTGTAGACATTTTTCCGTTCTATACTCAAGCACTTTATTCGCCAAAACCAAAATTAAACTGTACTCAAACTTCAGTCACCATCCAATTTATATTAAAATCACCGGATGCACACTTGTGGCCAACGACAAGATATAATGCTACATTTTCCCACGCTTCTTATCAGCAATACCACACTTCCGCCCATTCTACACCCTTATCTGCAAGAGCACACTTCCGACCAACAGCAATAACACCCTTATCACCAAGCCCACCAGCAATACCACACTTCCGCCCATTCTACACCCCTTATCAGCAAGAGCACACTTCCGGTCAACAGCAATAACACCCTTATCACCAAGACCACACTTCCGACCAACACCAGGATATCCTGCTACATTTTCCCACGATCCTTATCAGCAACACCACACTTCCGCTATGACGTTACTTCCGGTCTAAATGTACATACACGTAGACACTCAAATACGTACACACCCACCCACACACACACACACACACACACACACACACACACAAAGAGACCGGAAGTGAACTGTCAAACCTTATCTCAAGGTCGACCTCAAGGTCAAATATGTACGTAGACGTACACATTCCTTTGTTTACATTTTGGACTTAGAATAATTTTTCACGGTTTGGGGTAGAATCGGCATAGCCTATCCTTGCGGCCAACGACAAGATATAATGCTACATTTTCCCACGCTTCTTATCAGCAATACCACACTTCCACCCATTCTACACCCTTATCTGCATGAGCACACTTCCGACCAACAGCAATAACACCCTTATCACCAAGCCCACCAGCAATACCACACTTCCGCCCATTCTACACCCCTTATCAGCAAGAGCACACTTCCGGTCAACAGCAATAACACCCTTATCACCAAGACCACACTTCCGACCAACACCAGGATATCCTGCTACATTTTCCCACGATCCTTATCAGCAACACCACACTTCCGCTATGACGTCACTTCCGGTCTAAATATACATACACGTAGACACACACAGACCGGAAGTGAACTGTCAAACCTTATCACCAACACTTCCGGCCCAATCTCAAGGTCAAATCTCAAGGTCAAATATGTACGTAGACGTACACGTTCCTTTGTTTACATTTTGGACTTAGAATAGTTTTTCACGGTTTGAGTTAGAATCGGCATAGCCTACCTACTAAGGAGATCATCCAATCGCCTATGTGAGTCGAGTTCTCAATGGTGCAGAGACTCGTTACTCAACAATCGAAAAAGAGCTTTTGGCAATATATAATATATAATAGACAGTTTACCATCATAACTGACCATAAACCATTAGTACGGCTGATGAATCTAAAGGATCATTCCTCAAGACTAATGAGATGGAGAATACGTCTTGAGGAATATGACTATAAAATAGTTCATAAACCTGGAAAACTCAACACAAATGCAGACACTCTCAGTAGGGCTAATCCAGAAAATTCCGTAAAATTAACGGAACCCAACACCTATGTAAATGTGGTAAACAGGACCCAAGCCAAAGCTCAGGCGAATTTAGATACACCCAATCCAAATATTACTACTCCAAATCCAGATTTATCAGTAGTAAACAGTTCCTCAGTGATAATAACTGAGACCAATTTCCCATTACTTTTAACTAAAAATTCTAACCCCAAAATTTTCATCTTGCCCATGCAAGATACAGAACGTGAAAGAGTTTTAAAATCTAAACTAAAACTTTCAGACAAACCTCCTCTACTAGAAAACGAACTGAACTTCTTTAAGAAGAAAGACTCCGCAGTAATCATTTCAAAAGTCAATCTACCTTGCGATCTCAAAGAGATAGATTAGACATTGAAAAGATTTTAACTGATATCTGCTCATATACAGAAGCAAATCAGTTAAGTCAAATAAATATCTCCTTCCCAGTTTTAGACCAACAAAACCTATCAGCTATTAAAAACATTTTTACCAAGGTTAACCAAAAAATAAATATAAAACTTCATCAAGATTTCATAAAGTATTTGTCCAACAGCAGTGATATTGAACAAGTTCTGAAAGATTTCCATTCTCTACCAACGGGAGGCCATCAAGGTGTCTCCCGTACAATCAAAAGAATTAAAAAACAATTCTATTGGCCTGGCATGTCGGACGATGTTGTAAGATATGTAAGGAAATGTAAACTTTGTCAAGTAAACAAAGCATCCAGAAATCCTAAGATTCCTATGAAAATCTCAAGCATAAGCTCAAAACCTTTTGAAAGAGTGTGCCTAGATGTTGTAGGATCTCTCCCAATTTCCCATTCTGGAAATAAATACATCCTTACATTTCAAGACGACCTTTCCAAATTATCTGAAGCTATCCCCATAGTCAACACTGAATCTAAGACATTAGCGGAAGCCTTCACGACAACAATAGTTTGTCGAGATGGCATTCCAGAAAGTACCCTAACAGATCAGGGATCTAACCTCATAGGTGGCATGTTCGCCGAGGTATCCAAACTGCTAAAGATCAAAAGGCTCAAAACTACTCCATATCACCCTCAAACAAATGGTGCATTGGAGAGAAGTCATAGAACTTTATCAGAATACCTTAGATCTTATGTAGCGAAAGATCCTCAAGTTTGGGATACATGGATCCCATATGCCATGTTTGTCTATAATACCACACCTCATTCGAGTACAAATTATACTCCCCGCGAACTCCTGTACGGATTCCCAGCCGAAATCTCAAATAACTTAAAATCATCTACGACCATTTGCTATAATTACGATAATTATGCAAACGAGTTAAAAGCACGTCAATAACACAGCTATAAAATTCCGAAAAACATAGCCATGGCCAACAAAGAAAAATTAAAACTCCAGTACGATAAAAATTCTACCCCGAAAACCTTCAATATTGGGGACAAAGGGCGGATCCGAATCCAAGTCTTCGTCTTCGTCTTCTTAGTACAGCTAGTGACGTAATACAACAAGCTCAGCTATTATAATATAGTTAGACGAAGACAAAGCTAACCTGTGCGAATTCTTGTGCTTATCTTGATATTTGACGTTTAGAGCCAGTTCCTACTGTTTGTCATAATTAATAAATGTAATTAATTATAATATTATTATTTATGATTTAAAATTAAATTAAATTTGAAATAAAAATGTGTTTCAATTATCTCTAATTGGTACATATATACATCTGTTTATTTTGCACTATATTTACACTTCACTTTTTCCGCGTCCGCCATAATGTTAAAATAAATGCAATCAAGCTCAAGACGAAGCTAACCTGTCCGAATTCGTTTGCTTAGATTGCTTGATCTCGATAGCAGCGAATAAATAAAACCTCAAAATATGTTGTCTATTTAAAATAGTCAACTCGAACCTTGACTCGATGATCAAGTTAACCAAATGTCTAAACTGTTATACAAAGTAGCAAAGCTCGGTGGCATAGACATGGATTCGGATAGAGCTTGACTCGATGTTACGTCACTAGCCACGTCACTAGTCACTAGCTACTAACAAGACGAAGACGAAGACTTGGATTCGGAACCGCCCAAAGTCTTGTTAAAAAGCAGAGTGAGAGATAACAAATTCTCACCACTCTGGACAGGTCCATTTGTGATTGTAGAAATCAATTCTCCCGAGAACTTCACGGTGAAAATAAATAATAAAAATAAAAGAGTCCATAACAATGACTTAAAACTTTTCTCCTAATCTGCATCCCATTCATCTCAGGCTCGGGGATAGAAATAAAACAAATAAATGCCAGCTCAGGCAGGTTATGTCCGCAGCAAAGAATTCATCTTGCACGGACATAACGTAAAAATATCAAAATTTAACTCCCATTTCATCCCAACAACAAACTTTTCCAACATAATCGAAAATATGACGTTTCCCTCTTTGGAAACGTCCAAAAGAACAAATCCTTTAAATATCACAAACAACATCGACTTCGATGAAATTTTAAAATCCATTCATCTTCAAGAAGAACGGGAATAAATCCACTAAACCCAATTAATAAGCATCATATCCATCACTATGCTCTATCATATTTAACAATAGCTTTAGTTATCGCTATTGTAATCACCTACGTGTACATGAAATACAAATCAAAAGTCCGCAAAGGTAAAAATATACCTCTGGAACCGGAACATATACTTGCAGAGGTGTCCGCGGCGGCACCAAGAAGGTCTAACTTCATCATAACCCCTGCTCCCAACAGAAGAACTGCAGATAGTTCCCCCCAATTAATTCTAATATATTTAATTATATGTATTACGTATTAGCATGGACTCATGCTTCCAATCGGAAAGTACAAGATACCCAAACTATAACAAACAAAGACTAACACAGTAACCTTTTCCATCCTCTAAATTTTCAATACCTACATACATCTCCCAAAAATCAAGTAAAAAAATAACACCTCTAACCAACAACAAAATTAAAAACGAAATTATGTAATATAGTATAGTAATAATAGAAGGAAAAATATATATATATGTAAAGAAAATCACTATACAAGAACTTTTCGTTAGTTTGTCTTTGCCGCGAATCTAAAACCTAAATAATGAACAAAGCCGGCTAAATGTCACTACTTACAGATGTGACATTTTAAATTTGCTTTAAGATATAAAAAAGGACTTGAGCGAAATAAAGGCTTTAAATTTTGTTTCTTTAATATTTAGGTAAGTAATTCTTTTGTAAATAAATAAATTGTAAATAAACTTTAATATTTAGAGAAACGCAATTACGTCTTAATCATTGTCGTCAAATAGTCCAAGCGGCAAATATCATTATAAAACAACATTTTTGCAATTATTCTACAAAACATATAAAAGTTGAGATTTGATTTTGTTGTGAAAGCATCAGAAGATGGAAAATCAAACACCATATGCATAACCTCGATAGCGACACCCGAAGGAGAGATTTTCGGAATACCAGCTGAGTTTCAACCTGCAAATCTGCACCAAGTAATTACAAATACTCCCAACTATGCCAAGGTTAGAAATTCATTTAAAAAAAAAGACATCACACAAGAAGAATATGGATAACCTTGACAGATGAAATATCGAAAATATATTTAGATGAAGAACAAAACTTACAGTTTAATGATTTTTACTTAGAAGAAATTTTAGAAAAAACAATTAATTCTGAATCTGTACCTAGTGGCTCAAATGGAACTTTGGAAAAATTGTTACAGAAATTGCTTGAGGATAAATCAATAAAATCTGAAACTAAAAACTTGGGGAAAATTGCAAAGGAATTCATGATTGAGAAATTCACTGGCAGGAACTCAAATGCTTACCAATGGATTAAGGATTTTAATAAAGAATGTGAACGTTTCCAAATCAATGAAGACAAAAATAAAATTGAAATTCTAAAAAACTTTTTGGAATGGAATCAGAATGGAACAAATGGGAGAAAAATTTTTGTGAGACGTTCGCAAACAAAGGATGGTCACCGATTAGATATGCTTTAGCTTTTAAATATCAAGCAGGTTCGTTACTTGAATATGCTCTGAAAAAAGAAAAATTGTTACTAGAAGTAAGAAAATCAATTGATACTGGGACACTCATAGACCTTATTGCATTTGGCTTACCTAATAATGTGGCTGATAAAATTGAAAGAGGACTTTTGCAAGGAACGGAAGATCTCTACAATGAAATAGGAAGATTGGAACATATTGTTGGGAAGAATAAATACGATAAAAAAAAGTAATATATATTCTGACACTAAATCAAAAAAATTTGAAGAAAAAAAACCATGCCAAATCTGTATCTGCGAAAAAAGAGGAAAACGTTACCATCCTGAGGAAAATTGCTGGTTTAAAGGGAAAAACCAAAAAGCAGTTGTAAAAACTGTAAATAATTCAGAACTGGAAATTGAACTGAACGAGGAGAATCCAAAAAACTAGAAGTCCCACCATTAATAAAAGTAAAGTTACTATTAAATGATACTTTAAATGTTTCTGGAATTTATGATTCAGGATCAAATGTGTCTTTAATTAATGCAAAATCATTGAAGATACAGCCAAAAAAAGTATAACTAAAATACAAAAAGTTAACTTAAAAACTATTAATGGTGCGAAAAAAACAAAAGGTATGATAACACTAAAAATAAAAATTAAAAATATTGAAAGAAATATGGATGTTTTTGTAGTAGATAATGAAAATTTTAACCACGATTTTCTAATTGGTTTGGATTGCATCAAAAGTTTCAAATTAATGCAAAATGAAGAATTAGAGATCATACAATGTAACAATCCAAAAGAAAAGAAGGTAATCTCAAATAAACGGAAACTACTTGAAAAATGATATTTCGAAGGTAACAAATTTCAAAATTCCTAATGCACTAGGTGACAAAAATGAAGAAAGATATTTTGGGGCTTTAAAAAAAGAAACTAAGCACACGAATAAATATGAAATAAATTTTAATGAGCATATAAACTCGGATGAATTTGAAATGTCAGTAAACCATCTAGATCAATACCAACAAGCAGAAATTGATAAGTTGATAGGAAAATACAATCCAGTCTTCGCTAAGGATAAATATGACATCGGTACAGTACGTGATTATGAAGCTCATGTTGACTTGATGGTAGATAAATATTGTTACAAACGTCCGTACAGATGCACACCTGAAGATAGAAGAGAAATACAAAATCAAATCTCAAAACTTTTAAAGAAAAATTTGATTGAGGATTCTTATAGCCCCTTTGCTGCTCCGGTAACTCTGGCATATAAAAAAGAAGATGATCGAAAAACAAGATTGTGTATAGATTTCAGAGAACTGAACAAAATTGTCGTCCCTCAATCACAACCCTTTCCGTTGATTGAGGATTTAATGATAAAAACTGTAAATTGTAAATATTTTTCTACTTTGGATGTAAATTCAGCATTTTGGTCAATTCCCTTGAAAATTCAAGATAGATACAAGACAGCTATTGTAACACAAGAAGGCCATTTTCAATGGACATGCCTCCCATTTGGGTTAAAGACTGCACCAGCAATCTTCCAAAGAATATTGGGAAACATCATTAGAAAATACGAACTCTCTAGTTTTGCAGTAAATTTTATAGATGACATCTTAATTTTTTCAAAAACTTTTAAAGAACATTTATTACATCTATCAAGATTAATGGAGGCAATATTAACAGAAGGCTTTAGACTAAAATTTTCGAAATGTTCTTTTGCAAATAGTTACGCCAAATATTTAGGTCACATAATAGAAAACAGTTCAATCAGGCCTCTGAAAGATTATTTAACTGCTGTGAAAAACTTTCCAATACCAAAAACAAGGAAAAATATACGACAATTCCTAGGAAAAGTAAATTTTCATCATAAATTTGTACCACACAGTGCAATTATCCTGAACCCATTACACAATTTATTACGGAAATATGTGAAATTCATATGGTCCGCAGAATGTCAGGGATCATTTGATAAAATAAAAGCATTGCTATGTTCCGAACCAATCTTGAATATCTTTGACCCAGAACTACCAATAAAGATTTTCACGGATGCCAGTTGCTTATTTTTCAAAAAAACTAACTGAGACTCAAAAAAAGAAGAAGGCAATATATCTAGAATGTCTAGCAATTAAAGAAGCTGTAAAATACTGGCAGCACTGGCTTATGGGAAAAGAATTTATGGTATACTCAGATCATAAACCCTTAGAAAATATGAACATCAAGGCTAGAACTGATGAAGAATTAGGCGATTTAACGTACTATTTATCCCAATATGATTTTAAAATTAAATATAACCCAGGAAAATCAAACCAAGAATCAGACTGTTTAAGCAGGAACCCAGTTCTAGAACCTTATGATAATGCTGAAGATTTTTTAAAAGTAGTAAATTTAATAAACCTAGAAGATATAAAAAATGATCAGCACACAAACCCAGACCTACAAAAAGAAAAACTTATATTTGAAAATGAAATTTACTACAAAAAGAATAAAAGAAGGAAAAAAATCATACTATCAGAAGAACTTAGCAAAACTCTAATAAAAGACGTTCACGATACTTACTGCCATATTGGGAGAACCCAAATGACAAGTAAAATAACACCATTCTACACAGCAAAGAATATCATCTCAAACATTAAACAAATTTGTGATGAATGTGAAATTTGTATAAAAAACAAATCAAGGAGGAAATCAAAATATGGCTTAATGTCATATTTAGGTCCAGCGACACACCCTTTTGAAATTATATCTATTGATACAATTGGAGGCTTTGGAGGATCACGTTCAACGAAAAAATACTTACACCTTCTGGTCGACCATTTCACAAGGTATGCTCATATTTTCACATCAAGAAATCAAAGCTCCAGTGATTTTATTAAACTAATGAAAAATGTGACTCAAAGCAACAATATTGATATGGTATTAACGGACCAATATCCGGGAATAAATTCCAAAGAATTTAAAGAATTTCTGAAGAAGGAAAACATAAGAATGGTTTTCACTGCTGTGGATTCACCATTTTCAAATGGGCTTAATGAAAGGCTAAACCAAACTTTAGTCAATAAGATAAGATGTAAACTAAATGAAAATCATAAAAAAATAGCATGGGCTACTATTGCACAGAAATGTGTAGAAAAATATAACGAAACAGAACACACAGTTACGAAATTTGCTCTAAAATACCTCTTGGAAGGCGAAAATGCGAATATTCTACCACTTGAATTGAAATCAAGGTGTACAAAAGAAAATCTGAAAAGAGATAGGAAACTAGCTCTGGAAAACACAATAAAATCTCACAATTATAATAAAAAAATATTTGACCTGCATAGGGAAGAATATAAATTGGAAGTGGGAGACAGGGTCTACGTGGAAAACGGAAATCGACTAAATAGGAAGAAAATGGATGAATTGAGGATTGGTCCTTATGAAATTCTGAAGAAGATTTCCAGTTCAATCTATGAAGTGGATATCGGACGAAAGAAGGCAGAATCAAATCTCTACCATATTACAAAACTATCTCCAGTGTTTGTTAGTGAATGAACAATTACATACATAATCACATGCAATTGTTACTCTTTGAAGGGGTGATGTAAAGAAAATCACTATACAAGAACTTTTCGTTAGTTTGTCTTTGCCGCGAATCTAAAACCTAAATAATGAACAAAGCCGGCTAAATGTCACTACTTACAGATGTGACATTTTAAATTTGCTTTAAGATATAAAAAAGGACTTGAGCGAAATAAAGGCTTTAAATGTTGTTTCTTTAATATTTAGGTAAGTAATTCTTTTGTAAATAAATAAATTGTAAATAAATTGTAAATAAACTTTAATATTTAGAGAAACGCAATTACGTCTTAATCATTGTCGTCAAATAGTCCAAGCGGCAAATATCATTATATATATACGTGTAACATTGGATAAGATTGGAATGAAGAAATAACCTGAAAATTTTCGTTTTAGAAACCATTTCTGGTAATAAAGATTAAATTTTCTTTCTCATTAGAATTTATAAAATAACGCAAATAAGAAAGAAATATAAAAAAAAGGAAAAACCAAAAAGTGGTTTACTAAAAAAAAAACAAAAGAAAAAAAATATACATATATAAATATAATAAATAAATAACGATATACATATATGTATGTATATATGAAACATAAACAAAGCTTAACGAATAAAAAAAAAGGGGTTTGAAACACCATAGTTAGAGGAAATATCCGAAACTATTATAAAACGTAATTTTTTTTTTTTTTAATATCTATACATATATGATAAATAATAATCAACATAAATGTTAAAATAAATAAGTGTTATGCCAAGAAAAGTAGAAGAGCCAATACTGTAACTAGAAGAGAATAATAACCTAATATAAGAAACAAAACCTTTTTCCATTAAGAATATACTCGACGGAAATAATAAATTGTAAATAAATACATAAAAATTAGACTATCAAGCTATAATTTTCTTTCAATCTAGATTCTCTAAAACCTACAATTATTTCATATTATTAATTTTACTATATGCTGTAATTTTGTAATCACTTAAAGCTAATTATTGCATCCTGTTTCTTCCCAATATGTAAAATTTAGCATGGCCGTCAAGAAAAAAGGCTTTATTGCGCAAATTATAGATATCCCACTATTTTGTTTTTCCTATGTAAAATTATATACATAACAGCTACCATAAATAGAAATATACTTAACACTGGAGACAAATAAACAACTATTAATTAACTACAACTTTGAAAGTTACAATATTACATTTATAATGTTACTTAACTAGAGTTAACCTTACTTCATAGTTAATATAGCGTAATTAGTAGCAAAATTTATTTTATATACTAATTTTTTTTCTCTCTCCTGTACTTCCTCTCTTCCCAACAACAGCAATGCTTTCACCTTCAAGCACATAAAGCTATAAGATTTGGGTGAGATCCTTCAAAACAAACGAACCAATTACAACCAATAAACACGAAAACAATAATCCTTAAGAATTGCAAACAGAAGTGGAAAACACAAACAAATAACACAAGAAATGCATCAACAGCAATCTAATAACAAAAATAACAAAAAACAATAGCAAAAAAAATAATAATAAATAACAAGAGTCATCCTAGGATTAAAACAATTATTATAAAAAAAAAAGGAATATACAGTAAAAAAAAATATATAATAAATTTTAGAAATAAAAACAAAGAGAAAAGGGCAAAGCAAAGTAATATCAAATTGAACTTGTAGAACTAAAAATTAGAATTCATCCTCCACGTCCCAATCATCCTCACTGGCCACCGGAACAGCCCCATATCCCCACGGATAGACGGGAAGGGGAAAAGATTCCCCGATGAGCACGACATACCCACCTAAAAAAATAACAAAAAAACAATATATTTTTTCCATTCAGAACAAATTCTTTTTTCAAAACTCAAAAGCGACTACTTACCATAGTCAGGATATAAAACCAAACCGCATTGATGGTATAAGTCGGCAATGGCTGGGCCACCCCACAGGGGCAAACTACGTCGACCAGAGGCATGCCACACCACCCGCAAAGGCTCATTCCATCCGGGGAATATATAAAATATAAATCCCGGTGACCCGTATGCAGTAAAATTCGGGAACGCGGTAAACGTCGTGGCCAACCTCTTCGACAAAAATCATTATTAAAAATGAGCCCCACAAAAGTGGGGGAGAGCAGAGCCGCCAAAAACAAATGCAACCAAACAAAAAAATAACAATAAAATCATTATCGCAATCAACGAAACCGCTTACGTTAACACAAATAGTAACCAAACATCGCACCTATCCCAAGACATGCCTGACTATGCCAAAGTAATCACAACGCCACGACGACATCCATATAAAGACCAAAAAAATAAAAAATAAAGGGCTAAAGAAAACCTCATGCAAATGCTTATCAGCTAGCAGCTTAGTAATGACGCTATCAAAACAACTTTAAAATTGCACGACTACCTCTTCCATTTACCTTTTTTTTACTATTAATTGAATATGAAGATGTACATAAAATAAATAGATAGCTACAACAAATACCAATAAGCAAATATGCATCAATATATATATATATATATATATATATATATATATCTATGATGTTTGAATAAAATTAAAAGAGAAAAAGGCCTGACATTTTTTTTACTACTTTTAGTAATTGAATTACCGTTTTTCTTTATCGTTGGAATTTTTAGATTAACGCAAATAAGGAAGAAATATTAAAATAAAAATAAAAAGTAGATCCTTTTTTTTTAAACAAATTAATTTTTATACGTGTAATATAGTAAATAAGATAAAATAAATAAATATAGTATAAAAAAAAAAATAATAATAAAATTCAAAAATAAACCATAGTTACACAAAAAACCGAAATTGTATATATATATAACGGTACCATATATTTTATAAGTAAGGTAAATAAATAGTCAATATAAATGTTATAATAACATAAATATAAATAAATGTGGTATCAAGAAAAAAACGCCAATACTGTGGCTAGAATACAACATAGTTTCATATAAGAAACAAAACTAGTTTTTTAATTATAACCAATGAAAATAATAAATTGTAAAGACATATATAGAGGTATATATGAGTAAGGAAATTTGTTTAAACCTAGTGATTCCTTACGGCAGTTATTTCATATTTATTAGTTTTACTATATCTTATAATTTTTTTTAATCATTTACAGCCCACGATTATATTGTTTCTTCTCAATATTTAGAATTTAGAAAAGCTGTCGAGAAAGAAAGTTTTATACCAGAAAGCATAAAACTTTCTTTTCCACAATGGGGAGGGATGTTGTGACCCCGGTGTCTATTGACCAGAATCACAACCATAAAACAAATACGCCAATATCTTGCCCTATACAATATATTGGCGTATTACAAATTGACCCTGAAAGCCAAAAATATTTTAATTTAATTTCAATTTTAAATGCATTTACGTACTGCAACAAGACGCAATTTAGCATAAATTGCATTTTGTTATCAGCCGTTCACACGGCCTGTGTACTTACCTACATGCAGTACCATGTACATACCTACATACAGCTTTTCCGCTAAATTCATAAAACTTAATTGTATGTACATACATACACACAATTATTGGCTTCGCCTATTGTTATTCTTATTCCTACAAGACACAAGTGCATATCAGATTTCATGCATATGCACTGTGCCTAAACTTTTTGTACATTCCCACGTACGATTTTTCACGTCGTGGGAAAGTAATAGAAAGAAAAAAGAAGCTTTCATGGGCACCTGGGGCCAGCGAGCCCGATCCTCGCGGAAGTTCTGCAAAAACCGTCGAGCCGTGCGTTGCGAGTAATCTTAGGATTTTCTAATTGAATCTTTTATATTTTCCAATTGTGTAACTTTTGCTATTGAAATTTTCTAATTTGTGAATCATTAAATTTTCCAATTTGTGCAACTTTAACTATTGAAATTTTCTAAATTGTGAATCTTTTAAATTTTCCAATTGTAATTTTCTAATTTGTGAATCATTAAATTTTCCAATTTGTGTAACTCTAACTATTGAAAGTGATCATTAAAACAAAAAATTCTAATTGAAGCGAAGTGTTTAATTGCCTTGATTTGGAGTGATTTTATCCCGTATAAGGTCGTGTGCTCTCTATCTCAGAGCACGGCCAAAGTTTACCTAATAATAAGTTAAGAAGCTGGTGAGATATCCGAGTGTTTTACATTTAAAATGCACACGGCAAGAAAAGGAAGGAAGAAAGAAAAAAAATCGAAAAAAAATCAAACTCTCTTTAAAATATTTATGAATAAAGATAAAAAATGTGAAAGCACAAGTTGCATGCACCGAAACAGAATGGCAAATGTTTCATTTTCGTAAATAAATGAGAAGGGGCGGAGTTTTCACGTTTTACTCTCATAAAATGCTCCCGCGCTTTTGTGAAAACCGGTTTTCATGAAATATTGATAATGTTAGGACACATGTTGTTGTTGTGAAATGACTAGAGAAGGACACATGTTGTTGCTGTAATCTTATGATATTTGAACAGCATGTGTTTCTGTTTACATTCGTTTTGCTATGAAGAGATTAAGTGGGAGAACTCATGCTGAATTCTCTGATATTTTCGGGAAAAATGAGAATTTCATTTGAGAGGAATTTTACATCTCCTTTCAGCATCTGGGCCAAAGCGAAATTTATCTTTGTCTTAAAAATGGGAAGTAGTGTGGCCCGAAGTACATTATTATGAATAGGTTGAAAGGATTTTGAGGGATTTAATAAAATTTTGTCGTTCGGGTAATTCTACGTTCTCTCGATTTTTGTTTTTAACTCGTTGTCTCAGTTGCACTACAGTAGTGCATAGACAAGTTCTTTTCCCCCATTCATGCAAAAGACGAAAGTGTATGAAATTAGTTGTTTCATTCTAAAAAACACCAGAAATTTGCCCATTTTGCTCTACAGCTTCTTAACTTATTATTAGGTAAACTTAGGCACGGCACACGACGACACAACACAGTACGCTACGACCACGGCACGCAAAGAATTTTGATACATCGCAGCTGATAGCTGTGACGTACTTTAGTGAATGAAGAAAAGGAAAGAAAATTTAAGAAAAATGGCGGAACGTGGTTCGTGTCGGGAATACCAAGTCTTCTATACAGGGTGTTTCCCACTAGGAGGTTAGTAGAGCGGGAGGTGATAGTACTCTGATAGATGAACAAAAAATTGTATGGAAGGAGGGGCGGAGCATATCAACCGTTTAGGAGTTACAGGGTGATTAAGAAAAAAAGCTAGTTTTTTACAAAACACCCTGTATCTTAAAAACTGCAGGTGTATGGTCACAGTTAGGAGCTCATTGTATACAGAACTCCATGGCCCTTCGAACGACTACTCAATCAGTCCCATAGCCCTCTCCCTTCAAGAATTTATCGTTGTCTAAACTCAAAATTTCAGATTTTCTTACCTTTTTTTTTAATTTAACTTCTATTATTTTTGCAAAAAGGTCATTAACATAACTTTTTTTTATAAAAACTGTAAGCTGTAGACTCTCCTCTTTAATATGACCTATTACACCCAATGTGCTATCTGAAGCCCTTTAAGAGTTATTAGCTCTAAACCTATTCTAGAACCTATTTTCAAACCTTCTCTCAACGATAATTTGTTCCCTTAGCACGTCATTTTACAAAATATCGTCTAATTTCGGGGTGACCCGAATAGGTTATGAGTTAATAACTGTTTAAAGCCTGGTGTTAACACATAAGGTGTAATAGGTCAACTTAAAGAGGAGAGTCTACAGCTTACAGTTTTTTATAAAAACAGTTATGTTAACGACCTTTTTGCAAAAATAATAGAAGTTAAATTAAAAAACAAGGTAAGAAAATCCGAAATTTTGAGTTTAGACAACGATAATTCTTGAGGGGAGAGGGCTATGGGGCTGATTGAGCAGTCGTTCGAAAAGCCATGGAGTTCTGCATACAACAAGCTCCCAAATGTGACCATACACCCTGCAGTATTTAAGATACGGGGAGTTTTGTAAAAAACTAGCTTTTTTTCTTAATCACCCTGTAACTCCTAAACGGTTGATATGCCCGCCCCCCTGCCATACAATTTTTTGTTCGTCTATCAGAGTACTATCACCTCCCGCCCTACTGACCTCCTAGTGGGAAACACCCTATACCTTGGGTTCGATCTACTTATCGCTAGATGACGGAGCAGCACGATGCAGCATACTGCCTCATGTGGTCTTGCGACCATAATAGACTGCCATGTAAACAAATTTGAAGCAACTTCTAATTACCGTTATTTTAGCAAAGCTGATAAAAGCGTTGCTGTACATGCGCACAATGAATGGAATATGGACTTGAAAAAAATTATAGTTTGGTAGTAAAAAAGTTTTTAGATTTTATTTACTTAAGCTTACTATACTTAAATAGGAAAAAAGAAAAAAACAATTCTGACAAGAAAAAGTTTATTCTTTACTTTGCCTCACCCGATGCATTGCTAATGTTATTCGAGGTATTGTTATGGTCGTAGCAGTATGCTACACTGAGACTTAATGCAGCATGTATGCCGGTTTGCTGTAAAACAGACAGCTCGAACGCACCCGACTCGATACGACGAACGTTTCCTCACCTTTTAGTTTTTGACAAGGAAGAAGAATCCGGGTTGGTGGGGTGCAAGATAACTTCGAAGCATCCTCCCTATATATTGACGTTCTACTATAGAAAGCAACTGACACGAAAAACGTGTTTTACCAGCCAAGGAGTGTGCAGGCTCTAGGGCAAAAAAATTTGTAAAGCAGAAAGCAGCTGCATACCTAAAGTAGCTAGTAGGGGAGGTTGGCCTAAAATGACATATGATAAGCTTAAATTCATTTATTTCCACATACTTTGACAAAAAAAAAATGTTCTTCAACAAAAATAAACCTTAAACTATTATACATATTATATATAAAAACCAAAATTAAATAACCTTCCTCTGTTGCTGAAAATTTAATGACAAAAAAGTCCTTAGTGTATCATTTTAGCCTAGTATATGTAGTTAAAATGACATACCTATGGTCGAATGTTAAATATTGCTTTTTCGTGCTCACGTATTATTTGCACACATCACAAACAAACTCCTTTGCACCTTTAATTAATCCGGCACATTCGGTGTGTGCCCATTTCCCACATAATGTCCACTGGATCCAGTTCTCCCCAGATCTGGATCTACTAAACTAAATAAATCATTGCAGTAAAGGCAAGATACGTCAGTTTCGTCGTCATCCCCATCGAAATCTCCCGAGTCTCAGTGCATTCAAACCTTAAGTTGGTCTTTGCCCGCTTAGCCGACGCTCTCTGAGTGGCTGATCGTTTTGCGATGACTTTTGCTTTTAGCACGGCCAGATACGGACTACTTCTTAAAACTTGAGAACCTTCACTTTTTCTTTTGCGTTCGCGTCGTTCTGAAGTGGAAGGAAGTGGAGAAATATCAGCTGCAGTAATAATTTTTTTGGATGCGTATGGCATTTCTTTATTGTTATTGCCTATTCTGGTTGAACTTGAAGTTAGTGCAGCAATATCAGCTGAATTTGTTGTTGTTGTAGATTTAGATGGAATTTCTTTATCGATTAGAGTTATCTCTGTTACCGAAATAGATGGACTGTCTATTTCAGGGATATCTGTGGTCATTGCAGGGCTAAATAAGTAAGCTGCGAAAACCTCTGGGTTGATAGGCCATATGCCCGTGCTAGAAAAGCCGCTTATTGTATTCTGCACTCTGGCAGCCTGTCTATAGGCCTCAGTGAAGAGACTTGAAATTTGGTACTGTGTGATAACCCTCCCAGGATGCTGCCTCAACCATTTATTTACAGCTCTGCCATAAAATGTCTTCAGTGGTCCATAGAAGGAGACGTCCAGAGGTTGTAGCCGGTGCGTACAGTGCGTGGGGAAGGACAGCATTATAATTCCATTGTTTTTGGCAAATTCGAGCACTTCTATACTTTTGTGGCTTGAATGACCGTCAAGTAAAAAGTAACATGTTATTTTCTTTAGTGGGGTTGGCGTATTCTTTGAAGTGCTGCAACCACTTCAAAAATAGCGCTCTCCTGTCATCCAGCCGGTGTCATTTACAACCCCAAGTGTTCCTGTGGGTGCCCCATCGAAAAGCTCGCTCTTCGATCTTTTCCTTGTGAAAATTAGGGCTGGTGGAATATAGTTCCCTGCGGTGTTCATGCAGCACACGACAGTTACATGCTGCCCTCGTTCGGCGCTGGTCAAAAAACCTACTTCTTTCTTCCCCTTCGTGGCTAAAATTTTCGGGGTATTTTGAACCGTTGAAAGAGCAGATTCATCCGCATTCCATATTCGTGTGGGAAGAATATCGTTTGAATTTAATACCTGAGAATTGTAGACACACAAAACTATAACAAACATTACATTAGTTGGTACGTTTAACTTACCTCATCAAGGATAGTAAAAAACTTGCTGACTTGAGGTTTGTTAAAACCTTGAGCTCTCCCCATGGATGTCGCCTCTGGACTTCGCAGCGAAATATCAGGATGTCTCTTCCTGAAGCCACGAAGCCAGTCCCATCCAGCAATTTTTTTGTCCCAAGAGAAATGCTCAGCGAATTCATACTTAATGTGTTCCACTAAATCTCTTTCCAAATACAAAGAAAACGTTGTACCAAAACGACCAAGACCTTTTCCAATTCCTTTGGCCTTTTTATTCGTTCCAAGAGCTCTTCTCCTTAAAGTTGCCTGTGGAGCTCCATAAGTTTTTGCCGCTTTCATCCAACCCATTTCATTCTTGTTCACAGCATCAATGGCACTTTGCATTGCCTTTTCGTTCTAACTCTGACGATTACTCTTCCTCTTATAGTTGCCTACCATTTCTATTCAAAAATTAACAATTTACAATTTAATTGTAAAAATTAGAGAACTAAACTGTATGAGATTTTGTAGAAACTTACTACAATTGATTGGTAAGAGCGGTAATATAAGGGTGTAAGGTGTGTGTAAAATTTGGTTGCTTGGGAATATGATCTTTTTTAAAAAAAAACAAAACCAACCGAGTTTATTCATTACGTTTGTGGGTAAAATGACATACTGTTTCATTTTGCCCACATATGTATTATGTCATTTTACCCTCAAATATAACATTAATTTTTTTTTTTAATATATTACTTCCAGCCAACATAGAACTATGATTTACGCTCACACAAACACTGTCAAGAACTTCTCTCTTGCCCCTTTTGTATTAAGTTCCTCTCAAAATCTTTTCGGTGTTCGATATAGACATATTCTTTTCTCTTATGTATGTTCATATATCAGCTATCACTAGAATAATATTTTGAGCACTGCTCTTACAAAAACCAACGGAACTACTGAAATTTTCACAGGAACGATGGTTGACACGTCTCATTGCATTGATGGACTACGAAGGAGTAAATTTAATTTAGAATTGGAGATTCATGGAATGTGTCATTTTACGCTAGTATGTCTTATTAGGCCAGTCTCCCCTACGAATTAACAACAAAAAACAAAAAAAAAACAAAAACAGGAAGGAAATCAGGTGGGACAGTTCCATATATTTTGTCATTATTTCATAAGGAAAAATTAATTTAAAACGGGAAGAAGAAAAAAAACGAAATTTCATCGTTATGGTGTGGATAATCTCCAATTGAAAAAAAAGGTTGCAATAAAGTTGGAAAGATTGTAATTTTCACACCAACAAAATTAGAGCGAAATTTTCCAGTTTTGCTGCTTGCATCGATCTACATGTATATATGTATATATATACTTATCTACTCACCTACAAATAAGGAAGAGTTTGAAGTTTTTAACAAATCATTAAATTTATTTTAAATTTAATACTTACGTTGATGTAGATAATCAATCGGCGCTTCGACTACCTTATAATCAGAGTTCAATTCAGTGAGATTTTCTTTTTATTATGGTAAATGCATTTTCTTTTGTTTTAATGTATTGTGCAGAAAGAGAGATGAATTCCATATCATTCAGTCACACTTCATGATCAGTATTTTAGGTTCTATAGGAATATTGTGTATTTTTTTATTATTAAAGCTAAGTAAATTTTCTTTTCTTTTGCATTAATGGAAATTTATATACGGAAGCAAAACAAACCGTAGCGTAGTATAATATTACTATACTTAATTAATATACTTGATGTTGGGTGCAATAAGTTATTTCAAAGGATTTTTAACAGGAAAAATATTTCTTCATATCATTCACTCATACGTCAGGATAAATAGTTTAGTTTTTATAGGAATATTATGGGTCTTCTTATTATTAAAACTAAGTAAATTTCTTTTGCATAATGGAAATTTATATACGGAAGCAAAACAAACCGTAGAGTAGTATAATATTACTAAATTTAATCAATATATTTCATGTTGGGTGCAATAGGTTATTTCAAAAGATTTTTAATGCAAAAAAAAAAAAAAAAAATATTTCTAACTGTCACTCAGCTCACGTCTCATGTTTTGCTTAAGTTGTCAAGCTATTAAAGTTTTTATGAAAAGGAAGGGTGGAAAACAAGTCAGACAGTTCTTTGTGCAATAGTTATGGTTACAAAGCAATACGATAGTCGGCAGTAGTAAACTTTAATCTTTTTATACAGGGCACATAAAATCCTCCAGGGAGCTCCTTAGGGGACAGGATGACGCGTAAGTAAATTTAAAAAGTTGCAATTCATGGTGCCCTTTACACACGCTATATGTTCGTTTAAAATCAGTGATTGGAAATGATGATTCTGGGTTTGTTTTCCACATTTCAGTTCAGCCTTATGCATTTAATGGTTATGTAACGCGTATTTAAATAGAGTTTGGAGAGTTTGACTCTGAACTAAATATCATATTGGCACACTTTAGGATATGCGTTCTAAGTAGATATTGATATTAACATATTGCCACCAACGATGAGTTTTAACTTAATTTTTTGAAAAAAATTGCAAGAGTAAGAATGCCATCTGGTTAAGGAGGAACAGTAGGTAGATTTGCTGGAAGGGAATTGCCAATTTAAGGAACCAATGTACATATTTGAATTATATTTCTTATAACGTAATGGCGCTCAGTTTTTTTCTTTCTTCTTTCACTCTCCCGGAGCCCTCTCGGCATGAAGGTCGCCTAGGTCCGCTATTCTCTCTCTTTTCAGGTCTAACAGGGATACTGTACAATATCGCCCGCAGTGTCGCAGGGTGGTTGGGGCAACGGAGATGGAAGGCAGAACATCTTCGCCTTCCCACTGGATGTAGGTAAGTGATGTAAGGGTCCCTTCAGGACCGAATGTGTGCCAGGGTTTTTTTTTGTAGGCAGGCACGAATTCTTTCTGTGTATGGCTGGTGGTAGCGGCAGGCTTTTTGTGGAACCTCCCACACTCTCCGCCAATAGCCGAGGCGAGCTAGCGTGCCGCCCTGCAATCAACGCTGTCCACCTAGTGATCTGTCAGCTCATGCTGACAGTCTGGACTTCATGTCCGATGTCAATCACTCAACATAATACCATAACAAATATGGCGCCCAACGTGGGGCCACCTCAGTTAGACTTCGGTGGTCTAAGTATAAATTTTACTGGGGACTGTGACTTCGAGTGATATGATCATCTGGTATCTGCTGGTTGATTGACTTCAAGTCTCATATCCAGTGGAAGTTATATGCAGACCTGGGTCTAATTGGTTTTTGTTGAGAATTTTTGTAGAGTAAAGTAACGTTTATGAAAGTTTTTGCTATTTTGATTTTTGAATTTTTGCCATTAAAGTAAAGTAAAGTTTTTCTGAAAGTTTATGTAAGTTCGACTTTGGTCAAACCTCAACCTCTGAACAGTCGTCTAGTCTGATTGATTTTTTTTTTTTTAGATTTATGAAATGTTTTGAAATGATCTTTCCCGCTGGCTTTCAGCCATTGAAATGGCAGGTGGCCTCACACAAACATTTTTGTTTGTGCTCTCACGGAGGCATGTCCTTGTTGGCCAACTGGCTGGATATAGTCATGAGTCTGTGAGACGACTTTTTGGCTTTTAGCTAACTAGTTGACCAAATTTATGACTCTGCCCAGCTAGAAGACTAACTAGATATGACGATCAGGTGAAGAGGAAGGAAAGAGTTTTCAGAGGATGGAAGTTATGCTGGGGACTTTCAGTAATCAGGAGTTGGCATACTACTAACTGCCTGGCTGAAGAATCTCTAGCAGCATTTTCAGTCTTTGACATCTCCAACTCTACTTTTCCCAGATCTCTGTGAGAACGAAAATTCTTCTTCATGCACACATTCACGTCACTTACTTATATCATCCTATCCTGACCTGATTAGAGGGAGTGGACTTGGTAGACTTTTATTTTGAGAGTTAGTTCTTGGAGAGTGAGGGAGAAATGGTATGACTTTCTTTTTGTTGATTTTTTTTACGCTTGAGTTGAGTTTTTGGTAGTTTTTCTTATAAGAATTAGCATTTATATCTTTGGACTGTACGATTGCGGTAGTACAAGTATTGAATTCTGAATTGAGAGTACTGCCCATGTTGACATTCCGCTATCTTCTCGAATCCTTGGCACTTTAGTACTTATGATAAGAATTTTTCTGAACCTTTAGTAAAATTTCTTCGAAAATCTTGTGATCTTTTCTGACCTGTTGGTGAATTTTTTCAAGTTTCAAATTGATTTCGGTTATCTCGATTTTTGAAGATTGTGCTATCTTCTCCGAACTTTTGATTTTTTTGAATTTTCTTGACATTCCTTCCGAACTTTTGGTACATTTTTTTTAAATTGACACTTCAGTTGTCTCGAGTCCAGCTTGGACAGCACCTGCTTTTTCCTTGGCCGGACCGCATAAACTTTTCACGAGTGTTAAGATCATCTAGCCTGTATTCCTGAGTTATTTTGGAACAGTGCGAATACCACCGCCAGCAACTGATGCACCGATACAGGTGCCTGAGAAGTGCCCGCGTAGACAGTCGTTTTATATACAATCGTCAGTTGTGCTGGTGAGGAAGCCTGGAAAGGTTCGGCTTTGTTTTGACGCCAGGAAAGTCAACTCCGTTACGAAGAAGGAAGCCTATCCGCTACCGCAGATAGACGCACTTCTGAGTCTGCAGTATGTATATATACGCCTCACCCCGTAACCCAAAATGAGCCAAAATATTTGACTGTATTTAATCCATTGCCAGAGAATATCTCGAATCGTTACCAAAATGATCTATAAGCTTAATGATTTCTAACAAAAAAAAAAAAAAAAACCGGACCTGTAAGACGCCTTCTGGCAGATCCCACTAGACACTGATTCCAGAGAGAAGACCGCGTTTACTGTACGTGGTAGCCCTCTCTATCAGTACACAGTGATGCCATTCGGCCTATGCAACGCTCCACAAACGATGTGTCGCCTCATGGATAAAGTTATTCCCTTCGATCTTCGTGAGAATGTTTTCGTCTATCTAGACGATTTATTAATTCTGTCTTCAGACTTCGACACTCATCTCATGCTGCTAGCCCGTGTAGCGGATTGTTTGAGGAAAGCTGGCCTCACTATCAACGTTGAGAAGAGTAAGATTTGTATAAAAGAGACCAAATACTTGGGTTTCATTGTCGGAAAAGAAGGTATAAGAACTGACCCCGACAAGATTTCGGCCACAGTTGACTATCCGTCACCTAAAACTGTTCGGCAAACCCGACGCCTACTAGGTATAGCTGGCTGGTATAGACGGTTCATCCCGAACTATTCTGACTTAACTGCCTCCATTACAGACACGTTGAAAACCCCTAGTTAGTTCAAGTGGACACCTGAAGCGCAGACGTCTCTTGATTTGCTGAAACAAAAACTTACTTCTGCTCCGTTGCTAGTGAGCCCAGACTTCACCAAGCCGTTCATTATACAGTGCGATGCGAGCCAACAAGGTATTGGTGGAGTGCTGCAATAGCCTACGTCTCGAAAAAGTTGAACTCAGCATAACGACATTATACCATCACAGAGCAAGAATGCTTAGCTGCAATCTTAAGTGTACAGAGGTTCCGGCCCTTCATAGAACTTCTGCCGTTTAAGATAGTGACTGATCATGAGAGCTTGAAATGGCTGCTGTCTCAAAAGGACCTCAGCGATAGACTTGCTCGGTGGAGTTTGAAGCTTCAGGGTTTCGACTTCACCGTCGAGCACCGAAAAGGAAGCCTGAATGTCGTTCCTGATGCGCTGTCATGAATTCATTGCGACAGCTTGTCAGCACCTGAAGATCCTGGCCCGGAGGTTGACCTTAGTTCGCCATATTTCAACTCGTTGGAAAATGAAGAACTGAGGCATAAAGTTAAAACGACTTCTGGCAAACTACCAGATCTTTGCGTCAGGAATGGCTTTGTTTATATTCGGACTGTTCCGAAAACAGGCGATCCGATTCAGGAGGAAGAAGCTTGGAAGCTTTGGATTCAACGACGGCTTGTCTCCGACGTTATTTCAAGAGCGCATGATCCGCCACTAGCTTCTCACGGAGGCATAGGTAAAACACTGGAACGTTTAAGAAGACACCTGTACTGGCCACGAATGACAGTTGATGTCAGAAACTACGTAGGCGTCTGTGACGTGTAAAGAAACTAAGGCCCCCAATACTATTCTTAGACCACCTATGGGAGTCCAATCTGTCACAGAACGACCATGGCAAAAGTTCTACATCGATTTGCTAGGTCCATATCCTCGGTCAGTGAAAGGAAATGTCTGCATACTGATAGTTCTTGACCACTTTTGAAAGTTCCCGATTCTCAAACCGATAAGAGAGGCATCTACTCTCAATGTGTGTCAGTTCATCGAAACGGAAGTGTTCAATGTGTTCGGAGTCCCGGAAACCATAGTCTCTGACAATGGAGTCCAGTTTTGCTCGGCTCAGTTCGCCAGGTTACTGTATAAGTATGAGGTTAAGCACTTGCGAACGGCAGTTTACTCTCCGCAAGGAAACACCTCAGAGTGAGTAAACAGGTCTCTATTGTCAGGGATTAGGGCATACATCCGCAAGGAGCACACGAAGTGGGATGAAAAGCTGAGCCTGATAGCTAGTTCCCTCAGGAGTTCATTCTCTCCCAACCGAACACTTTTCGGTCAGCAAATGATTGCACAAGCCAGCTCCTATTCCATCTTGAGGAACCTTGGGACTCTTAATGAGCCTCTGAGAGTAGATGCTGAAGATAAATTGAGATCGATCCATGCGAGAGTGCAGGAGAATTAACACCATGCGTTTGAGCAGGGTTCTAGAGCTTACAATCTCAGAGCGAAGCCTGTTAATTTCAAAGTGGGTCAAGAGGTATTCAGACGGAATTTTGCCCAAAGAAACTTCCAGCAGCAGCCTAGTGCTAAACTGGGACGAAAATTCGTTAAGTGTCGAGTCAAGTCAAAGAAAGGAAACTCCTTATACGAGCTTGAGGATCTGCAGGGGAGACTGTTAGGAGTCTATCACGCCAAGGACATCAGGCCGTGAGATCTATCTGCTGACGCGCCTTCTATATACTATGATTTTTATTCCTGGAAGCCCTAATAAGGCATACAGCCAGCTTCACTGGCAAACTACTGGATGCTAATGTGCCGCTTAGGACATCCCCAGCCTAGCGGTTGGCATACCTTTTGGACAGTAGCGATTTTTTTTCCTTTCCCCACTCCCTAGCATATAATGCTTATAATGCTTCAATCCCCTCCTATATGGTAGCCCTGCGCCAGATATCTTGTCGTAGGAATTCCAGTTGTTTAAAGGTATTCGAAAATTTTAGGAATAGTACCAGCAGGACATTACCTCGACGACACCTTGGGGCCACACCCTTGAACAATCGCCGGTCGGAGATCAGAGTGAGATGCTGCGCCGGGAAAGCTTTGCGATCAATTAGTTAGGTTACTGATCGCGAGGTTTTCCCAGCATCTCGGTGAAGGAAGGCAGAGAGACATCGACCGGTTGGATTTTTTAGGTTACCAGCTTGTCGGTGCATCTCTGGTTTCTAGCACGGAGAGGGATGTCGAGGTCTGATTGAAGGCTGACGGGACTTTAAGGATGTGTCCTCGATGCGTCATCTGTCGAGCAAGTCCAACTTTCGTAGTCGATTCGGATTGCACGCCTAGACCGAGTAATGAGGAATGCTCTCATTGGGTCATGGGTCGAGCCACACACTTAATGCAGCATGTATGCCAGCCTGCTGTCAAACAGACAGCTCGAACGCACCCGACTCGATACGACGAACGTTCCCTCACCTTTTAGTTTTTGACAAGGAAGAAGAAGAATCCGAGAGGGAGGACAGTGTGATCTTTTTTGACGGTAGCCATTGCGATTCACCAGTGCGATACAATTAAAAGAACCTGGAGAAAGTTATCACTTGAGAGAGTTAAAATCCGGAAACATCGAAAAAAAAGTTCCTAATCTAAAGTGAAGAGTTAGTAAAAAAACAAAGCAAAGGAAACCAGACAAAGAAAAAGCGGAAATAAATAAATAAAACCCAAGAAAAAAGGAGAAAGTGCAACCAGAATTTAATCCCGACATTCCAAGTAAGTACAAAGCACATACAATTCAATCCCTAACTAACTCGCCACTTCTTTCGCAAAATAAGTTGCTGGTGTAAGGAGGGAGACTCGATCCCAGACCAGAGCGCCGGCGGCGGCAACCATCGCTTGCTCGGCATTACGGATGCAGGATTTATTGTTGGTGGGGTGCAAGATAACTTCGAAGCATCCTCCCTACATATTGACGTTCGGCTAAACACGAGATCCCCGGCTGACTCCCGATTTCTTTCAAACTTTGCTCATTTGTTCTTATTTACACGCAAATCACGAATCTAAAATTAATTTTGCGAGCAAACATATACTTTTCAAGATATTAAACTTTAAAAATCGCGAAATTTGTACTGCACTCACAACACAATTTGACATTCTCGCAATTAATTAACTCTTGTTCTTCTTTTTAGTATTAAAAAGAGGCAGTGGTACGTATATACTAACCTTCCGAACATTCGGGTTACCAGCATTGCGTTTTTTTATTCATTACGAATATTCAATTGATGTGTAGTGAACAGCATTTACTTAGAATGGAATAGAAAAACTTTTATTAAAGAAGCACACACACACACACACGCGCGCGGAGCGAAGCGGAGCGCGCGTGTGTGTGTGTGCCCCTGCCAGCCTGCCTGTGTGTGTGTGTGTGTGTGTGTGAGGGCGCGCCTGCATGTGTGTGTGTGTGTGTGTTAAACGCTGATTACTACACATCAATTAATATTCGTAATGAATAAAAAAACGCAATGCTGGTAACCCGAATGTTCGGAAGGTATGTATATACGTACCACTGCCTCTTTTTAATACTAAAAAGAAGAACAAGAGTTAATTAATTGCGAGAATGTCAAATTGTGCTGTGAAGTGCAGTACAAATTTCGCGATTTTTAAAGTTTAATATCTTGAAAAGTATATGTTTGCTCGCAAAATTAATTTTAGATTCGTGATTTGCGTGTAAATAAGAACAAATGAGCAAAGTTTGAAAAAAATCGGCAGTCAGCCGGGGATCTCAAGGTGTTCCTGACGTTCTACTATAGAAAGCAACTGACACGAAAAACGTGTTTTACCAGCCAAGGAGTGTGTAGGCTCTAGGGCAAAAAAATTTATAAAGCAGAAGGCAGCTGCATACCTGAAGTAGCTAGTACGAATTAACATAAAAAAAAAAAAAAAAACAAAACAATCAGGAAGGAAATCAGGTGGGACAGTTCCATATATTTTGTCATTATTTCATAAGGAAAAATTAATTTAAAACGGGAAGAAGAAAAAAAACGAAATTTCATCGTTATGGTGTGGAAATGACAATCTCCAATTGAAAAAGAAAAGGTTGCAATAAAGTTGGAAATATTGCGATTTTCACACCAACTAAACTAGAACGAAATTTCCAGTTTTGCTGCTTGCATCGATCTACATGTATCTATGTATATATATACTTATCTACTCACCTACAAATAAGGAAGAGTTTGAAGTTTTTAACAAATCATTAAATTTATTTTAAATTTAATACTTACGTTGATGAAGATAATCAATCGGCGCTTCGACTACCTTATAATCAGAGTTCAATTCAGTGAGATTTTCCTTTTATTACGGTAAATGCATTTTCTTTTGTCTTAATGTATTGTGCAGAAAGAGAGATGAATTCCATATCATTCAGTCACACTTCATGATCAGTATTTTAGGTTCTATAGGAATATTATGTATTTTTTTATTATTAAAACTAAGAAAATTTTCTTTTCTTTTGCATTAATGGAAATTTATATACGAAAGCAAAACAAACCGTAGAGTAGTATAATATTACTAAATTTAATCAATATATTTGATGTTGGGTGCAATAGGTTATTTCAAAAGATTTTTAATGCAAAAAAAAAAAACATATTTCTAACTGTCACTCAGCTCACGTCTCATGTTTTGCTTAAGTTGTCAAAGCTATTAAACTTTTTATGAAAAGGAAGGGTGGAAAAACAAGACAGACAGTTCTTTGTGCAATAGTTATGGTTACAAAGCAATACGATAGTCGGCAGTAGTATATAACCTCCTAACAAATAAACTTTAATCTTTTTATACGGGTCACATAAAATCCTCCAGGGAGCTTCTTAGGGGACAGGATGACGCGTAAGTAAATTTAAAAAGTTGCAATTTATGGTGCCCTTTACACACGCTATATGTTCGTTTACAATCAGTAATTGGAAATGATGATTCGGGGTTTGTTTTCCATATTTCAGTTCAGCCTTATGCATTTAATGGTTATGTAACGCGTATTTAAATAGAGTTTGGAGAGCTTGACTCTGAACTAAATTTCATATTGGCACACTTTAGGATATGCGTTCTAAGTAGATATTGATATTAAAATATTGCCACCAACGATGAGTTTTAACTTAATTTTTTGAAAAAAAATTGCAAGAGTAAGAATGCCATGTGGTTAAGGAGGAACAGTAGGTAGATTTGCTGGAAGGGAATTGCAAGTTAAATAACCAATGTACATATTTGAATTATATTTCTTATAACGTAATGGCGCTCTGAGTTTTTTCTTTCTCCTTTCACTCTCCCAAAGCCCTCTCGGCATGAAGGTCGCTTAGGTCCGCTATTCTCTCTCTTTTCAGGTCTAACATGGATACTGTACAATATCGCCCGCAGTATCGCAGGGTGGTTGGGGCAACGGCGATGGAAGGCAGAGCATCTGCGCCTTGCCACTGAATGTAGGTAAGTGATGTAAGGGTCCCTTCAGGACCGAATGTGTGCCGGCGTTGTTTTGTTTTTTGTAAGCAGGCACGAATTCTTTTTGTGTATGGCTGGTGGTAGCGGCAGGCTTTTTGTGGAACCTCCCCACACTCTCCGCCAATAGCCGAGGCGAGCTAGCGTGCCGCCCTGCAGTCAACGCTATACCGAGTGATCTGTCAGCTCATGCTGACAGTGTGGACTTCACGTCCGATGTCAATCACTCAACATAATACCATAACAGTATACATATACAGTGGTGGTCACTGAAATAGAGCCATTGAGGTTGGACGATTAAGAAGGTCACGGTAAAACAGACTATGGTCCGGGGTGTACCTTTCGGATCCATGTCTTGTTTTCATGTCCATCATTTTAATGGGATATTATCCTCAGCAAATGGAAACATAGTATTTTCAAGTATATTGATATATTCGTGCTGATCCATATTCAGGTAACTCTTAGATCACAGAATTTTTTCAAGCAATATTTTCTACTGTTTAATACAATTGAATCAAAGATTTTCCAAATAGAATAAAAAGCAATTGCCGATTATTCAATGCGATTAATTTTACTAGTAAACAAGTAAAAAAGCTAGAATTTGTCTAAGACCAATTCTTATGATACCCTAGATGAATGCCCGTATTAAATTTCTTATGGTCACCGATCTACTCAAGTTAGATATTGAAGTTGTTTTTCGCATATATTTCTAGAACGGTTTGTCGCACAGAAAAAATGATTATAACCAATTTTATAGGATTTCGTAATGTGCAGAAGTTTTTAGTACAATAAAAATGTCTTGGACTCATCGTTTTCAAAGTATACGTAAGAAACCTAAATTTTGATATGGCAACACCAAGACGGAGTTGCGCGATTTAGTCCATTTTTGACATTTTATTTACATTAGCAAAACATCATGTACGAAATTTTAGCTCTCTACGTCGACGCGTTCTCAGGCAGTGTCCAAATATATAGCGGAAAACGAAATTTTTATATGGCAACCCCCCAAAGGAGTTCCCCGATTTGTCTCATTTTCGATCTTAATTTTACTTTTGTTTTTTTTAAAGTCCGTGTACAAAATTTCAGCTCTCAAAGTATACGCGTTCTCGAGTTATCGTGCGCACGGACGGACGGACGGACATGCAAAAATCAAAATAACTTTTAATATTGTGAATGGATGTCCAATCCATTTTACTCTATCATCATTATTTCGGGGTGTTACAAACGGAATGACAAACTTAGTATACCCTATAGATTTCATCTAGGGTATAAAAATACTATATGAAAAACCTTGATTCCATTGGATCTAAATTGTTATGGTAGTACGATAGAGTGATGTACTTGGACGTGAAATCCAGACTGCCAGCATGAGCTGACAGATCACTCGGAGGACAGCGTTGACTGCAGGTCGGCACGCTAGCTCGCCTCGGCTATTGGCGGAGAGTGTGGGGAGTTTCCACGAAAACCTGCCGCTGTGCCACCAGCCATATACAAAAAAATGTTGTGCCTTCAAGCCAAAAAAAAGCACACACTCGATCCTGAAGGGACCAGTACACCACTTACCATTACCTTAGTGAAAGCGCAGATGTTCTGCCTTCAGCTGCATTGCCCCATATCCACCCAACGACACTGAGGGCAGCAGTCATGTTGTTCAGTGTCCCTTGTTGACGTGAAAAAGGAGGAGTAGCGAACCTAGTCGACCTCCACGTTAAGGGGGCTCCAGGAGAGTAGGAGAAAAGAGATAACTCTACGGTTCCTTTACATTATAATTTCTGTTTATTGAACAAATGGATACGTAGTTAATTATTGAAAGCTCTATTAGGAATAAAGATTCTGGATCAAAAATTACAGTGAAAAGATAAAATCAAGTTCCTTACTACTAATTGACGTAACTTCAACGAGACTTATCAACAGAAAATATTTCAAATTATTATGTTAACTTCATTCAAAGAAGATATGTCGGATCTAAATTTACATAAAAAAAAAATTAACCTAGCGTTTATTACTATCAATTGAAATTTCAGAGTCGCCTAGACTACTATTGCTATACTAACTTATCAAAAGGAAATATTTCAGATCAAAATCACATGAGCAAATAATGAAAACTTGAGCTCCTAATTCTAATTTACATTTCAGAGCCATCGAGGCTAATATTATCATACTAACTTAGCAAAAGAAGTCTTTTAAATCACCTTACTACAAGAAAAGATCCCAGATGAAATGGGTAAAAATTACCTTGGTTATGAAAGCGTTCTTCCATGAAGGCCTCCTGGAGAGTACTGGCGCTCCTGTAAATAAATAACAAAAGCAAACTTGTCGCCTGGGATTTCCTTTGCATTAGACCTGACCAGTAGTAAAATATATAACTTCATTCATGACCATGACGGCCTTATTTTCTATACACAAATACACTGTTCAAGTGCATGTAGGTATTAGTACCTTATGAGAACTACATAGAATAATGTCTTAATTTAATAAACCCCGGACGGAGGCCAAAAAAGATTTTCTTCATCGACAACGTTTAGTAGGAAGGGTAAAACAATTTCTCTTAGAACTTATAAATTCAACATAATACGTGAGTGCCTTAATGCGGCACCAATGGCAGCCGGGACGAGGCTAAATCTAATTCGAAACTTGTTATGGTCGTAGCGTATTGTATATAGCAATATGCTACACGTACTGTAGCGTGTTTATCGGCTGCTGTCCACAGCGGAAAGCGAACGCACCCGACCGAGAGAATTGCATTTCCTCACGTTCAGGCGCCATGTCGACGTGACAGAAAGAAAAGAAGAGGAAGACAGCAAGCTATCACGACTTGTGAAATTGTTCTCTCGTGTTAATTCTTCTATATTTTTTTCGTAATCTGTTCACTTAGTTTTAAAGTGGTACATTTTGTCTTCGGTGCCTTTTGCTATGTACAATATATGAAGTTTTGCATCTTATATCATCCAGAAAGCTTTAATAGCAATAATTTTATTGACCGCATGCAGGTGGGCACTAAGCTGACTTCGCGCGCCATTTTGCGAAAGTGCGCTTTTTCACAAATGCACAAATCCAAACCTGATATTCAAATTTTGAAATTGGAAAAACTTAAGTTCTGATTGCTGTGCAATACTCTGATTTCTGTACAATACTGCACCGGAGCTCACGCCGCACAATTTGCATAAAATAATTCTACGTAGAGGTCTCGTGAAAGCCCCACACTCGTTTTCAACTGGAGCATCAAGTGCAGCGCGAAGGTGTTATATTTCTTGAACCATTCCATTCGTCCAGTGAGCGTTGCGGCACCAACATAACCACACTACAATCGGCAAAATTAGATCATATCTAAAGCTCCTAAGGGGTGCACTCACTTATATCTATTTCATCCGGAACATTTAAATTGGATCTACTGACTGGTGGATGTTGGTTATTTATTCATCCAAATACAGGACGCTCTGATACTCCCAACTCGGGCGGCATTGTATCTGTTCGTGAAGGATCTACCATCAAATTACATCTCATATAATCACAGAAGGTGTAATCTCTGGAGAGATATCTAATATTCAAATGGTCTGCTATGTCAATAGGTATTAGCTATTAGTGCACTTTATAGATTTACTTGAACTATATTTATAAATATTACTCAATATATATTTTAAAGTTATAACTATTACGAAATATTTCATAGTTACGATAGTTTCTATTATTCATCAAGCAATATTTATTATCTACCTGCCACAGGAAAGTTGAAATTTAATACTGCTTTCTTTAATATAATATTAATATTGCTTTTCTTTAAGATAGCTTATCTTATCCATTTATTTAATTAATTCATTTACTATATTAATTCGTATATTTTATTAACGCATACTATAGTTCAGTTCACTTATCAAACAATTTTTAAAACTAAACAAAAAAATAAAAAATAAATGAATAATGATAAAAGATAATAGAGCACACTTCTGAATCAATTCAAAATAATGAAAAGAAAACAAAACTGAAAATAAGGTACTAGTACGTTATTGCATGTAAAAAACAATGCAAATATGACATTGTTGGATGTTTTAAAACAAAACAACAAAGAAAAAGAAAAAAAAAACACAAAAGGCGGCCGTAAAGCCTTTAAGAACATTTGTTTTTGATAAGGCGAGCATAAATATTACTATAAAAAGAAAAACGAACATTAAAGATGCCGTGCAATTCTTCTAAGATGCCTCTCTTATATACATAGGTAGATAACATTATAGATCCAAAGTGAAAAATAAGCCATAACTCAGAAAAAAAAAACATTATTTATATATTAATATAATATTAAAGTATAGGGATAGATATTTTTGAACGTAGCAAGCAATACAATGCATAAAATGTTATGTATATAAAATCTATTATATACATAAAGTCGGGATATTTTGAAAATTTAGAAAAAAATAACAAAGTACGTTTTTTGACGATCACTTTAATAACCAAAGTATTTATTTAGGAAAATGAATTAATAATAATAAAAACAAAAATCTAGCTGTAGATTAATACCAAAACTTATATATTTACCTATTTATATTATATATTTACCGAGAACTATTATAACGTAATGATGAGTTAAGTTTTTACTTTTTCCTTCACATCCCGGAGCCCTCTATCGCGTGAGAACAAGGTCGTCTAGGCTTGCCTAGTCTCTCTCTCTTTCTATAGGTCAACAAAGGGACTTTGGACGATTGTGCCACCCAAAGTCGATGGGAGGATGGGGCTTGGCAGGAAGGCATGCCATCTGCGCCTTCAATGGAACATGGGTAAGTGACGTAAGGGTCCCTTCAGGACCGAGTGCGTGCTGGCTCGTTTATGTAGGCATGAAGAATTTTTTTTTTTATTATGGGTGGTGACAGCGGCAGGCATTTTCGGGAACCTCCCCACACTCTCCGCCACCCTTAGCCGAGGTGCTAGCATGCCGCCCTGTGCTATCGCTGTCATCGAGTGATCTGTCAGCTCATGCTGACAGTTTGGGCTTCACGTCCTAACCATTCACTCTCAACATACTTCCATAACAAACTCCTTACAGAGGTCAGTCACACTAATTGCTAAACGTTTCGTTGTCCATTCTATTGTTATTTAGGCGAATTGTTATACTTTAGGCGTCTAATTAATATACTTAATTATCCATACTCTATGCTTAACACACCGTGATTACATCAGTCTTCCTATATACTACAACGGAAATTCTGTGTTGCTATAGGGTAACTACATCTTTCGTTTTGCATAATATAAGAGAATGCTGACTTCTGTGTTGTGCGTCAACTTCCTCTTTTTGTTGGGCATACTAAGCTCCTAGTTTCTTTTGATTGGGTAACATACTCAAAACTTCGGGTACTATCTACTCTCTTTGCCTTATATACTATAAAAAGGAAAATTAATAATAATAATAACTAAATTTTAGCGTCGACGTAATATAGCTTTAAATGATTGTTTATATAATAATGAAATTAATGTTTCGACACTATGTGACAAAATCTTTTAGTCCCGAGGTGATTTTCACCTAGACCTTGGCTGTTGCTGTGGGAATCGACGTGACATCCTGTTACCATATCAGGCTGGGCCCAACTGCCGCGACGTGATTTCAATTGCGAATAAGAAACTATCTGTGATATAGAAGGTTGGGCTTCTAGAGTACCCCAAATGCAGCGAACTTCGCCGCTTGATGTCTTCACTACCGTACCAAGGCTTTTCCAATTTCCCCGATTTAACACATTATGTAAATGTACAGTACCTTATTGTTCTCATGCTCTTCTGTTTCTATACACTAGATGAAATCCTAGGGTGTATTAAGTTCTCTTTTTTTTATTTTTTTTTTTACTAGCACGCCAAGAATTTCTGTCGTTGCCACCGAGATTATTTTTAAGGGAACTAGCTACCTTGACTCCGTGAATCGTGCCCTTGTAATGGACTGTAAGGGATCGAAACTTTCCGTCTCGCTGGCCTATCTGCAGTAGGTTAAAACGATAAAATTAGGTTGAAATAACATCAAAATTTAAACTACACAGTACCTGCAGCTCTGGGGGATTCTTTTCCTATTCGATTCCTTCCAGTATACGTCCCGATTACTCGTGATAATTTCGATTTAAATTTCTTGTAAATTTTACCTGCTTTACTCACTCACGAATTCGCACAAAATATCTTGCCCTTCTTCTTCTGCCTTTCTTTTTCGTCTCCCGGGCACTCGTCCCAGTCAGGCTTGAAACGTATGGTCGAGTCTCGTCGACAACACATTCGCCTTGTGGCTCGCTGTGTGCTGCTGCTACGACCATAACAAAATCGAATCGAATTCCATGGTAGACCTGGTTTTCTCTGATTACATTTGATTTTGGCTTCAACGCATTTTTAACCATTTTCTTCGATTAGACGACAATTCTAGCTATTTCACGTTGAGACTTTCCTTCGTCCCGTACGGTTAAAATATTGTGTCCTTTCTTCCAAAGATCAATGTATTCCGCGACCCATTTTCACTGAAATTCGACACGCATATATCCTTAATTTAAAAGTTTTTTTTATAATAATCCTGCTACCTGATAATACAATTGAAAAAATGGAGACTTTTCCAATAAGTGGGATTACCCTACAGAGCAAAAAAGCACTTCGGCAGAATAAGTAGCCAGCACTTTGTACTAAAGTTAGTGTTTAGTTATTATTAGATTAATGACGAAGATCAGTTTATAATTTTGTACTAAAATTGATGCAAGCATTTTATAATTTCAAAATGCAACTATTTGAGCACATGAAAGGAAATTCAATTAATTAAAAATGTTGGGCATATGTATGTTCCTTATTATATATATAGCATAGCTCAATATTTTATTTTTCCTTTTTCTTAATTTAATTAATTGTAGCATAACATAAGATTTAGGTATGTAATAAAATTTGTAATTATTTTCTACTTTTGCTTTTTGTTAAGTTAAAGGAATTCCATTTAGATTAGTTAAGCGCAACATTAAATAAGTGACACTAAAAATAAAGGAGCCATTAAGATCAGGAGAAAATTATAATATTGTTAGTAGTTACAAATAGAAATAAAAAGTGAGTTCACATGTTCTTTTCATAACTATTTACAAAAACACGAAGATAATTTGTAAGGATTATAATTTTATTACTCGCCGTGTATAAAATATATAGTGATTAATAACAAACATAATGTAGATTAGATAACAAATTAGCCAAAGAATTACAAAAATTGACGTAGCTCTACGGCAACGAAAAAGGATTAAAATCTGCGGATTGGCAAAAATATAACGAGTAACTCATTGAATCAAGCAAATCAATTCAATTGTTTATAACTGGACTATTCATGAAATTAAATTCTTCTTGGTGTACAAAAATAAATAAATAAAAATAAATAAACAAAATACTTAAAAATAAAAATATAATATAGCGAAAACTCGATGTAATTAGATTTACAGTTAATAATTTTCGACAATTAGATTTTCGAATATTAATAAATTATAAAATGATTTTTTAACAATAAAGCACTTTTAAACGGTAATATTTATATAAATATTTCTGAAAGTTCCTCCATTCCAGTCAAATTTATAAAGGGGCTATCGAACACAATCAAGCAATTTCTTGATCGGCAAGAACTACAAATAAAGAAAAACAAAAAAATGTTCATAAAGGGAAATTAGTCCATAACAAATGATTTTTTTTTTTTTGTTAATTAATCTCCAACTTCAATTGCAAGCTACAATAGGATCAATTGATTGAATACTCTCGTTAGTTCTATCACAATTCTTGTCTTGATTGTCAAACCTTTCTCCGAGCTTTTTATTTGACAAAGGGTTTAGATCATTTTGCTCAGAGTTTAGTTTATGGTCATCGTTCGGATTTGTCTGCTTTACTCGAAGCAAACGTTCTTGGACACTTCTTTTTGCGAACTCTGGCTTATGAGATAAGTCCACGGGTACTACTCCATTAGCACTTGATATTGGTAGTTCATCGATTAAAGGAGCTACAATATCAGCACCGATACCATTCTGAGGGGGGATATATTTCGGATTTTTCGGCTTCCGTTTTTTTATAACTGGACTTGCGGGACAAGTAACAGTATTAGGAGCTGCTGTTGTTATCACCTGCTGAACTATATTTGTTGAAACGGGAGTTTTATATCCAATAATTTTTTGAATATTAACATTAACGCTTGGATTATGAGATTTATGTTGGGTGTTATGATTTAAGCTTTGAGAAAAAATTTTATGTTGAATATTTGAATTTTTATTATGATCCTTGTTATGGAGTTTAGGTGAGATAGGCACTTCAAAAGTTGGTATCTCTTTCTCGACCGCCTGAACTGAAAATTGTGTCTTTGAAACGTTCCTTAGCCCCACACGACCCGTTCCAATAACTGGAGCAGATGTTACTAAAATGAAATGAGATGTTAGAATGAAGTTGCATTTAAAAAAAAACTAAAACATACATTTGACACTTTTCACTTCTCCTGTTTGGGAAACTGAAACAGTTATGTTGCCACGCCTTTCAATCAAGCAGTCACCCGTATTCAATTTGTTTCCAGAATAAAGAGAATTCTGTTTTAAAGAATGAGTTGGACTCATTTTCGTGACCACATCATCACCTAAAGCAGCTCTCTCTGATCGAAGTAACGCTTCATTTTCGGAATTTATTTTATCACTATCCCATTCCCGTCTCCACTTGCCTTCACCATTCTTTTGGCGATTAATTCGAGCTTCATCAATTTTTTCCCTTTCGGAACGCCATTGCTCGTATTCAGGGTGACAGTTTTGTTTTTGATATTTTGAATTATGAATTTTCCCACCTCTGCCACGAAAACTATTATTATTTAACCCGTTTCGTTTATTCAAATCTTTATTTTTGTTATTTTGACGAAAATCTTTTTTTTCATTCTTATTTTCATTCTTAGCAATTAATATACCATCACGCTCGGCATCTGCCAAGAAATTATAAGCAGGATCTGGCGGGGGGCCTTCACCATCAGGAAACTTTTTGAAATCGCGCCTTGATTTAATTTCCTCCTGCGTTTTATGTTTAATCTCCTCTAGTTTTTCTGGCTGTACATCATAAGTAAAATCGATTTTATCATACTTATGTCCCTTTGGCCAGTATTCATCGTTTGGAGACTTGGTTTCTACCATTGCATTATCTTTGAGGGCCATTAATCTATCCTCTTCAGCTTCACGATATTTTTTTTCAATTTCCTCATTACGCTTTTTAATTCTTTCGATCCTTTCGTCGAGGTTTTCCTTTGTTACGGCTGCCATTGCTTACAGAAATAGTACAAGAACTGCAACACAATCTGAAATTATGGAAATATTACTAAACAATAATTAATAAATTTTTCTAGTTTGAGATATACATTTATGATGACGACCAAGCTCCAACACGTATATATAAATATTGTATTGTCCGTTTAATTAAGAAAAGTTTAAATTTATGTGCTTTTAATTACATAAAGTAATTTTGTCAGCCCCAAGGAGCTGATTGTAGAATGCTAAAGCCCTATGAAACTGAAAAGGAAAGACATTAAGATTTCTAGTATCCTGCCAGTATGTGTGATTTCACATAAGTTAGATTATTGTTGACAGAATCATTGTGGTGGTGAGATCGGGGCCCAAATCATATAACTCGATACTTGAGATACGTCCGATCGAAATATAAAAACAATATCTTTAGCTCGATAACAAAATTTTTCTTCACATAAAACGATGTGACGACTATAATTTTTATTGTATTGAAACTTCTATATACAAGCAATAATTTAAAAATAAACTCAGTTGTGCGAGAGTTTAAATGTTTTGTTTTTGATATTTAAAATAGATATATAAATTTTTATTTAGTGTGGAAAATGTGAGTAGTGATATAAACTAAATGAACGTTTGCAGAAATTTTTTTTAAAAGACACATCAAATCTTCCTGTGGCCCTGTTGCCCGAAATTCTTCAAGCAATCTACTTACGATTGATTTATTAATTCCATTTTTGTTTTTTATATTTCGTAGGTGCCTTTAACCAATTAGCAAAACCTGACCAATTACTTACGAACGGTACCAAGATAAACTAATTTGTTTAATTCCAAATGCAGATGTTATGGTAGCAGTTGGTAGTGAGTACTATTGGACGTGATGTCCAGTATGTCATCATGGGCTGACAGCTCATTTCGTGGAGAGCATTGGAGTGCAGGCGGCACGCTAGCACCTTGGTTTTTGCGGGGGAGTTAGTGGGGTGGGTAACCCAAATTCTGTCGCTGCCACGAACCATAATTAAAAAAAAATCGTCCCTTCAACAAAACAAAGCACTTCATCACGGTATTTTATTGTTTATTACCGAATATGAGAAGAGGAAGCCATTAGCCAGATCCCAATGTAAAGGGGTGAAGCTAAGACTAGCAGTCATCAAATAAAACTCTCGAACTCTAATAAGACTGATGAATGAATGACTTGTTTAATGAATTATTCCTAGCTTATTTATACACAAGTAAATTTGCTAGTCTAATCTTAATTACGATTTGTACACATGCCCGTGATTTGGGGCTTGTTATATAAAATTACTTGCTTGCACTTATGTGCTTAACATTTGTTTTGATGTGATGCAACTCGCGTGACCCGTCTTAAGCATGTTGCAACGCATGTAAACAAATGCAGTCACCTACTGTTCGAGTGTGATTGGGTGAATGTTTTGCTTATAATGCATTAACCTTTGTGCCACATTTATTGTGATTAACTTTATTGAGAAATGATTTCAAGTGAATTGATTATTGCAATTATGCATTCTTGCGTTTTTAATTGATTTGTTAATCGTTTGTATTTTTATGCATAGTTACGTCACAACATAGATGTATCGCCTTCATTGCCGTGCCCCACCCACTCAATGACATTTGGGGCAATATTTTGCAATGCCCCAAGATGACCTGGAAAGAATGGAGAAGTGAACCAAATCAACCTTTCATTATAAGAAGGGCTCCGGGAGAGAGAGGAGAAACTAATCATTGCGTTATAATTTGGACCACTGTCCTTAGGTGCTCAAGCTAAACATTTACAACGCATGAATTTAGTACTTAATTTCACCCCCGTAGCATACTGATTTCATGCAAAAAACTATCATAATTTATAATTTTAACCATGAAATCAATGAGGCAAGAAGTGTGTTCTTACAAATGAACAAAGTTAATTCAAAAAGAAAAACAAATGGAGAGAAATCCCGGTCATGGTTCTTTGTTTACCTTTAGTACCCGTTCCGTGAATATGACGAACGAAACATGCTCCACCACGAAGGTCTCGTAGAGAGTAACGATGCTCCTGTAATTAGATTAAAAAAACCAAAAACTGGCCGGGATTTCCTTTACAGGACACCCCTAATAATGTTAGTAGTCATATAAATAATGAATATAAATTCATTCATTAGTTAAATTAACAAAAGCTGTTTAGGAAAAATTCAATCATAAAATTTCAATTATGATTTAATAAAAACTAAAAATCAAGATCTGGTCCTTATGTATTTGTGTATATATTAATTTATTAAATTCTATAGTGGATTGTTCTAAAAAAAAATTACTTAATTTTTCTCTTCTTTTAATTGTACGTTTCTGGTTTCTATCTTTAAGAATAATTTTTCTGTGTAAAATACCACTAGCAATCCCGTGATCGTTTTGATGAGGTCCTAAAATCTTAAATGTTATGTCTTATCTTAGCTTACACTGCTGCTGTTGATCTACTTCTAATTCGATGTTGCAGACGTAATTTCTAGTAAGTTGTAGACATTTTCAATAGTTCATTGTCGGCATACATGTTACGCCCCATATACGCTTTGAAGGTTACGATTTCGAACAGGATGTACCAGGTACTTATATGTGTCAGATCCCACATAACATGATAATTGTTTCAGATTTGTGTTAGCATATATGAGTCCCTTAGTTTCTACAACCTCAATATCTGATTGATCGTGTGTAATTTCCAATGCACGGAAGTTTTATAGAACAACTATAAGTTGGACTTGTGTGTTAAGCTGAGATTACGAAAATAAAAATACGATACCTTGTGATTGTTGTCTTTATATGCCTGCTTTATTGTGGTGCGGTATTAATTAATCTTTCATGCGGGCCTTTCCGCATGCACCATTTTTTCCCGCCAGTATTTCACCAATCGTTGCTTGCATCCTCTCTTTTTCTCTGGTTACTTCCTCGTCCACTCTGTTCTTTTTACTTTATTCCTAGCTTTTCCCTCTCTACTTTCAAATCAGCCATAAATTAATGAAATACTTTTCACCTTTCCTCTTGCTTTTGACAGCCTTCTTGTGTCCTGTCCCCTCCCAAAAACTCTTCTTCATTCCTCTCGGATTTTCGCCAGAGCTTACTCGTGCAGTCGTGTAACAAGTGGCAGCACATTCGCCGTGTTGGCTAGACCTAGTTGTCGCTAAAGGACAGTGTTATGGTAGTATGTAGAGCGATTTATTTGGAGATGAAGTCCAGACTGCCAGCATGAGCTGACAGATAACTCGATGGACAGCGTTGACGTGCAATGCGGTACGCTAGCTCGCCTCGACTATTGGCGGAAATTGTGGGGAGGATCCACGAAAACCTGCCGCTTCCACCAGCCATATACAAAAAATTTTTCGTGCCTAACAAAACAAAGGCCGTCGCACACATCCAATCCTGAAGGGACCTTTACACTACTTACCATTAACCATGTGAAGGCGCAGATAGTATGCCTTCAGCTGCCGTCGCCCCATCCGTCCAATCGACACGGGAGGGCAGAGTATTTCCAGTGTCCCTGTGCTGACCTGAAATGAGAGTAGTAGCAGACCTAGTCAACCTTCATATGAGAGGGCTCCGGGAGAGTGAGAGGAAAAATAAGGAATGTTTAGTGCATAATTACGTTATAATATTTATCTTTTAGAATGGGTACTTTGCTGTTGTTTCCTTAGTGATAATTGTACAGAAGGTACACACGATAATTCCCTCAAATAACACCATATCCATTGTATACTAACACTTTACTTTTCTAATTTGGATTGAGAATTAAAAGCCTGACTGCTACCATGCTCACAAATTAGGGATCTCTATTTTCAAATTATTGTATGTTAAAGGAATCGTTATTAAATACTACTCTAAGTAGTGCGACATACAATGCAGTGACCATTAAAAAAACTTCAATTATAATGTAATAATAATAATAATGGAAGCACCATTAACGTACGAGGCGAATTACGGCTATAAAATTCAATGCAACCTAATGCTTCCCTTGAGTTATACTTCTGTAAAAAGTGTCTACGACTATTTGCACTTGTCTGTTCACTACTTCGTCTTTGTATGAATTCAGATATTACATTGACGTTAAAAAATATATATCTGTTCCTCTAGAAATACATACTAAGAAAAATTGTAAATTACTAATAAGCATCACAAACTTAGCATAAATAATAATTGTTACGTTAGATATCCCTTACGGGTTTTTTTCTTTATCTTTACTAAATATATTGATATCTGCCATTTATATGGGGGTAAATATATATATCTTTATAGCTTTTCCAATACTATAATTAACCTGGCATGCTATACCACTTTCTGTCTGTCCCTTAGGAAAGTGTTTTGTTTACGCCTTCATTTCTTCTTGATCAAGATTAACTACATCATAATCTTGAATATGTGATGATCCTTTGACGGCAACATTAAAAGATTTTTCTGTAGGTATCGTATTTATTGCTGTGGCTGTAGTATTCGTTGAGATTGGTTAAAACCACCCATGGATGTACTAATTAAAACTTTTCCATGGAAAACGAATCAATCGCCCAATCCCGTCGGATAGTTGAGAAAATATCTCGTCTGCACTAAAGCTCTTCTTGACGCGTAACTGTAATTTTATTCTGTGCGTAAACTTTCAGCACTTCACTTATTTTGCAATCACAAAAATTTTGACTGATGCCGCCTTAGACCGATTATCTTCCAGCCTTTTTTTGATTTCTTCTGATTTTATCCCCTTTTATTGTCAGCCCGTTCCTTCCTCTTTTCTTCAACTTTTCCAAAAAAAACAACTCATCCTCCAGGAAGCGTTCTTCTTCTTACCATCTGTATTTTCGGGTCTCGGTTCGTATCGCTCTCCGTTCATCTCAGTGTAGCATGCTGCTACATTGTTATGGTCGTAGCGTATTGCATATAGCAATATGCTACACTGAGAAATACTGCAGCGTGTATGCCGGCAGCTGTCAAACAAAATACCCGAACGCACCCAGACCGAGAGAAGTGCGTTTCTTCGGATGTGGTGTGACATGCCGAGTGAAAAAGGAAAAAGAAGACTAAACCGTGTATTGCAAGTCATTTTGATCGAGTGCGGCAAACATTTTTATTCTCTGAAAAGTATAATATCAATTAAATATTGAAAGAGTATTCCCGGTTGGATATATCGTAATTGTTTACCAAGAAAATTTTATTATCTGTTATGGTCGAAGCGTATTGCATATAGCAATATGCTAGACGGAGAATTATTACAGCACGTATGCCGGTCGGATGCCATACCGACAGTCCGCACGCACCCTAGCTCGAAAAGAACTCGTACCGGCGAGCGGAGAAGAAGAAGACAATCGATCTGTCTTGTCAACCGTGAAATCGAAAAGGTCGCGAACGTAGTAAAGTGAACGAAATCAGCAATTTTCAACGGCATCGGCTGGAAATCTAACCCTTACCAAATAAATCTATCACCGCTACCATTACTATCAGCTAGAACAGCTCAAATCTGTTGGAGAATCTGTATTGCACAGGCAGCTGGAATTGCAGCAGCGATTGCAACTGTCGCAGCCCTGATTCGAATTACCAGCAGCAAGTCAGGGCGGAATAGATACACCAAATCACCACCACAACAAATCTCATTGTCGGCCAGTTTCTAACCTGTAAATCTGTTGCGGCTGCGAAAAATGTGCAGAAAAAGCAGTCATATTCGATTGAAACAGGTACTCCACAGAATTGGGATGCTAGATTTGACAAGATACGTGAGACTGATCAGACGAGCATAAATTTTATAAAAGACAAGGATTCGATTAAATTTCATTCAAACTCTTGGATATGGAAAAATTCAAAAGATGCCCAACATGGTGCAGTACGCAAAGTAAACTTCCAGTCAACTGTTTGGCAGATTGTGTGTGGTACGTATATACATGAAGTAAATTACAATATAAATATATAACTACAAAAAGGAAAAGGGATAATAATTGCAATTAGTGTCATTATCAATGCAATAGGTAAATACAAGAAGAACGCATTGAATAACTTAAATAAACGAGAAAAGGGTTATGGTTGATCTAAATTTTTGTCAAAAAAAAATTAAATTTTATGAATTAATTTTTAATATAGTTATTTGAAAGTTAGCCTTAGGTTGCAAATAATTTTGTTGTAGGCAGGGTATATTAATTTGCATCAATTTACGATTGGTTTTGCATTGATATCAATACACAACTGATTTTAAACCATAAGGTTTCGAACTTAATTGATAATGTCTATATAGAGTGGTGACTTAAGATTTGTGTAGGAAAAATTAGGACTGCGTGTAAAGAAGAGGGCAGGTAACATTTTTCAAACACAGGTAGGTTAGTATAAAAACAAATCATTCTAATTTCTTTAGAAAAGTTACAGGAAAAGGAATGCAACATTTCAGTTTCCTATAAGTTCGTTTTAAGCTTTGGTCAATGTAGACATTTCTTGCTCTTTATATAAAATAAGCAAACGGTCGCCACCACGTGAAAATTATTGCAATAAAAATAGAAGGAAATAAAAAGAAAAGAAAAATAATTATATATCGTATTGCTAACAGGGCAGTTGCAATCAACACTGTTAGTCATTAAGGTATTATTAGTTTTAGTTTCAGAAATCTAGATTTTATTTTATCACCCGAAGTGTGTTTAATAGAAAAATTGCATAATTTATCAAACTTTTTGAAATCGTAGAAATAAAAGTAACGATTATAGCGTAAAAATGAAGTGCTAAACGCTTTTATTTCTCCTTCCACTTTCCTGGAGCCCTCTCGCGTGAAGATTATTTAGGTTCGCTCGTTTAGTCTCTCTTTACATGTCAACTAAGGACTCTGAAAAATCTTGCCCTCAGAGTCAGATTGGTGATTGGGGCAGGCAAGGAAGGCAGAATGTGTGCCGGCGTTTAGTTTGTAGGCACGATTTTTTTTTTATTATGGCTGACGGCAGCGGCAGGTTTTTCGTGGAACCTCCCCACACTCTCCGCCAATGAGCCGAGGCGAGCTAGCGTACGGCCCTGAAGTCAACGCTGTCCGTCGAGTGATCTGTCAGCTCATGCTGGCAGTCTGGACTTTACGTCCAAAGCAATCACTCTTCCTAGTTCCATAACATATCCCACAGAAGTAAGTAGTGTTTATATATATGACGTGTAAAACATATTGCGAGTGTCAATTGATAAAGATTTTTTTGTAGTCACTCAATAAAATCCCGAAAAATCCAAAAGAACACAAAAGATCGACAAGAAAAACTGTGGACTTTTAATCCAGGTGAGGATGATAATAATAAATCTTTTCCCATTGAAATTGTATGAAAACAAAAAAAAAAATTTATCCGGCAGAATTACCAAAAATTAATATGAACACATTTTAATCCAGGAACTTAATTCCAGTTGTGAAAGAAAAACAAAAAAAAAAAGCTTCTTCAGTATTAACTGAAGAAGCTCACCAATGGATAGTTTGCGGCATAAATTATACTCTATTTGAGGCCTTCCAGACCACATTAATGACACAGTACCCAGCAAGCACATGTGGCACTGGCGATACCAGTTCGCGCGGAAATTTGGCCATCAGGCTTGGTTAAGTACATAGCCTATCACCAGGTATATATCCATTAATTATTGGTGCACGGACACAAACGACTCGTAGAGATTCACGAGTTATTTCATATTGATTTTATGTAATTTTAAATAACGCGATAAACTGTGTATGACAATTTTAATCGTCATGTCGGTGTCATACTATCAATTGCACAATCCAGTCTCAGACTTTGTCTCACCCGGAAATTTTGATATCGTAGTTCTTTCATAAATTTTGATATCGTAGATCTTTCATAAATTTTGATATCGTAGTTCTTTCATAAATTTTGATATCGTAGTTCTTTCATAAATTTTGATATCGTAGTTCTTTCATACGTTTGATATCGTAGTTCTTTCATAAGTTTGATATTGTAGTTTTTTCATAAGTTAACTTTATCTATACTAAATTATAGGCGCTATTGAATTTTATTTTTGGCAAAATTGATTACGACAGGGTATAACATTCACTATATTACATATTTTCTTTACATTTTATATATATATTATATGATTTTGGCAAAATTAATTGCAACTGAATGCAACCCTCATTATATTATATACTTTCCTTACATTTATGTACTACTTAGTCAAGTCAGGTAGTTTATTCCGAAATACATATCTCCACTTATGAAACTATGCTCACTAATCACAAACCTTAACCATCTAGTTATACTCCTTACATTCCTTCCTTTATTCACGTATAACATATAACATATACATATCTATATACGCATTTTAATCCTAGATTGCTTACCGTTGAGGCCTCACGATATTAAAGATCTGTTTAATGCTATGCATTTTCTTTGGTAATCCTTAAGTTAACCCCTGTCCTTATTTCTGTGCATATCACTTAGTTGTACTGTATCCTAATATATATCCTCTTATACATATGCTTAATCTTTTAGTTTTATAGTTTAAATACCTCTCTTGTCCTCTAGGATATTAATTACTCCTACACGGAAAGAAATATAGCTTCGAAATTATATGAAACTGCTTATAATTTATATAAACTTGCAATTGAGAGATCTCCAAATAGAAATTGTTGCAATTCATGTAATTCATAGTCAAGGAAATGGCGAAAACATTGTACAGGAACCAATATTTTTTTTTTTGAATTAACATTATCGCTTTAGGCTTTGATAGAGCACAGGTATATAATTTCGTATAACAAAACAGTACATAATTTCATACAAGGAAGGTATCCGATTTCATATACTTGAAGTATAGGGGTCATGTAATTTATATTTAATGAACAAAAAGAAAGAACTGTTGTATGAATTAAGACTGTCAGTGCATATAGTTTTAGGTATGAAAAGTATATGATTTGATATACTTCCAGGATATTATAATAACACTTAAGGCCTCTATGTTTAGTTCGACAAGTTGAGCACAACGAAGATGTCATTAGAGAGAATAAGGAATAAATTTATAACGTATTTAAATGCTCGGATTCTAGTTTTTATTTCCTCCTTCACTGTCCTGGAGCCCTCTCGCATGAAGGTCGTCTAGGGTTACTAGTCTCTCTTTGCAGGTCAACAAGGGACTCTGAAAACATCTGCCCTCAGAGTCAGATGGGTGGCTGGGGCACGCACAGAAGGTAAACCATCTGCGCCTTCGCTGATGGATATGGGTAAGTGACGTAAGGGTTCCTTCAGGACCCAATGTGTGCCGGCTTTTAGTTAATAGGCACGAAAAATTTTTTTGATTATGGCAGACGGCAGCGGCAGGTTTTTCGTGGAACCTCCCCACACTCTCCGCCAATAGCTGAGGCTCAACGCTGTCCGTCGAGTGATCTGTCAGCTCATGCTGGCAATGACTTTCCCTGCAAATCCTCAAGCACGTAGAGAGAGTTTCCTTTTTTAGACTTTATTCGACACTTTAAAAATTTACATCCCAATTTTGCGCTGAGCTGCTGTTGAAAATTGTTCAACATAAAATTCCGCCGATACACTTCTAGACCCATTCTATAGTTGACAGGTTTAGCTTGAACGTTATAAGATTTGCATCTTGTTCGAATGCATAAGTTTTCCTGCGCTCACGCATGGATTAACCTCAATTTGTTACCTGCATCTACTGTCAAAGGCTCAGAGTTCCTAGCCTCTTGAGGATGGAATTTAAGCTCGCGTGTTCGATAATCTGCTGACCGAACAGTACCCTGTACGGTGAGAAGCCAGTTGCTTGATGGATAGAACTCCTGAGGGAGCTAGCAATATGGCTCAGCTTCTTATCGCACCGATTATGTTCATTCCTGATTTAGGCCTTAACCCCTGACAATAAGGACCTGTTTTTTCGCTCTGATGCATTAGCCTGCGGCGAATAAACTACCGATCGCACGTTCTTAACGCCATACTTATCCAGCAGTCTGGCAAATTGAGCTGAGCAAAACTCGACTCCATTGTCAAAGACTATCTTTTCCGGAGCTCCGAACATGTAAAAGACTTCAGTCTCGATAAACTGACAGATGATTAAAGTAGAACTGAATTGGAGACATAATTACAACAAGTTAATTTCCCATTCAACTCAACGCCAACATTCCGAACGGAAGTAACATAAGGAATGGTGGTGTTATTAATCATGACCGCCGGTACCTCTTCTAGATCGTAGCTCCCTGTATATATAGGCATACTGGTCGACTTTTTTGGGTTAAGTATTAGATGGTAGACTCCACCTGAAAATCATAAGTCATATAAATAAAATCGTGGTCGACAGCTTCGATGTCGGCAGTTCAGAAAAGGTCTAGTTGAGATGGATTTTGAGTATTAAAATCCAAATCATATCCAAAGTTTGCAGAATAAAGGGTTTTCCAATAAGAGGTGTTATTTTGATATTCAAAGAAAAATGCCATTTTTTTAGATAAATGATCGGATCTTTATTTCATTATAAAGAGGAAGGTATGCCGTTAATAATGTAAAATAATATCAGCCAAATGACCACCACGACCACGCCTACAGGACCATATCCTTTTCATGAAATTTTCCATAACCAAATCGCAAAGTGGCTGCCCTATGTCCTCGATAGCCTCACGAATTCCATCTTTGAGGTCTTGAATCGACGCTGGGCTGTTGGCGTAGACCTTCTCTTTCACGTGGCCCCAAAGGAAGAAGTCGCAAGGTGTTAAGTCACAAGATCTCGGTGGCCAATTGTGATCACCTCTTCGAGAGATAACACGGTCCGGAAACTTTTCCCGTAAAAGATCAATGGTCGTTGCTTGTATAGCACGTAGCGCCGTCTTGTTGAAAGTAAACGTTGTCCAGATCAATACCATCCAATTCCGGCCATAAAAAATCATTAATCATCTGTCGATAGCGCAATCCATTCACCGTAACTGTTGCTCCAGCCTCATTTTCGAAAAAGTAAGGTCCAATGACCCCGCGGGACCATAAACCGCATCAAACAGTCACACGTTGAGGATAGGGAGGCTTTTCAAGAATAACTCTTGGGTTTTCCGAGCCCCAGATGCGACAATTTTGCTTGTTGACGAAGCCATCGAGGTGGAAATGGGCGTCATCACTCAAGATGAGTTTTCGATGAAATTCCGGATCATTTTCATGCATTTCAAGGACCCAATCAGCAAAGACTCGACGTTGTTGATGATCGGCCGGCTTGAGTTCTTGTGTTAACTTTATAAGCCTTAAGACCCAAATCTTTATGCAAAATACGGTGTAATGACGTTTGTGAAATGGCTAATTCCAAAGAACGACGAGGAATGGACAAACCTGGGTATTCTTCAACACTTTCGGCTACAGCAGCAATATTCTCGGCTGTTCTTGAGCGACTTGCACGGGTTTTATTCTTCCCATCACTAACTCGTCCCGACAGCTCGAATTTTTCTACCAATTTCTGTATTACGGTCCGACAAGGTGCTTCACGACGACCCAAAAATGTTCGAGTTTTACGAACCGTCTCTGCCACATTTTCACCATTTTTATAGTGAATTTTAATAAAAAACCCTTTATATTTCAAACTACGCGTGGAACGTTGGTCGCATTGGACATCAACATTAAAATCGCCGCCAACAATAATGTTGTTGCATTGTGCCGATAAATCAGCTATGGTGTTTTGAAATTTTGAAGCAACATCTTCATCAAAGCAATTAGGTGAACAATAGACAGCTGCTGGCGCGCATTTTTGTCCATTTGAGTTGATCTCTACGCACAGAAACTCAAGTTCGTCTCCAAGATCAGAGCTGATGATAAACTTGGCTTCAAACAATCTTTCACGTAAATAGCCACACCATCACCCCTCCTAACTACGCGGTCACAACGAAAAATATTATATCCAAGTAAAAATATAGAACGAGAGCTGAAATTCTCATTCAACCACGACTCAGAGACCAAGACAGCATCGATTTTGGATCCCACGAAGATTTCCTGTAATATATCTACCTTATTTCTGAGACTTCTTGCATTGAGGTGGCAGATATTAAGCCTACTATTTTGAGCACCGATCTCACCCTGAGCAAGGGCGACATATTAAACTGAGATGATATATGCGTTTAAAATTACACCGGCGCATCCGACAGGCAAAACAATCTCCACCTCACACCCCACGGCAAGCAACATATTGGACGCAACGATACACACAACACTCGATTTCCCAATTCCCAAAAGATAATTTACCGATTTATACAATAAACCGTGAAATTTAAAAAATGTAAGATAAAGATTACAAAATAGAATTGAAGACTGAGGTAATCCACTTAGCTGATAAGAATACTTAATGAAAGGTAATTCAAAATAATGTATTATAAGAGAAAGAAGAAATAGAGAAAAAGAAAAGAAAAACTGATGATATTTCATGACAAAAACAAATTACTAATTACCCTTGCAATTTCACTACATCAACGCTCCTACAATATCATGTAGTGGAATTTGATGCTACAGAGTCCAATTGATTGTGGCTGGATATTTTAACTGCTGCATCCTCCTGCGTTAGCTTAAGGTAAACCAGACCATCTCGGGTAAAAACCGTATACGACCTTCCTAAGCGTCGCTCGAGAGCCGATCGAAATATTGCATTATTTGCAGGCGTAAGACTCTCCATAATATATATAGTCCCATCAGAAACAAAGCCACAATTGATTTGATTCCCGGCGCAACATCTCACTCTAACCTCAGACCGCGATTGTTCCAGGGTGTGCCTCCAAGGCGTCGTCGAAGTAGTGACATGCTGACAGCCGAATACGGGAATGGATTCCAACAGGTATATCACCCACCATTGACGGGGCAATAGGAGGGCTTCGCGATATCCTATAGTTTACCAGTGAAGCTGGCTGGATGCCTTCTTAGGGCTACCAGGAATAAACGTGACAATAGATACACGACGTTTCCAGACTGATGATCACTGCCGGATGTCTTTGGCGTGATAGACTCCTAACAGTTTCCCTTGCAGATCTTCAAGCTCGTATAGGGAGTTTCCTTTCTTGGCTCTGACCCGACACTTGACAAATTTTCGCCCCAGTTTAGCACTAGTCTGTTTCTCCCTGACAATAGAGATCTGTTTACTCGCTCTGAGGCGTTTGCTTGCGGCGAGTAAACTGCCGTTCGCAAGTGCTTTACCCCATACTTGTCCAGCAATCTGGTAAACTGAGTCGAGCAAAACTGGACTCCATTGTCAGAGACGATCGTTTCCGGGACGCCGAACACGTGGAACACTTCCGTCTTGGCACACATTGAGTGTAGATGCTTTTCTCATCGGTTTGAGGATCGGAAATTTTGAAAAGTGGTCAAGAACTATCAGAATGCAGACGTTTCCTTTCACTGACCGAGGATATGGACCCAGAAAATCGATATACAGATTTTGCCATGGTCGTTCTGTCACAGACTGGACCTTCATAGGTGGTCTATGAATGGTATTGGGAGCCTTCGTTTCCTTACACACGTCACAGGCGCCTACGTAGTTTCTGACATCAACTGTCATTCGTGGTCAGTACAAGTGTCTTCGCAGACGTTCCAGTGTTTTCCCTATACCTCCGTGTGAAGCCAGTGGCGGAGCATGAGCCCTTGAAATGACGTCGGTAACAAGCCCTCGTGGAATCCAAAGCTTATAAGCCTCTTCCTCCTGAATCGGATCGCCTGTTCTCGGAACAGTCCGAATGTAAACGAAGCCATCCCTGACGCAAAAATCTGGTAGTTTACCAGAAGTCGTTTTAACCTTATGCCTCAGTTCCTCATATTCCAACGAGTTGAAATATGGCGAACTAAGGTCAACTTCCGGGCCAGGATCTTCGTTTGTGGACAGGCCATCACAATGGATGCGTGACAGCGCATCAGGGACGATGTTCAGGCTTCCTTTTCTGTGCTCAATAGTGAAATCGAAGCCCTGAAGCTTCAAACTCCACCGCGCAAGTCTACCGCTGAGGTCCTTTTGAGACATCAGCCATTTGAAGCTCGCATGATCAGTCACTATCTTAAACAGCATGAGTTCTATGAAGGGCCGGAACTTCTGTACGCTCAAGATTGCAGCTAAGCATTCTTGCTCTGTGACGGTGTAATTTCTTTGTGCTGAGTTCAACTTTTTCGAGACGTAGGCTATTGGCTTCTCGTGGCCCTCGTCATCTAGTTGAATCAGCACTCCGCCAATACCTTGTTGGATCGCATCGCACTGTATAACGAATGGTTTGGTGAAGTCTGGACTCACTAACAACGGAGCAGAAGTAAGTTTTTGCTTTAAAAGATCAAGAGACGTCTGGGCTTCAAGTGTCCATTTGAACTGACTAGGGTTTTCAAGGTGTCTGTAATGGAGGCAGTTAAGTCAGCATAGTTCGGGATGAACCGTCTATACCATCCCGCCGTACCTAGTAGGCGTCGGACCTGCCGAACAGTTTTAGGTGACGGATAGTCAACTATAACTGAAATTTTGTCAGGGTCAGTTCTCACACCTCCCTTTCCGACAATAAAACCTAAGTATTTGGTACAAAACGTGCTCTTCTCGACGTTGATAGTGAGGCCAGCTTTCCTCAAACAATCCGCTACACGGGATAGTAACGTGAGATGCGAGTCAAAGTCTGATGACAGAATTAACAAATCGTCTAGATAGACGAGAACGTTCTCACGAAGATCGAAAGGAATGACTTTATCCATGAGGCGGCACATCGTTTGTGGAGCGTTGCATAGGCCGAATGGCATCACCGTGTACTGATAGAGAGGATGACCCTGCACTGTAAAAGCGGTCTTCTCTCTGGAATCAGTGTCTAGTGGGATCTGTCAGAATGCGTCTTTCAGGTCCAGGCTCGTCATGTAGTTTGCCGGAGGAAGTCGACTCAGAAGTGCGTCTATCTGCGGTAGCGGATAGGCATCCTTCTTCTTAACAGAGTTGACCTTCCTGGCGTCAAAACAAAGCCAAACCTTTCCAGGCTTCCTTACCAGAACAACTGGAGAGCTCCAAGGACTCTGGCTCTCTTCTATCACACCCAGTGATAGCATTCGCTCTAATTCGGCATCCATCAAACTTTGTACTGCCGGTGAAATCGGATAAAGCCTCTGTTTTATCGGGGTCGCGTCATTCGTTTCAATCTTGTGAGTGACCACCGATGTTTTTCCCAGGCCTAAGGAGGCGAAAGAGGGGAAAAGCTGTTTGGTGGCTTCTAAGCGTTGTTGATCGAGACTAGAAAGAATATGGCAGTCGGTGTCAGAGATAGCTATTACACTTGGATTCACTTCTGCGACTATACCCAGGACATCTGGAGCCAACCCAAATAGACGCCAGAAGTCTATTCCCAGATATAGTGCCTGTGTCAGCCCAGGAACCACGTAAAAACGTACGTTTTGGGTCTTATCACGGAAAGTGACATCCAAGTCCACATGACCATGCACAGTCGTCATGGCACCATTTGCTACTTGGACCTGTGTCCGATACTTCTTCCATTCGACATCTGCTTCTGCAAGCTTCTCTAGAGCTTCCTGACCTAGAATACTGACAGTGGCACCACTATCAAGTAGTCCAGGCTTTACTTCGGCGTACGGTCGAATGTCGTCTGGCATCGACACGGAAATCTGTGCCAGTTTTTTTCTCTCTAGTCTCATCCGTCGGCAGTATTCCCGCCAACGAACGGTAGATCTTTTCTTTTTCGGTCTCATATCCAAGTCAGGAAACATTATTTCGGCTAACTCCGCTACTGAGGAGAAGATTCGGTCTCTTGCTGCATTGTATTTCTGCAGACGCGTATCATACGGCGTCAGCGGATGTAAAACAGGCTCACGCCCACTCGTCATACCAGAGCTTGGTGGCCGTTTTAATATAGAAATGCCATGAGGCCAAACCTCCTGCTCAATAACTTTGTCAGCTAAAGGTACTGTAGGTGTTATCGGGACATCGAAAATTGAAGGCTCTTCCAAAGAACTGTCTAATAATGTCATGGGCTCCCCAGAAGTGGAAATGGGAGCTTGAAGATCTGCGGAGAAGTCTATCAAGCTCTCCGTCTCTATCCTTGGAGTGTTCGTACTATCAGGTGTTTTACGGATATCATCAGAATCACTGAATGATATCAGGGGACATTTCAATGATTCGTCATTGTGGTCTTCTAATGGAGCGGACCTTCCTCCTTGTTTGAGGCTTGAACTGGAGGGTTCGGTGCAGTTGCTGCTTGTGACATTGACGCTGGTCGGAAAGAGGTGGTGGTATTCCCGACCCGTCTACAATAGCGACAATCAGGCTTGAAAACGTTTTTGCGTCCGCATCCATAGCAGAACACAACTTGTCTCTCTTGCCTGCAGTCTTGATAAAAGTGACCGGACTGGTCACAATTCCAGCATACAATAGTGTATTTGACCGAAATGCTCGACACGTCACCTAGGCTGTTATCACTGCCTGTTGCTACTGCCAGTTCAGGGTCCAAGGTCTTGTTATGATGACACCGCAGTTATCGCAATGTCACCATAATTCACGTGGCACTCCACGAAAATTCCTAATTTCATGCACTCATTTACATGAGCGCATCAAATAAATTATTATTGCATCAAATTTCTTTTCAAAAATGCTTTGTAAAATTTCAACGAGCTCAAGTGCCTAGTAATATTTTCTTGCAACGTTCTTGCAAACGTCAACATAAATTTCTTATTTCTATTGACCGAGCTCGTCTTCACTTATGTATACACGAGCTCGGCATCATATTTCTTGAGCATATACAAGTGCCTTTTTTTTAGCTGATAACGCGAGCGTCTGAGAGGCCACCTTTTTAAAATCAAATCGAATAAAGTGGAGTTGGAAATATATTCTTGCACGAGTCGGTTCGCGTATACTTTTTGTCCGGAATATTAAAATTTGTAAACGGATAGTAATTAGGATTTGTTCCAAAAAGAAAGGAAAACTGTAAACAAAATAATCAATAATTATTAAACGAATTAATTATAACGAAAGCGAAATCGGAATAAAAAATAATAGAAGTGAAAGTGATTTTTCCTTTTCTCTTGAAATATATACATATATTTCTTTCCAGAACCAACTCCTCCTGACTGGCTCTTCTCCTGACGGAAAGCACGGCCAGCAGGATTACAACACTGGTGGCAGCGGTGCTGATGGTGATAGAATTTGGGATTCCAAATTATCATCATCCATTGGACCAACTCCAACTTATTCCGAACCGACGACTACACTTAGCTACAAAATTTGGATAAACCAAACAAATTCTTCGGGACTTAATTACTACATCAGCGGACGACAGCTGACATATTTTTCTTCAATAATCAGTTTCTTTTGGGCTCATTGTTTCATCAGCAGTCTAAAAGGAAAAAAATCATCTAAAAAGACTTGCGTTAATCTGCTGTATATACTCAACCAGTATAAAAGGAAAAGATCATCAAACCAGCCTTGCATTAACCTGCTGTATATATTTAAACGTAAGTAGATTTTACGTCTGAAATCTTCTATTGTAATAACTGTTTTAAATAAATAGATATTCGAACAAATTTTAAGTGAAAAAAATATATATAATTAAATTAGTAAGAAGTGTTTGATATATCCTGCTGAGAAGGAATTTGTTTTTAAATAAATAGATATTCGATAAATTTTTTAAGTGAGAAAATATATAATTATTAAGAAGTGTTTAATTCACATTCAGAACGATTCTGCTCTTTAATTTTAAATGAAAAAAAAATACGTAATTGATACAAATATAGTTAGCAAGAAGTACTCCTGAGAAGAATTCTCGTTCGTTATTTATATCACTAAAGTGAGTGAAAATTATTTTTTTCTCCTGCTCATTGTTTTTTAAACAATTCAATCTTGAAAGTTTCTGCTTGTTTGACGGTTTCGAAAAAAAAAAATCTCTTATAAAAAAAAACAAAACTAATCCCTTTTATCATGAAAAGCGAATAAGTGATGAATATGAATGTGTCGTAATCGTAACGAAATTTGTTCTGATTTGAATCATTTTCCTTGTCTGTCTCTCTCTGCGTTCTTTTATCTGAAATTTTGTTGAAATAACAATTGGAAGTGCTGCAAAACTCAGAAGAGTTAATTAATAAGCGAAATCCCTTGATATTTCCAAATATTGTGTTCCACTTTCATTCCTTTTAATTATTTACATCGCACGACATGGTTATTAGTGCTTGATTGGTAAACGTATAGTCGGCTTTCAAGTTTAGTTAGTCTTTGCGAACGGTACGACAAAACTTGTGATTGATTTGATCGCATTTATCTTAATCAGTGCCGGTGGCCTTACTTTATTTTAATTAGTGAAACGATCGTTGATCTAATTCGTGTACAAAATTATCACTCGTAGTCGAGCTGGTGTACTTGAGCTTTTCCGAGAGTTACCTTTTGACCTCTCAACGGAAATGCCAGACAACGACAATCCCCAACAGCCTCTCAATAATGGCGTATCTCAAGCTGAGATTAGCCTTATTGATGTATATAGGTTGGTGCCAGAATTTGACGGGTCCTCACAGGATTTGGATAAGTTCCTTGCCTGTGGTAATTTGTTATTTTCTTCCACTCAGACAGCCCCTCAGCAGCAACTCTTTCTGGACATCGTTAAAACCAAACTGAGAGGACCAGCCTTTGAAGTTGTCCAGTACACATCCTATACAAGCTGGAATAGTTTAGCTCAAGATTTAAAATCCCATTTTAAAGAAGAAAGGTCCATTAAACAGAACGGTAGAGAAAGTATTAGAGAGTTTGGAGATAGAGTACTGTTAGCTCTATCCTCTTTGAACTCTGCTACTTATTCCGAAGTAACCGACGTAAACGTGCGAGAGTTTTTCTCAAGAAAACTTTAACTCAGCTCCCCCTCAATCAGGAGGTCACCGTACACCATCCAACAGCAATAACGCTCTACACAAATTACACTATGTACCCACGAGAGTAAGTAACGCACCTAAAAAGGGTCAGAAAAATAGATTAAATGGTAGACTAGACAACTCATCGTCGGGAAACGGGAACAGCCGGGAGGAAGAAATCGGCGCTCCTTCTCGAATCTCACACACAGCCGAAGTCTACCGTACACAAGATGCGTAGAAGATAAAATTATAACAAAAACAACAATTTCACTTTTGAAATCTGAAGCTAATGCTTGTGTACGAATAGCTTTTACACCATCCTCACAAAAATACTCTACTTTCCTAATAGACACTGGAGCAGACGTTAGCCTGCTGAAGTCTCAAACTCTTCACGAAAACAAGGTTCACAAACTTACAAACTCTATCTCCACAATATCTGGTGAACCTATAACAACACTAGGAACAATACTTGCTACCCTAGATTTATCTAGCAATAATACACCTCTCGAATTGAAACACAATTTTTATATTTTGAATCCAGATATAAGTCTTAGATACGATGGAATAATCGGTAACGATTTTTTGCGAAAATATAACGCGATAATAGATTACGATCAAGATATTCTAGTAATTGAAACTAATCCTATTAAAGATTCCGCCAGTCAAACATATCAAGAATCAAAGCAAAAACTTTTAAATTGCCACATTGACAATCTCAGGTCTGGAAATACAGTGCAAGTAAATGATGAAATTGAAACATTCTCAGAAACTGGAAATCTGAATCAAATACAGCTACCTGCACGGTGTGAAAAAGTAGTAAGCATTCCGTTCCAACATCCAAATCAGGTGGTAATACATAAAAAAGAAATCTCTCCGGGAGTATATGTACCTGAAACCTTAGTTCAACCTAATAACCAGAGAGTAAGCCTTATATTTTTAAACTCGAACGACTCCGATATTGTCCTGAACACTGCAAACTTGGACCTAGAGTGGGATTGTTTAGAGCAATATGACATACTAAAACCCAACACTGATAAAGTTCCCGTTAAATATAGATTAAAAAGATTGGAAAAACTTATAAATTTGAACCACTGTAATAGGGAAGAAAAGCAAACTATTACAGACATATATAAACATTATAATGACCTTTTTTATCTCGAAGGAGACTATCTTTCACACACTGATGCTTTTGAGCATAACATTCTAACAGAAGTCAATAAGCCTCCTATTTATATCAGACCCTACCGACTGCCTGAAGCGCATAGGGATGAAATATACAAGCAAGTGAATGAAATGCTGAGTAATAATGTCATTAGACCAAGTGTGAGTCCCTGGAACTCACCGCTGCTCCTCGTGCCAAAGAAAGAAGATTCAACCGGTAATAAGCGATGGAGAGTGGTGGTGGACTTTCGCAAACTTAATGAATTAACTATTGGAGATGCATATCCGCTACCCAATATATCTGACATATTGGATCAGTTGGGCAAATCCAAGTACTTCAGCACTCTTGATCTTGCCAACGGGTTTCATCAAATCCTTGTAAGCGAAGGTGATCGAGAAAAAACTGCATTCAGCACCTCATTCGGGCATTATGAATACAACAGAATGCCCTTTGGATTGAGAAATGCACCCGCAACGTTCCAACGTTTAATGAACAACGTGTTAATGGGATTGCAGGGAAGCAAGTGCTTTGTGTACGTTGACGACATCGTAATTTATGGTCATAGCCTCGATGATCATAACTCGAAGTTAGTAGATGTTTTAAATCGCCTGAGAAAACATAATCTTAAACTTCAACCAGAGAAATGTAAATTCGTAAAAAGGGAACTAATGTACCTAGGTCACATAATCTCTGAAAAAGGTCTAAGTCCTGATCCAGGTAAAATAAGTGTTGTGAAAACTTTTCCTACTCCAAAAAAATGTAAAGAAGTGTAATCATTTTTGGGATTTGCAGGGTACTACCGTCGTTTTATTGAAAATTTTGCAGACATCGCAAAACCTCTCACAAAACTCTTAAAGAAAAATGTAATTTTCAAGTGGGATGGATTATGTGATGACTCCTTTAGAACTCTTAAATCAAAATTAATAAATTCTCCTATCTTGGCGTACCCAGATTTTCAGAAAGAATTTCTCGTTACTACCGACGCAAGCAATGTTGCAATAGGCGCTGTCCTCTCGCAGGGTATAATAGGCGAAGACCGGCCCATATATTATTCAAGTCGTACACTTAACTCAGCGGAAATGAAATATACTACAACCGAAAAGGAACTTCTTGCAATAGTGTTCGCTGTGAAACAATTTAGACCGTACATTTACGAGAGAAAATTTACTATCGTCACTGACCATAAGCCACTCAAATGGTTAATGAATCTCAAGGAACCATCCTCGCGGCTCATGCGATGGAAAATCCTTCTAGAAGAGTATAATTATGTAATTGTCTACAAACCGGGGAAATATAATGCGAACGCAGATGCCCTAAGTCGAATTACTGGACAAGATAAGGGTATGGTTGACGAATCCAGTACAGTCGGAGTAGTGACACGAAGTCAAAACAGGGCAAAACCTGAGGAGCAGATGCCTATAGAAACCCCAAAATTAACAGAAGAACTTAAAATCGTCGAGAGTAGTGAGTCAATTTTCAAAGACCGAGAGCTAAAATATAAAATCTTCATTCTACCACTAGTAGATTCCTATATAGAAAACAACCTAAGGAAACTTATCGTGCCCTTCGATACAATAAAAATTAATGAGCTTAACCTCTTCTTTCACAAAGACACAGACACAAATTTCGTGATAATCAAAACCATGCTTCCATTGAGAACTATAGCCGACAAAACCAAGCTGCACGATGCTATAAAACTAATTGCAGAGTACTGCAATAAAACTCGAATAACCCTTTTCGGCCTATCGGCTCCACTTTTCGATAAATCTTCTCTTAATGAAATAAAATCGTATTTTAATGAGATCTTCAAAACATCAAATACTACAATCAAACTCTTCACAGACTCGAGAATTTATCTAAATAAGCCCACAGATATTGAAAAAATTATAACCGAATATCATATATCTCCCTTTGGAGGTCATCAGGGAATATCCCGCACAGTTAAAAGACTGAAACTGAAATATTATTGGCCCTCTATACTTAAAGATGTAAAAGATTTCATAAGAAAGTGCGAATCTTGCCAAAAAAATAAACTTCAAAGAAATCAGAAAAGATACAATACCAGAAGGAACAAGAAAGTAAAAGGTTGCTTCAAATAGAGCCTCATGATGTCCATCATTATTCCGTTACTTACATTATTATTCTTTTAATAACATTTTATACTGCCTTTAAACTTTATAAGAGACGTAAACCGACAAGCAAACAGGAAAATTCAGGAAATATTGATGATGGAAATGCAAATGTTGACAAATTAAATGAAGACTTGAGTGAAGGTCCAAATGATATTCAAAATGTAAAGCTCAAGCCATTCGTGTTAACTATAAAATAAATTAGGGTAATACATAATAATAAAACAACAGAAAATGTGAAAAAAAAAAAACAAAACAAAAAAAACCTCGTAAAGTGAAAAAAAATATGTATTTTTAATAGAGTTAATCGATTTGTTCAATAGACCTAATCTACTAGAAAAAAACCTTTTTCAATATTAATCAATTATTAATTATATGTTAAAATAAAAATGTGTAATAAAAAAAAAAAAAAAACAAATTTATTAAAACCAAAAAAAATTTATAGATTTAATCGTATAGTAATTTACTAAGTATTTACAAAAAAAAAAACTTTTTTCTTTCGTTTTTAATCATTTATTATAGGTGAAAACGTAACGAAACCTTTTATTTTGAATAATGTCACTTAAGACAAGTTAATTAATACATTTATATTCTGAATAATGTTACCTAAGGTAGGTTAATTAATCACAATAACGTTTGTATTTAGGATATTTTGCCATTATATACATAATATCCGTTTTACTCCTTTTTCTAGCTTCAAATTTTGTAAAATTATTGTAAACGTGAACCGACACAAAAACTTTTATCGAAAATTCGCTCTTCTTTCAGACTCTCGAATTTTCTTTCTCTAAGGGGGAAAGGATGTTATGATGACACCGCAGTTATCGCAATGTCACCATAATTCACGTGGCACTTCACGAAAATTCCTAATTTCATGCACTCATTTACATGAGCGCATCAAATAAATTATTATTGCATCAAATTTCTTTTCAAAAATGCTTTGTAAAATTTCAACGAGCTCAAGTGCCTAGTAATATTTTCTTGCAACGTTCTTGCAAACGTCAACATAAATTTCTTATTTCTATTGACCGAGCTCGTCTTCACTTATGTATACACGAGCTCGGCATCATATTTCTTGAGCATATACAAGTGCCTTTTTTTTAGCTGATAACGCGAGCGTCTGAGAGGCCACCTTTTTAAAATCAAATCGAATAAAGTGGAGTTGGAAATATATTCTTGCACGAGTCGGTTCGCGTATACTTTTTGTCCGGAATATTAAAATTTGTAAACGGATAGTAATTAGGATTTGTTCCAAAAAGAAAGGAAAACTGTAAACAAAATAATCAATAATTATTAAACGAATTAATTATAACGAAAGCGAAATCGGAATAAAAAATAATAGAAGTGAAAGTGATTTTTCCTTTTCTCTTGAAATATATATATTTCTTTCCAGAACCAACTCCTCCTGACTGGCTCTTCTCCTGACGGAAAGCACGGCCAGCAGGATTACAACAGTCTGAAAGTTGTCAACTTCGTGCACCCGTTGGTTCCGGTAAGGGTTCCAACTACCAGCTGTCGCAATTCGTATCTGCGTAGCTTGGATACGAGTAACAAGCGATCTCAGCTGTCCTATCGTATCGGTGGGATGCAGGCATATTTTTCCTGAATCTCAGGCAATAAGTTCGATTTGACAATCTCCAGAAACTCTTGGTCTGGCATGGCGTTCTGTAGCTGATCACGCAGTAACCCTAAATGATGGTGATACATAGCGAATAGTTCACCAGGCTTTTGCTTTCGAGACATCAGCTGTAATCGTATTTATAGATCATCCTTGGGCGCTCCCCATTCGATGGACAATCCCGTCTTGATAAGTTCCCAAGTTGGCAAAGGGTTATGCCGTAATATCGACCAGTACCAGTCCTTCGCTGGTCCTGTTAATAACGTAAGCATGTTTCTAACTAGGAGATCAAAATCCCCTTCCAGAGCGGAGTGCGTGAGCGCTTCGACTCTAAAAATGAATTCATCTACGGATAGCTCTGAGTTGTTGCCGTTATACGTGAGGTTCCATCTTCTGATAGGACTGCCTGATCGTCGCTGTCCTATATTTGCAGGATGACGAATATGTGGAGGTGGTTGAGGTGGGACAAAGTTCGGTCTGGGCTGACCAGTAGGCTGACCAAAATGTTGACCAAAAGGCTGACCAGAAGGCTGGCCAAAAGGTGATGGTGGTCTCTGAAACGATTGTCTCCTCAGATTGGGGAAATCGTTCGATGGTCTTGGATTACCCCTGGACGAAGGAGATCGTGCAAAGTCCATTGGCGGCATTGCTGCTGCTACTTGTTGTCGGATACTATTCGTTAAGTCAAAACCATTGAGGTTCTGTTCAAGACCTTCTCGTATTAGGTTTTAAATTTGTAGGCGTAGGCCTGCCATCAGCGCATCCGTAGCGGCTGAGGTGTGGTCTTGAGCTGTACGCACTGAACTATCTCGTCGAGGACTCGGGTTTACAAAAGTCCTTGAGTGCAAATCGGGCATTCCTGGTGATAGAGATCGTCGATTCTGTGGTGGTAAGTCGAAGGTTGGCAATGAATCGCGACTAGCCGACTTCGCGGGCTTCGCCTTCTTCGGTCTTTTAGGAAAGGCACCAGTGCAACCAGTGAGGTCCTGTGGCGTGAGGCGACGTCTACAGTTAGGGCAACTAGAATGTTCACCTATCCAGGTCTGTATACATGCCTCATGAAAGACATGTCCACACATGGTCATGACAGGCTTCTGTTCGGCTGACCAGCTCGTATCTGTACAGATAGTGCATGGTTCAGGCAACATAGTCACCCCGTTCGGCACAGGAGGTGGTGTCCGTACTGTAGCCATACTGAATTTAGTCGTAAGTCAAAAAAATTTATACTCCAAAGGAATACTATGCCAAAGTCGAAGGTCGAGATGATATACTACAATTCCAAAAAAAAGTTCTTCCCAAAGTTCGAAGATTAAGACTGGATACTAAAATTTCAGCAAACAAAAATTTTTTATTATCGAAAGTTCGTCTTATCAACAGTTCGGCGAGATCATCAAAAAAAATTCAAACAAAAATTCAAATCATGGAATTTCTCCTTCACTTCCCCAGGAGCTAACTCACATGAAAGGTCTTCGGATCGCTCTCCCTCCTCACAGGTCAGAAAATTTATACAGGCAAGCGACGTGAATGTGTGCATTGAAAAAATGTGGAGTTCCCACAGAAATCTGGGAAGAGTCGGGTTGGAGAAGCTAGAGACTGAAAATGGTACTAGAGATTCTTCAGGCAGGCAGTTAGCAGTATGCCAAGTCCTGATTACTGAAGGTCTCCAGCATCACTTCCATCCTCCAACAACTCCTTCCTTCCTCCTCACCTGATTGTCATGTCCAGCTAACCTTCCAACCGGGCAGAGTCATGAATCTGGTCAACTAATTAGCTGAAAGCCAAAAAGCCGTCTCACAGATTCACAACTCTGTCCAGCCAGTTGGCCAACAGAGACATGTTTCCGTGAGAGCTCACACAAAAAAATTTTGTGAGGCCACCTACCATTTCCATGGCAGGAGGCCAGCGGGAAAGATTAATTTCAAAAAAAAAAAATCAAAAACTTTCAGAAACTAGTCACCTGTTCAGACTCGAGGCTTGACCAAAGTCAAACCTAGAGTCGAACTTCAATTCAAAACTTCCAAAGACGCTACTTTACTTTAATCATTCAACAAAATCAAAATCTCAAAAACTTTACTTTACTTTCAAACGTTCAAAAACTTTCAAAACGTTAATAAAAACTTTAACTTTACTTTACTTTACAAAAAATTTACTTTGACAACAAAACAGTTAGACTCAAGTCCGCATATAACTTCGACTGATTGTGAGATTACCGAGTCAGACGATTTAGCTAACAGCCAAATGCCCATATCTACAAAGCAATCCCAGTCCTCAGCAAAAGTCATAAGTAGACCACCGAAGTCTAACTGAGGTGGCCCCACGTTGGGCGCCATTTTGTTATGGAACTAGGATGAGTGATTCGCTTGGGACGTAAAGTCCCGACTGCCAGCATGAGCTGACAGATCACCCGACGGACAGCGTTGACTGCAGGGCGGCACGCTAGGACGCCTCAACTATTGGTGGAGAGTGTGGGGGGGTTCCACAAAAAATACCTGCCGCTGCCGTCTGCCATATACAAAAAAATTCTTCGTGCCTACAACGAACAGCCAGCACCCACTCGGTCCTGAAGGGACCCTTACGTCACTTACCCGTATTTTGGTGGAAGGCCCCATCCTCCCATTTGACTTTGGGGAGCACAATTATCCAAAGTCCCTTATTGGCCTGTAAAGAGAGAGAGAGACTAGGCGAGCCTAGACGACCTTCATCCTATGTGCGAGGGCTCCGGGATGTGAAGGAAGAATTAAAAGTTCAGCTTCTCATAGTTACGTTATAATAGTTCTCGTTTAATACAAAATTTTGGTCTTCTCCCCACATAAAGTTTGCGAATACAAATCTCCTAGCTGTCATGCATTCCGCGCTGGCAGTTTAACGTACTTACACTTAATCAAAACAAGATAATCAGAATAATGACATTTGCCTACAGATATATATATATATGTAATGTACTCCATCTGATCAAAAATAATATCGCAGAAACTTATGTAATCGTCACACGATTGGATATCCAATTGTCTGTCTTGTTTTGTTTTCGTTCATGTCATTCTTAATATGAGGATCATATAATCCACTCAAACATTAGCGAATGTAATACCAAAGCGTTAGAAATAAAGCAAAAGAAAATATATATCTGGAGGAAGTCATAGTTCCTTACATGTGTGAGCGCTCATCTATAAAATGGCAAGTATGTAGGGAGCTGGAACTAGAACTACTAAATTTAATCTAATATCAGACAAAAACACAAAATTATTAAGATCTTAAAAGTAATAGGAATTCATTAGTACAATTATCTAATTCCTCACATGTGTGACCGCTCATCTATAAAATGGTAAGTATGTAGCGAGCTGGAACTAGAACTACGGTCACCGTGTAATTGTAGCCTAAAGTAATAAGAATAACGTTGGTCATAAGCCTATCCCATAATTTCTAACTAAAATTTAAAAATTCAATTCCATAGAAATGGAAAAATGCCAAAAGTAGATTAACAGAATCTGAAGAGCACTCAATAAATCAACCGTTTCTCGCAGGTAACTGTACCATTATATACAAATTTGGCACTAATCCTAATTTCTCTACAGACTTAGTAGATAAGCCTTGGAAAACTAAAAACTTAATAATAAAAAAATTATTCTATTGGTCTTTTTCTTCACTAATTTTAACCCATGAAATGAGAAGTAAAGAAGAACAAATTCAAAAAAAATTTACAGATATTCAGTCAGACTATTCCTAATTTAATATATATAGAGACAAATAATACTTAACTCCTTTATCTAATGTATGTTGCGGTATTACTACTTAGCATTTTAGAAAATTTCTGTTCATACCAGTTTAATCCTCTATGAGAAATCAGCTGTTCCAAAAGCACTAATCAAATTTGTTGTATTCTCATCAATACCGCAAATTCCTAAGATTCCATCTCTTTGGTCAACAGTATGTATAAGTCCTGGTTTAAACCGCACAGATTTATTAACACCGTTCTGTTCTTTTATTGTATTCTGCCGATATTCATGAAGATGATCCAGTGATTTATCAGGTTTATTCATGGGATTTCCTCTAGCTCTTCTTCAGCCTTTTTTTTTCTTTGTTATAGGTCAAATCTTTATTCCATGGTATCTGTTAAACACCACAAAATCTTTCCGATTTGAGAAGCAAGGGCAAAAGTGATGGTAGTTTCAAAGCAATTAACCTGCTTAACCTGAGAGGCTTTGCAGAATCTCTTACTGGTTCTGGTTCAATCTATTTACTTTTCTCAGCATGCAATACAAGCGGATGAATTTTAGCTTCCTTTAAGAACACTGTATTTCTTGTTTATTCATCCAGCATCCTTCGGAAATTCCTAAAGTACTTTATTTATTGAATTTGCCACTACCAAAATTTATCGAAATTATTACCTTTTCGGGCACGATGTCGTTGAAAATTTTCAGTATTCAGTTTTTTATTCACTCGACTTCTTTCACGCGCTATTTTTGTCCGAGAAGTAAGACAGATTGATTGCCTTCTTCTTACTTACCTTTACCGTCAACATGTCACCCCGAGCTTAAGGAAACGCATTTCTCTCGGTCGGGTGCGTTCAGTTTTCATGCTGTAGTCGGCAGCAGGCCGGGCATATACGCTTCAGTATGACATGTAGCATATTGCTATATGCAATACGCCACGACCATAACATTATTATAACCCATTAAGGGAAGTCAATCAAATAAGGTCGGGAAAGCCGACGTGTGCTGTAATTGCAAATCAATACGTGAAGTTGGCTCGGTCATGCTTATGGAGGAGAAATGAGTAATAAGAACAATTTAGTAACGACTGTACTCCAGGAAAGAATATTGTATTGTGTATGTGTGTGGGTGGGTGTGTGTAGGTGTTGAGTGTAATGAAAAGAGATTGCTGGAGACAGCAATTCGAAGAATGGCCGAATGTTAACAGAAGAGTGATTAAAATCCTCAATCTCTAAAAAAAAATAATAAGACTATCTTTACAGAATACCTTGGGCAGCCCGTTGCCGTGGTACCGTGCAAATGGCATAATGGCAACCCTCTCAAAAATAAGCATTTTATTTTGTTCTTGAGCTGTAATGAGGAAGCAAAAAGCAGTCAGTTAACAATCTTTGTGGAAAAACGTCGACACTTAGTGAGTGAACAGATTTGTTATAAAACATGCGATTAGCGACGGTACAGGAGGCGCGGCAACGGGTTAGCTATGGAACAAGGAAGTATACTTATGTGATAAACCTTTAATTTATATTTGTTGATGTTTCTTTGGTTTATCTAATAAATGGACGAAGAGCAGCCTATGGGCTTTACTCTTAACGTGATTTAAGAGGAGCAGCTATTAGAGCGTTAACTCCAGAGATATATACGGGGAGCAGCTAGATAAGAACTCCACCTGAATTAAAACACGATGAATGAACTTCTAATAATAATGCTTTCTTTAATTTCCTTAGCTTATTTATACAAGTTAAAATTAGCTTATGATAACAATAATTACTATTATGCTTACTTACTTTATTATTATTTCCTCGTCGAAGCCCTCATGTTGAGTCGCGGTCAGTGATCAATATCTCGTCACTGCTTGTTACTTGCGCGCCACTTTAGTGGGTCACAATAATCGATTTTATTTGTGTATGTTGATGCAATTTGTGTATTGGGTAAGGGTGACCTAATCATGCAGTGTACAGCGTAATTTGCGGTGTAATATGATTCTACATGAACGAAAATTGTTTATCGGCTGTGTTTTTAATATTATGATTACTTATTGCGCTAGAACAATAAGTATGTCACAATAATATGAATGAGGTAGGTATGTTTGTAGGTAGGAAGGTATGTAGATAGATGTGTATGCATGTGTGTATGTATGTAGGTAGGTATATAGGTAGGTTTGCATGTAGATGGTATACCACACTTATTACAAGTGTAAAATAACATTATAAAATTCGAACTACTATTTTTACATACATACCCATGCACTTGAAATTTCATCCGAGTACTGAGATCATCAGCTTAATCTGTAGGATATATATGTATATGTACACATAAGTAGTTATATATATAAAGTTTTTGTCGCGTATGAGCGAATTAAGTCATCAGTTGAATTCTATTATGAACGTGTATACGTATCTACGCACGCTCCAAAATTATAAATTGAGTACTCGATAAGTCGAACGGGTTTGATGATCCGGTTAGTCTATAAGATTGCAATTTAAGGTTGAGGCATGCCATTCAATCCACAGTTGTTATGGTCGTAGCGTGCTGCAGGTAGCAGCATTCTGCATGTACGAAGCTGACAACTGTAGGGTGTTATCCATCGTGCCACGTTTGGCACAACTAAACATTTTAACCTGACTGGGACTGAAGCCTGAAAAAAGAAGCAATTTTTTTTAGCTGGAGAGGGTTGTCAAAGTGTTATGGCCCGATATACGGAAGTTTCTTTCAGCAACCAAGGGCATATTCTGGTAGAATAATCCACGATTGCTAAACAATTACCTCGCGTTCGGCAGCCGTCGGTTATTTTGCTAATTAACCCAACATCTGGTGGCGATGAGCGCTTAGTGGAGCAATCGACGATTAAAATAATAATTAACCTCGCATGGTAATTATTATGTAAGGCGATTGTTTACTAATAGGCAACTCAAGTGCTGCAACCGGTAGAGCAAACGACAAGGTTGTGTCGTTTGTTTACATCCACGTTGTGAGCAAAGAAAGCTTACTTCCGAATATTGGGGCATAAAAGACCAAGGACTGGTCTGGTGAGTGCCGTTAAGTGTTCAGTCGCGAGTTAACTTTTTTTAGGGTGTCAAGTTTCGGTTCGGACTACTTGTTAATTGTTAAGATAGGTCACGCTTTTGGTAAATAAAGATTTATAACGTGCAAGAAATTCGAGTGTTGTTTTATTCGAAGAAAGTTTTATCCGGTTAACTATTGGGTTTTATTGAGTGATTGCATTGCTTTTGTGGAGTAAAAAGATATTGTACTCAAAGTCAGAGTTTTTATATTTTACAAGTAATTTTTAAACTATAAAAGAAAAGTCGAAAGTACATTTGGCACCAAGCCAAGAATAAATTCTACAATCGTTGAAGAATCCAGCAAAATTTTGATTCCTCGAACAAGTGACGAGGAAGACCACAAGCGGCGGCAGACATTTTCTCGAAGCTTATATCCCGTGGTTGATTACTTATTTGGAGTGAATAGGTGCATATTCCTCCATCAAAAAGACTGAGTTAAGAAATCCTAGACAAATAATATCTCAGCTAGTTTGGTTGACCTCAAGCGAACCGTCGTAGGAACACCACTGCATCCCACATCAGTAAGTGGGCGGCAGCACCCTAGGAGGCGAAGTCCAAAGTACATAGCTCATTCAACGCTGGGCAGTGCATCAAAAAGGAAAATGTAAAAATTCGTTCATTTATCGAGAAATTTCCATTATAATGAATTTTATATCAACTAAATTTATTACAGTTGCTTATTAACTAAACTCTAAAGCAAAACAAACCCAAAAGAAATAAATTAAAAGCTTTTAATTCCAATTATTATCGTAATTATTTTATTTCACATGGTCAATAAAATAGGTGTAGTACACAAAAATATTAATATTTTAATTTATTTCATAATTTTTTTTTTGAAAATGAATTTTTTCTTCCTTCCTAACCTTAGTACCCGGAAATCCTCCATTATTTTGCAGACCTTTTTTAATTCTCCGGGGCATGAATTCGATTAACTATTGAAATTTTGCCAAAGGTATGGAATACCATTCTTTTTGGACTGCTTTCCACAATTGGTCTTTATTGGTGAAATATTGGCCCGCTAATTTTCGTTTCAGTACATCCCACAAGTTCTCAATAGGATTGAGGTCTCCAGATTGACTGGGCCATGGGATTACGGAGACGTTTTGATCACGCAGCCAACTTTTTACAGAATTGAATAGTGCTTCGGATCGTTATCTTGTTGAAAATGCCATCTTAGAGGCATATTTTCCTCAGCGCACGCGAGCATGATATTCTCTAAGATTGTCTTATATTCAAATCTGGTCATGATATCGTGTATGCGAAAGATAGGGTCTACGCCGTACCGCGAAAAACAACCCCAAACCATAATATTTCCGCCTCCATGCTTAACGGTTTTCTTCGTGAATCGTACATGAAATTCCTTTCCCTCTGGCCTTCGAACGTTTCGCCCAGAATCGGAGGAGAACAAATTTATTTTCGTCTCGTCCCTCCAAAGGATGTTGTACCATTTCTTTACTCCTTCTGGTCCGTTCCAAAAACGGTGCTTGGCAGCGAATTCTTTCGTGAAGTTTAAATTTTTACCTCTTAAAAGCGGAATCTTTCTGGCGATTCTTCCAGGCAGTTTGGCATCCTGTAGCCTTCGACGAACTGTACGATCGCTAACTTGATTCCCAATTTACGCACAAATCGTTCTTGAAGACATAAACGGATCTGATATAGCCAATAATAATATGTGATGGTCAGTCGTTATGGAAGTTTTTTCTGTTTTTCCTCTATTTTCGGCTTCAGCGATGAATTTATAGGTTTTACGTTGTTTCCTTAATCGTCGAACCAAACTTCTCTCTTCCGGGGTACAGTGAGCTTTTCGACCCATTTTAGAAGAACTAAATAACAATAAATTATTTCTAAGAATTAAAAATGATTAAAATTAACTCACTTCGAATCAAATTTGTATTGAACCTATAATTTAACTGTAAATTTTTGTTTTATTACGCACACACCTATTTTGCTGACCAGCTGGAAAACACTTCTAGAATACTTTATGCAACACGTGCTAGAATCGAAGTAATCTTGGAAAATTGTGAGAGAGACGTAAATGGATTATTTTCCTGCAATTTGCTCGAAGTTGAGATAAGAGCGACTTCATTTAGAAGCAAAATGAATAAAGAAACGGCTTATACCTATTTCTTTGACCAGCAGTGTACATATATTGAAATCATTAGTAGTGTCGAAAATATTATTAAATACCGTTAAATATTGAAATGGCTCTAGGCCTCATTTTGGACTAAAATTTAAGAACAAAAGGCGGCAATAGAATTATTATTAGTAGTAAAATCAGTACTAAATACGTACGAGTATACTGCTGGCCCTAGGCCTCATTGGGTAAAATTAAGTTATCGAGCTAGATTTACGATATTCAACGAAATAATGTCCTACCAACGGAAGTATTATATTTTCACAGTATATACACACTGAGAGCGGTCAAAGCATTTTAAGTTAGTCTTGCTAAATAATTAATATACTCTGCTCAACGAACTAACAGGGAAATTTATACGAATGAGACGAATGGTATCAACGAATGTGAGAAAATTTGCTCACCGTATTATATGATAATTCAAGAAGTGTTAAGTTGATGATTGAAAGAATTACAGTACGATTTAAAGGCGCCAATAGCATTATAAAATATGTATGAATAGATATATAGAGATTCTTTTACTTTTATTAATATTTCGATAATTTAAAGTAGACATTCTATGAAATTGTATGTTCCGACAATCGGAAGATTTGTATAAGAAGAATCCCGACCGGAAATTGTTTCGATTTATTTACAGGTACACTGGCACTCTCCAGGAGGCCTCCGTGGAGGACCCTGTGCGACTGATTCGATATGTAAGATAAGTTGTATACTCGGTCGGGGATTTTCTGGCTGAGCTCTCAGCTGACTTGATTTATATAATACGTATTAAAGTAAATTATGACTAGTGTCAGTAAATCTCTAACATAGGTTAAGGTCGCATTTGAAATTATCGGGGCAGTTTTAATTCAATGTCCTACTCCTTAGGAACAGATAGAGCTACGTTAAGTCTAAGTACTATAGTACTACCACAGACTATATACAGATCGAGAATTGGGCCAAAAGCTCAGTTCAGAATTTATTTTCTACTCAGCTCACAACAGCCAGCCCGCGTCGATGTACGTTGTAGAATCAGAGCCAGCCACAGGCATTAAGCAGTGCGAGGTCTGGTCATGCGTCGCACATGTGCAGAGCCAGCTATAGTCAGTGATCAAGGAGGGTGAATGGTGATGTTGTTTTGTTAGGTATTAGAAATGTATGCGCGATTAGCTCTGTGTGCATGCGGAAGACGGTTGAAATTTTTCTTGGGAATGGGCTGTATTAATCCGACTCTTTATTCTTTTCTGCCTTGTTGTTGGTGTCGGATGTAAATTACTTTTGTGGAAATTTTTTGTAGTCTTTCTGTCAGGTGAATTAGAATTCGAATTGGTTTTTCGCTAAATATAATTAGGTGTAGAATTTGTCGTATAAGAATAAGTATATTAGTTTTGGAATATATAGTTTCTAATTATTTCTTGAGTTTATGGTTTTATTATTATTAGGTGTAGTTGATATTCTTTTGTTTTTCGTTGATAAGAATTAGGTGTAGAGTTTGTAGGTCGTCGTAAGAATATAGGTATATAGGTATTTTATTTTGGGGAAAATTTAGTGTTAGGTTCGAATTTAGTTTGTAATTATATTGTTAGCTTATGGTTTGAATATTATTAGGGGTATTTTGTTTTTGATTCTTTTGTGTTTCGTTGGTAAGAATTAGGTGTAGAGTTTGTAGGTCGTCGTAAGAATACAGGTATATAGGTATTTTGTTTTGGGGAAAATTTAGTGTTATGCTCGAATTTAGTTTGTAATTATATTGTTAGCTTATGGTTTGAATATTATTAGGGGTATTTTTTTTTATTCTTTTGTGTTTCGTTGGTAAGAATTAGATGTAGAACTTGTAGGTTGTCGTAAGTATATTGGTATATTATATCAAAATATAATAATAGTAATATTATTAAAATGCCTAAAAAGTGGCATGTAAAATGTTCAAATGTTGGATGTAAGTGCAACACAAGTAAAATTTCCGAAAAGAAAATTCTTCCTGTTTCCGAAAATTAATTCCGATCAGTGGACTAAATGGCTTGATGCTTGTAGTGACTCAAAAGCAAGTATCATCGATAAATTTAAGATATATATATGTGAAGAACATTTTGAACCCGCAACAATGGGTAAAAGAAGGCTTAAGAAAAAGGCCATTCCAAGCTTAAAATTGAATTTCAATATACCTATTATCATTCCTGATCCTTATGTTGTAGGTGCTCCAGCTCCTTCACCATCAAGTTCAAATCAGTCAGCATCACTTTCTCTAAATCGCACAATTTCTCCAAAAACCTATTTGCATTCTTCTAATTTAATAACTGAAGATTTTTCACTTGAAAAATTGAACAAATTATCTGCAATGCATACAAGTACCTGAGAGTGTGAAATTGAATCGAGATGCAACAATTGCTATAATAGTGCTAAAAACACTGAATATCATAAAAAAAGAAATTCAAAATTGCAACAAAAACTGAGGTGTGCAAAAAATAAAATTAAACAGCTTAAAATATAAAAAAGTAAATAAAGTTAATAAAAAATCTAAAAAAATTGCAACTTTGAAAGCAATAGATACATGCAATGCAAATAAAAACAGTAAAGTATTTGCAAAAATTATCTTAAATAGAGAAAATAAATATTCTGATGAAGAAAAGTGAATTAGCCAATGTTTGTTTTACATGAGTGCCTCTCTTTACAATTACATGAGAGATAATTTGCAATTCAATATGCCACATGCAAGTTCTCTTCGGAAATGGGCCGAAATTAAAAGTTTATCTCCAGGATTCGACCCCAATATCCTAACACATATCAAAGCCGAAGCTATTAAGCTAGAAGAAAATATGAAAGACATTGTTTTGATTTTTGATGAAATGTCAATCCAAGAAGATCTTACATATAATGCAGTCCATGATCGAATCGAGGGATATGTTGATTATGGGAATGATCAAAGAGAACAAAAAATTGGGAAAAACGTGTGTGTCTTCATGATTAGAAGTATATGTGAAAAATTTAAGCAAATATTGAGCTATGTAATCGTAGAGTCAACAATTTCTGCCGACCTCTTGAAAGGTTTCGTCTTTGATTGCACAAAAGTTTGCATCCAGGACTGGATATTCGAGCACTTTGTTGTGATCAAGGCCCAACTAACAGGATGCTTTATAGAAAGCTTGAAATTACCGAAGATAAGAGCTACTTTTTCTATGAAAACAAAAAAATCTATGCAATGTATGATTATCCCCATCTGTTCAAATCCATTAGAAATCGTCTGATAGATCGTGATTTCTCGACACCAGATGGTATTGTAAGCTGGGAGATTGTGAAGGAGTTATTTGCTCTAGAAAAGCAAAATATTACACGAATGGCACCAAAATTAACAGAAATGCACATAAAACCGACATCATTTAAGAAAATGAAAGTAAGTCTTGCTGTGCAGGCTATGAGCCACACTGTTTCTTCTGCCATTAGCTCGTTAAATGACCTAGATAAATTTTCCGATAAAAATAAAGGGAAAGCCAAGTCCACAAGCGACTTTTTCGCAAAAATCAACAAGCTTTTTGACATTTTAAATAGTCGTCCACCCCTACACCCTGGCTCAGAGCATTTCAATTTTCTCCATATGATGAAGAGTTATTTAAAACATGTGTCTCAAATTAATTCAAAGGCAACAGTATATTGTTTTAAAGGATTAATTCTAACTATAGAGTCAGTTATATCAATAACAAATGAAATATTTGGGAAATATGAGGATGTAAACTGCATTAGATTATCTTTGTTTAATCAGGATCCTCTAGAGAATTTATTTAGTCATATAAGAGCACGAAATACTAATAAGAGAAATCCTAATGTGTTAGAATTCAATGCTGCTATTGCAAAAATAATCTCTATTAGACTTTTATTTTCATCAAATTTTTCCAATTGCGAAGAAGATGAGGATGAATTCCTGAAAGTTGATTGGTCAGCAGTATTAGGTGAACTTTTTTGTGATAGTCATGAAAATACCGACATCCCAAATAATAATGCAGAGGGTGGCTCGGAGGATGTAAGCATCAAAATTGAAAACGATTCTATAACTACAAGTAATCCACCTCCAATAGTTACACTCAATCATGCTGCTATCACTCAAGACTTGTCCAGCCGTTATTACATCGGTTATTGCTGTGGAAAGTATCTAAAGGGATCACAAAGGACTAAACAGATTATTAAATGTCAGAGATGTGATGAAATTATGATAAAAAATAATAGTTCTGATGTATCAGATCAATCTGAGCTCTTTCTCTTTCACAAGAGGTATTGTAAAGAAGATGATATCAGTAGATTACTCAATCCTAGTGACTCATATTTTAGAATAGGAAAACTACAAATAGAAACATTCAAGCAGTTTTTTGATAGCACTCCTCAATCACTTAATTTAAAACGTTTAATTGAAGTATCATTCCTTGAATGGTTCTCCCAAGAAGATAGCTGCGTGGATCATAGTAGAAAAATATTATCATTTATGATCTTGGTTCTTTTAAGACGCATTGTAAATGGACCATAGATGAAATTAAGAACAAGAAAGCTATCAAGCGAACACACAAAAGAAATGATAAATTGCAAATTGTCATGCACTTGTAGCTGTAGCCCTTCAAGTGAATTCAGGATTTCGATTAAACTTGCCAATATGCCCAAACCTCAGTAATAACAAGCAATGAAATGAAAGGTGCCTGTTGGCTATAGATTGACGTGGTCCTTCCTGAAAAATAACTCTATAAGTGTATACATGTCAAAGTTATATAAATTCTTACTAATAAGGCAATTTTGAATTTCTTTATATATGATATTTAGTGTTTTAAGAACTATTATAGCACTTGCTAAGTAAACAAGATTCCCTCTTATCTAAAAAAAAAGATTAAAAAAAAAATAATAAACAAAACAAAATTAAAATTAAAAAAAAATACGGGAAGTCCTTAATAGTAAATATTACTATTGTTTTGAAAAACGCTGTGATTAATAAAAGTTGTTTTTTCGTTCTGAGCCACTATATATTTTTGTGGAAAATATAAAGTATTGAGCTTCATTTGGCATTTGAATCAGAGAAATCGGTTGCTCCGATGTCGAGATATGATGTTTTGAAAAGGACGCTTCATCGTAAAATCAGGAAATTGTAAAAAATATCAAAATATCATCCATATTAACAGAGCTCATCGCGCACACAGTTCTTTAATCTTTATGTGAACGCACATGGCTTAATCACTGACTGTGGCTGGCTCTTCTGCTGCTGCGATATAGGCAAGTCCGACGCATAAGCAGACCTCGCCCTGCTTAATGCCTGTGGCTGACTCTGATTCTGCAACGAACATCGACACGGGCTGGCTGTTGTGAGATGAGTAGAAAATAAATTCTGAACTGAGCTTTTGGCCCAATTCTCGATCTGTATATAGTCTGTGGTACTACGGGGGTGAATGTAATTGGAATATCTACCTAATATTTTTTTGCGAATGAAATTGTTATCGCGGAAGGAGGTCAAATGCCTAGACTGACATTATAAATAAATACAAGGTTATAACGTAAAGCAGCGCTGAGCTTTTAGTTCTTCCTCCTTCACTCTCCCGGAGCCAGATTCGATTATGAAGGTTGAATAGATCCGCTCCTCCACTTCTCTATCTTTCAGGTCGTTAGGGACACTGAAAACAATACTGTGCCCTCATTGTCGACGGGGCAAGCAGTAAGCAGGCAGAACATCTGTGTCTTCTTAGAAAAGAAATGTAAGTGATATAAAGGCCCCTTCCGGGTTGGATGTGGTGCTCGTTTGTTTAATAGTCACGATGAAATTTTTCTTTTATGAATCGTGACCGGCGGCAGGCTTTGGGTAACCCCCCTATAACTCTCCCGCACTAGTCAAGGTGCTAGCATGCCGTCCTGCGCTATCGCCGATCACGGAGTGATCTGTCAGGTTAGGCTGACAGGATGGTCTGCACGTCCAGTAGTATTCACTCGAAGTAATTACATAACACAGCTCCGATTTACGTTCACATGGCGCAAAAAGCCTTTTAAGAGGGTATACCAGTGAAAATTGAAAATTGACCTTCGGCTTGCACCCGATATCTCGAGAACAGGTGTGTCTTTTTATTTCAAATAAATTTTAATGTTTAGATAAAGGTCCAATCCGTGAGATAAGTGTAGCAAATTTCTCAAAATTAATCCAGAAATTATTATATAATTATCTGAAATTTGTAAAATTGTTAAAAACTGTCATCTCTTGCACCACTTTCCAGCTAAGTGAAAGTCATTTATGACCCGATTTTGATACAAATCGAAAGATGTGCCATAAAAGGATGAGATAAGTTTTTTACTTTTTCTTTTTTGGATCTTTTGGGCTAATATTTTACATAAACAAAATATGACAAAATGAACACTTTTCGATCAAAGTTTTAACAGCGTTCCAATGTAAATTAAAAGTTACAAAGTATCTAAAATTAAACATTGTAATGTTATTTACTCGATTTTGCATAAAAATTGCAAGAAAACATATGCTTACAGCGTAATAATAAAATAAAACATTTGTCAATAAATGATATTATCATGGACACACTTGCTGTTTTGTGTGGTATTATCATGGACACACTTGTTTTTTTGTATGCAAAAGTTTTGCTAGGTGGCGCGTGGCGCAGAAAGCTTATACAATGTACTTGAGTAGTGTAGTGGACGTGTACCAGCGAGAAACAAAGGATAAACACTAGCGTAAATAATTTACTGATGTTAGTGAGATTGCACATTATCTTATGAAATTGTAAGTAACCAGTATAACTATAGGATAATTTTCAGGTAGTGTGAACAGGAAAATTAGCCTGAATGCGATGATGATGACGAAAGGTATTCCTAAATATATATAAATAGATACATGGTAAAAATTCAAACGTTATCACAACTTAATTGAATATTTATTGAAATATTAAAAATTTATGAAGTTTTGAAATTTATTGGTCTCTTCAGAATTTTTTTTCTTTTTATACCCTACTTGTACAGATTGGTTACCATACGAAATTACATACGGGCATTCATGTAAGGTAAAATAAGAATTGGTCTTAGATCAAATCTGATATTTTTACTTAGTTCAAAATAATTTTATTGTTAGATGAGAAATCTTCTTCGTATAACTTTTACTATGGCATAGTATTTTTCAGACGAGTTGAGACAAATTGATAGTGTCATCACAGATTGAATTAGTTCTTTATTCATTATGATGATATGGAAAGGTACAATTTTTCATTACTATCAAATGTTTCATCACTGGTTATTTCGCATTCGACAAATTGACTACCACAATTAACCAGAGAGTTACTTTAGAAAAGGCCAGTTGCACGAATAAATTTAATCACTGCTTAAAATTTTGCACGTATTTGTAAAAGACGATCGGCGAAATTTAGCAACATTGTGAAGCAAATACTATATACAGAGATTTCACACATTGCTTCTGCAAACTATGTCAAGAGAATGAGGAAAAGGCAATTCGCCAATTAGAAAGGCAATGTCAAATTAAAGTACAGAAATGCGGACTGTTTTTAAGTGAGGAGTATGAATTTTTAGGAGCAACTCCTGACGGGGTCATTGGATGAGACGGATTGGTGGAAATAAAATGTCCATCAGCAGCAGCTGGCTTAGAAGTCAACGATGCTATCCTTTCAGGTGTGATCAAGATTTGGGACGTAGATAAAAAAAATCGTACAATCTTAGAAATGAAGAAAAACTATCCTTACTACTTCCAAGTTCAAGGTCATATTTCATCTAGGCAATAAAAAAATTCAAAACTAAACTAAAACTGTGATGTGCAAAAAGCAGAAAAGAATGATATGTTTCGGATTGGATGCAGCTCACCCCCGCGAAATATTCAACCATCCCATCCGTATGTACACAGAGCTCATCGCGCAAACGCACACTCATTTTTATTTATTTCCTACGATGTACCCATGCACGACGCAGGAGCTCGACCTGCTTCATGATATGACTGCTGCTGTGGCTGGCTCTGATCCTACCACGGCTTATGTGGTGTTCGTGGGACGTTGCCGCCGGCTGGCAGTGTGAGTACTAAGCAGAAAGGAAATTCTTCCAATTCTCCATCATTATGTAGTCTGCGCTAGTAGTATCTGTGTTATCTGAGCAAAGGAAATAGAGCTTAAAAGCATAAAGCACAGATAAATTTTTTTCTCATGCTCAAACCATCATAGTAGTGGATAGGATAAAAATTTGATTTTTCTGTTCACTGGTATTCCCCCTTAATGAATAATTACGCTAAATGATTATCACAATGAATTAAAGAAATTAAGGAAGGAGTTGCAGAGTGAATTAGTGTGTGGCCAGTGCAACGTACGCAACAAGAACAGAACAGTTACATTAATTCATCGAACATACGTATAAATATAATTTTGTTTTTTCTGGTTGGATCGCGGTCCGATATTGTCACATGCTTTGCTGATTGTGACCTTCTATAGCCATACCTAGATATGTATATATAGATAGTTAAGGTTAATCAGCAATTTGGCTAAGTTGGATAGTCAGTTGTACGCTCTTACACGACTTCCTAAGGAAGTGTATATTTATACGGATACGTAATTTGGAGTTAGTCCCCCGCGATAAGCTTACATAGATAAGATTAGGTTAGCTAAAAAAAATCCAAATATGAATTTTAGGATAAGGTAGGAGGGTTAAGGAAATAAGATTGTGAACCTCGTATTTACGCTGCGTACTTATGTATATGTAATAGGCCGAGTCCTAGTGATAATAGTGGTATTTGATTTATAATGAAATTATACAAAAAATTAACCTAAAAAAAACTTTTCCTTTCCTAAGATTCTTTATTTTTGCTTTAAGGTAAATTTTGAGTGAGGTTAAATTGGCTTCTAGGGTGGAGCCTGTGAAATTGAAGTGCTTTATGGGAATAGACATACTTACCTCGTATTAGTTACAATAGGTCTGTCCAGCAACTTAAGAGCAAAAATCTTTGCGTAAAAATCAGGTAAAAACTTTTTTGACACATGGCAAGTTCAACAAAATTTACTCGAGAAGTGTCTGGTAACTTTTGTTGAGTTATCCCCTCTTCCGCATAAAAGTCTTTACTTGATTTTTACGCAAAGATTTTTGCTCTTAAGTTGTAACTAATACGAGGTAAGTACATCTATTCCCATAAAGCACTTCAATTTCACAGGCTCCAGTCTAGAAACCAAACTTTTAAAAAACTCACCCTCTTTAATATATTTTTACATTCCACAACAACCAGCTTAACCTCAAATTTAATACTTTTGACAGTCAGAAGTTACACATCCTCTTGATCATAGTAAAAATGTGCAACTTTCTGCAAGAGGGGAAACGTATAAATTTACTCAACTTTTACTAGCTCAAAAGTTAACAGACGGTTTGTATGTAAAAATGCGTAAAAGTTTTTACACCGAGTAAAAACTTTAGAATTAATAGACAGACCTAATATAATTACGTGCTTGTATCCATACATGAGCCGGCTGAGTCAAATCCCATGCTAAGCTGTTATGAGTTGAGGTAGTTTTTTTTCTTCGCTCAGGGTGCAATATAGCGCTGTGTAGTATACGGTCCTGTACGTTATAGTTTGACCGCTGAAGTAATTGAAGTAGAGATGGAGTGAACTCCAAAATGTGTACGCTTCACCTGATCTCGCGCCACCAAGAATCTAGAATACCAGGGGAATTGGAGAGATTGTTATGTGCGAGCTTGATGTGAATGGACTTAATGGGGCCAACGTAGAGATCACTAATCAATTGCTGACCAGTCCTGAACTGCCTTGCCGTACCGATCTGTCACCCACAACCCACGACGAGCTCTGGCCGGCACCTTTTGAAATTAGGTCATGGAAAATCGGGTATAGCGGCAGCGATACTGTCATGCCATGCTTTGACTAATTGATTCCGACGCGTGAAATGTTGTAACTATGTGTTGCGGATCGCTTGGACTTGGAGTTAAGTCCGAGGGATACCAGCATTTAAGTGATTATTGACATCCAGATGCAACCATTCCGCATAATCCTGATCCAAGTAACAATTTTTCCAATTTTTGGTGACTGAAGGTGATGGGTAGTTTTATAAGGGGTATATAATGGTTACTCGGTTATGTAAAAATTTCAGTGGTTATATGAGTTTTATAATATTACCAATTGGTGACGTAGTTATATTAGAGTTTTTTAAGGTTACTAATGGTTATCGTGGAAGTAGGTTACTAAAGGTTTTATAACTTGGTGATGGAAATGTTACAATCACCGGTCTATATAACTTAGACTAACCATTACTAGAAGGTATATAAAATAGTTTTGTAATTGTTTTGATCACCACGTTATATAACTAATAAGGGTTTATTGCGGTATCCGTGGTTACCCTTATATAGCTGTAATTTCGGTGACTTTAATAAAAATTGGGAAATTTCGGTAATACATATACCCACTATAAAATATCGTAAAATTTTTTGGTGGCCCTTTAGTAACTACGGTGATTGTTATAAAAACAAATTACTTTTAGTGTCGAATGGATATATAACGTTACCAAGGTAACACAATATAACCAAAGGGTATATAAGAACAGTAGACTGATTTTCGTTACTATAAGATATATAATATTACCAAAGGTAACACAATATAACCTAAGGGTATATAAGATCACGAACGTCTGATTTTTGTCACTATAAGATATAATACATTACCAAAGGTTACATTTTATGACTAAAGGGTATATAAGGATCATTTTCGAGGTATGATGGTTTCGTCAGTTTATATAATATTTCTAGAAGTTTTATAAGGGTCATTCAATTTATATAATAGAGACAGAGTTTATATAATGGTAATTAGTTCATTTAAGTACAAGCCGCCTGTTGCGAGCTTGGCACAAGCATAGAAAGCGGCATCTAAATGTCAAAACAAATATCGTCAGTAAATTAATAAGAACGCACCCTTTAGCGACGGAAGAAGAGAGCACCGTGTAAGTAGAGTATGCGGGTTGTCAGATAGAGTAAGCGGCCATTATCTCGTTCACTTGTTTGATGGCGGCTGATGGGACAAGTTCCCCAATTTTATATTTAAAGAAATCAAAAGCATCGGTGTCATTAGATTAAGAAATAGAAGTTTGAAGTGTAAAGAGTATATATTGGATGAATTGTGTTTAATTAAGTAAGGAGAATAAGACCCAATAAAAGGTGGTCTTAGTTGATGAAATAGAACAACAGAGTTTCATTTGTATTCCCCGCACATCATCGTGACTCCGAATAGTTGTCGCAAGGAGCGCACATTTTCAGTTTTTACCTCAAAAAGGCAACAAATTGGTGACCCCGAGAGTCAGGAAGCAGGATACAAATTCACTTCAAGCATTCCGCCGATTATACTAATCGCCACAAATACGCTTTCGCATCGCAAAAGAAATAAATTCTTCTTTCAAAGCACGCCTTCGTGGAGCCCCATTTGACGGTAAATCAATAACAGGCACACGCATCATCAGCCCGGCCAAGCAAGTTTTGTATTCTTCAATAAAATTTTGGAATATACACACGCATCGACTCTTCGTTCATTTCGAGCGCCACTGGCCAATACAAGCCATTCCTGGAAGCTCTATGAGCAGCAGTAATACCATAGTCGAAGGGAAGAAAACAATAATTTTCATCATACCATACGTCCATCATCACAGAGCAAATCTGCAACATTGATAGGGACTACCCATAATGCGAGCAGCGGATTCATAGCGGCATAATTGTTAACTATCATCATCGTATCTACAGCAGCACAATATAACCTCGATACAATTTTGGGAAGTATTATTTTATCGCAGAAATACACATTTCTTTTATTATTGTCATTCTTACTGGTGGCTGTAAGCAGTCGGTAATCATACGCATTCCTATCATAGATATTTGAAAGAGTTATATAAGTATTTTAAGATGTGCTTCACACGTATGTAATTTTGTTACTTTAAATTTTCTATTAACGGCAAATAACTCACATAGAAAGTGACACATGTAGTTTCAATACATTTTTTCTTCTTTTTTTTTAATATCTCGATAGAAATTAGACTGGTGTTTCATTTCGTTTTCAACAAATTTCAGAATTTGAAATTTTTTTATTATTATTTTTATTTGTAATAATTCAATTGCAAACGTTAAAATTTTCTTTACGTGTTTTAGATTCGCAAGATTGTGACGGCGTGACAAAAGGCAAGTGAGCGAGAAATATAAGTCCAAGTACAAATTGGTGAAAATAAAGAAAAGATAAGAAAGAAAAGGAACATACATTAAGAGAACAAGAGAACAAACCCGCATTACGTAAAGGTAGCGTGAAATCAATTTCTTTAAGTTTTCTCTTTATTTTTATGGAGTATTTTCTTTTACATATACATTTATATAAATACATTATATTTTTATTTGTGGATAAGCTCCTTCTTTCGTCGTATTATATATATAATATTTGCTAAGCGAGCCGCGTCAACCGGACAGTGAATCCTTAGTGGAATCTTAATAATTAATAATTCTTCAAGTTGCAATATTTATTTATACGACAATTTGTTTTGACATTTAGAAGTGAACAAGAATTCTGTTATTCAGTTAGAGGATATAACCGATACTCATTTAGGTTTATATATACATACTTACTACAATGAGTGAAGAAGATAAAGATAAAATTAGTGGTGAGGATCATAGAGGAGATGTTAGATCGAATGAGGGTTTAGTTATTGAGAGTGTCAAATTACCCACATTTTGGGATAAGGCACCGGCGGCCTGGTTCCTGGCCGTTGAAGCCCAGTTTAGTATAAAGAAGATAACGCGAGATTCTTCGAAATATTCATACATATTAGCATCGTTGCCAGTAGAGGCCATTAATAACGTCATAGATGCACTTAGTGATCCGCCCGAATCGGGAAAATATGAGCATCTCAAACAACTGCTGATTAAACGACATTCATTATCAGAGCAAAGGCGGTTAGAGGCTTTATTATCAGCTGAAGATTTAGGGGACAGGAAACCTTCGGATTTGTACCGACATATGCAGTCATTAGCGGGTAACATGTCTTCTGTTAGCCTCGCACTGGTGCGGTCTTTGTGGGAACGCAAGCTACCTTCCACGGTAGCCATACCACTCACAGTGTCTACAGATCAAAGTTTCGAAAAGAAGCTAGAGCTCGCATACAAAGTATGGGAAGTAACTCAAAATTCTCAAGTTAGTGTGATTCAGTGTAAGAACCAAGTAGGGCCTAATGAATTACAACATATGCATAATCAGCTCAAGAAAACAATGAAAGAGATAGGTGAGCTCAAACGTTCTTTCAGAGAATTCGCGGGCGGTAGGCCCAGAGATCGAAGCAAATCACGTAACAGAGGGAATAATAATAACGTACCAATTAAAAAAAGCATATGTTGGTATCACAGACGTTTTGGGGAAAAAGCAACGAAATGTGTCACACCTTGCACATTCAAGGGGGATGTCAAGGTTACCTCGAGATCAGGTTTAAACTGAAAAGGTCGAGGGTTGAAGCGACCAACCCTCTATGTGGACCTTCCCGTCGCCTATTCGTTACGTGCAAACTCACAAGGCTTTCATATTTGGTGGACACGGGGGCAGATGTGTCTATTATACCTTTTAAATGTTTTCCTCATTCATGTACTAAGATAGCAACTACGAATTTAACTGCTGCAAATGGCTCTCCAATTAAAACTTTTGGAACAGTCATGCTCAAACTAGATATTGGTTTACGCCGATCATTCCTCTTTCCATTTACGTTAGCAGCTGTCAATCGCCCAATTATCGGAGCGGATTTTTTATCCAGGCACGATTTGCTCGTAAGCCTCAAGGAGAGGAAATTGATTGATAACTCCTCTAGGACCTCAGTAAATGGCGTAGTATTAAACACAAATACTCCAACGCCAAAGATATTAACTGGTAATGACCAATACGGAAAATTAGTGAAGTGTTTCCCGACTTTAACAGATCCTCCAGATCATAATATTCCGGTTAAGCATTCAGTTGTACATCATATTGTTACTAAGGGTCATTTACCTTTTTCGCGCCCAAGACGCCTGGAGCCAGCTAAACTCGCAATAGCACAAAATGAATTCGCCCACATGCAACAATTAGGGATCTGCAGACCTTCTTCTTCTTCAACCTCTTCGCCTCTGCATATGGTACCGAAGAAGGATCCCAATGATTGGCGTCCCTGCGGGGATTATAGAAGACTGAATGCAGTCACAGTACCTGACCGTTACTCGGTACCACATATACACGATTTTTCTCTGCAGCTGAGAGGGTGCAAGGTTTTTACCAGGATTGATCTTGTTCGAGCCTACCACCACATCCCAGTGTCGACAGAAGATATTGCGAAGACTGCAATTACTACACCGTTTGGAATGTTTGAGTTTGTCAGGATGCCTTTCGGTCTCCGAAACGCAGCTCAAACATTCCAACGATTTATGAATGAAGTCACGTTAGGCTTAAACTTCATCTTCGTGTACATAGACGACATCCTGGTCGCTAGTAAGGATCACGAAGAGCATCAGAAACACTTGAAGCTTTTATTCGAGCGATTAACTCAGTACGGTTTGAAATTAAATATTTCTAAGTGCGTTTTCGGCACAAAATTTTTAGACTTTTTGGGTCATAGGATTGACGAGAGCGGAATCAAGCCGTCAGCAGAACGCGTCAAAGTTATAGCCAGTTTCCCGGCTCCCAAGTCTATCCGTCAACTCCAGCGATTTATTGGCATGATAAATTATTATCGCCGTTTCGTTCCTAAACTTGCAGATTTGTTGGTTCCTCTGTATAATCAGTTAACAGCAGCCACTACAATATCAAAGAAGTTTAAGGAGTTTCCTTGGACGGATATATGTCAAACGGCCTTTGAGAAGATCAAAAAGACTTTAGTATCGGCAACGATACTAGTCCACCCATTGACTAACGCTCATCTTAGACTTACGACGGATGCGTCAAACTCTGCCGTGGGAGCAGTCTTAGAGCAGAAGGCTAACGAAGATTGGGAGCCGCTTTCCTTTTTCTCGAAGAAATTATCACCAGTTGAAACTAGATACTCTACTTTCGACCGGGAGCTTTTAGCTATCTATCTCAGCATAAAACATTTCCGTTATTTTCTCGAAGGACGGGATTTTGCAATATTTACGGACCATAAGCCGTTGGTCAGGGCACTCGAGTCAAAAACAGAGCGAAGCCCTAGACAAGAACGTCATCTTGATTCTATATCTCAATTTACGAGTGATATAAGACACGTCAGAGGTAGGGATAACATGACCGCAGATTTTTTATCTCGTACAGAGGAGCTATCAGGAATAGATAATCATCGTAAATTAGACTTAGAAATGCTCATAGAATCACAAGCTAACGACGACGAGTTGAACTCGTTATTAAGTCCACGGAGAGCCGGTACAGCACGTTTCAGATTGGAAAAGAGACACATACCTACAGCTTCAATCCCGCTCTGGTGTGAAATTACCACACCCCAATTACGACCTTTTGTGCCAAAATCATTACGTAAGAGAGTTTTCACCTCCTTGCATACTCTATCTCATCCGGGAATTCGAGGGTCCCGTAAATTGATTTCAGAGCGCTATTTTTGGCCCGGTATGCTGACTGATATTAAAGCCTGGACACAGGCCTGTATCCCTTGCCAAAGAAACAAGATTCATAAACACACGAAATCCGCACATGGAACATTTGACTTGCCAAAAGGCAGATTCGAGAACATCCATTTGGATTTAGTTGGACCTCTTCAGGTGTCCAGCGGCCATACGTACCTTTTAACCATAGTGGAGAGGTTCACTAGGTGGCCCGAGGCATATCCACTCAAGGACATTACAGCTGAGACAGTAGCGTGGACGTTTTTTAAAGAGTATATAAGCCGTTTTGGGGTACCTCTAAAAATCACGACTGATCAGGGTACGCAATTTGAGTCAAAGTTGTTCAGAGAGCTAACAAGAATAATGGGCTCACAACGTATCAGAACCACGGCATATCATCCACAGGCAAACGGTATGGTGGAACGATTCCACCGGCAGCTGAAAGTAGCATTGCGGTGTCGCACTGCAACCAAGCATTGGTTCGAAGAATTGCCAATTATTTTGTTAGGCATTCGCTGCACGTACAAAGAGGACATTAAATGCAGCCCAGCGGAATTGGTATATGGTCAGACTCTCCGTTTACCGTCCGAGTTTCTCGATACGGACGAGAGTAGAGCCTCAACAGACCCTTACAATCTTGTGGAAAGACTTAGAAGCAAAATGAATTCCGTTAAACCTATGCATCCGCGTTCGGCAAATACAACTGCGTTCATTCCCAAGGGACTGCAGGACTCTGAACAAGTTTTTGTTAGAGTCGAAGGTATCAAAAGCGGGCTTAAGGAACCCTACGAAGGCCCATACTCTGTGATCAAAAGACTGAGAAAATATTTTATCGTGAACATAAAAGGAAAAAACCAAACGATATCGATAGACAGACTAAAACCAGCAATGATTGCTGTAGATGCAGCACGCAACGAGAGTAAGAAAGTCCATTTTAGATGAGTTCACTGTTAAACCCCGTTTTCACTGGAAAGGGGGTGATGTTGCGAGCTTGGCACAAGCATAGAAAGCGGCATCTAAATGTCAAAACAAATATCGTCAGTAAATTAATAAGAACGCACCCTTTAGCGACGGAAGAAGAGAGCACCGTGTAAGTAGAGTATGCGGGTTGTCAGATAGAGTAAGCGGCCATTATCTCGTTCACTTGTTTGATGGCGGCTGATGGGACAAGTTCCCCAATTTTATATTTAAAGAAATCAAAAGCATCGGTGTCATTAGATTAAGAAATAGAAGTTTGAAGTGTAAAGAGTATATATTGGATGAATTGTGTTTAATTAAGTAAGGAGAATAAGACCCAATAAAAGGTGCTCTTAGTTGATGAAATAGAACAACAGAGTTTCATTTGTATTCCCCGCACATCATCGTGACTCCGAATAGTTGTCGCAAGGAGCGCACATTTTCAGTTTTTACCTCAAAAAGGCAACACCGCCATTTTTTTCATCTATGCATTGCAGATAAAAAAGAAAATGTTGGATTAGTCAATTTTTTATATTGCAGATATATGGCTTCCGTTTTATTTTTATATGATGAAAATACATCTTTTTAGGTATATAACATTTCTAAATTATGTTATGTTATTTTTATGAATTAATGGGCCCTATTCTGTCGGTAAAATTTTATCATTTTATGTTATGTTATGCCTTAAAATAAAATATTTCCCTAAAATCCTATTCTGTACCAGAAATTTTGTTTTATTTTATGCATCGTAACATAAAATATTTCCTGTTATGGAGCATAACATAAAAGAACCTAAGCAGCACATTTTAAAGGTATTTTGACACATTTTATGAAAATGACATGCGTCAATGAACATTCGTTGTGCGAAAATTGTTTTAATTACAAACTAAAATGTCCGCCGCCATACATAAAAATTACAATTTTGTTAGAAATTGTAGAAATTCGCACCAGTGCAGTGTATGATAAAATATAAAAAGTTAATTATATTTGCCTAGGTTTTAATTTTATGCAGAAGAGATCATACGATACGATATCTTCGCGATTCCTACGATCCATGTGAGTTGCCCAGCCTTAGGCTTCAAAAGTTCTTCCGGCTGGATAATTAATAAACTTCTTATAATGCGATTTGTAAAGTTATTTTGCAAATGTTTCGTTTTAAGAAAACAAATTCAAATACTTATAGAGTAACTATAGCCTCATACCGGAAAGACATCTATTCCGTTCACTTTGAGTTAGGAATCTAAAATTTCTTTCTGCTGCTTTGCATTTCTACGGACATGGTTCGCATCAAACTCCAGTCAGGAGTCATATTTTAGAACTTTTACACCCAAAGTATCTCAAGAGCTAGGGTCAGGAGTTGTCATATTTTAGAACTTTTACACCCAAAGTATCTCAAGAGCTATTAAGAAAGCAGCTGCTTTCATAAATGATTATTTAGTGGGTGATTTGATAGAGTATCACGCAAATGTCAATTGACCAGCTGTTCAAAAAGTAATAGAAAACATAGCGGAATGTACTAAATATTTTATGTTACGTGTTCATAAAAGAATTCATAAAATAATTTTATGGAACCACGACAGAATACGAATTTTTAAAATATTTTATTTTCATTTTATGAAGAAGGGATTTTTTCGCCATAAAATAACATAAAATATTATTTTATGAAAAATTACAGAATAGGGCCCAATATCACCTAAGTGAAAATTTTTAATTTTGTCATATTTAATTAAAATTATTAAAAATTGCTTATTTTTGGAGGGGTCTGTATTTTTTAGAAGTATCTATGATGATATTCACAGTAAAATTTCAATTGCAGCTGAATTTCACCACATATATGCCGAAAAATTGTACTTCTGAAATGTAAAAATATTAAACCCTTCCATTATAAAAATGCAATACAAAAAAAACAAATCGAAATTCTATGTCAAGATAGGTTTCGTAAATATTTGCATATTATTGTTTTATAAGGGTAACGAAAAATAATTTCCCTAACATTTCAATCACTGAAAGTAATCAGCCTGAGAATTCCAAGCGTTGTGGAAACGTTACCATCACCATTATAAACAAAGTTTATACCGAAACATTACCGCAACCACTGCTATGACCAAAATAAATTAATCGAGAGCACCTTGGGTTATATAAGGGTTTTATAAGAAGTTATATTAAGGTAACCAGAATATTTTGGTTACTGATTTTATAAAACTTTTAGTTATATAACGTTACCTAAATCAAGTCACGGTAACCTTTATATAATCCTCCATTTAAGCTGTATAAGGGGTTTATAGTGGTTACAAAGAGGTTTCGAGTACTAGTCTATATAACTCAAGTTAGGTAATTTGGTAATGGAAACCTCACCATTACTACTATATAAAAAAAAATTGTTTCTTGGGGAGGGAGCTCTCCCTCGTGGAATCTGGCGCCCAGCGTGCTTAGGCCAACCAACGTTGCCACTTTGTACTTTTTTTTGTGCCACTAAATCTACAATGTTTTTGTTCCGACCTCCGCCTTGTGTACATAGGGCGTTTCCGAGCCAACCCTTGTATTACAGCATCGACCCGAATCCAATCAGCAAGAGTACTGATAACCTATTGGGGCTCCTTCGAAGATAAGTATTGTAGTACATTCTAAGCTTACTCAACTACAAAATGCTCAGCCTTAGTATTAACAGTAATGCACATGCGATTAATGGGTTCGTACATGCAAAAGTTGGATCTTGCGGAGTTAACATACAACATAGGTAGTCTTCTCAAATTGTGTCCACTATCGGGGAAAGAGATTTTACTAAGTAACAGCGGAGAATCAATATTCGCGTTTATTAGTTGATGCACAAACGTTACATCGGCAACCATACGACGTTTTTGAAGCGAGTGCATATTCAAAAGCTTCAAGCGATCCGCATAAGGTGGAATAATTAATGAATTATTCCAGGGTAGGTGTCTGAGAGCAAATCGTAAAAAGTTTCTCTGGACAGACTCAATGCGGTCAATGTGTGTACCGTAAAATGGAGAGCAGACCTGGCTAGCGTATTCAAGAAGTGGTCTCACAAAGCAAGTGTACAAACGCAATGTTATTGTAGGATTCGAAAACTCTCGGGACCAACGTTTTATAAAACCCAGCATAGAACTACTCTTTGATACCATATAGTTTATATGGGAGATAAAATTCAATCTGTGGTCACATTTGTCACCCAAGTCACAGACAGAGTCCACACGGCAAATCGAGGAATCAGAGAACTCATAACCATAAGTGATTGGTGTCTGATTCCTATGGAAAGTCATAACCTCACATTTGTCGATATTGAGTACCAAATTATTGCTCTCGCACCAATTGTAAAATTTTTGAAGGTCACCCTGTACCAGTTCACAATCGTGAACAGATTTAATCTAAGCGAAAAGCTTAACATCGTCACCATAAATCAAGACCTTATAGTACCTCACCACAGAGACAATGTCGTCAATAGGCAGAATAAAGAAAAACGGGCCCAAGTGACTCCCTTGAGGTACGCCAGACGAACCCTTCAAGACTCTAGAGATGGAATGGCGGAATAAGATTTGATATGTTCTGTTATCTAAATAAGACTCTGTCCATTTTAGAAATGTTGGAGGAAACCCATACTTTTCCATTTTGAGATAACTTGTCGAAGGCTTTACTAAAGTCTGTATAAATACATTCCGTCTGGTAGCCTTTTCCAAACCCGCGAATGGTATCCAAGACAAATCCCAACAAGTTAGTGGTTGTAGATCTGCCCGAAATAAACCCTGGTATGAAGAGAGAAAACTCTTACATGAAACCGATAGCTGATAGTAAAAAATAGATTCGAATAATTTGGGCATACAGGATAATTTTGCAATAGGCCTATTAGTTCACTTTTACTACCTTTTTTGTGAATAGGTATGATGAAAGAGTTTTTCCATAGCTGAGCGATTTTTGAAATATTATTTTAAGCGGCGCTGCCAAGGTAAGGCAGCACGACTTAAAGAAGGCTGGAGGGATCCCATCAGGACCCGTTGTAAAGTCATTTGAAAGCGCATTAATATGATCGAGTATATCCTCTTGTGTAATTGTAGGAATAGTGAGTGAAACGTTATGAGAATCGTTCATATAATTAAAATTGTTATGTCGAGGATGGAAATTGGACGAAGAAAAAGCATTGTCGAAAAAAGAAACGAACATATTGCAAATTTCAGACGAATCATCACTAGCAGAATCCTTATACCTCATGGTATTGGGATAGTTGTCAGTTTTTTTCTTCATATTAATAAACTTGAAAAAGATACGTGGGTCACTAAATAATTTCGCACGTATGCTTTGGATATACTCATCATAAAGTGAAGAGGAAAGTTCTTTGGGCGCATTATAGGATGTGAGGAAGTTGTTATGACTTATAATGTCTTTGTCCCTGATATAACTTTTCCACAATTTATTTTTTCTATTTTTAAGACGTTTCAATTCTTTATTGAACCATGGCGGAGATGTTTTAGAGAACCGTTGTCGCTCGCGGGGAACGTGAGATGAAAATAAATTGAAAAGAGTCGTGTAAAATTTAGAAATGTCTTCGTCAACACTATTACTAGACAGTAATGAGTTGAAAGCAATAGAGGTAAGGCCACTGGAGAGTTCCGAAAAGTTAGCTTTTCTAAAATTGAAGAAGTATTGTGTTTCGTCACAATTTGTAATGTTTTCGGTTTCAAAGCAGTATGTAATTAGTAGACGTGGGTGATATTTGTCAATATTAGACATTAAAACTGGGCTAGGTTCGACTAACAAGTTACCCGTGCCAGTAGAGAAAACCAGGTCCAACTGCCTACCCATGTCATTCTTTACATTACTGATTTGGCTGAGACCAAGCGATGAGATAGTGTCTAGGAATAGTGATTCCCTTGTTGATAAGTTATTAAGAGGCAGATAGCCATCGTCATCTTCATTTAGTACCCAATGTATGTTGGGTAAGTTAAAATCACCAATAAGTAGAAGTTCGTCAAGAGGTTGCATCATGCCATGAATAAAATTAGATGCTGAAGTTAGTAGGTCGTAAATATTTTGACCTTTGTCATCTAAAATGTGTATGGAGTCTGGAGGAATATAGCAACATAGTATGTATAAGTCGTGTTTTAATAGAGACAGCTTAAGAACTATAAGTTCAGTGTCAAAATTGTTGGAAGAACTGGGGACCTCAATTTGGCTGCAATTAAAATGGTTTTTACATGCGAGGAGCACGCCACCGTCGCGAGCTTCAGAATCAGTACGTCTGTCTTTTCTAAAAACCTGGTAAGAATTGTCTAAGATTTCAGCATCATGAAAGCCATGGTGCAGTTAAGTTTCAGTGAAAGCAACAATATCAAAACAAGTTGCGACAGAGGATTTGAAGATATGTGTTCTCCGAATCCCCCTTACATTTTGATAGTAAAGGAAAAGCGACTTCAGTTTTTTGGAATAATATTGCTTATTTTAGCTTTATTTCTAGGTTGGCGCCCAGAAGGTACAAATAATTTAGTAGTGCTGAAACAGTTAAGACGAAGGATGCAACCGGTTTGGAGGATTTACTAATTTTGCGGCAAGAAACACCCTCTGTTGCAATGTTTTTGGATTCGAGATACCTCAATATGTTGTCACACACCGGTTTAGGAGAGAACCTAGTGACGAAAACACTTGAAGGTTTTGGTACTGTCCTCAAAGAGGTACCAATACTATTCCCTAATGAGGATACAGAATTAATATTATTTGTTACTGTGTATTCAGTAGCAGGAGCTGGAGTGGTATTATCCACGCAGGGACTCAAAGCGCTGCATACGGCCCCATCAACCGTAGGAGAACCCTGTCTACCAGGAGTTGGCGGATTCGGCGGGTTAAATCCCAGTCGGCAGAACCTCCTGTTTTTTTGGAAGCTTTTTTCCTCTAATGAGTTGTTGTAACTTTGCTCAAAACAGGTAAAATGTGATGGAGAAGTCTAGTTTTTTCTCAGTCATCTTGTAGTCCTAATTCTCCAAAGCATTCTTGTGAAAGGATTCTCGTTCTGAATTTGCGTGTCACCCAAAAAGAGATTGTTCTCTTTGTTTAATATTATAAACAAAAAGCTGTCAGTACCAGTACTTATTGGACGTCTTTTAGAACAATATTTTCATTTAACGATATCTTTCGCCTAAATATCTATTAGTCAGTATCTGAGTACGGACAGTGTTCGATCTCTATATAGTTATATGCATACCTTTGAAAATAGCATGCATTGCGGTACGTAAAGATAAGTGGCCTCCCTAAACTTCGGAAGTTTGCATTTTTGTATACTTTTCACAGATAATAATCGATACTCAATGTATACTGGAGCGCTTCTTTATGCCTGGGAGATTTAATCGTGAGTATCTTTGACTATATTGAGATTTTTGTCATGATATGGATACTTATTTGTTTTTTGATTACTTGTATTTGGGTAACACATTGACCAAGCCCTCTCTGCGTTACGTTCGCCACATAAGGGTAGGTTGAAATGTAAACTATCCTCCAAAGGGTTATAGTCTACAATGTCAATTTGTGAGCACACAAATGTTGAGAGTAGTTAAGTAAATGTGGCCCCAGAACTACTGGAATAATTAATAAATCAATAAATGGAATTTGTCATAGGGTAACGAGCTTTTCCTGGTTTTTCCCCTTCATTCTCCTGGAGCCCTCGCTCGCTGACAGTGGTTGAATAGCTCCGCTCCTCTACTCTTGCAGGTCATCATAGGGACATTGTAAACTTTTACCCACAATTTCGCAGGGTGGACGGGGCACGGCAGTGAAGAGGACAATACATCTGTTTCCTTACATGAGTAAAGGTTCCTTCTGGACCGGATTGTATGCTTGGCTTTTTGTGCAGGCCCGGTTTTTTTGTTATGGGCCGTGACAGCGGCAGGTTTTGAGCCCCCCCCCCCCCCCCCTCAACACACACTAACGAGGTGCTAGCGTGCTGCCGTGTGCCAACGCTGAGCAGTCAGCTCAGAACGGACTACTCGTCCAAAGTTAGTTACACCTATGCTACCATAACAATAGTTACAGACAATGGATCCCAATTCCGCCCTGCTTCCTTTGCCAAATTATTGGAGAGATACAGCGTGCACCACCTGCGAGTCGCTGTATACTCCCCACAAGCAAACGCGTCCGAACGAGTGAATCGGGACAAACTAAAAGGAATCCGGGCATGTTTCATAAACGGACACAGTAAATGGGATGAGAAACTGAGTCTCATTGCTAGTTACATAGACGTGGCGGCAGATAAGCTCGTGGTAGAGTCAACGGCGGCACCCACTTACCTTCAAAGGGGGCACTGAACTGCTGTGCCTCTGACGTCACGCACGTATTGTTTACCGTTTATTTATTAAACGTGTCCATGCAGCGAGCTTATGTTAAGCTGGTTCTGATAGTCAAAAAAAATATATATTTATCATACAACCAATCATACCCATTCTTTCATGCTAAACAATCAATAATCATCAATTAGCCAATATAGTCATTAGTTAACCTGTATTAGTTGACCTGTAGCTGTTAGTTGACCTGTACTTTGGTATGCTCTACGATCTCTGTAAACCGGGCCAAACTATATCTATATCTGTGTCGCATACACCTGTTGTGTATGGGTTCATGTTCGGTCTCAAGTCGATTATGTATATACTCGTAATTCTAGCTCGGACTCCATTTAGTTACTAAACTATTTTATTAAATTTTGCTATGTAACAATAACTAACATAACTAATGGCTCTCCTTCAATTCTGTCCATCATCAACTGGTCAATGTCCGGGAATCTCTGACCATGAAATCTTATTTGCATCATTGGATCTACCTTTATCTATTCCATTCCTAACTAAATCGTTTCGCAATTTTAATGGTATTCAACAGGCTGCACTCCAGGCGGACCTAACCAGTGCAGACTGGTCCCCTATTTATAATGAACCTGATCCAGAAGTTGCGGCCATTCATTTCACTAACACCATCTGCGAAATCTTTGAGAGACAAGTTCCTCTGAAGACTATTCGGATCCGCTCAACTTGTGAACTTATATACAATACACCGGGAGTTCTTTTGGCTTGTCAAATTTGCGACATTGCATACAGGCAGTGGAAAGCGAATAAAACGCACACCAACTATAGAAGTTATCATAAGCATAGGAGACTTGCTGATTACATGATCAGAGCAAGGCTGCGATCCAATACCCTTAGAGGAATTAGAGAGGGGAATGCCATTAACTGGAGGAAGGTGAATGAGATGGGTTTGGGTTCCAAAGCTAAACAAAAATCTAATATAAACCCAAACGAGTTTGCCGACTACTTATGTAGTATGGCGGAACCGGTGCGACCGTCTTCGTCATCTGACGAGTCATCTCAAACCAATAATGTTACTTCGAATGAAATCACTACCGAAACCTCTTTCATAACTTCGGAAGCTCTCGGCTCATTCTCAAGTTCAGCTGGTCATTCTTTTCCATCCCGGACATCTGTGTCTGGTCTAACCTCTGGTAGTACTAATGAATCAATTGAAGGTATACACTCAAATCCGGATACTAATCATGACCAAGGCACCTACATGCCCCAGTTCAGTTTAAGTAACGTATCGGAGATGGAGGTTGTGAACGCTTTTCAGCGAGTCAAATCAAATGCTATGGGGTACAAAGACGCCCCCGTCAAATTCTATAAAATAACATTACCCTATATATTACCTGTAATCACTCATCTCATTAAAAGACTTTTGACCTGCTTACACTTCCCAGGCAGGTGGAAAGTTGGCATGATTACACCTATCCCCAAAACTTCGTCTCCTACTAACATTTCCGAATGGCGACCAATCACAATTCTACCTGCAATTTCTAAAGTGATTGAATTTATCATTGCTGACCAAATCTCTGACTTTATCAGTTTGAAAGGACTACTTAATAACAGGCAGCCAGGTTTTAGGCGCCTCCATTCAACCAGCAGTGCTCTTCTGGAGGTCACAGCAGATATTCGAGGCATGTGCGACGAGGGCCTCTCTGTCATTCATGTGCTCCTCGACTTTAGTAGAGCGTTTGACTCGGTCCCTCATGACAAGATGGTATCAAAGCTCGGATCACAATTTGGCTTCTCTCATTCAGCATGCATGATGATCGACAGTTATCTGTCTGATAGACTAGATATGGCCAGGTCAGGTGAGAATCAATCAACATTAAGGAGAGTGAGCTCAGGGGTTCCGCAAGGGGCCATCCTTGCTCCCCTACTCTTCTCTCTTTTCATCAATGACGTCAGCGAAATTCTCAGCGGAATTGGTTTTCATATCTACGCAGACGACATGCAAATTTACGCTGGAGCACGGATGGAGGAATCGCAGGCTTTGGTATCTAACATCAACGGTGCCTTAGACAGGATCGTTAACTGGGCAGTCCTAATTGAGCTTGAGCTGAATCCTTCCAAAACGCAAGCAATTTGTTATGCAATAAGGCCAGAGAGAAGCACATATCTGGCATCTCAGATTACTTCGATAACCCTAATGGGTCATAACATTCCTCTCGCAACAAAGGCCGTAAGAAATCTTGGTCTCCTTATGGACTCCAATCTCACTTGGAAATCACAAATCAATCTAATGTGCGCGAGAGTATATCATGGGCTGCGATCTCTCTACGCAGCTTCACACCTTTTTGGCGAAACAACTAGGCTTAGACTATTCACTGCCCTGATTTTGACAAACTTCCATTACGCTGATGTCGTCCTATATCCAATCTCACAGACCGGGTTGAACAAACTATTGAGGACACTTAGAGTATGTGCCAGATACGTGTTCAATCTCAGAGGAAGAGCTCATGTAAGCCCACTATTGGATATCCTGATATCCGGATCATTGGAATGCATGTATGAACTCAAAGCACTGGCATTTATACATAAGGCCAGTCTTGGCCTTCTACCAGGCTATATAAAGAATCTCTTCTCTTGGAGTAGAAGGGACAACAAAAGGCTTATTTATCCAAGCATAAATACACAGTTTGGTGGCAAAAGCATATTCGCACACGGGGTCACAAGCTGGAATAGAATGTCGAAGGAAATAAGGGAGCTCAGCAGGCCTGTCGAATTTGCAATGAAAGCCTTATTTGCTCTTAGCTCTGAGGATATTGAACCTAATATGCATCCTCAGGAACCTAATATATCTCTGTGCCAAACCAACTATCTACGGCACTACACTGCTCACTTAGTCTGCCAAACGTTGGCACTATATTTATAGCTCCTAAGTATTGGTAATGTTTGAGCAATACAGATGTAGTACGCTATCCCATTTTACTTTTACCACTCTACCTATTTTATTCTCCATTTTTTATTACTATTCTAGTTATTACTTTATTCCGCTTCTAATTGGTTCATTTTAATTATTTAATTTGAATTAGTTATACTAGTACCCTGTATATTTCCATTTTGCATTCTGCGTTTTCCATACAACCATTCATTCATATGATCATCGAATCAGAGCACGATTCAAGGCTCTATACTCAGTAACTCTTAATCCCTAACAGGCGGAATACAATTCCTCAACATATTTTCTTCAACATATTTGCTCAACCTATTAACTCCACTGGATCCGCTGGTATTTTAATCCTTTAATACTCCCTAACGTTTTCCAATCGTTGATCAGACAATGGAAATCTTGATGCCATACCTCTGTGCTGGTGCAAGGTTTGATTATTTAGTGGTTTAATGATTTAATGTTTTAAAGGTTTTCATAATGTTTTAAATGTTTTAAAGGTTTTCATTGTTTATTGGCATAATGATTGAGTGGTTTAATGTTTAATCCTTAATGATTGGTGTTTGTAGCTGATAATGGAACTGTTATCTTTCTTTTTAATGTTTATGCTACTATCTGTGCTGTTATTGGCCTCACCAATACTCTTAATAAATCCAAACTATTAACTAATGTTTTATTGCTCAATTTAATGGAATAGATATTCTATATACTTCCGTAACCATATAAGCTATTAATTTTATCTATATAAGCTGTTAATTTAGGCTAATTGAATCTTGTTTAATTAATATATTGTTTATTTTGCTATATTTTATGTAAGCTATTGGACATACTCTGTAATCTCGTAGAACCCAGCGTTATACGCTGCTTTAAGCAAGGGTTTATAAAATAAATACACTTTGACTTTGAACTAAACTATTGTATATCGTAGGGAACTACTATGTAAATATTAATACCTACATCTATCATATATATGCCTGTAATACTAGTTTTAATTTGATTCAGTTTATTTTGCTATGTTATAATAACTAATTATGTACTATACTTGATTGTCGTAGAGCCCAACGTTATACGTTGCTTTAAGCAGGGGACTCAGAAATAAATACACTTTGACTTTGACATTTGTGAACTTTTCGAGTTCAATGAATTAAAGGTTTTATTTGGGTTATTTGCATTAAGTTTAAGAAGGAATTGGTTTCTTTATATCAATAAAGAGCATTTATTACATTTGACAGTAGGAATATGAAGAATTGTTCGATGAGTTTCAGTGCTCAACACTGCTTTGGTCCCATCTAGATCGACATAAGTTCAATCCGAGTGACTTATTCAAATACTTTGTATTTACAGATAAGGTTACTTCCTGTATAGTTAGTTATTCAATGCTAAAAATTCACATTTTCTAAAATTGAAACTTTTGGATAAATCGCAGCCACTGCTTTACATAGTTTGACAACTCAGACTTCTTCCTAAACATTTTTAAATTTCTCTCGGAAATTGAATTTCGAAAGTTAAGAATTTGTACATTTAACATTCAAAATAAATGTTACCTTCCTTGTTTTTTTCGCAAATCCACTTAGTATCGTGGCCCACTTCCCTACTGTCAACGTCTTTTTAGTTAAATGTCACTCAAAGGGAACTGAAATTGCAAACAAGTAATTTACAGGCTACAAGAGCGTTTTTATGCCAATAACCTACCTTATATATACTTTTATTTTTCCACACCTAGCTGTTTGTTTTTCCGTTTGATAAGTACAGAAGAATTTCTAATGTCACCATCCAACAACTACTAGAAATGGAGATTCTGCATCTGAGCGTGCCGGGACTGTACATGGTACAGTACGTAACAATATAAAACACCGAAATCGATATCAACCTATTAACCCGTACTGCCAATTAAATTCTCAACTTTCGGCCAAATGTATCTTGAAACTCGGCTAATAGTCTGAACCATTGATTAACATATAATATACCATAATATGTTACCTCTTCTCGACAGATGGCCTTACATGTACCAAATTAGAAAACAGAGGCATAGAGTAAAGCATCTATAGAGACCTTAGAATTTAGAGACAACAGGAAGTGTTGATACCTGTAAAATTCGTGTGCATGAGCGTGGATTTTTCAGCGTGCCGTGAAGTAGCTCAGCATTATATTCGAGAAAGAGACAAATCTATGTTTAGCTGTCAAACGAGTTTGTTTAATTTGCGAAAGATTTTCAACAATTTAAATATAACTTGAAACTTGTGAAAAGTGATTTAAAAATAGTGCTAAATAAAGTAAAGAATGTAAGTAATTATCTGTTGATGTATAGTGATATATTTCTAAGTGATGTTCATATAATTTCAGAATGAAGTGTTCGGTGAAAAATTGCCACAACAACACCAAGGTACGACGTGGGAAATCATTTTTTAGGCAAGTATAGTTATAAAATATTATTTTGTGTACTTTACACACCTTTGTATATTAAATTAAATTAAAAATGCACAACAAGAGCGATGAAATATCGAAAAAATCCTTCCTCCACTGAGATTTGTTTACGTTTGTGACAGTTGCGAAATTCCCTGGGTATGTTGTCGTAGTGACAGCGAATAAGAACATTTTCGATGGGAGCAAACGTAATATTATCAACCATATATCTTGTTGCCCCGCTCTCTATATTGATTCTACTACACGGCTGTACTGAGCGTTCACTACAGCGGCAACAGATACTCACACAACCAGAATTTGACTACATCAAATTTGGCTTATCACACTTCCTGTACTCTCTAAATTCTAAGATAGAGACCGAAAATGTATGGCAGAAATTCTCATAGATATTGACACTGACATATATAATGTGGACTGCTTAACTTTCTATTTCACCTGGGCACAATTTTTTGTGTCAAAAAAAGTTCTTACGTCGGTGCCAACATTGAAAAAATCATTGGCGGGGAGTTGAAAAAGTGAGCACGTAGCTCCAAAAATGAGTTTAATAAATCCTTTGGAATTTCTTCTGCGTATCCAATGAATATACTGTCTTTAGTAAAACAGCTTTTATCTGTAATAACCCTAAATAATTAATTTAAAAACATTTATTTCTATTATTTATTTGTTGTTCACAGTTCTCTCTCAGTTGGTACAGGGTGCTTAGACCGAAAGAGTCAGCAATATAGAAGTGAGCCCAGTTTCTATAGTGTATTTCAATGAACGTAGTCAGTCCATATTATAAAGGTTTTTCCAATAAGAGGTGTTATTTTAATTAGTCCGCTATTTCGGTAGATGTCACTTTTGGAGCTGTTATTTTTTGACATTTGACAAGTAGAAACTACGCCATTAAGAAAAATGGAACGATACACGATTCAACAATGCATTGAAATTATTAAAATTCACTATAAAAATGGTGAAAATGTGGCAGAGACGGTTCGTAAAATTAGAACATTTTTGGGTCGTCGTGAAGCACCTTGTCGGACCGCAATACAGAAATTGGTAGAAAAATTCGAGCTGTCGGCACGTCACTCTAGCACAGCCGAGAATATTGCTGCTGTAGCCGAAAGTGTTGAAGAAAACCCAGGTTTGTCCATTCCTCGTCGTTCCTTGGAATTAGGCATTCCACAAACGTCATTACACCGTATTTCGCATAAAGATTTGGGTCTTAAGGCTTATAAAGTTCAGTTAACACAAGAACTCAAGCCGGCCGATCATCACCAACGTCGAGTCTTTGCTGATTGGATCCTTGAAATGCATGAAAATGATCCGGAATTCCATCGAAAACTCATCTTGAGTGATGAGGCCCATTTCCACCTCGATGGCTTCATCAACAAGCAAAATTGTCGCATGTGGGGCTTGGAAAACCCAAGAGTTATTGTTGAAAAGCCTCTGTATCCTCAACGTGTGACTGTTTGGTGCGGTTTATGGTCCCGCGGGGTTATTGGACCTTAATTTTTCGAAAATCAGGCTGGAGCAACAGTTACGGTGAATAGATTGCGCTATCGACAGATGATTAATGATTTTTTATGGCCGGAATTGGATGGTATTGATCTGGACAACGTTTACTTTCAACAAGACGGCGCTACGTGCCATACAAGCAACGAAACCATTGATCTTTTATGGGAAAAGTTTCCGGACCGTGTTATCTCTCGAAGAGGTGATCACAATTGGCCACTGAGATCTTGTGACTTAACACCTTGCGACTTCTTCCTTTGGGGCCACGTGAAAGAGAAAGTCTACGCCAACAGCCCAGCGTCGATTCAAGACCTCAAAGATGGAATTCGTGAGGCTATCGAGGAGATAGGGCAGCCACTTTGCGATTTGGTTATGGAAAATTTCATGAAAAGGATATGGTCCTATAGGCGTGGTCGTGGTGGTCATTTGGCTAATGTTATTTTTCATTTTTAACGGCATACCTTACTCTTTATAATGAAATAAAGAACCGATCATTTATCTCAAAAAATGGCATTTTTCTTTGAATATCAAAATAACACCTCTTATTGGAAAACCGTGTATATATCAGTGGAGCCGAATCTAATGTCGAATACTTTTCAGTGCAGTGCAGCTTTACGTGGTTTAATTGTTGCATTACAAAAACAAAAACAAGAACTCGTTGAAAAGAATTCGACATCACAGCGCCGCATTTTTGAAACTATACTAAAGAAAATGTATTTGCTTATCATGATTACTGCCATCTGTCTACCCAGCTCTATATACACTTGCGTGTATTCTGACATGGAACTTTGAAAGTTTTTTAGTTTATAGAATACGAAGCTTGTTTTGCAGATGTATTTAAAGTTTTCTTTGGGGTATTTTTGGTCATCCGTGAGAACTGCTAGTGTTCAATGGTAATCGCCATCAATGGGTTGTATTAGTACCTAACGGTCAATGGTAATCGCCATCTATGGGTTATATACTAACCTAAACGGTTATCCCCATCTATGGGGTTTTACGGGAATCATCGTATCTGAACCAACTCGAGTATGAAATGGTTATGGTTGTGTCATTCATCGTTGTTTGGTGTCCGTCGCTGTAAGCGTTGTTTTGGTGTTTTGTCGCTGTACGCGTTGTTTTAGCCTAGAGCTGTTTGGCCTAGAGCTGTATGTTCATGTAGTATTGTTTCGCAAACCAATTTCTTCTAGTGTTATTTTGCAAACCAATTTCATCCTGATAAGGATGAAAGTAAATAGAAATAAAAATGAAAATAAAATAAAAATAAAGTAAAGATAAAAATAAATATAAATAAATATAGAGTAAATTGAATTGAATTAAAATAAAATAAAATACCATAAAATAAAATAAAATATTAATTCCTATGTTCAATGTGTCGGTTTAATGTGTCAGTTTACTAATTTGTTCTGGCTCGTTTTATTCTTTGTTGTCTTTCTTATCTTTTTTATCTTGTTTAAATTTTGCTATTCTACAATTTTGCTATCTTTTTATCTTTATTAAATCTGTTAAAAACAAAAAAAAATATATATATATATATACATATATATATCTCTTTATCCTATTTATATCTCTACTTATATGCATGTACATTTCAATTTTCGTCAGCTTGGTTATGGTAGTACAAGTCACGCAAGATCACATTTGGAATTGTTCATTCAAGAGGAATTATATTGTTGCGAGCGTGGCCTTTCGGTTCGTTATTTAAAACACAATACAATACAATATACAAGTTCTTTATTTCACTTTAATCATACAATTCACAAACTTCATATACTTTCTATTAATCAACTCAACTCTAATTATCGCTTAATACTGTACTTTCAATTATCGCAATCTAATTAAAACACTTCCGCACGTCTAAGACAAGACTCTTCTTCTGGCCATGACAACTGTTATATTTATACCGTAGAAACTCTCCAGATTATTCTCGAGTGTTCTATTTTCCAGAAGCTTCTTGACTGTTCTATTCATTCTATTCCTGAACCTTCCTGTAGATACCATAATCAATTCTCCGAACCTAAATTCGTTTACTTCTCCATTGCCACATTGCCAGTAGATGTCACCAGTTGTCTCTTTCTATTGCACGTAACAATATTATTATTATATTATATTATTATACTGTTACGTGCAATAGAAAGAGACAACTGGTGACATCTACTGGCAATGTGGCAATGGAGAAGTAAACGAATTTAGGTTCGGAGAATTGATTATGGTATCTACAGGAAGGTTCAGGAATAGAATGAATAGAACAGTCAAGAAGCTTCTGGAAAATAGAACACTCGAGAATAATCTGGAGAGTTTCTACGGTATAAATATAACAGTTGTCATGGCCAGAAGAAGAGTCTTGTCTTAGACGTTGCAGTGTTAACAAGCGAAAGTAATAACGTGCGGAAGTGTTGTAATTAGATTGCGATAATTGAAAGTACAGTATTAAGCGATAATTAGAGTTGAGTTGATTAATAGAAAGTATATGAAGTTTGTGAATTGTATGATTAAAGTGAAATAAAGAACTTGTATATTAAGTATTTAATATTGTGTTTTAAATAACGAACCTAAAAGCCACGCTCGCAACAACTGGTGTCAGAAGTGGGATTAAATTCGCGAAATAAAGTGGTGGCAATTGACTTTAAAATTGAAAGTGTGATTAATTTTGTAAAATTGTGTTAAATTTTGAAAGTTCTGGAAAATAATTTATATTCAACTTAAAGTGAATTACTAAAGTGATGGGGCGAAAATTCGAGGAGCTTCGAACGCAGGATTTGAAAGTGGAGTTAGGGAACCGGTCATTACAAACGACAGGTGCAAAGAAAGTTCTAGTCGAGCGACTCAGACAAGCTTTGATAGAGGAAGGAAAGAATCCTGAAACATTTGTTTTCGAAGATAACTTGGAAGAAACCGAAGTCGAAGAAGAGCCTACAATGAAAATGGAACAGCTTTTGAGTGCTTTAATGAGCAAAATGGAAGCCCGTTTTGATGAACAAAAGAATTCTCTCGAGGAACAAAAGAATTCTCTCGAGGAACAAAAGAATTCTCTAGATGAGCAAAAGAAATCTATGGAAGCTCGTTTTGATGAACAGAAGCATTCCAATGAGGAACAAAAGAATTCTCTCGAGGAACAAAAGAAATCTATGGAAACCCGTCTGGACGAGCAAAAAGATGCTTTTGAGCAACAAAAGAATGCTTTTGAGGAACAAAAGAATTCTCTGGAATCCCGGTTAGATGAGCAGAAGATCTTTCTGAAAGATTCATTGGACGAACAAAAGAGTTCTCTGGAGAATTGTCTAGAAACTCGTTTAGAGGATCAGAAAAATTTTCTAAAAAGTTCTTTGAAGAACAAAATTTGAAAATTGAAGGAATTGAGCACGAATTTCAACAAAAGGTTTCGGAAGTTCAACAAAATGTCACCGAGCAACTTGAAAACGTTAAAGCAGATCTGGAAAGATTAAAGCATCGTCAGCCTCTAAACGTAGCAGCTGAAATATCCGGTGCAGGTAGAATGAAACCTCCAATATTTGATGGACAAAATTCGTGGCATATCTTCAAGAGACAATTTGAGGCAGCTTCAGAGGTAAATGGATGGAATAATGAAGACAGAGCTATAGCTCTGGTGTTAGCACTTCGAGGTCCTGCGTCAGAACTCTTACAAACTGTACCGATTGAAAAGCAACGGGATTACACTTCATTAGTACAGGCGATAGAATTACGTTACGGAGATGAACACATGCAGCAAGTATATCGCCTACAGTTGTGCAACAGGATTCAAAAACATGGCGAATCACTACAACAATTGCAGGGTGATGTGGAAAGATTAGCGCATCTTTCATACTCCAGCATGAATGCGGATTTTCTCAATGAAGTGGCGACGGAGGCATTTGTGAACGCTATTGCAGATCAAAACTTACAACATGCATTAAGGATAGCAGGAAAGAAATCAACAGCAGAAGCACTAGCCTATGCATTAGTGTATTAATCCGCCAGACAAGCTTTACGGAGTGCAGTACGAATGAGAGAAATTTCGGTAAACGAATGTACTTGTAATAGAATGCAGCCATCACAGAGCACTCCTTCACGTGGTATTCTGCAATGCTGGAATTGTAATAGACCGGGACACCTACAAAGGGACTGCAGAAAACGCCGACGAGTGGAATCCCTAGATGAAGACAGGAGAGTGGAATTGCAAAGATACCGAGCTGGGCAGCAGACTTGCAATAGATTGCAGTTATCACTGAGCAACCCTTCATGTAGTGTTCTTCGATGCTGGGATTGTAATAAATTGGGACACCTTCAAAGCGACTGCAGGAAGCGCCGTCGAAGGGAATCAACAGAAAAGAAAGAAAGAGAAGAATGTCCAAGTTGGCGAACTAGAGAGCAAGCTATTCTTGGAGCGACTAGACTCCAACCTTATGGCTTTGAGATGCAACATAGGAAAGGACTTATTCATGGAAATGCAGAAGCGGGTGGAAGAAAGAGAAACAACAGCAACTATACAGTTGGTAACTGTGGAACCATCAACAGGTTGGGACATCGAGAACTTGCGAACAGCGCAACGAGAAGATCCGGACATATCGCCTATTCTTGCTTGGAAAGCAGATATAGAAAAACCAGAATGGAAGAGTATTTCAGGGATGAGTGAAAATCTGAAAAGCTACTGGGCTCAATGGAATTCTCTTCATGTGGAATGCGGTATTTTAAAACGCAAATGGGAGGCACCTAACGGTAAATCATTCCGAATGCAAATAGTCTTGCCGGTATCAAAGGTCAACGATGTTCTAGATAAAATGCATCGTGGAACATCTGGAGAACATTTGGGAGTGAATAAAACAATTTCTAAAATACGAGAAAAGTTTTATTGGCTACATATGCGGGAGGATGTGGAGAAGTGGTGTCGCAGATGCACTGTGTGTGCTTCTTACAAAGGGCCGCCACATAGCAGCAGAAAGGAAATGTTTAAGTGTAATGTCGGAGCCCCATTGGAAAGGCGAGCTGATGTACAAGAAGCCACGAGGACAAAATTAGCAGTAAATGCCAATCGGATGAGGACCCGCTATGACTTACGTGCGAATTCAGCAGGATTCAATGAAGGTGATCTTGTTTGGCTGTACAACCCGAACCGACGTAAGGGACGTTCTCCAAATTCACAACAACACTGGGAGGGACCGTATTCAGTAGTAACTAGAATAAATCACGTAGTATACAGGATTCAACGTGGTACAAGAGGCAAACGAAAAATCGTTCATCTGGATCGCTTGTGTCAATATTACAAGCATCAAGACCGTGGACCACCTGTTGTTCGGGACGAACAATTTTAAGAAGGGGGCAGTGTTACGTGCAATAGAAAGAGACAACTGGTGACATCTACTGGCAATGTGGCAATGGAGAAGTAAACGAATTTAGGTTCGGAGAATTGATTATGGTATCTACAGGAAGGTTCAGGAATAGAATGAATAGAACAGTCAAGAAGCTTCTGGAAAATAGAACACTCGAGAATAATCTGGAGAGTTTCTACGGTATAAATATAACAGTTGTCATGGCCAGAAGAAGAGTCTTGTCTTAGACGTTGCAGTGTTAACAAGCGAAAGTAATAACGTGCGGAAGTGTTGTAATTAGATTGCGATAATTGAAAGTACAGTATTAAGCGATAATTAGAGTTGAGTTGATTAATAGAAAGTATATGAAGTTTGTGAATTGTATGATTAAAGTGAAATAAAGAACTTGTATATTAAGTATTTAATATTGTGTTTTAAATAACGAACCTAAAAGCCACGCTCGCAACAATACTGTGTTTATTTTATTTCACGTCACTGTTTTGTTAATCCCCCTTATATACCTCATTGTTTCATTGGTACTATTTTATTGTCTTACTTTATTAATTCATTAATTCATTGTTTGCTATCTATGCTGCTTTTATCATTAAATATTTCATATCCTGTATATATACTAAGTTTTCTCCTCTACTATTTTTATTGTTTGCTTAATGTTAGTGCTTTTTATTATAGCTCTCTAGAATATATTCTATGTATATATTTCTCTTAAGTTCTAGTATTTTAAGTTCTCATTCTCATTATACTGTAATTAATGTCTATCTTACTTGGCTACTTTATGCCTCGTAGCTATTAAGCTCATCTATTATATCTATTACTAGTTTGCTTAATGTAATTTTCACACTCTACAATACTATACTACACTATGTATTCTCGTTTCTTGTTTTTTGTGTTTTGCTATAATGCAAATTTTGTATTTTAATTACTGATTCATGCTATTGTTATGTTTTCTCTATGTTCTCTTATGATTTATTTTTCTAAAATGTGTATCTACTTTGTAATTGTCTATGATGTGCCCAACGCTCTGCGTGTCTTTGGCTCGGATGCTCTAATAAAGGAATGTTTATGTTTATGTTATGTTTATGTTTTGCTATTCTATAATTTTGCTATTCTGATCTGGATGTGTCTTTTTTTATCTTTTTTTAAGACTTTCAAAGTTTTGCTATTCTATAATTTGGCTACCTTTTAAAGTTTTGCTATTCTACAATTTGGCTACCTTTTTTAACTTATTTAATCTTTTTTAATCTTTTTTATCTTATTTAAGTATGCTATTCTACAATTTTGCTATTCTGTGTTCTGGATGTGTCTTTATTTCTAATTTACCAATTTCTGTCAATCTCTAATCTATCAATTTCTGTCCGTCCGCAATCACCCTCTAATCTATCAATTTCTGTCCGTCCGCAATCACCAATCTTTGTTACCTAGCGCATCTACGTCCATCCAAATTTTGTTAATTCTTAATTTCCCAATTTCTGTTACATAGTGCGTCTACGTATGTAAGTCATGTGCATTCTTAGATCTCGATTTTTGTTGTTACATAGTGCGTTCTTAGATCTCGATTTTTGTTGTTACATAGTGCGTCTACGTATGTAAGTCATGTGCAATCTTAGATCTCGAATATGAGAAGTCAAGTGCAATCTTAGATCTCGAGTCCCAGAAGTCAAAAAACTACATCCCCAAAAAATGTCAGATCTCAAGGATCTCTACACCAATCGTATCGCTCGTATTTGTGCGTCTTTGCGATATGTATGTGTTGTTCATATCTGTGGTTTCCACAATTTCCCTTCCTTATGATCATGAGTCATATGTTTCAAGGGTTGCTCTTAGGGATTAAATCTAAAAGTTGCATTCCGGGGGCAAGGCTTGTGTGTTACCAATTTTATTCCATCAAATTTCTCACTGTATAAATATTTCTACCTAGGTGCCAGGCTTCAATGAATATTATCTTGTTTTAACCTACATGCCCTTGTTTTCGTCTATTTGCGCCTATATGTTCCTAAATCTATTTCATCAAATGAATATTGCCCCACTATGTAACTAGAAATTTTTAACTCTCTCCTGTGTACCTAAAATTTATTCTCGGGAAAGAATCTTGTGAACCAATATATATATTTTTGGGAAGGCTCCTGTGAATAAATATATATATGTATATATCCGTGAAGGATCCTGTGAACAGACGTTGGAGCCCCTGAATCCGAGCTCATAAATTCACTCCCATAAGAAGAGGCACTGGAATAAATACATTCATGCTTCCGAATGGTTGTTATGTAGAGATCTCAAGGTAAGAGATTCTCGAAAATGAAAAAATATATAATTTTAATTATAGAAATTTAAAAATTCATAAATTATTTCATTTTATTTTAGAAATTTATTATATAACTAAGATGGATGATTATTCGTAAAGGAGATAATTAATTATGATATAAAATCATGATCATTCGTAAGGAGAAATGATTATTCATAAGGAGAAAAATATATATAAAAATCCCTAAAGTGGATAGATCACAAGGTAGATATTATATAGAAATTACATTTTACTAGTCTAATATTTTAATAATTTTTTAATATAGAAATTATATTTGCATTTATATTTATAACATGGAAATTACATTTATATTTATAACATGGAAATTACATTCCACATCAACACAAATTCTTATTCATAGATTACGTAAACTCTTCTTAAGGTATATGATTCACAATATAGTTCAGGAATGTTAAGCAACTCATTCTTAAGATATATGATTTCTTAAGACATATGAATTACAATATGGCAAACTCATTGATATAAAAAAAAATTTTCATTCTTATAGACATATTTCTGTTTCATAAGATGAACAAATTCTTCCAAGATGTGTTGTGACTCAGGTGCCTAAATCACAACCATAAGGTCCATGCACCAATATATTGCCCTATGCAATATATTGATGCATTGCAAAAGTTGACCCTGAAAAGTAAAAATTATTTAAAATTCCATCCAAATTTTAATTCGCATTTAAAAATGCATTTCAGTACTGCAACAAAATGCAATTTAGCGTAAATTGCATTTTGTTATCAGTCATACATTCAGTTCACACGGTATGTATACTTACCTGCATGCCGTACAAAGTACATACGTACAAACTTACAATATTCCGTCGGTCGACTTGAAATCATTGCTTCAACCATACAAAAGTGCATATCGGATTTCATGCATATGCACTGCGTCTAAACTTTTTGTACTTTCCCACGTACGATTTTCAAAGTCGTGGGAAAGTAACAAAGATAAGAAAAAGAGCTTTGAAGTATTTGATGGGTACCTGGGGGCAACAAGCCCAAATCTCGGGGAGTTCATTTTTTAAACCGGTGGAGTTGAAACGTAAAAATTTTTAACAAATATTTTTTTGAGTGAAAATATTAATTGAGTGTAGAAAAAATAATAAAATAGCGTTGAGTTCGTTATCGAAGCAAATATTAATTGAATGAAAAAAATATTAATTGAGTGTAGAAAAAAATAATAAAATAGCATTGAGTTCATCATCGAAACAAACCATCAATTGAGTGAAAAGAGAATACTATTTGAGTGTAAATATATTATATATACTTACCTGCATGCCGTACAAAGTACATACATACAAACTTACAATATTCCGTCGGTCGACTTGAAATCATTGCTTCAACCATACAAAAGTGCATATCGGATTTCATGCATATGCACTGCGTCTAAACTTTTTGTACTTTCCCACGTACGATTTTCAAAGTCGTGGGAAAGTAACAAAGATAAGAAAAAGAGCTTTGAAGTTTTTGATTTGTACCTGGGGGCAACAAGCCCAAATCTCGGGGAGTTCATTTTTTAAACCGGTGGAGTTGAAACGTAAAAATTTTTAACAAATATTTTTTTGAGTGAAAATATTAATTGAGTGTAGAAAAAATAATAAAATAGCGTTGAGTTCGTTATCGAAGCAAATATTAATTGAATGAAAAAAATATTAATTGAGTGTAGAAAAAAATAATAAAATAGCATTGAGTTCATCATCGAAACAAACCATCAATTGAGTGAAAAGAGAATACTATTTGAGTGTAAATATATTATATTATAATAAAAATTTAAATTTGTATGCAGAGAAAAATAGGAAAATAAAAATAAAATTAAAGAAAACGTATCGAAAAACAAAAAGTGTTTCTGTTTTTTATGAAAATCCCCGACTGCTCTCTCCTTCGGAGCACGGAACAGTTTCGACTAAAACAGATGGATTCTCCTTGTAAGATGTCCAGTGGTGTGGAGTTTCCAGAGTGTGCCTCTCTGAAAAATGGTAAAATTTGTAATATGTGTGTATTTATCTATCTATCTACTTTCGTCTAATGTATGTTCATCTACTTTCGTCTAATGTATGTTCATCTACTTTCGTCTAATGTATGTTCATCTACTTTCGTCTAATGTATGTTCATCTACTTTCGTCTAATGTATGTTCATCTGAGGCCCTACTTTGACCTGAGATTTTTGATTCTATGAGTATGCATGTATATGAGTGTGTATATGTACCTTCTTGTTAGGTTGATTACTCAGCCGAGTATGACCTCTTCGTTAGGGTAATTTGTTTACATCTGGGCGAATCTTTTCATTTGGGGATCTCTTCATTCAGGGATCTCGGTTGAATCGTGTGTGTTTGTGTTGTGATTTGTATTGTATGCGATGGTATTCTGTATGTTATGTATGTCGTTCTGCAATTTTTGCATTTGAATGTGATGATGCAGTACCAGTCTTCTGGTGAATATTCGCTTGGTTCTAACATGTGTCCATGTGTGTTCCTCTCTGCTGTATGGCGGTTCGCTTCTGGTGTATGGTTGTTCGCTTCTGGTGTTTGGGGGTGTGTGTACGCGGGTGTGTATGAATGTGTACATGCCTGTTTGTTCCTTGTTGTGCTTGTTCTTGGTGTGCTTGTTTCTTGTGTATACGCGTGTGCGTGTTTATGTGATTTTTGTGTGTGTGCCCTATTTATGTGAGTTCTCAGTTTATCGCCCTGCTTGTTAAATGGTATTGGGATGATGTGGTTAGATAGGTGTTGTATATGTCTCACGTAGTTATTGGTGTGTTTTTCAACGTATGGAACTCTTACCAATTTCTCATGGTGTGTTCGAGATTCTCATTTCCCGATATTACACATAATAAATAAAGATACCACACACGCAAAGAAGGCATTGCACAGACAACCACTAAATATGCAACGCTTCATGCAATCACTCATCACCAGAATTCATACACATAAAATAAGTTATATATTAGATTAAGACTAGCCAAGTAAAGGTTTCATTGTATTACACAGCCAGACAGATGTTATCACAGTTTGGATTACGATTTTTATATGTACTTACATAATATCACAGTAAAATCACAGTTAGGTTTGAATCAGCTTATCAGCCAAAATTTAACTTGTAATGAGAGGTCCAGTTGGCTTTATCTTGCTATAGTGTTCAGATTAAAATTGTCAATTTCAGAGTCGGTCTGGTTTTTACACTAGTGAATGTTCTTTGTTCAGTGAATAATTTCAATTAAAATTTAAGTGAAGTCGAACGAAATTAATTGTGTTTTTATTGAACAACCTTATAAGTACATTTCTTTACATAAAAATTGGTGCCGAAACCCGGGAACTTTTGTTTCAATTTACAAGAACAATAGACAATAGTGAAAAGCGTGCAAAGTATACTACATTGGAGATCATTTAAATCAGCATTAAATCAGGATTAATTGGGAATCCGGACCCGCAGATAAGTACCCTCTTTACATTTTTATTAGTTGCTCTATATGCATTATTAAAACTAAAAAGATAAATATTTTATTAAGTGCAATCAAATATCTGAACTTGGTTCACGTGATGAACAGATAAGAGTTGTGCTTTACATACAAATATTTAATCAAAAAGAACAATACATATTAAATCATGAATTAAATAATTAAAATAAAAAAAAAGCATTGCAATTGAATTTGAGACGAAATCATGCAAATCAAGTGCTAAACAAGTGAATTCCTTCTATTGTGTACAAATTCGAATCGAATCCAACTGTACGCGTTAACGGTATTAAAAAACAATTTGTGAGAATAATTATCACATAGGCAAACATTTTCGTGACATTTTCGTGCATTAGAGCAAATGGCTGAAATAGCAGAACTGAAGGTCAAAAAGGGTCGAATAAAGGGTTCATTAACTAAACTTAAGACATTCGCGGATAATATTCCCACAGAAAGGAAAACAATTGAAGAAATCCAATCGCGATTAGATATGTTAGAGAAGTTGTTTGCTGATTTTACGCTAGTTGATGATAAATTAGTTAGTCATGAAGTTATATCCGAATTCTCAGACATTGAAGATAAATATTTTGCAATAAAGCCTACGTTAGTAAAAGAATTAAATGCGTTAAAAAACCTGCAAGCTTCACAAAATTTAGCTATTGATGATCTCAATTCTACAATGACGCGTTTTATTGACGAACAGCGAACGTTATTCGGTGCAGTAGCCAATCAACCCAGCCCTCATGAAAAATCATCATTAGAAATTAGATTGCCAACTATTCATATACAAACAACCTTTCTCCGGCGAGTATAAGGAGTGGCCATCCTTTAAAGATCTATTTTTATCATCTGTAGATAAGAGAGAAGGATTATCAGATACACATAAGCTGCAGTATCTCAAAGGTTTATTAAGGGGAGAAGCTGCCTGTTTGATAAAACACATTTCTGTTACCGAAGCTAATTACAGCGAAGCCTGGTCTAAGCTTACTGCTCGCTATGACAAAAAACGCTATATTTTGAACGATTACATAAAAACATTCATTAATCAAGCCACAGTTTCCCAATCATCTTCAGCTCAACTGCGTAGGCTTACCGACACATCAGATGAAATTATAAGAGGCATAGCAGCACTAGGGCAGGAAGCTGAAGGCAGAGATCCATGGCTTGTCCATATCATTTTAACTAAAACCGACTCTGAGACACGAAAGACGTGGGCAGAAACCAATGCAAGTAACGATCTTGCCACTTTACAAGAATTACTGGACTTTCTAAGTAAGCGGTGTGATGCGTTAGAAGCTGTTGAACCGTCAGCCAAAAAGGCACCAGTAACACATAAACCTACACTCCGCACACTTCACAGCGACGTATCAGTAAAATGTCCTGAATGTTCTGAACAACATCCAGTATTTAAATGTCCACGATTCAAGGCTTTAGATGTACAAGCAAGACGAAGTCTTGTCGCCAAACTAAATCTGTGTTTCAATTGTTTGAGCACAGGCCATCGAGCACAGAAGTGCAAATCAAAATTTTCATGTCACTTCTGCAGACAACAACACCATTCCTCATTGCATTTAAATGACGTTATGAACAACAATCGAGTTACTTCACATGTCTCACCTAGTGAATTAACACATAATTCAAATCCAACTTCAAGCACTCTCAATCCTCACACGCCCGCATTCACACATACTGACCCAAGCACATCCACCCCGCAAGCAATAGGGGATTCGCAAATACACTCACTCACTTCATTTAAGAGACATCGCAGCCTATTGTCTATTTTACCAACCGCGCTTGTGAATGTTATGGATAGCACCGGAAATTTAAAACCCTGCCGCATGCTAATAGATTCAGGATCACAGGCTTCCTTCATCACCGAAGATTGCGCCCAGCGGCTAGGACTTAAAAGCAAGAGAGTCAAAATACCAGTACACGGATTGGGATCAGTCAAATCAGGGTTAACAAAAGGCAAGCTAACACTGTCAATATCGTCACGATTCTCGCAATCGCAACAAATCAAGGTGCAAGCCTACATTTTATCAAGTCTTACTTCACCGCAACCATCAACATCGTTCAACATAGCCCACTTGAGCTATGTTAAGAACTATCAAGTAGCAGATCCGCACTTCAACAAACCTGGCAAAATTGATATCCTTTTAAGAGCTGAATATTTTATAGAAATCCTCAAGCCAGGTCAGTATATTGCATCTCCTGATCGCCCAGCCCTGCAAAATACTATATTTGGTTACATCATAGCTGGATGCCTCAACCAAACCACAGGTTCAGTACCTTTAATTTCCTGTCATGCAGATATGACTGATATTGATACCACACTAAGAAGGTTTTGGGAAGTCGAAGACATCCCTCATCAAGGTTCATTACTTACAATAGAGGAAGCCGCCTGCGAGGAACATTTCAACAAAACTCACTACATTGATCCCGCAACTGGGCGCTACACAGTTCGATTGCCATTCAAGGCTGACTCGGAAGCTTTGGGTGATTCTCTGGACATGGCCGTTCGAAGATTCCAGGCACTTGAACGCAAATTCAAACTCAATCCAACTCTACATAAAGAATACAGTAACTTCATTCATGAGTATCGTGAACTTAGTCATTTAGAGCCTGTTCCTTTAAACCTCCTTCATAGCAATGAAGAACATGCATACCTACCACACCATGCCATTCTTAAACCTGACAGTGTTACAACAAGGCTACGGGTAGTTTTTGACGGTTCAGCTGCTACATCTTCTGGTACTTCATTCAACCAAAAGCTAATGGTTGGGCCTAAGACACAAAGAGACTTAGTGCAAATTTTGATTTCTTTTCGGACATTCAGAATAGCCATAACTGCAGACATCGAAAAGATGTACCGGATGGTATTGGTAGATAAGAAGGATAGAAACTTTCAGCGAATATTGTGGAGAGAAGGCACATTGCACCCATTCCAGCACTTGTGGCTCAATACGGTGACATATGGTACATCATCGGCACCCTTTCTTGCTACCAGGTGCCTCACACAGCTCACCGTCGATTTTAAGGATCAATTTCCTTTAGCAGAACAAGCTATAAAGGAAAACTTTTATGTCGATGACTTGATGGCGGGAGCTGATAATATTAAGCAAGCTATTCAGCTACAAAGTGAACTATCGTCTCTACTCCATCTCAGAGGTTTTCACTTAAGAAAATGGGCCTCTAATTCGCAAGAGTTTTTGGATTGCAAGGCTCCTGAAGACTGCAGTATTTCATCCTTGCAAATAGATGAACATCCTGGCACAATCAAGGTACTAGGCTTAAGGTGGATTCCATCAGAAGATGCATTCACGTTTGCAGTCAACGTTCCTCAGCGATCACTTTCACCCACCACCAAGAGGACTATACTTTCTGAGTCGAGCCGAATCTTCGATCCTCTTGACTTCTTGGCTCCTATCACAGTCTTATGCAAAATATTGCTACAGAGACTTTGGCTCAACAATTACACATGGGATAATCCAATATCCGAAGAGCTGGAAGCTAAATGGAATGATATACGCAACAATATACATCACATCGCACGTCTTCGAATTCCTCGTTGGCTATCGACAAGTTCAACAAATTACGAACTACACGGCTTCTCAGATGCCTCCGAGTCTGCATACGCAGCCGTCGTTTACTGCCGTAGCATTTCCATTTCAGGTGAAGTCAAAACTATTTTGTTCGCCGCAAAAACTAAGGTTGCTCCAATCAAGCAAATTTCAATTCCTCGACTCGAACTCTGTGGAGCACTATTGCTTGCACAGCTATTTCAAGCAATTAAAATAGCAATTGGACAACCGGACATCAGCTGCTATAGTTGGACAGACTCGATGGTAGTCCTTTCATGGCTATCATCACACCCCCGAAAGTGGAAAAGCTACGTGGGAAATAGAACCTCGGAGATTTTGTCTATTCTACCCAGAACATATTGGCATTATGTTCCTTCGAAAGAAAATCCGGCGGACATAGCATCACGAGGACTGCTTCCACACCATTTGGGAGGCACACAATTGTGGTGGTATGGGCCACAATGGCTACAAGAAGATTGGAGACAACGAATTTCAGCTGGATCCGACTCCACCCCAATTAAGTCAGATGTGGATATGGAGATAAGAACTAATTACATTGACGTCTATCACACCAGCCTGAACAACGATACTATCAGCGAGCTTTTTGAACAAAAATCCTGTTTGAGAAGCATTCTTCGAATTCTTGGAAGATGCATCCGGTTCTACAGGAACTGCAGGACCAAGATCAACAGAGCATCAACTCCATGAATAACTACAGAGGAGTTGAGAATTGCTATGCAAGCCTGTATTCGATGGAGCCAGGAAGCTTCATTCCAGGAAGAAATAAATGCATTACGGCGCAACAAGCACCTTCCCACATCCAGCAAGTTACATTCTTTAACACCATTTCTGGATCCTGATCATATTTTAAGAGTTGGTGGTCGTCTAGACAATTCCAGGTGCTCATATGACATAAAGCATCCAATAATATTGCCAAGGGATCACACATTCGTCGAACTACTAATTAGGAATGCACATGAGAAATACTTCCACATTGGAACAACTTTACTTCTCAGTCTATTACGACAGCGATATTGGATCATATCCGGCAGATCGGCAGTTAAGCGGTGCATTCATCACTGTATAACCTGCACCCGTCACAGGGCATTAACATCCCAACAGCTAATGGCGCAACTTCCTGCTCAGCGCGTATCAGGTGTCAGAGCTTTCGAAAACGTCGGAGTCGATTACGCAGGTCCCATTATACTTTTGCTTCATCGAGGAAGAGGAGCAAAATCGACAAAAGGATACATATCGCTTTTTGTGTGCCTCAGTACCAAGGCACTGCATCTGGAAATTGTAAGTGACCTGTCTTCTGAAGCTTTCATTTCATGCCTAAAAAGATTTATTGCAAGGCGAGGGCTTCCATCAAATATTTACAGCGATAATGGTACAAACTTCGTTGGGGCGAATAGAAGGCTGTGTGAAATCTATGAGTTAGTCACTTCGAATACTCATAATGTGCTGATCGCAGATTATCTATCAACCAATAATGTCAACTGGCACTTCATTCCACCTTCTGCGCCACATTTTGGAGGCATCTGGGAGTCCGGTATTAAATCGGTTAAGGGCTTGCTCAAGAAAACCATTGGAGAAGCACGACTTACATTCGAAGAACTATTGACATTAGTTGCAGAAATAGAAGGCGTTCTCAATTCACGGCCGCTTGGTCCTATATCTGACGACATTGGTAATATAAACGCGCTCACACCGGCACACTTCCTCATCGGTCAACCTACAACATCCCTTCCAGAACCTTCTTTGGAACATATTAAGATGTCGAATCTCACAAGATGGCGCTTAGTACAGAAGATCGTTCAGGATTTCTGGAAGCGTTGGCACGTTCATTATCTCACTAGTTTACAACAACGACCTAAATGGCGACGAGTCGAAACTAATCTGCAAGTTGGCGATTTGGTAATCATACGAGAAGATAATGTACCACCATCAGCATGGGTTCTCGCCCGTATTGAGAAAACGCATCCCGGTAAGGATCAACTGGTACGAGTAGCAACGGTTAGAACTGCAAAGGGAACAATTAAGCGTCCCGTGGCCAAGCTCACCAAACTACCAGTTAGTTAAGGCGCTGCCTTAACGGCGGGAGTATGTTCGAGATTCTCATTTCCCGATATTACACATAATAAATAAAGATACCACACAAACAAAGAAGGCATTGCACAGACAACCACTAAATATGCAACGCTTCATGCAATCACTCATCACCAGAATTCATACACACAAAATAAGTTATATATTAGATTAAGACTAGCCAAGTAAAGGTTTCATTGTATTACACAGCCAGACAGATGTTATCACAGTTTGGATTACGATTTTTATATGTACTTACATAATATCACAGTAAAATCACAGTTAGGTTTGAATCAGTTTATCAGCCAAAATTTAACTTGTAATGAGAAGTCCAGTTGGCTTTATCTTGCTATAGTGTTCAGATTAAAATTGTCAATTTCAGAGTCGGTCTGGTTTTTACACTAGTGAATGTTCTTTGTTCAGTGAATAATTTCAATTAAAATTTAAGTGAAGTCGAACGAAATTAATTGTGTTTTTATTGAACAACCTTATAAGTACATTTCTTTACATGGTGTGTGACGAAAAATTTCGTTGGATGGAAGGCAATATGTTCCTTGTATGCGTCACTTTGCATATCTTCTATGGTAAGTCTGAATTTTATGTTCAAAATCTCGTCTAGTTGTGTCAGGACATCTCCTTCTAAGATCGTTCGGTTTAGGACCGTGGTGATGCAATCTGTAAAATTCCATTCGCGAGTCGCCAAAAGGTTGAACTAAGACGAAATACCAGAAAGAGGCATCGGTGAAGAAGGAATTTTCTGCACCAAACTGGGCGTGTACTTTCATTTACTGCACCAATTGGGGATCCTCCCGAAGAAAGAAATAGGACATAAAAAAATTCTGGTGAGCTGACAAAAGTTAGAGAAACTGTGAGCAAAAAGGTTGGTACTAATTACATAAAATTTATCTATAGAACTCCTTTCGTGAATCGCCATAAACATTTTATTGGGTAATTGAATCGGGCTGACAGTTTTTGTACGACCAATAATACATAAATAAAATAAGACGGGAGAACAAATGCAGCAAACTGCGACAGGAGATTGATTAACTCGCTATCCTCCATTTATATCTTTGTATCGAAAGAGGAAAACAGGGGAAGAGGCAATTCGTAATTCACCTACCGTGCCTGAAAAATATCCACATTGCCCAGCATTGAGAGCATCATGCGCTTGGATCGCTCTAATTAGAAGTACTCGCCAGGTGCCGTTATACAAACACATGTCTTAAAGTCGATGATTAAATGGTCAAATCAAACTGCACATTTTGACATAAAGCAAGCGATAAATATTTGGAACGGTTTCATATTGGACAGAGCGTTCAGGTTATGTATACATCTGTCTTTGGATGTCGCACTTGAAATTTTAATCTTGAACGAACCTCACTCAATAGTAAGCATCCAGAGCAGAGTGACGATTGAGGTAATTTTTTTTATATAATCCTAATTAATACTTATTTAATACTTATTTACTACCTATTTAATACTTATTTAAGACTTATTTACTACCTACTTAATACTTATTTAATACTTATTGGATATTTATTTAATACTTATTTAGTACTTACTGAGGTATTCAGTGATACTCAATATCACTATATGTAACAGAAAGCGAAATAGAATTGTGTTTTTGTTTTGATACTAGTGGCATGCAAGAAAAAGGATCCTTTTTATTAATTGCTAGTTATCCCGTAGTTAAGAGATATTCGATTCGTCTATAAGATTTGTAACAGATTCCAAGTAGAAAACTGGACACATATAATACACATATTCATGCTTATGGGTCATCGACATTCCAGCATTGGTAGCAATGACCGCAATTACATTTAGATTATGATTCATGTTCCACAGATGAGAATAATATTCCTAGTTTCACGATGTTTCAATAGCGGTTTATGAATAATGAGTGATTGCTGATGCTTATGGAGACAACCATGCTGGACAAACTCTTACCTCAGCATCAGAAGGTCCTACGGTTCTGGAACTAATTGGTCTTTTCATTTCTGTTTTAATTTTACTATTGACAGTTCGGTAATCATTAAAGAACCCGATGGTAACTAGGTTTATGGTACTCGTCACAGTTTAAATAAAAGTATAGAAGGCCAGGTGACAATGTTCAGGTTAGTGTAATAATAGCGAGAATGGTTTCGACAGGAAGTTTTATAAGAAAAGAGTCACCAATGGAGTAAATGTCAGAAGAAAGCCATTTTGCAGTTAAAACGTTAATGTTTTCACATGAAGTGTCTAATAACTTAGCTCTTGGACACATAGAGCCTTGGGGCATAGAGTTTTTGCTGTGCCGTATGAATAAGAATTTTAATATTTGTTTTCAATTATTGCCGACATTGTGAACAATTGATAATGTCCTAATGAATCCATGGCATGAAAGAAAAAGAAATATATCATGAACAAGGGCCAAAAGAGGTTTCCGTAAAGTTTTCTAATTGGAAATAGTTAAATTTTTTTTGGATTGTTCAACTAAGAACAACCTATTAACATATTATATGTTTTGTAATGTAGCGGTAATTGAACACTACAGCTATATTACTGCATTTTGGGTAGGTTAGTGTAGCGGTATGTTAAAATGACAAGATATGTGAGCTTGTGTTTACTGTTACTTTATTGAGCAAAAATTCCTTATTTTACGTTAGTCTGAATTCTATTTTATTTTTTCACTTCAAATGTACTTAATTAATTTAATTAATTATCTGTAGGCATGTATTCTTGAGGTGTCGTAACGTGACACGTGCTCAATTTTATACCTCAGATTTTCACCAATTTCACTTATATTTGAAAATTCACTGTCTATTATTATTAGTTCTTCTTAATATAATTCACATCACTCTTAATATTAATTAATTCTACTTTGTTTTTTCACATGAAACGTCTAATATGCTTATATATATATATATATATATGTGAAAAAACCTAAAACTAAAATGTCTGCCACCAAATATATTTTAAAAATGTATAAAAAATACTTAGCCTATAATTCCACCAAAACCTGTAACACCGCAGAAGTTAATCTTTACTTAGCATGTAAATACTGTACCTTGCTTGGCACGTTGATTTATGCTAGAAAGATTCGAAGTAATTTGCACTAATGAATAATTTTCCACTTTGAAGAACACTAGATCTATGCGAAGTTGCATTTACGATCGCTGTCAAACTAATGAGAGTTTAGTTAGGGAGCACCTCCTTTTTATAATGTCCGAGCCGCCATTTTCGGACAAGTTCCACATGAAAAAATGCAATTTTCATATATTTTTTGCACATTATAAGTCCATGCTGTAATGTCAAAATTTTCTAAATTATGTGAATTAATTTATTTTTAATTATCCATAATTTTTCCTAATTGATTTATTGCGATATTTCAATTTTTCTAAAACTTATCAATATGGCCGCTCCCTATCATACTATGTTAATTTCCGGTGTGGAACATAAATTCTCTCACGAATTTTCTTCTGTCTCGTTTCCACATCGTTCTCTTTCCCACTCATTATGGGAATTGGAATTACCTTTTTATTGTAAATATTTCCTTACCTGGGCAATTTCGCGTTTTTTAATTATTGCCAACAGGTAGAGCGCGGCCAACTTCGTAAGAAATTCCAATGTTTATGTTTGCATGTAGTGTTGTTGTTGTACTGCCAAGAAATTTGTTTCTTGGCAGTTTGCATGTAACTATATATTTTTGTTTGTAATTTTTGTGATATCTTTGCTTCAGTTAATTATATTGAACTAATTTATATGCTTTTTCTTATTTCAGATGCTGCATAGACGTAGGAAGGGCGTATGAGGACACTGGAGACTGGGATTTTACAGGGAAGTATTAAATAATGATCCCTATAAATTAATATCCATTTATTTATTTTCAGCTGTGTTCAACATTATATATATAAGTATACGTCTATCGCTCGTACTATAAGTATCACGATCATTTTCTCCTTTGAAAAGGTAATTAAGCTAAACAGTCGTCACTGAACACTTTATGAGAGTCGAATACTCGGGAATGTTGTAACGTAGCTATATCTAAACAATGACGTATTATAACGTCATCATGCTCTAGATATTTTTATTCTTCCTTCACTATCCTGGAGCCCTCTCATCCGTAGGTCGTATAGGTCCGCTCTAATCTCTTCCACAGGTCGACAAAAGGACTTTGGAAACAGTGCGACCCAAAGTCAATGGGAGAATGGGGCTTGGCAAGGAAGGCATGCCGTCTGCACCTTCAATGGAACGTATGTAAGTGACGTAAAGGTCCCTTCTGGACTGAGTGAGTGCTAGGCTCGTTGTACGTAGGCACGAAATTTTTTTTGATTATGGGTGATGACAAGCGGCAGGTTATTCCGGGAACTCCCCCACACTCTCCGCCACCCTTAGCCGAGGTGCTAGCGTGCCGCCCTGTGCTATCGCTGTCATCGAGTGATCTGTCAGCTCATGCTGGCAGTTTGGACTTCACGTCCTGACCAATCACTCTCAACATACTTCCATAACAGCTTTGTAGTGCTTGTTGTATCCTGTGGATAAGGGTGTTGTATTTATACTGTGCCGGCTGGCTGGAGTAAAAGTTGATGAGTCTATTAGATGCAATGGGTTTCTTGTACCATTTGATTTTGAAGCCTTCTTCAGTGTCTATTATTGTGATGTCCAGGAAATTTACCATCTCCGTGTCACCTTCATCTAGAATAGCGGGCATTTTTAGGTTGTGGCTCAACGTCTTGGCTATCATATGTATATTGGTAGTTTTCGCGTATATCAGGATATCATCCTTTTATACTTTGTTGACTTGAAAGTCTATGTAGATCTGCGCATATTTTCCCGATGTGATGCCACCCATGGGGGCCCCTCTGGTTTGTTTATATACTTCTCCCGCTATTTTAAAGTAGTTGGCTGCATGAATGTCAAAATCTATGAGGCTTTTTAGGGTGTCTAGATTATATTTGTTGGATATTTGTAGACTTATTTTGGTTTTCATTATGTGTAATAGCTCTCTGGTATCAATGTTGTTATACATGTCCTGCATGTCTAATGTGTGCCATGAGTGAGCTTCAAGCTTCGTTACATTTTTGATGTCTCTAATCAGTGTGTTCTTATCCAATATATTGAAATCAAGTTTCAAATATATGGAAGACCTCATGTGCTTCGCATATGTGTTTTCCTATGCATTCATTGATGGATCTAACTCTCGAGACTACCGGTCTCATTTTGGGTATTTCTTTGTGTATTTTTATAAGTGGGTGCATAGGACAAATTCTGTTGTCATGTCTAATCATGGACTTGAGGTGTTTGGAGTCTGCCTCTCTCTTATAAAATCCTGTTTCTAATACGTACTCTATCTTTTTGTTCAGTGCCAATTCCATGGCTTTTAATATTCTGTGTCTTCCCCTTGGCTGATTAGGCAGTATGTGCCGTTATTTATACCATCTCGGATCATTTGTTCAATCAATTTATCATATGCTTCCTTATATATAGCTACAGTAATCTTTCCTTTGTCTGTCTCCATTATTATTATGTCTTCCCTGTCTTGTAAGATTTTCTTGAGTTTAATCGTGGTTCGTAGTATGCCTACTTCTGTGGCTGTGAGTTTTACTTTATGCACTTTGTTTAGATATTCGTTGGTAGTATCCAATAATTCTTGGAGTTTACCGATATATTCCACCGGTTGCTCAATTTCTAAAATGTCTGCTATATTGTTCGTCACAAGTAATATGTCTGCATAACTGACGTCCGTAATTGGGGGGATGAAGTTTGCTCCATACGAAAGTATTGCCCGGCAATCCTCATCAAAATCAAATTGCGTGGGATTCCTAAAGCCTCCTTTCACAATCCTCATCCTCATCTTGTTATCGTTTGTTAAACGTATGTCAGGCTAAGGAATTATATATATATATATAATTTCCCATTTCCTATTTTATTTTATTTATTGCGTACATATATATATCAATGTTTATTTTCATATCATGTTATGCATGTCTATGCACAATACCAATGCTTATTTTACCATGTTATGCACATTCATGCATAAATGCACACATATATATTACACTATGCATATGCATATATAAACGCCTATTCCACATATATTAAGTATAAGTATACATATACTCACTCTGTATACACACCGTGCCTGTATTATTGTATAAGGCATTTACCGCGGGTGCGCCGAAAATTTTTTTATATTCATATATATGCGTTTGTGCCCATGTCGTTCACCTAAGCTTTGTCAGCTACATTCAGTTAAGATCCTGATTAAGATCAAAGCCCCGTCATTACGATTCACTTAAATTCAGCCAAGATCAAGATCAAGGCCCTGTCATTAGGATTCAGTCAAAAGAACCCTTCAACAGAACCCTCCATCAGGGTCCAGCCGAAATTAGAATAGAGTCCCAGTAAGAATCCTTTCGGAATTCCTCAGGGATCTTCAAGATGTATCTTAGGGTTTAAGTATGTGTTTATGGAGTGTGACTGGGATATGCCCTTTGGTATTTTCCTTTCCTTTTGGGCATCCTCAGGATATACCCTTGTGTATGTCCAGGATGTATCCTTGGGTATCTGGGTATTTTGGGGGTGTATTTTCGCGGTATATCGATAAACAGGATGTCAATAAACAGGATGTAGTTTATCCTGGGGACATCAATAAATGGGATGTCAATAAACAGGATATGGTATGGTTTATTGATTGAAAATAAACAGGATATGGTATGGTTTACCTTCGGGATATAAATGGACGGGATATCAGTAAACTGGATGTGGTTTAAACTCACTAAAACTGGTCACTGGGATGTGGTCTATTCTCACTAACCAGTCACCAGACTTATTCATCAAGCATGCATCCTCGAATTAGTCATTAAGATTGCATCATCAAATTAGTCATTAAGGTTGCACACTTAAAGGTTGCACCCTTAAAATTCATAGAGATTACGCCACTACAATTAAGGCTCTATTACAATTGAAACCCTACTTCCATGATCTCCCCTAAAAATTCTCTAAAAATTTTCTAAAATTTTTTATTATTAAGATGCCCTCACTGAGAATTCTGTGCCATACCACCAAATTCTGTGCCATACCACCAAATCCACAGTAGTTAAGGCACTTTCACATCGAACACCGAAAACCGAAAACAGAAAAATTCTACACCGAAGATTTGGTTTTACTTTCACATCAAAAACCGAAAACTTGTTTTTCGGATAGAAGTGACAGAAGTCATAATCGGTAGAGGTGACATTTAATTTGCATAAAAGGGTATGATGAGGGCTCATACGAAGAAACGCGTTTTAATGTTATCGCTTAAGTGGTGGATTTTGAAAAAACATAAAGTGAGACAATATTGGGTTCACCCCTTAAATAAAATTAGGAGGAGCCATGGAGAGTTTTTTACTGTAGTAAAAAGCCTAGAAAAGTTTCCCTTCAGGTATTTTCAGTACTTCCGGATGTCAAAAGAAAAGTTTAAAGCCATCCTGCTCTTAATAAAACAGGAAATATCACCTAAAAAGAACAACTTTAGGAGTGATATAATATCAGCGAAAGAGAGACTTGCGCTTACATTACGGTATAGAGTACCCACTTTTTAAAACTTTTTCAGGACTAAAGTAATTTATCATTTAGATTTCTTGCAACTGGAGTCAGCTATACTGATTTGGCCATCCGGTTTTGCATGGGAGTATCTACAGTTCATAAATGCATTGTCCAGACCATAGATGCTATAATTGTAAAAATGCAGGACATATGTATGCCAAAGCCAACTACCGGCGGATGGAAATCTATTGCTAAGCGTTTCTTAGATAGATGGAACTTCCCGAATTGCCTGGGAGCAGTGGATGGGAAGCATGTGTTGACATTTGCTCCCAATAATACTGGAAGCTTATATTTTAATTATAAAAAAAGTATTAATGGCAGTAGTAGATGCTGATTACAAATTTATAATGGTGGATATAGGTGCATATGGTTCCAATTCGGATTCTGCCATATTCAGCCACTCAAAGTTTGGGAATGATTGGTTAAACAATCCGAGCAACCTAGACATACCAGCTGATTGCCCACTTCCCGGCACTTTGAGTCCGCCAATGCCATATGTAATAATTGGAGATGAGGCATTTGCCCTTAAGCCGACGTTATTGACTCCATATCCCGGAGATAAATTAACTATGGAGAGAAGGATTTTCAACTATCGGTGAGACAGCTAATTATTTAATCCTACAATATTGTTATTTCACAACATTCTTATATTTCAGACTATCAAGAGCTCGCCGTATTGTCGAAAATGCCTTCGGAATACTTGCCCATACCTGGCGGATTCTATTAAAAAGAATAGAAGTTCAAAGTTCAACAATAAATAAAATTATTTTAGCCTGCTGTATCTTTCATAATTACATAAGGATGAATAATGTCGATACCACTGACAACGAAGAAATCAACTTGTCTAATTCAAACCAAAATGACAAACCAGCATCTGAAGCAGTGGGTGTTAGAAATGCTTTCTCGAAATGGTGCATCACAGAGGGTGATTTAGACTTTCAGCATAAAATGATTTAGGATAGTTTTCATTTTAAAAGAACTTCATTTTATTATAACTGTAACATAGAAATAAAATAGCATTCCTGCCAACAAAAACAAAATCAGTTCTATTTTCCTCTCATATAAAAACCTTTCTCAATAAAATAACATTTAAAAACAAAAAAACAAATTCAGATCTATATTTCTCTCCTAACTCTGTTCACTGATCATATTCTGCCAGACGAAGCTCTACATCCTCCAGTGCTTGCAGACACTCCATTTGTTGAAGCTCTACATCCTCCAGTGCTTGCAGACACTTCATTTGCAGCTTAAGCTGTTGTCTCCTATCAAGAGTCTCTGCCTGCTGCCCTAAAGAAATAAAAAAATTCCTGATAGCCGAAGTTTCCTTTTACTAGTTCTTCCAAGTATATTTGCAATTTCCTCCCAGCTCCTAGTTTTTTTATACCTGTCCTTGTACTCGGGGCTTGTCTTGTCGTATAAGCACTTGTGTGCTTCGACTTCTAAAATTAATTTCATTTCGAAATCTCTCTCCATTTCCTAAAAGTACATATTGTATAAATATATATCTTAATTGTACATAGTTAAGTGCAAAACTTACAAAATTTTCTTCTGCATACAAACAGCTCACATAAACAAAGCGGATAATGAGGTTAAGTGTCACCGAAAAATTTGTTCGGTCCGATTAGATCCACAGTGTGGAATCCTAGTAGGGTTTGACAGTTTTATCCGATATTTCGTTTTACGGAGAGCAAAACACGAAAATGTGTATTATTTTTTATATCTGATGCGTATTAAATTTTTTCCAAGATAAACTTTTAGCTTAAAGCCTTTATGTTTATTTTTAAGTCTTGCGAGGTGTAAAGTTTAATTATTAATGTTACATACAGCCCTTACAAAAAAGAAATTACGTACATTCATACGTACATTGAATATCAGACAAACGTTTGTCCAAATTACGTACATACATACTTATTTTGCCTATCAGACCTACTTTAAAAGAAAATATGTACATACATATGTACATACCTACATTGCATAGCAAGTGAAACAAATCATTGCATGCATGTACATACATACGGTACATTATACCATTTTACCTAAAGAATGGCGCGTACATACATATTATTACTGACCTACAGCAATTATTTCCGCTTATAAAACAAGTGGAAAAAGAAAGTGAGGTAATACCCCGGCTCGCAAGAAATCCCACATTGTAATATGACGACCTTGCGCCGGAGGTAAAACAAATGTATGTATGTAGGCGACCAAATTAATGGTTCACGACGAATGACGTGAAGTAGCATTGACCAGCTGCAAACATTTAACGAAATTTATATTTATGTATGTACGTCTATAAACAAAATACAAACGTTTAACCAAAAATATTTACGGATGATAATGGCCAGCTGTAGATATTGAGCAAAGCGTAATTTATACATATATGTATACGGCGAGCGCTGTGAGGAAATTAATTAAGAGTTTTAGCTTTACTTCCGTAGCAGTTAAGGTTATATTTTTAGTATAAATATTATAACGATTTTATTAAAAGACTAGTTGCAATCGTAACTCAACACAAGACACATTCAGTTGTTATCATTTGGAGCAAAGCTGTTCAGCTACTCCACTACACCATACTAGGAGCAAAGCTAAATTAGCTACTCCATTACACTAATCATTCCACACCTTGGGAGCAAAGCTATATTAGCTACTCCACTACATTACATATAGGAGCAAAGCTATATTAGCTACTCCACTACACTACATATAGGAGCAAAGCTAAATTAGCTACTCCACCATACTACACATAGGAGCAAAGCTACATTAGCTACTCCGATATATACCGTTACAAAAAAGTGCGACATTTCTGATAACCAAATCAGCAAAGTAGGTGCTTGTATGAGAGTACTTGGTTATAATTTGATAACAAGTACTTCAAAAACTCAAACAAGTTTCCTCACAAAGAAACAGTAACAAAATTGGCGCAGCCGGTAGGATCAAGGAAGTTAGTTCAACCTACAAATACTTGAAAAACCTTGATCTTCGAACCTACGAGTGCATACGAACATCTAACTGTTGAATCTGATATCAGAAATACCACGATAAGGCGCTTCTAACCTAGCCAACACACGGAAGAAGCCGCAAACTGCAGTACGAATTCAATAGATAACCAAATTGAAGAAAGAAAAAATACGGCTTAGCGGAACACTACGATAGAGAAGAAACAACAAAGTTTTAAGTAAGTCTTTATAAAAATTGTTAAAAAAAGAGGCAACAATTATTAGCGAATTCAATTTAGACAGTGTTAAAGTATATCTAACATATTAAAAAAAAAAAAGAAAATTCGCTGATTCTTCTCGCCCTCTTTTCATTCTTGGAAAAGTAGTTCCAATCTAAGTAGCCGTTATTAACTATAAGGGCAAATCTCACGCATTCATGCAAATTTCTTTGTTTTCTTTTTTTTTTACAAAAGTCACTAAACTACTTATTCCCTTTTCTTCCCTACTTCTCTCTCTCACAATTACTCGTGGAAACTCGAAGTTTTGGCTTTCATGCCTAAAACTAACCGAAGCTTTTCATGCTCCGATTTTGAGACCGCAATAAGTTCATTGTCGTTTGATAACACTAGCCCTCCAGGAAACCCTTCAGATAGCCCTATAGTAGAGCAAAATTCCCCCCAAAGCAGACCATCCATAAACTGGTATCGCGAACATCGTTCAGGCAAACGTTTCAGAAGGCACAGTTTGATTAACTTCCTCATAAGAAACCATAGTTTAAACGATCTAACAACAGAAAAATCGTTAATCACGCCTAACTCAGATAAAGGCACGCCAGATATAATCGAGACTGAACAAATAAAGAAAACAAACAAAATGCCAGTGAATTATGAAAAGGTGGTTAAACTAACGGCACAAATGGTGCCCTTATTCTCTGGGGAATTCAGCTCCCACATCCTCACAGAGTTACAAACTTTTTTAGGCTGTTGTAAACAAGTACAGCAATGTCTAGAAGCGGAAGAAAAAGTAGCTTTTATGCAAATTTTCCCCACTAGATTGAGAGGTAATGCATACCAGCTAATCGCTTCAAGCTCGCTCACAACATTTGAAGAGGTTGAAAAATTGCTTTATCGTAATTATTTACCTCGTGAGACATACCATGAGCTGATAAACAGACTAATTACTTGTCGACAATATCCACACGAGTCTTTTAACTCATTCACCACTAGGCTAAAAGGCCTATTGTTACAATGTAACGAAGCAGCACATAACAAATACGGTGCTGAAAATTTTAACGTGGTGAAACGACAAATAGAGGATTTCGCTATGGCTTCAGTAAAGAGTGGTGCAACTAATCCGCATCTAAGTGCATATCTACTTACCTTGAATGAAGATTCAGTAGACCAGCTCATTCAAAGGGCACTAGATATGGAAAGATTGCAACAAGGACTCTTTCATATCCCACAACCCACTCATTACATTCCTAATACCACAAGCAATTTTCCAATGGAGAACTTTTTAAAGCATAACCCTACAAATTATGCTAATACTTATAATCTCCCTATTCACGAGAGTGTTGCTCCATACCCTTACACCAATGAGATGAGCAAACCCAATATAAAAACGGAATTCAATATACCTCCCATAGGGGAGCCTCTAAAGGTGCCATCAGTGTCTTTTAATACTGATGGGAACCCTACAAATAATTGGCATTCCACTCAAACCAGTTTCACACGAAAACCTTTAGGAAGCCCACCTCTTTGCCAAAATTCTTTGTCTCGACATACAGGAGAAAAAATATTCGACAAACAAAAATTGCTATTGAATAAAATCACCTGCAGCTACTGCAATTACAAGGGCCACACGTATGACGAATGTCTGAAACGAAAAAATACTCATTTCTGTGTAAACTGCAGAATAAAAGGCCATGATGCCCAACATTGCAAGCAAAATGCCAAGGCACCACCCGAACATGCAAACAGTAACAATCATGCTCGGTGGGGCTCTGCAAATCGGGAGCAAAGAATAAACCACATACAAAATATGTGCGATTTTTGTGGCCGAAGAAGTCATTCGGTGTCCACATGCCAGCAGAAACAACGATGGGAGGCCACACATTCGGGAAACGGCACACTGTCGACCGAAAAATCCCCGGCTCGACATTAAATAGAACAGTGCAACTTACTTCAGGGTCTACTCAAACAACAAAGAAACAAACTACAGAAAATGTTCCAGTGGTAAAATTACCATTGGACATAAGTAAAAACACAGCCGTTCGGCTGATAGTAGACACTGGAGCCGAAGTAAGCCTAATAAAACAGGAAGCATTAAATACACAAAAGCGGATAGAAACAGGACAAAAGGTCACTTTGAAAACTCCATTTGGAGAAGGAAGAACATTGGGTAACTGCCAAGGCACCTTTTTATTAAGCAGCAGTATCCCGTGCAATCTACAGGTTGTAGAAGATAACGCCCAAATCTCGCACGATGGGCTATTAGGTAACGATTTTCTTGCAAAAAATTGCAATATAGAAGGGCCTAACAGATTACTCCGGTTTCCTCGCACGGAAACCAACCCTATTGAATTCACGGTACCTCTCGAAACATCCATAGAAGATGGAGAGGATATACCAAAGGATCAAATAGTGGAGGGATCTGAATCTACTACCGTTTCACGGGCAACCAAAAACGAAAGTTCCTTACTTCCAATTGAAGAAATTTCAAACACTTTGAATGAAGATGAAGGTAGGCAATATGAAGTACAACTTCAGCGATCTCATAGAATACCCCCTCGATCTCAAATCATACTGAGCATACCGGTACAATTGGACCAGGAAATGCTCTGTTTGTCTCAGGAGATTCAAGAAGGAGTATTTGTCGCAAATTGCCTAGTTAGTCCTCATAAAAATTTCATACCGTTATCTGTTCTGAACGTAAACACAGAACCTGCATTCCTAAGAAAATTAAAACTTACTCTAGTTCCAGTTAATTATTATAACATTAGCTCTCTACAGTTACCTTTGGACGAAATAAATTCCCAAAGTTCCCAGAAAGAAGGCGATCCTTTTTTCCCACGTGCACAAGACAAAAACATATACAACATAAAATCTCTCTATTCATCTTTGGACGAAATAAATTCCCAAAGTTCTCAGAAAGAAGAGAAAGAAGGTGATCCTCCTTTCTCACGTGCACAAGACAAAAACATATACAACATAAAATCTCTCTATTCATCTTTGGACGAAATAAATTCCCAAAGTTCTCAGAAAGAAGGAGATCCACCTTCCCCCCATGCACATTGCAAAAATTCCAATAACTTCGTAAAAGATACGAAAAATTTTAACTCCAATCCATATTCAATAAACGTAAACCACATTTCAAAGTACAGTCCAGACAGACTTGTGGCTTTACGTGAAGAATTACTGTTGGATAAAAACTTAAATCAAGAAGAGAAAAAATCAATTCTAGAACTATGTTATGACTATAATGACCTTCTTCATCTAAAGGGGGACAAGTTAACATACACTAACAGTATAAAACACACCATTCCCACATTACATAATCAACCACCAATAAATCAGAAAATGTATAGACTCCCAGAAACACATCGGGCAGTCATAAATGAGCAAATTAAGGAAATGTTGGACAACGACATAATCCAATTAAGTAAAAGCCCGTGGAATTCTCCATTGCTGGTAGTTCCCAAGAAAGCTGGGCCTGACGGCAATAAACGCTGGCGAGTAGTAGTAGATTTCCGTAAAATTACCCAGGATAGAAGATATACTGGATCAACTTGGACACTCCAGATATTTTACTACACTCGATCTAGCAAGCGGGTATCACCAAGTACTAGTTGATCCGAAGGATAGACCCAAAACTGCGTTCAGTACCGCATATGGGCACTATGAATTTAAGAGAATGCCATTTGGGCTGAAAGGCGCGCCTGCGACCTTCCAGCGATTAATGAATTACATTCTAACGGGTCTCCAAGGCTTAGAATGCTTTGTCTATCTCGATGATATTGTAATATATGGAACAAATTTGCAAGATCACAACGAGAAATTGACTAAGGTATTCGACAGACTTCGGGCTCATAACCTAAAATTACAGCCCGAAAAGTGCCAGTTCCTTCGCAGGGAAGTGATTTACCTCGGACACAAATGTTCAAACGAAGGAGCACTTCCTGATCCCAGCAAAACAAGTTGTGTCCAAAATTTTCCTCAACCCCGAACCGTTAGACAAACCCAATCGTTCCTTGGGTTGGCTAACTACTACCGCAAGTTCATTCCGAACTTTTCAAAAATAGTCAGACCCCTAACAAATCTTTTACGCAAAGACGTTAAATTTACTTGGACGCAAAAGTGCCAAAACTCTTTCGAGGAAATTAAAAGATCACTTGTAAATCCTCCCCTTCTCTCATATCCTGATTTTACTGAACCCTTTAACTTGACAACATATGCTAGCAACGAGGCATTGGGAGCTGTCTTATCCCAAGGGAAAATAGGCGAAGACAAGCCTATAGCCTATGCAAGTAGAAGTTTAAATAAGGCGGAACAAAAATACTCCACAATAGAAAAAGAGTTACTCGCTATTGTATGGGCCGCCAGGAACTTCAGGTGTTATTTGCAGGGCAGAAATTTCACGGTCTACACCGACCACAAGCCCCTTAAAGGCGTATTCAACGTGAAAGACCCAACATCGAGATTAGTCAGGTTTCATCATAAACTCTCGGAGTTTGACTACAAAATTGAATACAAGCCTGGAAAATATAATACTAATGCAGATGCGCTTAGTCGAATACCTGCCCAGCTAAACCAGACAAACTCCAATTCATTCATTGTGGAAGCTCAGGTACATCACCGAGCCGATTCCGATATAGAAGAAAATGAGTTTAGTTCGCCGCCACCCTCAAAACCTACACACGCACATTGTCACGTAGTTACAAGAGCTCAAGCAAGGGAGACAGAAATGGAAGACGTAGTTCAGAAAACTCCCCATAAAGTTCAAAAGAATTCTCAGAACTTCATAAAAGACTCAGTTGAGATTGGCTCAAATGAGAATAGCCTATTTGAAAACGTTGCATCTGAACACAGCAAATCTCCTATAAAAAATAATCTTATAGACTCCCAAGTTAAATTGCCGGAAACTATCACGGACCCGGAGGAAATCGAAACAATTTTAAAGGACTACCACGATTCTGCATTCGGTGGTCACCAAGGTGTAGTCAAAACCTATAAAAGAATAAAAAGGAAGTACAAGTGGAAAAACATGCTCAGCTCGGTTAGAAAATATGTCCGCAAATGTACTAAATGCCAAAAAATGAAGGCTAGCCCAGAGTATCGTATGCCAATGGTCATAACGGATACTGCCCTAATGCCATTCGAAAAAGTATATCTGGACATCGTAGGTCCTCTTGAGGAAACGCACTCAGGAAACAAATATATTTTGACTTTTCAAGACAATCTTACGAAATTCGTAGACTGCTACGCCATGCCGAATGGCGAAGCAGAAACGGTAGCAGGAATATTTTTCGACGAGATAATTACTCGTTACCGCATTCCTAAAAAGGTAGTAACTGATCAAGGCTCCAACTTCTTAAGCGATCTCTTCAAACGAGTTTGTAAGCTCTTAAAGATTAAAAAACTGCAAACATCCGCTTATCACCCACAATCCAACGGTGCACTTGAACGAACCCACAGACCACTAGTAGAGTATTTAAGAACTATTGTATCCGAAAATCCAAAGGCTTGGGATCGATTCCTGAGAACTGCGGCTTTTGTGTATAATAATAGTCCACATGAAGGCACTAAGCTCACTCCAATGGACTGTCTGTTTGGATTTACAGCGGATGTACCTCCAAATCTAAGAAGAGAGCCAGAGCCAATGTACAATCACGAAAGTTACTACCATATTCTTAGGTACAAGTTACAGAAAACCTACGCTATTGCCCGAAAAAATTTACTTAACGCTAAGGAAAAGTCAAAATTACACTACGATAAACATTCAAGACCAGTAACTTTCCAACCAGGTGATAAAGTATTATTGAAGAATCAAGCTAAGAAACACAAGTTGTCCCAGATATGGCTAGGTCCATATCTAGTAATAAAAGCTTTCAATCCTGTAAATACTATTATTCAAATCGGCAGACGAAGAGTAACCGTGCACAACAACAGGTTAAAACCATACCACGAATAATAGTTAACCTTTTAAAAGAAAGATAAAGAATACATTCAACCTCAACATACCAAATCAGAGGTAAAATCTTTTTTGTTTTGATTAAAGAAAGACAATAATTAGTTAATTACTTTTATTTTTATTGCCAAATTTAACAAGAAACCAAGTAAGAATTCATTCATAAATTCAAATCTAACTGAAACCATTCAGAACTTCATCCAACATGTTAACAACACCGTAAAGAAACATATAGTTATGATAAGAGCAGAAGATGCCAATCATATTCTGAATGAGAATTCTTACTCTTTAGATCAATTGAAAGAACAAATAAAAACACTGGAAAAGCAGAGAAAAGAGCGAACTGAATCACAAATGGTTCAAATAAGCTCCCTATCTCTGAGTTCATTGGTAATTTTATTACTCAGCATAATTGGTATACTGAAGTTATGTAAAACTATAAAGAACAAGAAAAAGAAAAGCATAGTGGAAATGCCCAATGTGGTAATCGTAAGTAATCCAAAATCTCAGTTAGATGCTGAGACACCTCTACAACGTAAAGTAGAAATTCCGGGTAACTTAAATACCAAATGCAAAGAAGATGTCAAATCTAATCTTCATATTCCAAACCAGGAAAAGATATCGATGAACAAAGTTAAACAAATTTCCCAAAACTTCCAATCAGAGATCACCAAAGCTCACAAAGCGAGAGTAAAACCCCTAACCAACGCACCAGAAGCGGTTTCTCAGACCATTCATTCAGAATCAAAAGATTCAAGTAAGCCACAAAATAACTCGCCCCCACAGGCAAATAAGAGGCAACATTTATCAATACCTCCACCACCACCACTACCACCATCTATAACCCATCCCAATTCAGGTACACGCCCCCGCAATTTGCAAGTAGTTTAGTAACTTCTCAAATCCAAGTTAACCAAAATTAATTGAAAATATCTGTCTTGTCTAAAATATAAATAATAAAATTAACGGGAGAGAAATATGTATGTATGGTGTCCAAAGTATATATATATATAGATTAAGGTAAATAAATAAATTGTAACAAAAAGAAATATTAGATATACACCAATAGATCATAAAGACATATAATGGAAAATGTATATACACATATATTGTACAGTAAACGCATAAAAATTTTAAATTATAATGAAAACTTATGTACACACATATATATTGCAATAAATGCATAAAAAAAAAAATTGTAATGAAAACATATGTACATACAAATATATTACAATAAATGCATTAAAAAATTAAAATTATAAGTAAAACATATGTACACATACATATCTTATTGTAGGTGCATAAAAAATTAAGAGGTAATGAAAACATATGTACATACAAATATATTACAGTAAATGCAAAAAAAAAAATTAAAATTATAATGCGAACATACGTATATACAGACATATGCGGCAACAAATTAAAATTGGAATGAGAACATATGTTACTCATATAAATATATAAAGCATAAAGAATTAAAATTGTAAAAATAAAAAAACTAAGCCTAAAAAAAAAAATGTGTACGTATAAGGTATTGTAAAGCCATAAAATGTTAAGTTGTAATTTGATATACAGATATATTAATACAAAAAAAAAACATATTTATACCTGCATAAGAGAAAAATTTCTTCTTTCTGTATCTAATTAATCTAAACAAAAAATTTTTATAAATAGGCTAGAAATAATTCTCGATAATGTATATAGATAAGTTAGCTTCTTCAACCTAACTAAGTAATCGTCTCAGCGCTCGGCATTATGTATATACATATATGTATGTAACATGTTGTTATTTTTTTATTATTATCTATCAAAGCCATATACAATGTTCGAATGCGTTATTCCTCTTCTAAGAATAACACATTTTTTTAAAAAAAAGGGAGGTTTGTTACATACAGCCCTTACAAAAAAGAAATTACGTACATTCATACGTACATTGAATATCAGACATACGTTTGTCCAAATTACGTACATACATACTTATTTTGCCTATCAGACCTACTTTAAAAGAAAATATGTACATACATATGTACATACCTACATTGCATAGCAAGTGAAACAAATCATTGCATGCATGTACATACATACGGTACATTATACCATTTTACCTAAAGAATGGCGCGTACATACATATTATTACTGACCTACAGCAATTATTTCCGCTTATAAAACAAGTGGAAAAAGAAAGTGAGGTAATACCCCGGCTCGCAAGAAATCCCACATTGTAATATGACGACCTTGCGCCGGAGGTAAAACAAATGTATGTATGTAGGCGACCAAATTAATGGTTCACGACGAATGACGTGAAGTAGCATTGACCAGCTGCAAACATTTAACGAAATTTATATTTATGTATGTACGTCTATAAACAAAATACAAACGTTTAACCAAAAATATTTACGGATGATAATGGCCAGCTGTAGATATTGAGCAAAGCGTAATTTATACATATATGTATACGGCGAGCGCTGTGAGGAAATTAATTAAGAGTTTTAGCTTTACTTCCGTAGCAGTTAAGGTTATATTTTTAGTATAAATATTATAACGATTTTATTAAAAGACTAGTTGCAATCGTAACTCAACACAAGACACATTCAGTTGTTATCATTTGGAGCAAAGCTGTTCAGCTACTCCACTACACCATACTAGGAGCAAAGCTAAATTAGCTACTCCATTACACTAATCATTCCACACCTTGGGAGCAAAGCTATATTAGCTACTCCACTACATTACATATAGGAGCAAAGCTATATTAGCTACTCCACTACACTACATATAGGAGCAAAGCTAAATTAGCTACTCCACCATACTACACATAGGAGCAAAGCTACATTAGCTACTCCGATATATACCGTTACAAAAAAGTGCGACATTTCTGATAACCAAATCAGCAAAGTAGGTGCTTGTATGAGAGTACTTGGTTATAATTTGATAACAAGTACTTCAAAAACTCAAACAAGTTTCCTCGCAAAGAAACAGTAACATTAATGCAAAATTTTCATTTTTTCGGTGTAAGTGTTTCGGAACCGATTTTCGATGTGAAAGTGCCTTTACACTAGGACAGTTCTGGACCACTGTTTTAGCGTCCAGGATTTCGCCACAGATGGCGCCACCGTCGTCGCCCCCATACTAAATGTATGTCTGTGTCTTGGCTGTATTGGTTTGTGCCTTGGATACACCATTGTGTCTTGGGTGCACCATTGAGTCTCGACTGCACCCTAGCGGGATTAATCGGTACTACCGGGATGTGTCATTTGGTCTTGACTGCGCTCTAGCGGCATTAGCAGGTACTACCAGCATGCTCCGGTTTTCTTAGATAGATGTATGGTGCACCTAAATGTAGGCTTTTTATGATGATTTTTCTTGAGCGCCTAAATGTAGGCTTTCGGTTTTGAACTAATAATTAAAGTTAATAGTAGGAAATTTTTGTTTATGCCAATGTGTTTAGGAAACATGCATATATTGATCTAAAAGCAATAATTCCAATTGCAAAATCATTAACAGTTTCCGCTTAATATGTACTCATTTAAATTAATCAAATGTATTGAGCAATTCAAAAACAAATTACCGATATAGACATAATTCGCAGTTCATTACTCGCTGCCCATTAATAAATGTAATTATTGCTTAGTATGTAGTTCTCACAATATATATAAATCGATATATTGTAAGAACATTTTCAGTGATAATAAAGTTTTCCTAGAGTCACTAACAAGTTCTTTCTACGTCCCATCCGTAGCCTATCCTAATTATTATCTCGCGCCCCCACCAGTGGTAAGCGCAAGTAATATACCTAACCAAATCAGTCCGCTCATATAACATTGAGCTATACATGGTCCTTCGAGCCTATTAAAATACAAAAGTAAGTAAAGAACCGCCCGAGTTCTTAAAAGAAATCTACGTAAAAAAAAAAAGACAACAAAAGCACTGTAATATCGTCTTACAAAACAATAGTCAACTCCAAACTGACCTACCACAATGGAAAAACTCGGTTCACAGCAAGTAAAAACTGGTACCGCCATATGCGATCAACTAGAAATAATAAGAAAAGAGCCCATTGATAGGAGGACAGAGAATTTCATAAAAAAGAAAGAAGATACAATTAACAACCTCTGGGAGACATTCAGCCAAAAACATCAAGAGATCGTCGCATTAAATTGCCCAGAGCACGAGTACTTCACCAAAAGTTATTACCAGCAAGTGGAGACGGCAAAACAAAAAGCAATTGATAAGCTCAGCACCTACGCTGCCGCTTTAAGTGGGTCATCAAATTTCACAACACCGAAGGTGACTACCGATACGTCAGAGAATGGGGCAAATATCGAAGATAATATAAAAAAATTTGATGAGAAGGTAAATTCGCTACGTTGCAAAAAGGAAAAAATTCGCATTGACTCATTTCGTAAACAATTACAACAAATAAATGTGGGTGACGAAATGAGTAATAATTCCATAGAATTTTATTGCAAAACGCTAACCGAAGATTGGAGATATTTGGAATCCCTACATGATGAAACTTTGATGTATCATGAAGAAACCGATGACGTGTAATACACGAATAACGAATTTAATGAACTAAGGAGCACTTACATGAGAATGGTTATTGAACTTCAAGAGAAGAAAACAACAAGTATAACCAACGCAGCTGAAAACGATGTACGCCTCCCACGTCTAAGCATTCCTATATTTGAAGGAAAATACGAAACTTGGACTGCATTTCACGACATATTCATGAGACTAATTCACTACAACAAAAGATTGGCAAATGTCGAGAAAATGCAATATTTAAAAACAAACCTAAAAGGCGAAGCAGGCAAGCTCTTGAATCACTTGGAAATCTCTGACAACAATTATACGATGGCTTGGGAGATTATTAAAGAACGATTTGAAAATAAGAGAAAATTGCTATCAGTCCACATTCAGACATTACTTACATTACCCAAATTAGAAGTGGAATCATCTAACGGGCTTAAGAGAATTCACGACACAATGAAGGAGTGTTTGCATGGAATAACGAATCTTGGGGTGGACACCACAAGTTGGGCTCCACTAATAATACACCATATGCTACAAAAGTTCGATTATGAGACGCTGAAGTTATATGAGCAATCCCATGCAAGTGCAAAAGAGATTCCATCCTATGAAGTATTTTACATATTCCTCACAAGAAGATTCCAATCTTTAGAAGCCATAGGTGAGAATAAGAATCGTAGTCATCATTCCCAAAGGCAACAATTCAGGCACTCTGAGAGACCTAGATCTCCTATTGTACGCAACTACTTAACAACAGCCGATTCGAAATGTCGTTATTGCCAAAAGATGCATTAATCTACAATTGCGCAGAATTCCTATCCCTGGATGCCCAACAACGCAATGAGGCCATAAGACGAAACAATTTATGCCGAAATTGCATCAACCATTCCACGGACGGGAAATGTAGAAGCCGCCGTCACTGCAGTATATGCCAAAAGCCACACCATACACTTCTCCATCAACCACCAAATTATGGCAAGCCAAGACAGTTACGTTTACAAAATAAACTGGCAGAGCAAGGAAATGAGGTGCTATTGGCTACAGCCCTGATTAAGGCGACCTCATCCAACGGGAAACAAGTACTGCTTCGCATATTAATCGATACAGGTTCTCAAGCATCGTTTATCACAGAACAGGCCGTTCAAATGCCATCATTGCCTAGAACAAAACTCATGTCAAGTTATCCGGGTTAGGAGCCACAGAAGCGCCAACAGCATTATGGAAGGTAGACGTTCAACTTCAGCCACGATTTTCATCAGTTTTCCAGATCAACGTCGAGGCACTCATACTACCAAAACTGACAAAGCAACTACCAAGTACTGTTCTACCGTTTCCATACCATGGAAAAATTGTTTACTTGCAGATCCAACCTTCAATCAACCTGGACCTATAGACATGATAATAGGATCTGACTCGAACACCATCATTGTGCTGAATGGAATCCGAAAATCAAATAAAAATATATTATGGATGGATGGATGGATAATCTCCGGCAAGATACCACATACGCAAGAACAAGTCAGACTAGTAGCCATGATATCCCAGACGGATGTAGATGACCAACGTTTCTGGGAAATTGAAGAAACGCCAACCGAGTGCAGCACCAACTCAGACGATGATACATGTGAGCAACACTATCGAAAAACTCATGTTCGCAATCCAGATGGGCGATATACTGTTCAAATTCCATTTAAGGAATAATCGAAACCGCTAGGAGAATCCAGAAAACAAGCATTGGCCCGGCTAATCCAAACCGAAAAGAAGTTCTACTCGAATAAATATATAGAAGAAGAATACAAAAAATTCATGGCAGAATACATATATTTAAAGCATATGGAGTTGGTCAAAAATCCAAAAGAGACATCAGAAGCTGCGCATTATCTTCCCCACCAAGCAGTGCTAAAGACTGATAGCACTACCACAAAATTACGCGTTGTATTTTATGCATCTGCAAAAACTTCTACAGGTATTAGCCTAAATGATAACATGCTTGCCGGACCTCGGTTGCAGCCGGACCTATATCAGATACTTCTCCGTTGGCGAAAGCATCGATACGTTTTCTCAGCTGACATCGAGAAAATGTATCGCCAGATTAAATTACAGAAGCAGATCAAAATTATCATAGAATACTTTGGAGATTCAATCCGAATGAACCTGTGATGGAATATAAATTAACAACCGTGACTTATGGAACAACATCTGCTCCCTTCCTGGTAGTTCGGACCATACAACAACTAGCCAACGACGAGAAAGATAACTACCCTCAAGCCAGTAAGAGCGTGTTTAGAGACTTTTACGTGGATGATGTGATGTCTGGAGGCAATACGTTGGAAGATACTAAACTACTTCAAACCGCACTTATAAGTCTACTAAAGGCTGGTGGTTTTAAATTAAGGAAGTGGACAAGTAACCACCAACAAATTTTAAAAACAATACCAGAGGATATACGAGAAAAAGGAATTTTGACAATCTCTGAAGACAAAACAATCAAAACTCTTGGCATTCACTGGAATCCAACATCGGACACTTTTCATTTCAAGGTGAATGCCAGCATATCAACAGAAATATTAACCAAAAGACTGATGCTATCAAAGATAGCTCAGATCTTTGATCCACTTGGATGGATTACGCCAGTCACATTACGTGCAAAACTTATGATCCAAGAGTTATGGAAATCAGGCATATCCTGGGACGAAGTTCCTCCTCCAAAAATAATGTCTGAATGGCTAAGTTACCAACAAAAAATATCGAAATTGGAAGAATTAAAAATCCAACGATGGATAAATTACGATCCAAATCTTGAGAAAATAGAACTACATGGATTCAGTGATGCATCTGAACACGCCTATGCTGCAGCCATGTACTGTAAATCAATAACAACAGCCGGAAAATCCGCAATTCAACTACTTACAGCAAAATCTAAGGTAGCCCCAGTTAAATCAAAATTAACAATCCCACGTTTGGAGCTGTGCGGTGCGGAATTATTAAGCAGATTAATGGAACAATCCATAAAAACCTTAGAGCTAATAAACCCGACGATATACTTTTGGTCAGATTCTATGATAACCATTGCTAGAATCAAAGGACTACCAAAAAACAAACCATTTTTGAGGCAACCAGGATTGAAAAGATTCGAGCAATAAGTAGTCCAGATCAATGGAACTATGTCAAAACAGATGATAATCCAGCAGACTGCGCATCACGAGGAGTCAATCCAGACCAAATTAAGGAGCACAAGCTCTGGTGGAGCCTACCCTCGTGGCTTAAATTAAATAAAGAATGCTGGCCAAATCCAGCAATCCAAATAATCGATAACTCCGAAGACTTACTCGAAAAGAACATCACGGTGGTAACAAGTATAGTATCGCCAAACATCCCCCTTTGCAAATTCTCATCATTAAAGAAATGCATCAGAGTAATTGCCTACTGCAAACGCTTTATCGACAGATGCAGAAATATCAATATCCTGGCGGGTAGGAATCCTTCAAGCCAGGAGCTTGAAAGGGCCCACGATATTATAATTGGTTATATTCAACGTATAGGCTTCGCCGAAGAAATTCAAAGGTTACAACAAAAGAAAGCAGTATCAGCAAAAAGCAAATTACTTCCGCTAAACCCATTTATTGACGAAAAAGGCATATTACGGGTTGGTGGACGCTTGGAGTATTCAATACTTCCTTACGAAGAGCGTCATCCAGCAATTCTACCACATCAATCCCACCTCACACAACTTATCATACAAGATGCCCACCTCAAGACATTGCATGGAGGAAATCAGTCAACACAAGCCTACTTACGTCGAAGATATTGGATAACGAATTCTCGTAGTCTTATAAAAAGGTTCATCCATAACTGCAAGATCTGTTTCCGTGCTAAGGCACAAACAAGTCAACAGATTATGGGAAATCTACCGTCACCACGAGTAATACCATCACCACCGTTCACGCACACAGGCGTGGATTATGCTGGACCTATACAACTGAAAGCCTCAAAAGTTGCAAGTGTTACTGTTTCTTTGTGAGGAAACTTGTTTGAGTTTTTGAAGTACTTGTTATAAAATTATAACCAAGTACTCTCATACAAGCACCTACTTTGTTGATTTGATTATCAGGAATGTCGCACCTTTTTGTAACGGTATATATCGGAGTAGCTAATGTAGCTTTGCTCCTATGTGTAGTATGGTGGAGTAGCTAATTTAGCTTTGCTCCTATATGTAGTGTAGTGGAGTAGCTAATATAGCTTTGCTCCTATATGTAGTGTAGTGGAGTAGCTAATATAGCTTTGCTCCTATATGTAGTGTAGTGGAGTAGCTAATATAGCTTTGCTCCCAAGGTGTGGAATGATTAGTGTAATGGAGTAGCTAATTTAGCTTTGCTCCTAGTATGGTGTAGTGGAGTAACTGAACAGCTTTGCTCCAAATGATAACAACTGAATGTGTCTTGTGTTGAGTTACGATTGCAACTAGTCTTTTAATAAAATCGTTATAATATTTATACTAAAAATATAACCTTAACTGCTACGGAAGTAAAGCTAAAACTCTTAATTAATTTCCTCACAGCGCTCGCCGTATACATATATGTATAAATTACGCTTTGCTCAATATCTACAGCTGGCCATTATCATCCGTAAATATTTTTGGTTAAACGTTTGTATTTTGTTTATAGACGTACATACATAAATATAAATTTCGTTAAATGTTTGCAGCTGGTCAATGCTACTTCACGTCATTCGTCGTGAACCATTAATTTGGTCGCCTACATACATACATTTGTTTTACCTCCGGCGCAAGGTCGTCATATTACAATGTGGGATTTCTTGCGAGCCGGGGTATTACCTCACTTTCTTTTTCCACTTGTTTTATAAGCGGAAATAATTGCTGTAGGTCAGTAATAATATGTATGTACGCGCCATTCTTTAGGTAAAATGGTATAATGTACCGTATGTATGTACATGCATGCAATGATTTGTTTCACTTGCTATGCAATGTAGGTATGTACATATGTATGTACATATTTTCTTTTAAAGTAGGTCTGATAGGCAAAATAAGTATGTATGCACGTAATTTGGACAAACGTATGTCTGATATTCAATGTACGTATGTATGTACGTAATTTCTTTTTTGTAAGGGCTGTATGTAACAAACCTCCCTTTTTTTTAAAAAAAAATGTGTTATTCTTAGAAGAGGAATAACGCATTCGAACATTGTATATGGCTTTGATAGATAATAATAAAAAACAAAATAACAACATGTTACATACATATATGTATATACATAATGCCGAGCGCTGAGACAATTACTTAGTTAGGTTGAAGAAGCTAACTTATCTGTATACATTATCGAGAATTATTTCTAGCCTATTTATAAAAATTTTTTTTGTTTAAGATTAATTAGATACAGAAAGAAGAAATTTTTCTCTTATGTAAGTATAAATATGTTTTTTTTTTGTATTAATATATCTGTATATCAAATTACAACTTAACATTTTATGGCTTTACAATACCATATACGTACACATTTTTTTTTTTATTCTTAGTTTTTTTATTTTTACAATTTTAATTCTTTATGCTTTATATATTTATATGTGTAACATATGTTCTCATTCCAATTTTAATTTGTTGCCGCATATGTCTGTATATACGTATGTTCGCATTATAATTTTAATTTTTTTTTTTTGATGCATTTACTGTAATATATTTGTATGTACATATGTTTTCATTACCTTTTAATTTTTTATGCACCTACAATAAGATATGTATGTGTACATATGTTTTACTTATAATTTTAATTTTTTAATGCATTTATTGTAATATATTTGTATGTACATATGTTTCCATTACAATTTTTTTTTTATGCATTTATTGCAATATATATGTGTGTACATAAGTTTTCATTATAATTTTAAATTTTTATGCGTTTACTGTACAATATATGTGTATATACATTTTCCATTATATGTCTTTATGATCTATTGGTGTATATCTAATATTTCTTTTTGTTACAATTTATTTATTTACCTTAATCTATATATATATATACTTTGGACACCATACATACATATTTCTCTCTCGTTAATTTTATTATTTATATTTTAAACAAGACAGATATTTTCAATTAATTTTGGTTAACTTGGATTTGAGAAGTTACTAAACTACTTGCAAATTGCGGGGGCGTGTACATGAATTGGGATGGGTTATAGATGGTGGTATTGGTGGTGGTGGAGGTATTGATAAATGTTGCCTCTTATTTTCCTGGGGTTGCGGGTTAGTTTGTGGCTTACTTGAATCTTTTGATTCTGAATGAACGGTCTGAGATGCCGTTTCTGGTGAGTTGGTTAGGGGTTTTACTCTCGCTTTGTGAGCTTTGGTGATCTCTGATTGGAAGTTTTGGGAAATTTGTTTGACTTTGTTCATCGATATCTTTTCCTGGCTTGGAATATGAAGATTAGATTTGACATCTTCTTTGCATTTGGTATTTAAGTTACCCGGAATTTCTACTTTACGTTGTAGAGGTGTCTCAGCATCTAACTGAGATTTTGGATTACTTACGATTACCACATTGGGCATTTCCACTATGCTTTTTTTTTTTCTTGTTCTTTATAGTTTTACATAACTTCAGTATACCAATTATGCTGAGTAATAAAATTACCAATGAACTCAGAGATAGGGAGCTTATTTGAACCATTTGTGATTCAGTTCGCTCTTTTCTCTGCTTTTCCAGTGTTTTTATTTGTTCTTCCAATTGATCTAAAGAGTAAGAATTCTCATTCAGAATATGATTGGCATCTTCTGCTCTTATCATAACTATATGTTTTTTTACGGTGTTGTTAACATGTTGAATGAAGTTCTGAATGGTTTCAGTTAGACTTGAATTTATGGGATGAGGGTATTCTGGTTGCGTGATTTTAATATCCTGATGATCTTCATCTTCGAAATATATAGTTTGATCACCTATTTGGAAATGGCAAGGCTCATTTAATATTAGTATTCCATTGCCAAAGAGATTGGAGCTATGAAGAGTTTTCCCGCAGGCAATCGTGATTTTTTGTGTTGTTTGAAATGAAAAGAGCCAGGAATTTCTTCTGGTTAATTTTATTAACAATTGTGGAACTTGTGTTTGTGCTAGGTATTCGCAGTTACCTGTTTCGTTGTACGGATTGAATAGAAAATTTATTGGACATTCGTTCACATAATGCCCTTGAAGAATTGGGTTTAATAGTGGTCCAATGTAAGTGCTTTCATTAAGGCTATTCGAAAGTTTTTTGTACACTCGAAACTCGGATTGCTTGAACATTACGAATTTTTGTGTTGGTATATGACTTGCAATGTAAGTGTGTCTTATATCCAGAACTAGATGGTGATTATTGGGAGTTTGGAAGGGGAGTAAGTGGATCTGTTGAAGTTTAAAAGGTGGCATATTAAGAATTGGGAATGTAATTCTAATTACTAAAAGCTCATTTATCATTCGAGATTTTACCTCCAGCGTTTGAGTTAGGAGAGCCAGATCTTGAAATCTGTTGGTTTCTTTCGGATGAGCTTTGTAATAGGTTTCTAATAAAGTAGATGGGGGTATTAATAGGGGATGCACTTGGTTGTTTTTTAGGGAGGTTAATATTTGTATAAACGTCTGTTGTCTTAATTCTATGTCTAATACCTGTAAACCAATTGTAGCTATCACCTCTTGGATACGTTGTCGCGTGCTTACTTCTCCATTGACCATGTCAAGCAGATCGTTCACGGTTTTCGTTAATTCCTTTTGATTGGTCTCTAGTTGGTTAATAGGTTTCCTCATTTTCTCGAATGAGGATTTGAACAGGGTTATTTGATTTTTTTCTAGCTCTAGGAGTGTTTGTGTATCTGTTTCCAAACTTGCAATCTTGCTATATATTTGTTTTTCATTCTTTGCATCCATTGTTCCAAAAAGATAGTGTAGGCCACTACCTATTCCATCGAACAAGGACCTTCGCTGTCGCATGTTAACCATTTCTTTGATGGTTGTAGTTCTCTTTTTTATGTTCCCTATCAGACTACGTATGTATGCGTTTTGTTCTGTACATGCGCTAGTGGTGGCGTTATGTACCTCGCATAGTCGATTTATGAGAAACCCGGTATGTTCTATCAATGTGGTTTCTGCTTCTAAATCGGTAATATTTATTTGTGTGAACAGATTCCACGTATCGTGAAATAACAACAGCTTTCCAAGTTCCTCGAACATTATTCCCGTGTTGTTCAGGTTCTGGATCTCGTAGGCGTCCGCCGCGGTGCTTGGTATTAGTATTAGCATGGATAAGAAGGTACTCGTGAAGATTAATGCCATATCTGGGGAGAGGAGAGTTGGTAAAAATAGTTAATAAGCGGTTTACTAAATAAAGTCTTTTTTTTTTTTTTTTTTTTTTAAAAACAAACTTGCAATATTTCTTATTCCCCGTTGTTACACGAAAATTGACATATTTATATATTATTGATTTGTAATTGTTTATCTTCTTTTTGTTTTTTTTTTTTTTAATTGAGTATGTAATCGGGGTCACGTTAATTCGGGCAAGCTCATTCCTCATTTGTAAGTGCAATTGCGTCATGACTTGCAATTTCGTTTATTCTTACAATTTTGTTATGACTTATATTTTGTGTTGAAATGATTGGCTTCTGAAATTATTTGGTTGACCGGAATTATACATACAGTGATTTACTAGATAAGCGGATTTTTATGTATAAATATCGGGTAACATGATTCAGTGTGCATTATTATCGTGTAATTTCTACGAGTGTTGTTTATCTTTTACCATGTCGCAAAAAATCAGTGAGGCGTTTGATAAATTAATGGCTAAGGCCCTATCGGTTACCTGTCCTGAGAGGGATGTAGAAAATTTAACATTATATCCGGTGGACAGGCCGATTGAGCCCTACGTCCCAAAAGCTTTACCGGGGATTTCTAAAACCGCACCGGATTATATTCCTGGTCCGAGAAGGCTGACTCTCGAGGAGTACCGGTTAAGAGTGGGATCGAAAGGCGATAACCAGCGTGAAGAAGAACCAAAACCCAAAGCGACTAGAGGAGGCAAGCGTGTCCGGTTAGACCGGGACCTGCATTACTTCAGACTGAAAGCTAGTCTAGCCATAACATCGGAGGAGCGCTCGAAATATGATCGTCTGGCCAAGGAGAAACTAAAAGAGATTAACGCCTTGAAGAGGAAGAAAATTGTAAAAAAAAAATAAATAAATAAATAAATAAAAAAAAGTTATTACATAAAACTTCTTGTTATTCTTTGCTGGGTTTTTTTTTGTTTTTTTTTTTTTTATTTCAGGGGAATCGATTAAAGACGAAAGGTGATGGTGTAACCGTTTGTGTTGGTTATTAGTATCATTTTAGGAGTAATGCTGATTTAATAGTCGTGCCATGTCTGGGGAGTTATCTATATATATATATGTTATATTTCCAGACTTTTTTTCATAGAAGGTTTTTCATTTATTGGATTATTATTGGATTTTAGTATTCACTGAATTGTGAGCTTTAAACACCTGCTATGGTTCCAGCCATATTTGGAATAGTTTTGTTTTTTTTTTTTTTTTTTAAAAAAATGAAGTGTTACAAAAAAAAAATTCTTACTTGGTTTCTTGTTAGATTTGGCAATAAAAATAAAAGTAATTAACTAATTATTGTCTTTCTTTAATCAAAACAAAAAAGATTTTACCTCTGATTTGGTATGTTGAGGTTGAATGTATTCTTTATCTTTCTTTTAAAAGGTTAACTATTATTCGTGGTATGGTTTTAACCTGTTGTTGTGCACGGTTACTCTTCGTCTGCCGATTTGAATAATAGTATTTACAGGATTGAAAGCTTTTATTACTAGATATGGACCTAGCCATATCTGGGACAACTTGTGTTTCTTAGCTTGATTCTTCAATAATACTTTATCACCTGGTTGGAAAGTTACTGGTCTTGAATGTTTATCGTAGTGTAATTTTGACTTTTCCTTAGCGTTAAGTAAATTTTTTCGGGCAATAGCGTAGGTTTTCTGTAATTTGTACCTAAGAATATGGTAGTAACTTTCGTGATTGTACATTGGCTCTGGCTCTCTTCTTAGATTTGAAGGTACATCCGCTGTAAATCCAAACAGACAGTCCATTGGAGTGAGCTTAGTGCCTTCATGTGGACTATTATTATACACAAAAGCCGCAGTTCTCAGGAATCGATCCCAAGCCTTTGGATTTTCGGATACAATAGTTCTTAAATACTCTACTAGTGGTCTGTGGGTTCGTTCAAGTGCACCGTTGGATTGTGGGTGATAAGCGGATGTTTGCAGTTTTTTAATCTTTAAAAGCTTACAAACTCGTTTGAAGAGATCGCTTAAGAAGTTGGAGCCTTGATCAGTTACTACCTTTTTAGGAATGCGGTAACGAGTAATTATCTCGTCGAAAAATATTCCTGCTACCGTTTCTGCTTCGCCATTCGGCATGGCGTAGCAGTCTACGAATTTCGTAAGATTGTCTTGAAAAGTCAAAATATATTTGTTTCCTGAGTGCGTTTCCTCAAGAGGACCTACGATGTCCAGATATACTTTTTCGAATGGCATCAGGGCAGTATCCGTTATGACCATTGGCATACGATACTCTGGGCTAGCCTTCATTTTTTGGCATTTAGTACATTTGCGGACATATTTTCTAACCGAGCTGAGCATGTTTTTCCACTTGTACTTCCTTTTTATTCTTTTATAGGTTTTGACTACACCTTGGTGACCACCGAATGCAGAATCGTGGTAGTCCTTTAAAATTGTTTCGATTTCCTCCGGGTCCGTGATAATTTCCGGCAATTTAACTTGGGAATCTATAAGATTATTTTTTATAGGAGATTTGCTGTGTTCAGATGCAACGTTTTCAAATAGGCTATTCTCAGTTGAGCCAATCTCAACTGAGTCTTTTATGAAGTTCTGAGAATTCTTTTGAACTTTATGGGGAGTTTTCTGAACTACGTCTTCCATTTCTGTCTCCCTTGCTTGAGCTCTTGTAACTACGTGACAATGTGCGTGTGTAGGTTTTGAGGGTGGCGGCGAACTAAACTCATTTTCTTCTATATCGGAATCGGCTCGGTGATGTACCTGAGCTTCCACAATGAATGAATTGGAGTTTGTCTGGTTTAGCTGCGCAGGTATTCGACTAAGCGCATCTGCATTAGTATTATATTTTCCAGGCTTATACTCAATTTTGTAGTCAAACTCCGAGAGTTTATGATGAAACCTGACTAATCTCGATGTTGGGTCTTTCACGTTGAATACGCCTTTAAGGGGCTTGTGGTCAGTGTAGACCGTGAAATTTCTGCCCTGCAAATAACACCTGAAGTTCCTGGCGGCCCATACAATAGCGAGTAACTCTTTTTCTATTGTGGAGTATTTTTGTTCCGCCTTATTTAAACTTCTACTTGCATAGGCTATAGGCTTGTCTTCGCCTATTTTCAATTGGGATAAGACAGCTCCCAATGTCTCGTTGCTAGCATCTGTTGTCAAGTTAAAGGGTTCAGTAAAATCAGGATATGATAGAAGGGGAGGATTTACAAGTGATCTTTTAATTTCCTCGAAAGAGTTTTGGCACTTTTGCGTCCAAGTAAATTTAACGTCTTTGCGTAAAAGATTTGTTAGGGGTCTGACTATTTTTGAAAAGTTCGGAATGAACTTGCGGTAGTAGTTAGCCAACCCAAGGAACGATTGGGTTTGTCTAACGGTTCGGGGTTGAGGAAAATTTTGGACACAACTTGTTTTGCTGGGATCAGGAAGTGCTCCTTCGTTTGAACATTTGTGTCCGAGGTAAATCACTTCCCTGCGAAGGAACTGGCACTTTTCGGGCTGTAATTTAAGGTTATGAGCTCGAAGTCTGTCGAATACCTTAGTCAATTTCTCGTTGTGATCTTGCAAATTTGTTCCATATATTACAATATCATCGAGATAGACAAAGCATTCTAAGCCTTGGAGACCCGTTAGAATGTAATTCATTAATCGCTGGAAGGTCGCAGGCGCGCCTTTCAGCCCAAACGGCATTCTCTTAAATTCATAGTGCCCATATGCGGTACTGAACGCAGTTTTGGGTCTATCCTTCGGATCAACAAGTACTTGGTGATACCCGCTTGCTAGATCGAGTGTAGTAAAATATCTGGAGTGTCCAAGTTGATCCAGTATATCTTCTATCCTGGGTAATGGAAAAGCATCTCCTATAGATTTCTCGTTAATTTTACGGAAATCTACTACTACTCGCCAGCGTTTATTGCCGTCAGGCCCAGCTTTCTTGGGAACTACCAGCAATGGAGAATTCCACGGGCTTTTACTTAATTGGATTATGTCGTTGTCCAACATTTCCTTAATTTGCTCATTTATGACTGCCCGATGTGTTTCTGGGAGTCTATACATTTTCTGATTTATTGGTGGTTGATTATGTAATGTGGGAATGGTGTGTTTTATACTGTTAGTGTATGTTAACTTGTCCCCCTTTAGATGAAAAAGGTCATTATAGTCATAACATAGTTCTAGAATTGATTTTTTCTCTTCTTGATTTAAGTTTTTATCCAACAGTAATTCTTCACGTAAAGCCACAAGTCTGTCTGGACTGTACTTTGAAATGTGGTTTACGTTTATTGAATATGGATTGGAGTTAAAATTTTTCGTATCTTTTACGAAGTTATTTGAATTTTTGCAATGTGCATGGGGGGAAGGTGGATCACCTTCTTTCTGAGAACTTTGGGAATTTATTTCGTCCAAAGATGAATAGAGAGATTTTATGTTGTATATGTTTTTGTCTTGTGCACGTGAGAAAGGAGGATCGCCTTCTTTCTGGGAACTTTGGGAATTTATTTCGTCCAAAGGTAACTGTAGAGAGCTAATGTTATAATAATTAACTGGAACTAGAGTAAGTTTTAATTTTCTTAGGAATGCAGGTTCTGTGTTTACGTTCAGAACAGATAACGGTATGAAATTTCTATGAGGACTAACTAGGCAATTTGCGACAAATACTCCTTCTTGAATCTCCTGAGACAAACAGAGCATTTCCTGGTCCAATTGTACCGGTATGCTCAGTATGATTTGAGATCGAGGGGGTATTCTATGAGATCGCTGAAGTTCTACTTCATATTGCCTACCTTCATCTTCATTCAAAGTGTTTGAAATTTCTTCAATTGGAAGTAAGGAACTTTCGTTTTTGGTTGCCCGTGAAACGGTAGTAGATTCAGATCCCTCCACTATTTGATCCTTTGGTATATCCTCTCCATCTTCTATGGATGTTTCGAGAGGTACCGTGAATTCAATAGGGTTGGTTTCCGTGCGAGGAAACTGTAGTAATCTGTTAGGCCCTTCTATATTGCAATTTTTTGCAAGAAAATCGTTACCTAATAGCCCATCGTGCGAGATTTGGGCGTTATCTTCTACAACCTGTAGATTGCACGGGATACTGCTGCTTAATAAAAAGGTGCCTTGGCAGTTACCCAATGTTCTTCCTTCTCCAAATGGAGTTTTCAAAGTGACCTTTTGTCCTGTTTCTATCCGCTTTTGTATATTTAATGCTTCCTGTTTTATTAGGCTTACTTCGGCTCCAGTGTCTACTATCAGCCGAACGGCTGTGTTTTTACTTATGTCCAATGGTAATTTTACCACTGGAACATTTTCTGTAGTTTGTTTCTTTGTTGTTTGAGTAGACCCTGAAGTAAGTTGCACTGTTCTATTTAATGTCGAGCCGGGGATTTTTCGGTCGACAGTGTGCCGTTTCCCGAATGTGTGGCCTCCCATCGTTGTTTCTGCTGGCATGTGGACACCGCATGGCTTCTTCGGCCACAAAAATCGCACATATTTTGTATGTGGTTTATTCTTTGCTCCCGATTTGCAGAGCCCCACCGAGCATGGTTGTTACTGTTTGCATGTTCGGGTGGTGCCTTGGCATTCTTGCAATGTTGGGCATCATGGCCTTTTATTCTGCAGTTTACACAGAAAGGAGTATTTTTCCGTTTCAGACATTCGTCATACGTGTGGCCCTTGTAATTGCAGTAGCTGCAGATGATTTTATTTAATAGCAATTTTTGTTTGTCGAAAATTTTTTCTCCTGTATGTCGAGACAAAGAATTTTGGCAAAGAGGTGGGCTTCCTAAAGGTTTTCGTGTGAAACTGGTTTAAGTGGAATGCCAATTATTTGTAGGGTTCCCATCAGTATTAAAAGACACTGATGGCACCTTTAGAGGCTCCCCTATGGGAGGTATATTGAATTCCGTTTTTATATTGGGTTTGCTCATCTCATTGGTGTAAGGGTATGGAGCAACACTCTCGTGAATAGGGAGATTATAAGTATTAGCATAATTTGTATGATTATGCTTTAAAAAGTTCTCCATTGGAAAATTGCTTGTGGTATTAGGAATGTAATGAGTGGGTTGTGGGATATGAAAGAGTCCTTGTTGCAATCTTTCCATATCTAGTGCCCTTTGAATGAGCTGGTCTACTGAATCTTCATTCAAGGTAAGTAGATATGCACTTAGATGCGGATTAGTTGCACCACTCTTTACTGAAGCCATAGCGAAATCCTCTATTTGTCGTTTCACCACGTTAAAATTTTCAGCACCGTATTTGTTATGTGCTGCTTCGTTACATTGTAACAATAGGCCTTTTAGCCTAGTGGTGAATGAGTTAAAAGACTCGTGTGGATATTGTCGACAAGTAGTTAATCTGTTTATCAGCTCATGGTATGTCTCACGAGGTAAATAATTACGATAAAGCAATTTTTCAACCTCTTCAAATGTTGTGAGCGAGCTTGAAGCGATTAGCTGGTATGCATTACCTCTCAACCTAGTGGGGAAAATTTGCATAAAAGCTACTTTTTCTTCCGCTTCTAGACATTGCTGTACTTGTTTACAACAGCCTAAAAAAGTTTGTAACTCTGTGAGGATGTGGGAGCTGAATTCCCCAGAGAATAAGGGCACCATTTGTGCCGTTAGTTTAACCACCTTTTCATAATTCACTGGCATTTTGTTTGTTTTGTTTATTTGTTCAGTCTCGATTATATCTGGCGTGCCTTTATCTGAGTTAGGCGTGATTAACGATTTTTCTGTTGTTAGATCGTTTAAACTATGGTTTCTTATGAGGAAGTTAATCAAACTGTGCCTTCTGAAACGTTTGCCTGAACGATGTTCGCGATACCAGTTTATGGATGGTCTGCTTTGGGGGGAATTTTGCTCTACTATAGGGCTATCTGAAGGGCTTCCTTGAGGGCTAGTGTTATCAAACGACAATGAACTTATTGCCGCCTCAAAATCGGAGCATGAAAAGCTTCGGTTAGATTTAGGCATGAAAGCCAAAACTTCGAGTTTCCACGAGTAATTGTGAGAGAGAGAAGTAGGGAAGAAAAGGGAATAAGTAGTTTAGTGACTTTTGTAAAAAAAAAAACAAAGAAATTTGCATGAATGTGTGAGATTTGCCCTTAATAACGGCTACTTAGATTGGAATTACTTTTCCAAGAATGAAAAGAGGGCGAGAAGAATAAGCGAATTTTTTTTTTTTTTTTTTTAATATGTTAGATATACTTTAACACTGTCTAAATTGAATACGCTAATAATTGTTGCCTCTTTTTTTAACAATTTTTATAAAGACTTACTTAAAACTTTGTTGCTTCTTCTCTATCGTAGTGTTTTGCTAAGCCGTATTTTTTCTTTCTTCAATTTGGTTATTTATTGAATTCGTACTGCAGTTTGCGGCTTCTTCCGTGTGTTGGCTAGGTTAGAAGCGCCTTATCGTGGTATTTCTGATATCAGATTCAACAGTTAGATGTTCGTATGCACTCGTAGGTTCGAAGACCAAGGTTTTTCAAGTATTTGTAGGTTGAACTAACTTCCTTGATCCTACCGGCTGCGCCAATTTGTTACTGTTTCTTTGTGAGGAAACTTGTTTGAGTTTTTGAAGTACTTGTTATAAAATTATAACCAAGTACTCTCATACAAGCACCTACTTTGTTGATTTGATTATCAGGAATGTCGCACCTTTTTGTAACGGTATATATCGGAGTAGCTAATGTAGCTTTGCTCCTATGTGTAGTATGGTGGAGTAGCTAATTTAGCTTTGCTCCTATATGTAGTGTAGTGGAGTAGCTAATATAGCTTTGCTCCTATATGTAGTGTAGTGGAGTAGCTAATATAGCTTTGCTCCTATATGTAGTGTAGTGGAGTAGCTAATATAGCTTTGCTCCCAAGGTGTGGAATGATTAGTGTAATGGAGTAGCTAATTTAGCTTTGCTCCTAGTATGGTGTAGTGGAGTAGCTGAACAGCTTTGCTCCAAATGATAACAACCGAATGTGTCTTGTGTTGAGTTACGATTGCAACTAGTCTTTTAATAAAATCGTTATAATATTTATACTAAAAATATAACCTTAACTGCTACGGAAGTAAAGCTAAAACTCTTAATTAATTTCCTCACAGCGCTCGCCGTATACATATATGTATAAATTACGCTTTGCTCAATATCTACAGCTGGCCATTATCATCCGTAAATATTTTTGGTTAAACGTTTGTATTTTGTTTATAGACGTACATACATAAATATAAATTTCGTTAAATGTTTGCAGCTGGTCAATGCTACTTCACGTCATTCGTCGTGAACCATTAATTTGGTCGCCTACATACATACATTTGTTTTACCTCCGGCGCAAGGTCGTCATATTACAATGTGGGATTTCTTGCGAGCCGGGGTATTACCTCACTTTCTTTTTCCACTTGTTTTATAAGCGGAAATAATTGCTGTAGGTCAGTAATAATATGTATGTACGCGCCATTCTTTAGGTAAAATGGTATAATGTACCGTATGTATGTACATGCATGCAATGATTTGTTTCACTTGCTATGCAATGTAGGTATGTACATATGTATGTACATATTTTCTTTTAAAGTAGGTCTGATAGGCAAAATAAGTATGTATGCACGTAATTTGGACAAACGTATGTCTGATATTTAATGTACGTATGTATGTACGTAATTTCTTTTTTGTAAGGGCTGTATGTAACACAAGAACGAAGCTGTACAAGGGGTATATAGCATTATTCGTGTGCCTATCCACCAAAGCCGTTCATATTGAAGCCGTAAGTGGTCTAACGAGTAACGCATTCATAGCAGCTTTCAAGAGATTTACGGCTAGAAGAGGTCACTGCAAACACATATATAGTGACTGCGGCACTAACTTCATTGGTGCTCAGAAAATACTTGAAAAAGACGTACATCTAGCTATTCAAATGTCCACACAGGAAGTAGCAGATTTAATTGCATCCGACGGGACACAATGGCACTTCAACCCACCATCTGCACCTCATATGGGTGGGTGGACTGTGAGAGGCTGGAATAAAATCCATAAAGTACCACTTAAAACGAATAGTGGGAGATGTAGCACTTACGTTCGAAGAATTAACAACAACCTTAAACCAAATTGAAGCAAGCCTCAACTCACGACCACTCTGCCCCTAAGTAATGATCCATCAGATTGCAACGCTCTAACCCCTGGTCACTTCGTAATGGGGAGGGCACCAATAAGTCCACCCCATGTAACAAACGAAGAAAAAACGCATAGTTGCCTCACAAGATGAAAGATGGTAAACAAGCTTAGTGATGACTTTTGGAAATTTTGGTCAAGTGAATATTTATCCCGACTTCAGCAGAGACCAAAATGGAGAAAGGAAGAAATCAACTATAATATTGGTGAAAAACGAAATGGAGATTGGCAAGAATAACAGCAGTACATCCTGGAAAAGACGATAAAACACGGGTAGTAACATTGCGTTGTGGAAACAATACAATATTGAAACGACCAATAGCAAAACTGTGCCGATTACCGATGGAAGATAGTATGAATGAGGAACTATCAAAATTAAAAGAACATACCCAACTTAACGACATAATCACGCACTCCATTCAAATTGACAATAACCTTGCCGCAACAAATGATAAATCACCGAAGAAAACGGAAGCAAGTAAAAGGAAGCTGTCCGATCCAGCTCCTGTCGAACAAATTGAAAAGAAAAAATATATACAAGATATTGAACAAGCAAAACAACTTGGAAAAAAGAGATATATACAGGAGATTGAACAAGCAATTCTCCAAAGAAGTCTACAAAGCCATAAGAAAGTTCGAATCCGCCCAGTCAGCGGATACAGCAATCTAGTACCGTTAGAAAAACAACAGTTAGCCAGGGAAAAATATGAAGCACTGAAGTCATCATTAAGAGCCGAGCATGATCAAGCTACGACTAAAAGACAGGGAAAACCGCCATCATTGTGGAATTCAACTATGACTTGCCTAAGTCTTCTCTGTGTAATATCTTTAGGGAACTGCGCATATACCATAACTCATCCACAACCAGGATTATACATCGAAGACATCAGAGAAGCAAGACTTCGTCGTGAAACGCTACAAGTTGAACTGACGTTACCACTCAATACAACAGCAGACAGTTATCGAGTCAAAAATACGATCAGGCAAATGCAAACGGTTTGCGATGCGTCGGTGAAGGTATCTGAGGAAGTACATTGCGAAGAATTGCTCCATAATTTGAAAATTCAGGGGCAATACCTCCTGCAAGAAATCAATGTCTTAAATGACCAAAATGATCATCGAAAAAAAAAGAGGACTTCTTGACGCTACAATACGTCTTCGGAGTAAATGACCAAGTTTATACTGATATCTCCACCCTACAACAAAATTAGCAGACATTGCAGCAAGCATCATTGCATCAATCATCCATTATGTTGACAACAATTTCCCACCTGAATGATACGGAAACACGCATTACAGAGAAAATAAATACATTCACAACTAAGTTAAATAGCGCATTGAAAGAAATTAATGCAGATCAAGGTTGGTTTTCAAAGATCAACACCAACGTAATAAATCTACACATTTTAACCGCATACCAACTAGCAACAAATTTATTGAATGAATTAGAAAGACAGTATGTAAGAATCTTCGAATTCCTATAAGGAAAGGGCAGTCTGCTTGAATTTATACCACCAAGTAAATTAAGAACCATTATTAAGGATGCATCCAGCAAACTCTCAGGCAGCCTTTATATCACAAACGTTCCAGAAGACAGAATAAACACATCCAGGAACACATCAAGCATTACTCTACTTGGATACTTCAACATAATTGAAGCAGACCAATACAGTATAATTAAGATAACACCTATTCCAAAGAGATTAGAGAACAATACATATTTGATAGCTGATATACCAAACACAATACTCGCTATCAACTATAATATACAGACATATTTTGAACTTTCCGAAAATGAGCTTAAGGGCTGTATTAGTGAGGATAAACATCTGCTATTATGTATACCAACCACCATCAGCAGTATAGAGACAAATCCCAACTGTATAGTGGATGAAATCTATAATCGCCAAGAAAAACAACCTTGTCCAGTGAAGGCGTTAAAAGTACCAAGTATTATATGGAAGCATCTATACATGGCTAACACATGGTTATTTATCGCTACATCTCCTATTGTAGCAGGGGTAAAATGCAACGGAATTCGAGAAGATGTTGAATTAAAGGGAACTGGTATCATTCAAATTACAAGGGAATGCGTCATCAAAACAAAGAAGAACACTCTAATAGCTGAAGTTTTCCATAATACATCTGCACACTCGTCGTTCAGTAAACCAATGGATCTAAATATCACGAAAAGCAAGAGTACTGCACTTCAGGAGCCTGAGTTACTACAAATGAAGCCCGTTCTTAAATCATCAGACCAATTACTTGGAGTCATTAAAGAACAAGAACAGTATCACAAGGAACTAACCTCGACATCATTACAAACAATCGGTCATCATACACTTTCCGCACTCTCCGCTGTCATCATCACACTAGCAGCAATATCAGCAATCACCATAATCAAGACGAAATACATGTGTAAAAAACCACGGCCAGCACCTCGTAATCCAGACTTCGCTTTAAGGGTGAACGCGCCCACTCCAACAACACCCCGCCATACACCTACAATACATAAGGATTCAACGGTAGAGGCGCAGAATGTTTAGGAAACATGCATATATTGACCTAAAAGCAATAATTCCAATTGCAAAATCATTAACAGTTTCCGCTTAATATGTACTCATTTAAATTAATAAAATGTATTGAGCAATTCATTAATTTAAAAAACAAATTACCGATATAGGCATAATTCGCAGTTCATTACTCGCTGCCCATTAATAAATGTAATTATTGCTTAGTATGTAGTTCTCAAAATATATATAAATCGATATATTGTAAGAACATTTTCAGTGATAATAAAGTTTTCCTAGAGTCACTAACAAGTTCTTTCTACGTCCCATCGGTAGCCGATCCTAATTATTATCTCGCGCCCCCACCAGTGGTAAGCGCAAGTAATATACCTAACCAAATCAGTCCGCTCATATACCATTGAGCTATACATGGATTCTAGATGGTGGGTATGTAGGGGGGGGGGGGGGATAATAAAGATAGGGAGGGGGGGGGGGATAATGAAATTTTCATCAGAAATCCTCTACGGGCTCTGGTTTTCGAGATATTAGCGTATTAATAATTCAAGTTATTTTGGCTCATGGAAATGGATTCTTGGCGGTGTGGGGTGGGAGTTTTCATCAGAAATCCTCTACGGGCTTTGGTTTTCGAGATATTAGCGACACTGTTTGGGTGCAAACGCCATTTCTTGAGTAAGGTACCCTAGCGGCCTTAGCCGGAACTACCAGCATGCCTTGGTTTTGCTATTTTCTGTTATTAGCGGGAGAGTTCTAGATATCGACATGACGTCATCATGGTTTTACTGCACCTAAATGAGTTTTCTTAGTAGGGAAGTTGTAGATATCAGCATCATTCGAATTTCACAACATGACATCACCATGAACAGATTCTAGAAGATGTCAGTGAGACATTAGCCGATGCTACCAGCATGCTCCGGTACTACGGCTTTCTTGGATGTGTGGTACGGATCTCTTGGAAGTTGTTTGCTTCACTTTTGGCCCACACGTGGCAGCATGCTACGGTTTTGGGAAGTTTTTTGCTTCACTTTTGCCCACACGTGGCAGCATGCTACGGTTTTGAATTAATATTAGTAATAATTAAAGTTAACAGTAGGAAATTTTTGTTCATGCCAATGGATTCTAGATAGGGGGTATGTTGGGGGGGGGGGGATAATACAGATAGGGAGGGGGGTAATGAAATTTTCATCAGAAATCCTCTACGGGCTCTGGTTTTCGAGATATTAGCGTAGATATCACGTATGACGTCATCTTGGTTCTTGCTGTTTACAGGTGCTGCACCTAAATCAGTTTTATTAGCGCGGAAGTTGTAGATGTCAGCATCATTCGAATTTCACAACATGACATCACCTTGGTTTGTGTTTTCGTAGAAAATTATTATTGTTATTATTGGGTTTAGGGGGTGCGTGTATTGCTCTTTCGAGGGCAAACACCATTTCTTGAGTAAGGTTCCCTAGCGGCATTAGCCGGTACTACATAATGCCATTTCTTGAGTAAGGTTTCCTAGTGGAATTAGTGGGTACTACAGGCATTTAATGGTAAGTAATATGTTTCCCATCCAATGCTCGCTACCGTAAAGGATTTGATACCTTTATTGTACTATAAAAGGATGAAACATGCGAAATCTTCATAAGTCGAAGCTGTAACTCAGACGAAAGCACACCGAATCCTGTGGACCTGGTGAGTAGATTAAGAGGAGTCAGTACTCAGTAAAAATTTTAATTTAGATATCAGCGAGCCTGTAGGCAATAAAACTTACTATACGTTGGTTTGTGTCCTGAAAGTATGAAAATTCATATAAAATTAGCGTAGACCTAGACCACAAGTCACATTAGAGACATCTAGCGTAAAAGACAGGAACCCAACATGCGACAATTTAAGACGAAAATGAAAATTTGCAGTTCAAAGAAATTGAAAATTTTCAACGAGAATGAACTCTCCTAAATTTTATTTTGCACATAATAGTTAAATATATTATTTTGCTTTATATTTCTACAACGTTCAACAAAATATTGTAATTTCTCATCGGTGAAATATCGAGATAAAAAACAAGTACTATTAGAGTTAAACAATTAAAAAGAGCGCCACTAAAAATGAAAAAACTCGACGTTATTTGCTAGATTTAGGCCTTATCTTTCTAAAATAGTCATAATCTAAAGAATACCTACTAACAGGAATTTGATTTGAAAAAAAAAATCAATTTTTACCATTTTTTACAAGTTTTCGAGCTAATATCTCCATTCCAATACAATTATTTTTATTTTTCTCGACGTTATTTACTAGATATCTTCGCTTCCTTTAATTTAAGATATAAATCATTATTCTGCTACAAATAGTTCGCCAGAAATTCGCATTGAAAAACGTATGAAACTTGCAAATCTTGGTATTGACTCCTCTTAAAGCTGTTCACCTATTATCAGACCTGTTTGAAAAGCTGTTAAGCTATTATCAGAGCTGTTTTAAAAGCTGTTAAGCTATTATCAGAGCTGTTTGGAAAGCTGTTAAGCTGTTATCAGAGCTGTTTGGAAAGCTGTTGAGCTGTTATCAGAGCTGTTTTAATAGCTGTTAAGCTGTTATCAGAGCTGTTTAAAAGCTGTTAAGCTGTTATCAGAGCTGTTTTAAAAGATGTTAAGCTGTTATCAGAGCTGTTTGAAAAGCTGTTAAGCTGTTATCAGAACTATTTAAAAGCTATTAAGCTGTTATCAGAGCTGTTTGGAAAGCTGTTAAGCTGTTATCAGAGCTGTTTGGAAAGCTGTTAAGCTGTTATCAGAGCTGTTTGGAAAGCTGTTAAGCAGTTATCAGAGCTGTTTGAAAAGCTGTTAAGCTGTTATCAGAGCTGTTTAAAAGCTGTTATTGACTTAATAACGAAGATGAATGAAAATCTATTAAAAGAAATTATCAAGACTAGGAATGCAGTGCGAAGGAAATTAAAAGCCCTAAGGATGGGAAAAATTGAAGCAGAAGGTCGACTTGAAGAAACCTTTAAGCCAATCACTAAACCCTTAAAAGAGTTTGTTAAAACAGTTAAATACTACCCGCCGGATATAGTCAAATTTGAGAGAAAAGATGTAAAAGAAGAAGAAGAAGAAGAAGAAGAAGAAGAAGAAGAATCCAATGAGGTTGTGGAACCTTTTACCCCTCCAAAACGAAAATATGTTAAAATGGAGACTAGTAGCACACCTATACATTATGGAGATTATTCCTTAACATCTGAAGAAGAATTCGCAACATCTGAACATTCAAGAATATTGACAGGAAAGTCTCCTGTCACCTCCGCCGATACGTCTGGAGACATAGTTTCAAACTATTTAAAGCTTTGATGTTGATGATGTGGGAAATGTTGTTATCAAGGGGAAGAGCTATAAAACAACTTTGGGGTTATGTGAGCTGCTATTTATGAAAGATCCTGTAAAAAGTCTATATACTAAAGAGGATTTAACTAATTATGGATCTATTTTGAAAGATACCAATGCATATAAACGTGACTATGCTGAAGATGGACAAATAAAAGGTACTAGAGCGGCTAAGTATAAAGCTATAATTAGTAAACTTATACAGCATAAAGGCATGGGACTAATGCGTCTGCCTAAAGAAAACATTGATCATATTTACTGGGATGATCCAAATGAATTAGTGGATAGACTGCGCCTTCTAATGGCATCAAAGCAGGCTGGAAACACCAGTCACAACAATGAAATTATATCTATCCTGGAGGAGTTGCGAGAAGCAGATATTATAGTTAAAATACTACTCCATTGCCATACTTCTACACAATCTACAGATGAGCGTTGACAAGTTTGGACGTTTCTCTAAGCGGGGATATCTAGGGAAAGCAGGTGAACGTGGACCAACAGGAGCTCAGGGACCAGCCGGTAAACAAGGAATTCAAGGACCAGCTGGTAGAGCACAAGGTCCAGCTGGTAGAGCACAAGGTCCAGCTGGTGAACAAGTAGAGCGGGGTATTGGATTTAATTTAACGATAAATGGAGACTACGATCTAAACTCAAAGTGTATAAAACGACTTGGTGAACTCCTTGAAAATGATGATGCTACTACCAAAGACTATGTTGACAAGAAAATTAAAATAAGTGTTGAAGAAATAAAAAAAACTATTAATATAGAGGTAGCAAATTTAACGCTATATATTAATGATGAAATCACGAAGATTGAAAGCTATCTGTTTACTTCAGTAATAAATAAGAAAAACTTGACATCGAACGATGGTGTATATGAGTAAAACCTCTTGAAAAATCGGTTTCATTTATAATTACGATGAGTAAGAGACAAGTGGTAAATGAGCTGCATAAACCAGCGAGAAAAAATTTCAAACGGCGTCGTGTGATCATCAAAGGACTAGATGACTTGTGGCAGGCAGACTTGGTTGAAATGGATCCCTACAAGTATATGAACAAGGGTTACCGCTATCTGCTGACAGTAATTGATACCTTCTCCAAATATGCATGGGCAATTCCAATTAAAAGAAAAACTGGTGCAGAAGTAAGAGATGCCATGCAATCTATATTAAGCGAGGGACGAATACCTAAAACCTGCAGACTGATGATGGAAAGGAATTCTACAACAGCCTCTATAAAAATTTAATGCTGAAGCATGCAATTAATCATTACTCTACGTACAGTTTCCTCAAAGCATCAATAGTGGAACGATTTAACCGAACTCTGAAGGATATGATGTGGAAGGAATTCAGCTTTAATGGAACTTATCAGTGGATTGGTATGTTAAAGAAACTGCTCACTGAATACAATTCAAGAATACATCGAAACAACTGCTTTCAACTGTATACAATCATATAAAAATTGTTGTTCCTGCAAAGTATAAAGTTGGAGATCTTGTACGCATGAGCAAATACAAGCATATATTTGAGAAAGGCTATACACCAAACTGGACAGCTGAGATTTTTAAAATTATTAAAGTTCAAAACACAAACCCCATCACATATCGGCTGGAAGATTATCAAGGAAATCCAATCACAGGAGGCTTTTATGAATTGGAGCTGCTGAAAGTTAAACACCCAAACCTATATCTCGTAGAGAAAATCTTAAAGAAGAGTGGAGATAAAGCTTACGTTAAATGGCTCGGATTTTCATCAAAACACAATTCTTGGATTAAAAACAAAGATGTTTTATAATTTCTTGAAAAACAACTATAACTACAATACAATTACAATAAATTTATAATTACAATACTTTTTTTATTTTACAATTAGGCATGTTTAAAACAAATTACTTGAATAAATGAAACTAAAACTATAATACATTTATTATTTACACTTGACTTAGATTCTTTCTGCAGCTGCTACTTGTTGTTCTGATGAAATAGAGTAATGTCCCCATTGTAGAGTATCCGTCGCTCCGCTCATAATATGACGCTTATTATCATAGGGACTCAATGCAATCTTTTTTTGACTGATAGTATATACGTTATGGTGATGAGATCATATGGAGCTCTAATTAGCAGTTAATATTCGCTTGTTATTTAAGCATTCGACGTAGTCTTCGAAATTGACATGCCTCTGAACTACATTAGTCTTTACTCCTTTCGCTTTTTTTACAGTTTTACCAGCGTTTATACGCAGACTGTACATTTTTGAGCGCAAGCCTACAAATTCACTCATGATTTTCCCATTCAGCTCATCCTTTATTAGCCCAGGAATCTTTTTATTCATGAGCGGTAAATTGAACTCATTATCTTCTGGGTAATCACTTGTATCAAATTTGTTTATATTTTCAGCCATAAACTGATATGCATTTTTCTCTTCAAGTTCATATATTAGAGAATCTGTATCAGTATACATGACATGTAGTGAAAATCGTAGAGGCATATTTTCGAAATTTCCATAACTGCCATTCCTATATAGAGCGGCTTATTGAATAATATTTTGAGTCGCCTTAATTCCACAGCAACTAAATTCTCATCAAATATCGTTGCACTGTGGAAGTTGGGTGCCGCAATCCGAGCTTTTGCACCATAGCGACCTTCCCACTTCATGCAAAGCTTGATATCACTATACTTGCGTACATTTTCCATGGTCTTACCAAAAGCTGCATTATTCATCTTCTTATAGCTGTCCTTCTCATGATCGCTTGTAGCCTGCATCCGTTTGGTGGTATTTAAGTCAATATATGGTTTAAGCCAAGCTGATTGGTCGAATTGAAGTACCCGGTGCACTTTTTTCAGGATGAGTCCATGTAATAAGCATTGCTTCAAGTTTCGGTAGTGTATAACATACTTAGTTTTTGGATGTAATGTTGTCAAAAGCTTTTCTAATTTTGCTCCAGGTGGTGCTGCATGCTCAGAACAAAATGGTAAGTCCTTATGCTTATCATGTAGATGTTGAGGATAATCCAAGTCGACTTCGAATATGTATCCAGTTGGAGAATCATCAGGAATTTCGGAAACGACAATATTGGGAATATCAACCCATTTGAATCCTCCGGTTGGTAAATGCTGTGACATGGCTCATCCATAAAGGTTATTCACATCATAATACATCAAGTATTTCTCTTTCTCCTCAGGCTTAAAATCATCCATATATTTGTTATTGGCTTTACTATATCTGTTCGAACATTGACTTATACCACCTCGAATGCCTCTCTCTATGAATAGCAGTATATCTACGTCGGTTATCAGCTCTAGTTTCACATTAGTGTATTTTAGCATAGCATCCCATGTTAGGTCTGGCATGGTGTAATAATGTGCTGGATCTAAATTGTATGTCTTCATGCACACTTCTCGAAAGTTCTCAAACACATCAACCAATAGGAGAACATCAGTCTTAAGGTATAGATCTGAATATTCACCAAGTGTTTGTATTTCAAATTTTTGCCAGACCTCTTCAGCATGATTGTAGTCCTCAGGAGATATAGCACTGTCAGTCAGTTTATTGTAGAACGCTTCCTGTGTTGGCAAGTTCCGGAAATCCAATTTACCCAGTCATCAATAAAATCATATGGGAAGATACCCTTGCGTGTAAGAAGTTTGATAGTGTCATCATCCAATCCCTGCCATACTGATCTTGTAGTGTTTAATTTATCTATCGGCAGCAATGATGATAACTTATCTAAAGATTCAGCCATAAAACGGAAGGAATCGATGAATCTGAATTTTACGTAGCTGCCGTCCATGTGCTTGGTGAACGAGATATATCTTTCCTTGTTTATTGGTAAGAGATCAACTTTTCCTGGGAAAGATGTAGCTATATCCTTAATAATGAAGTGAGCATCATATCCGGATAAATTGTGAAAAATTACTGGAACTATGGAGCAATCTTGATATATGAGATTGTATGCATTATGCGCTGGCCCTCGGCATTTTCCTGTTAAATGGCAATGGTCCCGGACTCGTTCCTCATCGGTTGCAAACGTTTTTTCACATATATGGCAGCAAGTATTTGCCATATGTGAACGCCGTTCCTCTTTAGTCAGGGGCTACATTGGCCTGATGTTCAGCTTTTCCTGTACAGCTATGGAGGCAATTTTTTGCAATTCTAATGCAAACCATTGTTGACAATTCTTTCCTCGATATGCTCGGTAATATGAGAGCTTAGCATCCTGTTTGCAGTGGAAGTAGAACCCTATGCTGTGAACTTCATGTTCCTGGATTCGCTATGTATTTTGATCGTTTCCCTAAATCGGCTTCAATATTGACTCAAGATCGGCATACACACAAAACGGGACTGGATTCTTATGGTTATAATTCTTACATTCCAACCATTTCTTTTCCTCTGAGGGAAGCATAATTCTGCAATCGTTTTGATTCTCGCATTCAGGAGTGTGTGAGTCTAATTTTTCAGCAGAGCGAAAGTAGAGCAAACATCTCTCACATATATACTTTCTACCATCATGTTTCGAAGTTTGTTTCGATATGGGGCGCGAAAGATCTTTAATCCAGCAGAAATGATATCTGCTGGCATCATCATCATCATCATCATCATCATCATCATCATCATCATCATCATCATCATCATCATCATCATCATCATCATCATCATCATCATCATCATCATCATCATCATCATCATCATCATCATCATCATCCATATGATCTTCATCATCATCAGCTTGGTCATAGTCATCTTGCAGCATTAAGAGATTTATATGTCGCTCCATCCTGTGTTTCGTAAGTCTAACTGGAACTGTGGTGAAGAAACGCTCTTTCTCTAGGATGAATACGTTTATTGATAAATCGTTCTGGCATTCAAATTGCGTTATTTGCTTAAGTGTCATGGGAAATGTTATTCCAGTTAAATTTAGCACAGTAGAATAATGTGGATATGATGAGGTCCTATCGGAGTGAACATTTGCAGGATATATCGCTGATGTTACGTCCCACGCCAAGCATGCTTCATCATTATTTTGTACATTGATGCAAGCTTTCTTTGATGCGATCTAGTTTTTTTATTATTAATATTTCTAAATTATTAGTGATAATGAAAGTTACGTTTAGTACTAGTGCTCTACAAGTTTATATAATTGAATATGAGCCCAGAAAAGGACCTTGGGAGACATATACTCTAGATCGCTTTCGTTTCCAGGATAGGATTCATAGAACTTCAATTATATTGCTACCAATTTTGAATATAGAACATAGGAAAAAGTTTATAACTTAAGATTTAGAAATAAATAATTAATTTGATGTGAATAAATATTGAAATTTAATTTTGTTTTGACAACATTATTTTCAGCAAAAGAAATTGTATCAACACACCTCTCAGCAACCATATTTTTACCTTAAACTTGAAGTTTTCTATTAAATATTTAGAGCAAGTGTTGATATTACTTAAATTTGTTTATTTTATGAGAATTCCAGTAAAGTGCATCGCACCACATTACTAATTGCCAATTAGCTAATTACCATCCAAGCTGCTAATTGAAAATTAGCTAATTGCCAATTAGCATTCCAGTAAACATTATGGAGATTATTCCTTAACATCTGAAGAAGAATTCGCAACATCTGAACATTCAAGAACATTGACAGGAAAGTCTCCTGTCACCTCCGCCGATACGTCTGGAGACATAGTTTCAAACTATTTAAAGCTTTGATGTTGATGATGTGGGAAATGTTGTTATCAAGGGGAAGAGCTATAAAACAACTTTGGGGTTATGTGAGCTGCTATTTATGAAAGATCCTGTAAAAAGTCTATATACTAAAGAGGATTTAACTAATTATGGATCTATTTTGAAAGATACCAATGCACATAAACGTGACTATGCTGAAGATGGACAAATAAAAGGTACTAGAGCGGCTAAGTATAAAGCTATAATTAGTAAACTTATACAGCATAAAGGCATGGGACTAATGCGTCTGCCTAAAGAAAACATTGATCATATTTACTGGGATGATCCAAATGAATTAGTGGATAGACTGCGCCTTCTAATGGCATCAAAGCAGGCTGGAAACACCAGTCACAACAATGAAATTATATCTATCCTGGAGGAGTTGCGAGAAGCAGATATTATAGTTAAAATACTACTCCATTGCCATACTTCTACACAATCTACAGATGAGCGTTGACAAGTTTGGACGTTTCTCTAAGCGGGGATATCTAGGGAAAGCAGGTGAACGTGGACCAACAGGAGCTCAGGGACCAGCCGGTAAACAAGGAATTCAAGGACCAGCTGGTAGAGCACAAGGTCCAGCTGGTGAACAAGAAGAGCGGGGTATTGGATTTAATTTAACGATAAATGGAGACTACGATCTAAACTCAAAGTGTATAAAACGACTTGGTGAACTCCTTGAAAATGATGATGCTACTACCAAAGACTATGTTGACAAGAAAATTAAAATAAGTGTTGAAGAAATAAAAAAAACTATTAATATAGAGGTAGCAAATTTAACGCTATATATCAATGATGAAATCACGAAGATTGAAAGCTATCTGTTTACTTCAGTAATAAATAAGAAAAACTTGACACCGAAAGATGGTGTATATGAGTAAAACCTCTTGAAAAATCGGTTTCATTTATAATTACGATGAGTAAGAGACAAGTGGTAAATGAGCTGTATAAACCAGCGAGAAAAAATTTCAAACGGCGTCGTGTGATCATCAAAGGACTAGCTGACTTGTGGCAGGCAGACTTGGTTGAAATGGATCCCTACAAGTATATGAACAAGGGTTACCGCTATCTGCTGACAGTAATTGATACCTTCTCCAAATATGCATGGGCAATTCCAATTAAAAGAAAAACTGGTGCAGAAGTAAGAGATGCCATGCAATCTATATTAAGCGAGGGACGAATACCTAAAACCTGCAGACTGATGATGGAAAGGAATTCTACAACAGCCTCTATAAAAATCTAATGCTGAAGCATGCAATTAATCATTACTCTACGTACAGTTTCCTCAAAGCATCAATAGTGGAACGATTTAACCGAACTCTGAAGGATATGATGTGGAAGGAATTCAGCTTTAATGGAACTTATCAGTGGATTGGTATGTTAAAGAAACTGCTCACTGAATACAATTCAAGAATACATCGAAACAACTGCTTTCAACTGTATACAATCATATAAAAATTGTTGTTCCTGCAAAGTATAAAGTTGGAGATCTTGTACGCATGAGCAAATACAAGCATATATTTGAGAAAGGCTATACACCAAACTGGACAGCTGAGATTTTTAAAATTATTAAAGTTCAAAACACAAACCCCATCACATATCGGCTGGAAGATTATCAAGGAAATCCAATCACAGGAGGCTTTTATGAATTGGAGCTGCTGAAAGTTAAACACCCAAACCTATATCTCGTAGAGAAAATCTTAAAGAAGAGTGGAGATAAAGCTTACGTTAAATGGCTCGGATTTTCATCAAAACACAATTCTTGGATTAAAAACAAAGATGTTTTATAATTTCTTGAAAAACAACTATAACTACAATACAATTACAATAAATTTATAATTACAATACTTTTTTTATTTTACAATTAGGCATGTTTAAAACAAATTACTTGAATAAATGAAACTAAAACTATAATACATTTATTATTTACACTTGACTTAGATTCTTTCTGCAGCTGCTACTTGTTGTTCTGATGAAATAGAGTAATGTCCCCATTGTAGAGTATCCGTCGCTCCGCTCATAATATGACGCTTATTATCATAGGGACTCAATGCAATCTTTTTTTGACTGATAGTGTATACGTTATGGTGATGAGATCATATGGAGCTCTGATTAGCAGTTAATATTCGCTTGTTATTTAAGCATTCGACGTAGTCTTCGAAATTGACATGCCTCTGAACTACATTAGTCTTTACTCCTTTCGCTTTTTTTACAGTTTTACCAGCGTTTATACGCAGACTGTACATTTTTGAGCGCAAGCCTACAAATTCACTCATGATTTTCCCATTCAGCTCATCCTTTATTAGCCCAGGAATCTTTTTATTCATGAGCGGTAAATTGAACTCATTATCTTCTGGGTAATCACTTGTATCAAATTTGTTTATATTTTCAGCCATAAACTGATATGCATTTTTCTCTTCAAGTTCATATATTAGAGAATCTGTATCAGTATACATGACTTTACATTTATCTCCATACTCACGCTGCATAAAACTGTAGTGAAAATCGTAGAGGCATATTTTCGAAATTTCCATAACTGCCATTCCTATATAGAGCGGCTTATTGAATAATATTTTGAGTCGCCTTAATTCCACAGCAACTAAATTCTCATCAAATATCGTTGCACTGTGGAAGTTGGGTGCCGCAATCCGAGCTTTTGCACCATAGCGACCTTCCCACTTCATGCAAAGCTTGATATCACTATACTTGCGTACATTTTCCATGGTCTTACCAAAAGCTGCATTATTCATCTTCTTATAGCTGTCCTTCTCATGATCGCTTGTAGCCTGCATCCGTTTGGTGGTATTTAAGTCAATATATGGTTTAAGCCAAGCTGATTGGTCGAATTGAAGTACCCGGTGCACTTTTTTCAGGATGAGTCCATGTAATAAGCATTGCTTCAAGTTTCGGTAGTGTATAACATACTTAGTTTTTGGATGTAATGTTGTCAAAAGCTTTTCTAATTTTGCTCCAGGTGGTGCTGCATGCTCAGAACAAAATGGTAAGTCCTTATGCTTATCATGTAGATGTTGAGGATAATCCAAGTCGACTTCGAATATGTATCCAGTTGGAGAATCATCAGGAATTTCGGAAACGACAATATTGGGAATATCAACCCATTTGAATCCTCCGGTTGGTAAATGCTGTGACATGGCTCATCCATAAAGGTTATTCACATCATAATACATCAAGTATTTCTCTTTCTCCTCAGGCTTAAAATCATCCATATATTTGTTATTGGCTTTACTATATCTGTTCGAACATTGACTTATACCACCTCGAATGCCTCTCTCTATGAATAGCAGTATATCTACGTCGGTTATCAGCTCTAGTTTCACATTAGTGTATTTTAGCATAGCATCCCATGTTAGGTCTGGCATGGTGTAATAATGTGCTGGATCTAAATTGTATGTCTTCATGCACACTTCTCGAAAGTTCTCAAACACATCAACCAATAGGAGAACATCAGTCTTAAGGTATAGATCTGAATATTCACCAAGTGTTTGTATTTCAAATTTTTGCCAGACCTCTTCAGCATGATTGTAGTCCTCAGGAGATATAGCACTGTCAGTCAGTTTATTGTAGAACGCTTCCTGTGTTGGCAAGTTCCGGAAATCCAATTTACCCAGTCATCAATAAAATCATATGGGAAGACACCCTTGCGTGTAAGAAGTTTGATAGTGTCATCATCCAATCCCTGCCATACTGATCTTGTAGTGTTTAATTTATCTATCGGCAGCAATGATGATAACTTATCTAAAGATTCAGCCATAAAACGGAAGGAATCGATGAATCTGAATTTTACGTAGCTGCCGTCCATGTGCTTGGTGAACGAGATATATCTTTCCTTGTTTATTGGTAAGAGATCAACTTTTCCTGGGAAAGATGTAGCTATATCCTTAATAATGAAGTGAGCATCATATCCGGATAAATTGTGAAAAATTACTGGAACTATGGAGCAATCTTGATATATGAGATTGTATGCATTATGCGCTGGCCCTCGGCATTTTCTTGTTAAATGGCAATGGTCCCGGACTCGTTCCTCATCGGTTGCAAACGTTTTTTCACATATATGGCAGCAAGTATTTGCCATATGTGAACGCCGTTCCTCTTTAGTCAGGGGCTACATTGGCCTGATGTTCAGCTTTTCCTGTACAGCTATGGAGGCAATTTTTTGCAATTCTAATGCAAACCATTGTTGACAATTCTTTCCTCGATATGCTCGGTAATATGAGAGCTTAGCATCATGTTTGCAGTGGAAGTAGAACCCTATGCTGTGAACTTCATGTTCCTGGATTCGCTATGTATTTAGATCGTTTCCCTGAATCGGCTTCAATATTGACTCAAGATCGGCATACACACAAAACGGGACTGGATTCTTATGGTTATAATTCTTACATTCCAACCATTTCTTTTCCTCTGAGGGAAGCATAATTCTGCAATCGTTTTGATTCTCGCATTCAGGAGTGTGTGAGTCTAATTTTTCAGCAGAGCGAAAGTAGAGCAAACATCTCTCACATATATACTTTCTACCATCATGTTTCGAAGTTTGTTTCGATATGGGGCGCGAAAGATCTTTAATCCAGCAGAAATGATATCTGCTGGCATCATCATCATCATCATCATCATCATCATCATCATCATCATCATCATCATCATCATCATCATCATCATCATCATCATCATCATCATCATCATCATCATCATCATCATCATCATCATCATCATCATCATCATCATCATCATCATCATCATCATCATCATCATCATCATCATCATCATCATCATCATCATCATCATCATCATCATCATCATCATCATCATCATCATCATCATCATCATCATCATCATCATCATCATCATCATCATCATCATCATCATCATCATCATCATCATCATCATCATCATCATCATCATCATCATCATCATCATCATCATCATCATCATCATCATCATCATCATCATCATCATCATCATCATCATCATCATCATCATCATCATCATCATCATCATCATCATCATCATCATCATCATCATCATCATCATCATCATCATCATCATCATCATCATCATCATCATCATCATCATCATCATCATCATCATCATCATCATCATCATCATCATCATCATCATCATCATCATCATCATCATCATCATCATCATCATCATCATCATCATCATCATCATCATCATCATCATCATCATCATCATCATCATCATCATCATCATCATCATCATCATCATCATCATCATCATCATCATCATCATCATCATCATCATCATCATCATCATCATCATCATCATCATCATCATCATCATCATCATCATCATCATCATCATCATCATCATCATCATCATCATCATCATCATCATCATCATCATCATCATCATCATCATCATCATCATCATCATCATCATCATCATCATCATCATCATCATCATCATCATCATCATCATCATCATCATCATCATCATCATCATCATCATCATCATCATCATCATCATCATCATCATCATCATCATCATCATCATCATCATCATCATCATCATCATCATCATCATCATCATCATCATCATCATCATCATCATCATCATCATCATCATCATCATCATCATCATCATCATCATCATCATCATCATCATCATCATCATCATCATCATCATCATCATCATCATCATCATCATCATCATCATCATCATCATCATCATCATCATCATCATCATCATCATCATCATCATCATCATCATCATCATCATCATCATCATCATCATCATCATCATCATCATCATCATCATCATCATCATCATCATCATCATCATCATCATCATCATCATCATCATCATCATCATCATCATCATCATCATCATCATCATCATCATCATCATCATCATCATCATCATCATCATCATCATCATCATCATCATCATCATCATCATCATCATCATCATCATCATCATCATCATCATCATCATCATCATCATCATCATCATCATCATCATCATCATCATCATCATCATCATCATCATCATCATCATCATCATCATCATCATCATCATCATCATCATCATCATCATCATCATCATCATCATCATCATCATCATCATCATCATCATCATCATCATCATCATCATCATCATCATCATCATCATCATCATCATCATCATCATCATCATCATCATCATCATCATCATCATCATCATCATCATCATCATCATCATCATCATCATCATCATCATCATCATCATCATCATCATCATCATCATCATCATCATCATCATCATCATCATCATCATCATCATCATCATCATCATCATCATCATCATCATCATCATCATCATCATCATCATCATCATCATCATCATCATCATCATCATCATCATCATCATCATCATCATCATCATCATCATCATCATCATCATCATCATCATCATCATCATCATCATCATCATCATCATCATCATCATCATCATCATCATCATCATCATCATCATCATCATCATCATCATCATCATCATCATCATCATCATCATCATCATCATCATCATCATCATCATCATCATCATCATCATCATCATCATCATCATCATCATCATCATCATCATCATCATCATCATCATCATCATCATCATCATCATCATCATCATCATCATCATCATCATCATCATCATCATCATCATCATCATCATCATCATCATCATCATCATCATCATCATCATCATCATCATCATCATCATCATCATCATCATCATCATCATCATCATCATCATCATCATCATCATCATCATCATCATCATCATCATCATCATCATCATCATCATCATCATCATCATCATCATCATCATCATCATCATCATCATCATCATCATCATCATCATCATCATCATCATCATCATCATCATCATCATCATCATCATCATCATCATCATCATCATCATCATCATCATCATCATCATCATCATCATCATCATCATCATCATCATCATCATCATCATCATCATCATCATCATCATCATCATCATCATCATCATCATCATCATCATCATCATCATCATCATCATCATCATCATCATCATCATCATCATCATCATCATCATCATCATCATCATCATCATCATCATCATCATCATCATCATCATCATCATCATCATCATCATCATCATCATCATCATCATCATCATCATCATCATCATCATCATCATCATCATCATCATCATCATCATCATCATCATCATCATCATCATCATCATCATCATCATCATCATCATCATCATCATCATCATCATCATCATCATCATCATCATCATCATCATCATCATCATCATCATCATCATCATCATCATCATCATCATCATCATCATCATCATCATCATCATCATCATCATCATCATCATCATCATCATCATCATCATCATCATCATCATCATCATCATCATCATCATCATCATCATCATCATCATCATCATCATCATCATCATCATCATCATCATCATCATCATCATCATCATCATCATCATCATCATCATCATCATCATCATCATCATCATCATCATCATCATCATCATCATCATCATCATCATCATCAGCTTGGTCATAGTCATCTTGCAGCATTAAGAGATTTATATGTCGCTCCATCCTGTGTTTCGTAAGTCTAACTGGAACTGTGGTGAAGAAACGCTCTTTCTCTAGGATGAATACGTTTATTGATAAATCGTTCTGGCATTCAAATTGCGTTATTTGCTTAAGTGTCATGGGAAATGTTATTCCAGTTAAATTTAGCACAGTAGAATAATGTGGATATGATGAGGTCCTATCGGAGTGAACATTTGCAGGATATATCGCTGATGTTACGTCCCATGCCAAGCATGCTTCATCATTATTTTGTACATTGATGCAAGCTTTCTTTGATGCGATAATTATTAGTGATAATGAAAGTTACGTTTAGTACTAGTGCTCTACAAGTTTATATAATTGAATATGAGCCCAGAAAAGGACCTTGGGAGACATATACTCTAGATCGCTTTCGTTTCCAGGATAGGATTCATAGAACTTCAATTATATTGCTACCAATTTTGAATATAGAACATAGGAAAAAGTTTATAACTTAAGATTTAGAAATAAATAATTAATTTGATGTGAATAAATATTGAAATTTAATTTTGTTTTGACAACATTATTTTCAGCAAAAGAAATTGTATCAACACACCTCTCAGCAACCATATTTTTACCTTAAACTTGAAGTTTTCTATTAAATATTTAGAGCAAGTGTTGATATTACTTAAATTTGTTTATTTTATGAGAATTCCAGTAAAGTGCATCGCACCACATTACTAATTGCCAATTAGCTAATTACCATCCAAGCTGCTAATTGAAAATTAGCTAATTGCCAATTAGCATTCCAGTAAAGCGCATCGCACCACATTACTAATTGCCAATTAGCTAATTACCAATTATATATATCGAAAACCAGAGCCCGTAGAGGATTTCTGATAAAATTTCATTACCCCCCCCCCCCCAACCCTTTATTATCCCCCACCCCTATAGAATCCATTGGCATGAACAAAAATTTCCTACTATTAACTTTAATTATTAGTTCAAAACCAAAAGCCTACATTTAGGCGCTCAAGAAAAATCATAATAAAAAGCCTACATTTAGGTGCACCACATATCTATCCAAGAAAACCGGAGCATGCTGGTAGTACCTGCTAATGCCGCTAGAGCGCAGTCAAGACCAAATGACACATCCCGGTAGTACCGATTAATCTCGCTAGGGTGCAGTCGAGACTCAATAGTGCACCCAAGACACAATGGTGTATCCAAGGCACAAACCAATTCAGCCAAGACACAAACCTACACTTAGTATGGGACGGTGGCGCCATCTGTGGCGAAATCCTGGAAGCTAAAACAGTGGTCCAGAACTGTCCTAGTGTAACTACTATCCACCTGTAAGATTATCTGCATAGCGTGCCATTAAGATTATGTGTGTGCCATTAAGATTATGTGTGTGCCATTAAGATTGTGTATGCCGTATCATTGAGATTCTCTGTGTATCGCGCCATAAAGATTCTGTGTGCTCCGCGCGGATGCATGTGTCACCCGAAAGGATGCATGTGTTACTCGAATCACATGGGAATTTCTAAGATTGGTCGGGAAATCATATGTTATGTGCGAATCCTTAAGATTGCTTTAGATGTGAATCGTCGGTCCCGATTCCATTAAAATTGTTGGTTGGTTTTGGGATCTGGGTCTCAGTATGCTTGGCTCTCCAATAACGAATGGTTCCCAATACCGAATGGCTCCCAATGAAGAATGGGTGGGTCCCGACATCGAATGAATCGATCTTCATAACATTGGTCTCAACTGTCTTCACAACATGGGTCTCAATTTGCCATGATATGATAGGATGGCGAAATGGATCTCAATAACTTGGGTCTCAATTACCTCAATTGCTATGATATGATAGGATTCCAATAACACGAATAAATGAATGAGCGAGTGAATGAATGAGGGAATGAATGAGTGAATGGCTCAAAATCGCCCACGCCTTACCCCGCCCCGCCACCGCATGAAGGATATGCCATGAAGGATATGCTATGACAGGAACGCAGACCCAAATTCGAATTAGTGCCTGCTGTGAGTCCCAATTAGTACCCACCGTGAGCCCCTGTCATGAGTCATCGTGTGTCATGTTGTTGTTTTGTCCTTAATGTACTCAAAAGTCTTTTTAATGTCTTTTTAATGTCTTTCTAATGACTTTTTAATGACTTTTTAATGACTTTTTAAATAACTTTTTAATGGCTTTTTAATAAATTTTTAATATATTTTTTTTTATTTCTTTTTAATATTTTTTTAAAGACTTTTTGAAAAAAAATTTTTAATGACTTTTAAATGACTTTTTAAATAACTTTTTAAAATAACTTTTAAAAAAACATTAAAAAAAAGTCCCGTTGAGGGTATCTGTGACCCTTATTTATCGTTGAGGGTATCCGTGACCCTTATTATCTGTTAAGAGTCCCTTATATCCATCCAGAATTCTTGCGCTCCTCACTCCTTATTTATTTATTTATTTACCTCGGGCGTGGTATGGTTGAAAGATAGACGAAAAATTTTCAATTGAGAGAGAATTTGAGAGGTGAGTAAGGAATTCCCAATTCTCCATTCCACTTGTTAATTCTCCGGTGTTTTGCAAGTGGAAAAGTAAGTGGAAAAATTGTATTGTCTTCTTTTGTTGCGTTTTGTGAAGGTATATAGGTACCTAGGAATTTCAAATTGAGTTATGTATTCACTGGGTATCCTGGCTATATTGTAAAAAACAAATTATTTAAATCCATGCAATACTAACAGAGGAACAAGGATTTTGTCTCTCAAAGTACCCGCTAAAAATTACAAATCACGCGAAATTGATCAATTTGGTCGTCGTCCAGTACAGCAGAGATGCTGTAAAATTTTTAAATATACACGGTAAAGCTTGTGTGTAGGATGAAATCGCATCTACATGCTTCATCATTATTTTGTACATTGATGCAAGCTTTCTTTGATGCGATCTAGTTTTTTTATTATTAATATTTCTAAATTATTAGTGATAATGAAAGTTACGTTTAGTACTAGTGCTCTACAAGTTTATATAATTGAATATGAGCCCAGAAAAGGACCTTGGGAGACATATACTCTAGATCGCTTTCAATATGAGCCCAGAAAAGGACCTTGGGAGACATATACTCTAGATCGCTTTCGTTTCCAGGATAGGATTCATAGAACTTCAATTATATTGCTACCAATTTTGAATATAGAACATAGGAAAAAGTTTATAACTTAAGATTTAGAAATAAATAATTAATTTGATGTGAATAAATATTGAAATTTAATTTTGTTTTGACAACATTATTTTCAGCAAAAGAAATTGTATCAACACACCTCTCAGCAACCATATTTTTACCTTAAACTTGAAGTTTTCTATTAAATATTTAGAGCAAGTGTTGATATTACTTAAATTTGTTTATTTTATGAGAATTCCAGTAAAGTGCATCGCACCACATTACTAATTGCCAATTAGCTAATTACCATCCAAGCTGCTAATTGAAAATTAGCTAATTGCCAATTAGCATTCCAGTAAAGCGCATCGCACCACATTACTAATTGCCAATTAGCTAATTACCAATTATATATATCGAAAACCAGAGCCCGTAGAGGATTTCTGATAAAATTTCATTACCCCCCCCCCAACCCTTTATTATCCCCCACCCCTATAGAATCCATTGGCATGAACAAAAATTTCCTACTATTAACTTTAATTATTAGTTCAAAACCAAAAGCCTACATTTAGGCGCTCAAGAAAAATCATAATAAAAAGCCTACATTTAGGTGCACCACATATCTATCCAACAGTCAAGACCAAATGACACATCCCGGTAGTACCGATTAATCTCGCTAGGGTGCAGTCGAGACTCAATGGTGCACCCAAGACACAATGGTGTATCCAAGGCACAAACCAATTCAGCCAAGACACAAACCTACATTTAGTATGGGCTCAAACCGCCTAGCGACGGTGGCGCCATCTGTGGCGAAATCCTGGAAGCTAAAACAGTGGTCCAGAACTGTCCTAGTGTAACTACTATCCACCTGTAAGATTATCTGCATAGCGTGCCATTAAGATTATGTGTGTGCCATTAAGATTATGTGTGTGCCATTAAGATTGTGTATGCCGTATCATTGAGATTCTCTGTGTATCGCGCCATAAAGATTCTGTGTGCTCCGCGCGGATGCATGTGTCACCCGAAAGGATGCATGTGTTACTCGAATCACATGGGAATTTCTAAGATTGGTCGGGAAATCATATGTTATGTGCGAATCCTTAAGATTGCTTTAGATGTGAATCGTCGGTCCCGATTCCATTAAAATTGTTGGTTGGTTTTGGGATCTGGGTCTCAGTATGCTTGGCTCTCCAATAACGAATGGTTCCCAATACCGAATGGCTCCCAATGAAGAATGGGTGGGTCCCGACATCGAATGAATCGATCTTCATAACATTGGTCTCAACTGTCTTCACAACATGGGTCTCAATTTGCCATGATATGATAGGATGGCGAAATGGATCTCAATAACTTGGGTCTCAATTACCTCAATTGCTATGATATGATAGGATTCCAATAACACGAATAAATGAATGAGCGAGTGAATGAATGAGGGAATGAATGAGTGAATGGCTCAAAATCGCCCACGCCTTACCCCGCCCCGCCACCGCATGAAGGATATGCCATGAAGGATATGCTATGACAGGAACGCAGACCCAAATTCGAATTAGTGCCTGCTGTGAGTCCCAATTAGTACCCACCGTGAGCCCCTGTCATGAGTCATCGTGTGTCATGTTGTTGTTTTGTCCTTAATGTACTCAAAAGTCTTTTGAATGTCTTTTTAATGTCTTTCTAATGACTTTTTAATGACTTTTTAATGACTTTTTAAATAACTTTTTAATGGCTTTTTAATAAATTTTTAATATATTTTTTTTTTATTTCTTTTTAATATTTTTTTAAAGACTTTTTGAAAAAAAATTTTTAATGACTTTTAAATGACTTTTTAAATAACTTTTTAAAATAACTTTTAAAAAAACATTTAAAAAAAGTCCCGTTGAGGGTATCTGTGACCCTTATTTATCGTTGAGGGTATCCGTGACCCTTATTATCTGTTAAGAGTCCCTTATATCCATCCAGAATTCTTGCGCTCCTCACTCCTTATTTATTTATTTATTTACCTCGGGCGTGGTATGGTTGAAAGATAGACGAAAAATTTTCAATTGAGAGAGAATTTGAGAGGTGAGTAAGGAATTCCCAATTCTCCATTCCACTTGTTAATTCTCCGGTGTTTTGCAAGTGGAAAAGTAAGTGGAAAAATTGTATTGTCTTCTTTTGTTGCGTTTTGTGAAGGTATATAGGTACCTAGGAATTTCAAATTGAGTTATGTATTCACTGCGTATCCTGGCTATATTGTAAAAAACAAATTATTTAAATCCATGCAATACTAACAGAGGAACAAGGATTTTGTCTCTCAAAGTACCCGCTAAAAATTACAAATCACGCGAAATTGATCAATTTGGTCGTCGTCCAGTACAGCAGAGATGCTGTAAAATTTTTAAATATACACGGTAAAGCTTGTGTGTAGGATGAAATCGCATCTACATTTTGTCCCCTAATTAAATATGTAAATAATTTTTGAATCCGATAAGCGTTTTGGAAATAACTGTAAAAGAAGTGTAGCAGTCCTTTTTAAGGTGAAAAATTGGCCATTTTTGGTACAAAATTTGACATATTTTCATCTCATTATTGCGAAGAACTTGTAAGTCCTGGAAATTTACTTCCCATGACAAAAATGTTCGCAACGGAGTACTAATGGATGTGAAACAAAGAACGGAAGAAATATATGCAAAATATGGAAACTGGGGTGTATATGACCGTAGTGTAAAAAAATCGTTTTTCGGCTGTCAAAAGTCAGCTATCACGTGAAAACGATCAAAGACAAACTACACCACTCGATTACTCTCTCCTCCCTCCTTAATTTGGTATCCAACATGACGTAGTTTGAGCAACCCCCTATGAGGGGTGGTACGACCCCCAACCCCCAAAACACCCTGCCCCAAAAATTATTCACCTATATTTTTGTATTCTAAACCCTCAATCTATCAAAAAAATTCCAATACTCTACAGCCCTCCCACATAGAGTTAGGCGTCCGTGAATATTGCGATAGCAGAATTTACAGCCGAGGCCGCTCAAATCTGCAAATTACCGTTAATCTCCATTCTCCTCCTTCTACTCTCCATTCTCTCGTTATCCCGGAAAAACTCGAGAAAACCTACCCTCCTACATCCCTCAAAAACTACCCCAACAAAAAGGAAATTTAAATTTATTTCGACAGTGGAAGGTAATAGGCAGATGTACCTCACATATGAAAAAAAGTCCAACCCTCTAGAACAAAAATTGATACCCTTAATCGTCCCAGGAGATTCGCACTTTTTCACATTTCTTACGTTTTCCCTAATTCTCCAACCATGTTAGTGAATTGGGAATGGAGAATTAGGGAATTAAGAATTCCAAGAAAACGCAAATCTCATCTCCCAAATTCCCAAATTCTCCGTGCTACAGAATCCGGCCCCTGGTGTACTGTGTTGTATTGTAAGTTCCAGTTCCGTGTGCATGACGGATGTGTTAAGGTAAGTGTTGAATAATTATTATAGAACCATTAAGTATGTGTTGAATAATTATTGGAGAACCATTAAGTAAGTATCAGAACAACCCATAAGTGAACATGCCTATAAGTGAATATGCCTTAACGAGCCTTGAGCAATCGTAAGTATATTCCAGAATGTAACAATTAGTATGAAACAATCACCAAGTACGTGTTGAACTAATCGGCAAGTAACATAATATATAAGCATTAGGATAATTGGCAAGTAAGCGTTAGGATAATTGGCAAGTAACACGTGAGCGCCAGAAATACCTAGCAAGTATCATGAGCACTCAGATCCAGCGCGGCAACACGTATATCCAGATCCAGCACGGTAGTCAGTGACATGTGCACCCGGATCAAGCGTTGGAATAATCAACCAGTGAAAAAATGAGCCAAGTGAGATGTGCACCCGCATCCATTGATTTACATCTCACTGAGATGTCCATCAAACCCATCACCCAGTATGTCTCTCAGGCAATCAATCAAGTACTCAACCCCAACCCCGTTCGTCAAGTTCACTCGCTGAAGGGAGACATCCAGGTGCAGTAATGTGATGACTGTCCAAATCTCCGTGTATTCCTTCACTCCACGCCTGTGAGGTGCAGTACATCCTGCTTCAACTCCACATGTGAGGTGCAGTAATTGAATTTACGTGCCGAGAGTACGTCTTTCGAGTAAGTTCAGAAAATCAGCCCAAAACTTGACATGTCCACCAAGTCCACATGAAGTGCACCAAATAAATGAACGAACCAAGACAATGGCGCGCAGTGAATCAAAGACAATAGTAGCGTGCAGCAAATCAAAGAAACGAAAAGCATGTATAGGTTGATAGTCAAAAGTGAAACCATGAAAAATTGAAACAAACCGCATGTACAGATTGATAATGTGAAAAGCTGAAAAAAAAAAATAATAAAATAAATAAAAATAAAAAATATAAAAAATAAAAAATATATAAAAATTTTTTGAAAAATTGAAAAAATGAGAAAATAAAAAATGAAGAAAGAAGAAATGAAAAATGAAAAAATGGGATACCTCAAATGAACAATTGAAAAAAGGGATGGAAGTTACAACTTCAAAAATATCCAAGAATAGGACATCCTAAATGAATGGAATAAGATATCTTTAGGTGAACCGACCAGAATAAAATCCCAAGAATCCTAAATGAATGGAATAAGATATCTTTGGGTGAACCACCAGAATAAACAATTCCAAGAATCCCTTCAAAATCTTAGATGAGCAGAACAGACAATTCCAAGGAAGCAGAATAAACAATTTCAAGGAATCTTTCCTAAAACAATTCAAAGAGTAAACAGTCCCAAGGAATTTGTCTAAGAACAATTCAAAGGTGAAAAGCTCAAACGAAAATCCAAACGAAACATCCCTAATGAATAAATCAAAAACTCAAAAATGGATACATCCCAGTATGTTAAAATTTTAAAAAACCCCCCAGTGTGTCCATCTGGTTTAAGTGGCTTAAGTGTCGAGTGTTGAGTCAAATGAAGAAACAAAAACTTTTGTTCAACAATTCCGGTGCGGTGACGTATATCAGAGATTGAGTCAACTGATGATTGAATTAACCGACCAAGCAAATCGATGAAGTGAAAGGCAGTCGTTCCTCGATCCTGGTACAGTGTATCCATAAGAACGGTTGTGAGATGCAATACAATGCGATGCAATGCGTCCATAAGAACAGTTGTGATTGAGGTCAGATGTGATGCGATACGATACGTACATTATGGTGCAATCCAGAGTAAATTTACTGTATCTATGTAGATGTGGAAAATTCATATATGTTTCATATTTAATTCATATTATAGTGCCCTGTCTAATGTGGACATTCTGAACATAAATCATATATGTAGGTATGCAATTCATATTATGGTAGCTCCGTCTAATGTAATATCTAGAAATTAAATACAAAATATCATTCATCCCATATATCCCTGTCCAAGAACTAAATATAAAAATTTTAAAAATTATATAAAAACATTATATTCCATTCCCATACATCCCCGTCCAAAATCAAATCTGCAGAATATCAGAAATGAATTACAGTATCTGAATTGGATTACAGTATCCTCGTCCAAAGGAGATTACAGAAATATCAGAAATGAAGATTGCAGCGATGAATTATAGTATCTTTGTTCAAATGGAGACTATAGTGACGAATCACAGTATCCTTGCTCAAAATGGAGCTATAGCACCTCTGTACATTTGCAGATCATCAAACATACTAGAAATGAGTTACAGCATCTGTGTACAAATGTAAATCACAGTGTCTCTGTGTAATTGCAGAAACTCAAAGCATAAAACATAAAACATAGGTCCCCTTTTTTTAAATTTGTGGAATTTGTAAAATATTAAAATTTTTAAAAAATTTAAAAATAACTACTTACGTGGGATTTTTTATATATTGTTACGTGCAATAGAAAGAGACAACTGGTGACATCTACTGGCAATGGAGAGTAAACAACTTCAGGTTCGGAGAATCGATGATAGAATCTTCGGGAAAGTTCAGGAATAGAATGATTAGAATAGTTAAGAAGATTCGGGAATAGAACACTCCAGAATAATCTGGAGAGTTTCTAGGGTATAAATATAACAGATGTCACCGCCGGTAAAAGAGTCTTGTCTTAGACGTTGCAGTGTTAACAAGCGAAAGTAATAAACGTGCGAAAGTGTTGTAATTAGATTGCGATAATTGAAATTACAGTATTAAGCGATAATTAAAGTGTAGTTGATTAATTGAAAGTTTGTGAATTGTATAAGATTAGAGTGAAATAAAGAACTTGTATATTAAATATTTAATATTGTGTTTTAAATAACGCTCGCAACAACTGGTGTCAGAAGTGAAATAAATTCGCGAAATAAAGTGGTGACAATTGACTGAAAAATTCAAAGTGCGATTAATTTTATGAAATTATGTTAAATTGTGAAAGTTCTGGAAAATAATTTATATTCAACAATAAGTGAATTACTAAAGTAATGGGGCGCAAGGTCGAGGAGCTTCGAATACCGGATTTGAAAGTAGAGCTAGGGAGCCGGTCATTACAAACGACAGGTGCAAAGAAAGTGCTAGTCGAGCGACTCAGACAAGCTTTGATAGAGGAAGGAAAGGTTCCTGAAACATTTGTTTTTGAAGCGAACTTGGAAGAAACCGAAGCTGAAGAATAGGCTGCAATGAAAATGGAACAGCTTTTGAGTACTTTAATGAGCAAAATGGAAGCCCGTTTTGATGAATAAAAGAATTCTCTCGAGGAACACAAGATATCTATGGAAACCCGTCTGGACGAGCAAAAGCATGCTTTTGAGGAACAAAAGAATTCTCTCGAAGAACAAAAGAACTCTCTCGAGGAACAAAGGAATTCTCTCAACGAACAAAAGAATTCTCTGGAATTCCGTTTAGATGAGCAGAAGAAATCTATGGAAACCCGTTTGGACGAGCAAAAGAATGCATTTGAAGAACAAAAGAAATCTCTGGAAACCCGTTTGGACGAACAAAAGATCTCTCTGGAGAATTGTCTAGAAACTCGTTTGGAGGAACAGAAGTCTTTTTTGAAAAACTCGTTAGATGAACAGAATTTGAAAATTGAAGGAATCGAGCAGGAAGTGTCGGAAGCTCAACAAAAAGTCACCGAGCAGCTTGATCTGGAAAGAATAAGGCATCGTCAGCCTCTAAACGTAGCAGCTGAAATATCTGGCGTAGGTAGAATGAAACCTCCAATATTTGACGGACAAAATTCATGGCATATCTTCAAGAGACAATTCGAGGCAGCTTCAGAGGTAAATGAATGGAATGATGAAGACAAAGCTATAGCTCTGGTGTTAGCACTTCAAGCTCCTGCGTCAGAACTCTTACAAACTGTACCGATTGAAAATCAACGTGATTACTCTTCATTAGTATAGGCGATAGAATTACGTTACGGAGATGAGCACATGCAGCAAGTAAATCGCCTACAGTTGCGCAACAGGATTCAAAAACATGGCGAATCACTACAACAACTGCAGGCAGATGTAGAAAGATTAGCTCATCTTTCATACTCCAGCGTGAATGCGGATTTTCTCAATGAAGTGGCGACGGAGGCATTTATGAACGCTATTGCAGATCAAAATTTACAACAAGCGTTAAGGCTAGCAGGAAAGAAATCAACAGCAGAAGCACTAGCCTATGCATTAGCGTATGAATCCGCCAGACAAGCTTCACGGAGTGCAGTACGAGTAAGAGAAATTTCAGTGGAAAACTGTACTTGTAACAGAGTGCAATCATCACAGAGCACGCCTTCACGTGGTGTCCTTCGATGCTGGAATTGTAATAGATCAGGGCACCTTCAAAGAGACTGCAGAAAACGTCGACGATTGGAATCACCTGAAGAAGAAGGGAAAGAAGAATGCCAAATATGTCGAGCCAGGGAACAAGCTATTCGTGGAGAGACTAGATATCAAGCCGCGACTAGTCGCATCAGCTCTTCTGTTGAGCAGTCGGAAAACTAGTAAAAACCAACTTTGTAGGGCAAAAGTTGGTTGGTGGAATTGACAACCCCGAAGTCATCATTCAAGTAGGTCAGTTACAGAGAAATAATAGCAGTCTTGTTGTATATGGAAATGTAGGAAAAAATGACTGCGCAGTCACTATCGATACTGGAGCTTCAAGATCAATTATTAGGGCAGATCTTGTTAAGAACAAATGGCTTCACAACACAACTAAATATCTACTAAGAACGGCAACTGGAGCAGCAGCACGGGTGTTTGGAGAAATAACTTTAGATGTTCAACTAGGCCAACTACTATTTCCTCACATTTTCCTGGTTTCAGACATAATGGATGAATGCATTCTTGGAATAGACTTCATGACCACATACAAAATAAATCTGGATATCGGAGAGCGGATTCTCAAGTATGGGAACATAGAAATTCCTATGAAACTAGGAGAGGGAGCAGATCATCCTGCGAAAGTAAAGACGATGATCTGCGAAAATATTACTCTTTCGCCATGCTCCGAGACACTAGTATGGACAAAGCTTACTGATGACATCGGGACCTGCCGATTCTATCTGGTGGACCCCAACCCCACAAAAGTTACATCGAGCATTATTGTTGGCAAGACTTTAGTGAAAGCAGAAGGTGCAACATTAATACCAGTCAGAGTGCTTAACACATCCCAAAATGAAGTACAAATAAAAGAAGGTGCTATAATTGGAAATTGTGAATCCGTTTACCAAATCGTCAATTTGGATAATGGTAGTAATGTCAAGGAGACAAAAACTATACCAGCTACTCCCCAACAGGTTCAGAAAATTCTTTCGTCCAGTTCCTTAAGTGAACAACAACACAACGATGCCAATGAGGTGATCGATGAATTTTCGGAATTATTTGCAATGAATGATGATGACTATGGTAAAACAAATCTTGTCCAGCATCAGGAGATTCCAGGCGCATTCGACAGACACCACGAAGATTGCCATTAGCCAAACAACCAGAAGTGTCAGACATGATGAACTCCATGAAGAAACAAGGAATAATAGAGGAATCTAACAGCCCTTGGACATCGCCGGTTGTTCTGGTTAGGAAAAAGGATGGCAGCACCCGATTCTGTGTAGACTACCGCCATCTAAATAACGTGACGAGAACAGATAGCTATCCATTACCAAGGATTGATGACACGTTGGATACGCTTTCCGGAGCGCAATGGTTTTCCACGCTGGATTTAAAGAGTGGTTACTGGCAAGTGGAAATACATCCCGAGGACCGAGAGAAAACTGCTTTCTCAGTTGGCAGTGGCTTCTGGCAATTGAAAGTAATGCCATTCGGGTTATGTAATGTTCCAGCCACATTCGAACGACTAATGGAATGTGTTCTACGCGGTTTGACCTGGAAAACATGTCTTGTCTACTTGGATAACATAATAGTAATCGGAAGGACATTCAAGGAACATAAAAACAACTTACAGGACGTACTTCAAAGACTCAAAGATGCAAAATTGAAGCTCAGTGCGAGTAAATGTGTTCTATTCAAAGATGAAGTTAAATATTTAGGGCACATAGTTTCATCACAAGGAGTAAGAATCGATCTAGAGAAGATAGAAGCCGTCAAAAATTGGCCAGTTCCAAAGGACAAACATCAATTACGGAGTTTTCTTGGTTTAGCTACCTACTACAGGCGATTCGTGAAAAGTTTTGCAGATATAGCAAGAGCCTACATCAACTTACAGAAAAGGGAAGGCCATTCATATGGTCGGATAAATGCAACGAAAGTTTTGAAAATTTGAAGCAACAGCTCTGTGAAGCTCCAGTACTTCACTATCCAAAGCTAGGAAAAACATTTTTATTAGACACGGATGCCAGAAATGAAGGTATTGGTGCAGTGCTTTCGCAGGAGGAGAATGGTCAAGAAGTTCCAGTAGCTTACTATAGCAAAGCACTTTCAAAGTCAGAGAAAAATTATTGTGCTACAAGAAAAGAGCTACTTGCCATTGTAAGTTCAACAAAACATTTTCATAAATATCTCTACGGGCAGAAATTCATTTTTCGCACCGACCATGCAGCACTCAAATGGTTTCTGCAGTTTAAGAACCCTGACGGACAAGTGGCGAGATGGATAGAGCGACTCCAGTCTTATGATTTTGAAATCCAACACCGAAGAGGTCGTATCCATGGAAATGCAGACGCCCTTTCACGACGTCCATGCAAACTTGAATGCAAACATTGCGCCCGGGTGGAAGAAAAAGAAACAACAGCAACTATACAGTTGGTAACGGTGAAACCATCTACAAGTTTGGAAAACGAGGGCCTGAGAACAACGCAACGAGAAGATCCGGACATTTCACCTATTCTCGCTTGGAAAGAAGACATGGAAAGACTGGACTGGAAGGATATTTCGGAACGGAGCGAGAAGCTGAAAAGTTACTGGGCTAAATGGAACTCTCTTCATGTTGAATGTGGTATATTAAAACGCAAATGGGAAGCACCTAACGGCGAATCATTCCGAATGCAGATAGTCGTGCCAGCATCAAACGTCAAAGATGTTCTAGAAGAAATGCACGGTGGAACCTCTGGAGGACATTTGGGAGTGAACAAAACAATTTGCAAAATACGGGAAAGGTTCTATTGGCTACATATGCGAGAAGATGTGGAGGAATGGTGTCGCAGATGCACTGTCTGTGCTGCTTGCAAAGGGCCGCAACACAGAAGCAGAGGAGAAATGCATAAGTATAATGTCGGAGCCCCCTTTGAAAGGATAGCTGTAGACATCGCTGGACCTTTTCCTGAAACGGATGGCGGTAACCGTTATATTATTAGTTGCCATTGACTATTTCAGTAAATGGCCTGAAGCTTATGCAATCCCTAATCAAGAGGCAACCACAGTTGCGGAACAAATAATAACAAATTGGGTCAGTGGTTTGGTGTGCCTCACGAGCTTCATTCGGACCAAGGACGGAACTTCGAATCGCGGACTTTCCAGGAGATGTGTAAAATGTTGGGAATGTTACTGTTTCTTTGTGAGGAAACTTGTTTGAGTTTTTGAAGTACTTGTTATAAAATTATAACCAAGTACTCTCATACAAGCACCTACTTTGTTGAATTGATTATCAGGAATGTCGCACCTTTTGTAACGGTATATATCGGAGTAGCTAATGTAGCTTTGCTCCTATGTGTAGTATAGTGGAGTAGCTAATTTAGCTTTGCTCCTATATGTAGTGTAGTGGAGTAGCTAATATAGCTTTGCTCCCAAGGTGTGGAATGATTAGTGTAGTGGAGTAGCTAATTTAGCTTTGCTCCTAGTATGGTGTAGTGGAGTAGCTGAACAGCTTTGCTCCTAATGATAACAACTGAATGTGTCTTGTGTTGAGTTACGATTGCAACTAGTCTTTTAATAAAATAGTTATAATATTTATACTAAAAATATAACCTTAACTGCTATGGAAGTAAAGCTAAAACTCTTAATTTATTTCCTCACGGCGCTCGCCGTATACATACATATATGTATAAATTACACTTTGCTCAATATCTACAGCTGACCATTATCATCCGTAAATACTATTTTTGTTAAACGTTTGTATTTTGTTTATAGACGTACATACATAAATATAAATTTTGTTAAATGCTTGCAGCTGGTCAATGCTACTTCACGTCATTCGTCGTGAACCATTAATTTGGTCGCCTACATACATACATTTGTTTTACCTCCGGCGCAAGGTCGTCATATTACAATGTGGGATTTCTTGCGAGCCGGGGTATTACCTCACTTTCTTTTTCCACTTGTTTTATAAGCGGAAATAATTGCTGTAGGTCAGTAATAATATGTATGTACGCGCCATTCTTTAGGTAAAATGGTATAATGTACCGCATGTATGTACATGCATGCAATGATTTGTTTCACTTGCTATGCAATGTAGGTATGTACATATGTATGTACATATTTTCTTTTAAAGTAGATCTGATAGGCAATATAAGTATGTATGTACGTAATTTGGACAAACGTATGCCTGATATGCAATGTACGTATGTATGTACGTAATTTCTTTTTTGTAAGGGCTGTATGTAACAAACCTCCCTTTTTTTAAAAAAAATGTGTTATTCTTAGAAGAGGAATAAACGCATTCGAACATTGTATATGGCTTTGATAGATAATAATAAAAAAAAAAAAAAAAAAAAAATAACAACATGTTACATATATGTATATACATAATGCCGAGCGCTGAGGCGATTACTTAGTTAGGTTGAAGAAGCTAACTTATCTGTATGCATTATCGAGAATTATTTCTAGCCTATTTATAAAATTTTTTTGTTTAAGATTAATTAGATACAGAAAGAAGAAATTTTTCTCTTATGCAGGTATAAATATGTTTTTTTTTTGTATTAATATATCTGTATATCAAATTACAACTTAACCTTTTATGGCTTTACAATACCATATACGTACACATTTTTTTTATCCTTAGTTTTTTATTTTTACAATTTTAATTCTTTATGCTTTATATATTTATATGTGTAACATATGTTCTCATTCCAATTTTAATTTGTTGCCGCATATGTCTGTATATACGTATGTTCGCATTATAATTTTAATTTTTTGATGCATTTACTGTAATATATGTGTATGTACATATGTTTTCATTACCTTTTAATTTTTTATGCACCTACAATAAGATATGTATGTGTACATATGTTTTACTTATAATTTTAATTTTTTAATGCATTTATTGTAATAAGTATATGTGTATGTACATATGTTTTCATTACAATTTTTTTTTTTTTTATGCATTTATTGCAATATATATGTGTGTACATAAGTTTTCATTATAATTTAAAATTTTTATGCGTTTACTGTACAATATATGTGTATATACATTTTCCATTATACGTCTTTATGATCTATTGGTGTATATCTAATATTTCTTTTTGTTACAATTTATTTATTTACCTTAATCTATATATATATACTTTTGACACCATGCATACATATTTCTCTCCCGTTAATTTTATTATTTATATTTTAAACAAGACAGATATTTTCAATTAATTTTGGTTAACTTGGATTTGAGAAGTTACTAAACTACTTGCAAATTGCGGGGGCGTGTACATGAATTGGGATGGGTTATAGATGGTGGTAGTGGTGGTGGTGGAGGTATTGATAAATGTTGCCTCTTATTTTCCTGGCGTGGCGGGTTAGTTTGTGGCTTACTTGAATCTTTTGATTCTGAATGAACGGTCTGAGAAGCCGCTTCTGGTGCGTTGGTTAGGGGTTTTACTCTCGCTTTGTGAGCTTTAGTGATCTCTGATTGGAAGTTTTGGGAAATTTGTTTAACTTTGTTCATCGATATCTTTTCCTGGTTTGGAATATGAAGATTAGATTTGACATCTTCTTTGCATTTGGTATTTAAGTTACCCGGAATTTCTACTTTACGTTGTCGAGGTGTCTCAGCATCTAACTGAGATTTTGGATTACTTACGATTACCACATTGGGCATTTCCACTATGCTTTTCTTTTTCTTGTTCTTTATAGTTTTACATAACTTCAGTATACCAATTATGCTTAGTAATAAAATTCCCAATGAACTCAGAGATAGGGAGTTTATTTGAACCATTTGTGATTCAGTTCGCTCTTTTCTCTGCTTTTCCAGTGTTTTTATTTGTTCTTCCAATTGATCTAAAGAGTAAGAATTCTCATTCAGAATATGATTGGCATCTTCTGCTCTTATCATAACTATATGTTTCTTTACGGTGTTGTTAACATGTTGGATGAAGTTCTGAATGGTTTCAGTTAGATTTGAATTTATGGGATGAGAGTATTCTGGTTAAATTTGGCAATGAAAATAAAAGTAATTAACTAATTATTGTCTTTCTTTAATCAAAACAAAAAAGATTTTACCTCTGATTTGGTATGTTGAGGTGGAATGTATTCTTTATCTTTCTTTTAAAAGGTTAACTATTATTCGTGGAACGGTTTTAACCTGTTGTTGTGCACTGTTACTCTTCGTCTGCCGATTTGAATAATAGTATTTACAGGATTGAAAGCTTTTATTACTAGATATGGACCTAGCCATATCTGGGACAACTTGTGTTTCTTAGCTTGATCCTTCAATAATACTTTATCACCTGGTTGGAAAGTTACTGGTCTTGAATGTTTATCGTAGTGTAGTTTTGACTTTTCCTTAGCGTTAAGTAAATTTTTTCGGGCAATAGCGTAGGTTTTCTGTAATTTGTACCTAAGAATATGGTAGTAACTTTCGTCATTGTACATTGGCTCTGGCTCTCTTCTTAGATTTGAAGGTACATCCGCTGTAAATCCAAACAGACAGTCCATTGGAGTGAGCTTAGTGCCTTCATGTGGACTATTATTATACACAAAAGCCGCAGTTCTCAGGAATCGATCCCAAGCCTTTGGATTTTCGGATACAATAGTTCTTAAATACTCTACTAGTGGTCTGTGGGTTCGTTCAAGTGCACCGTTGGATTGTGGGTGATAAGCGGATGTTTGCAGTTTTTTAATCTTTAAGAGCTTACAAACTCGTTTGAAGAGATCGCTTAAGAAGTTGGAGCCTTGATCAGTTACTACCTTTTTAGGAATGCGGTAACGAGTAATTATCTCGTCGAAAAATATTCCTGCTACCGTTTCTGCTTCGCCATTCGGCATGGCGTAGCAGTCTACGAATTTCGTAAGATTGTCTTGAAAAGTCAAAATATACTTGTTTCCTGAGTGCGTTTCCTCAAGAGGACCTACGATGTCCAGATATACTTTTTCGAATGGCATTAGGGCAGTATCCGTTATGACCATTGGCATACGATACTCTGGGCTAGCCTTCATTTTTTGGCATTTAGTACATTTGCGGACATATTTTCTAACCGAGCTGAGCATGTTTTTCCACTTGTACTTCCTTTTTATTCTTTTATAGGTTTTGACTACACCTTGGTGACCACCGAATGCAGAATCGTGGTAGTCCTTTAAAATTGTTTCGATTTCCTCCGGGTCCGTGATAATTTCCGGCAATTTAACTTGGGAATCTATAAGATTATTTTTTATAGGAGATTTGCTGTGTTGAGATGCAACGTTTTCAAATAGGCTGTTCTCAGTTGAGCCAATCTCAACTGAGTCTTTTATGAAGTTCTGAGAATTCTTTTGAACCTTATGGGGAGTTTTCTGAACTACGTCTTCCATTTCTGTCTCCCTTGCTTGAGCTCTTGTAACTACGTGACAATGTGCGTGTGTAGGTTTTGAGGGTGGCGGCGAACTAAACTCATTTTCTTCTATATCGGAATCGGCTCGGTGATGTACCTGAGCTTCCACAATGAATGAATTGGAGTTTGTCTGGTTTAGCTGGGCAGGTATCCGACTAAGCGCATCTGCATTAGTATTATATTTTCCAGGCTTATATTCAATTTTGTAGTCAAACTCCGAGAGTTTATGATGAAACCTGACTAATCTCGATGTTGGGTCTTTCACGTTGAATACGCCTTTAAGGGGCTTGTGGTCGGTGTAGACCGTGAAATTTCTGCCCTGCAAATAACACCTGAAGTTCCTGGCGGCCCATACAATAGCGAGTAACTCTTTTTCTATTGTGGAGTATTTTTGTGCCGCCTTATTTAAACTTCTACTTGCATAGGCTATAGGCTTGTCTTCGCCTATTTTCCCTTGGGATAAGACAGCTCCCAATGCCTCGTTGCTAGCATCTGTTGTCAAGTTAAAGGGTTCAGTAAAATCAGGATATGAGAGAAGGGGAGGATTTACAAGTGATCTTTTAATTTCCTCGAAAGAGTTTTGGCACTTTTGCGTCCAAGTAAATTTAACGTCTTTGCGTAAAAGATTTGTTAGTGGTCTGACTATTTTTGAAAAGTTCGGAATGAACTTGCGGTAGTAGTTAGCCAACCCAAGGAACGATTGGGTTTGTCTAACGGTTCGGGGTTGAGGAAAATTTTGGACACAACTTGTTTTGCTGGGATCAGGAAGTGCTCCTTCGTTTGAACATTTGTGTCCGAGGTAAATCACTTCCCTGCGAAGGAACTGGCACTTTTCGGGCTGTAATTTAAGGTTATGAGCTCGAAGTCTGTCGAATACCTTAGTCAACTTCTCGTTGTGATCTTGCAAATTTGTTCCATATATTACAATATCATCAAGATAGACAAAGCATTCTAAGCCTTGGAGACCCGTTAGAATGTAATTCATTAATCGCTGGAAGGTCGCAGACGCGCCTTTCAGCCCAAATGGCATTCTCTTAAATTCATAGTGCCCATATGCGGTACTGAACGCAGTTTTGGATCTATTCTTCGGATCAACAAGTACTTGGTGATACCCGCTTGCTAGATCGAGTGTAGTAAAATATCTGGAGTGTCCAAGTTGATCCAGTATATCTTCTATCCTGGGTAATGGAAAAGCATCTCCTATAGATTTCTCGTTAATTTTACGGAAATCTACTACTACTCGCCAGCGTTTATTGCCGTCAGGCCCAGCTTTCTTGGGAACTACCAGCAATGGAGAATTCCACGGGCTTTTACTTAATTGGATTATGTCGTTGTCCAACATTTCCTTAATTTGCTCATTTATGACTGCCCGATGTGTTTCTGGGAGTCTATACATTTTCTGGTTTATTGGTGGTTGATTATGTAATGTAGGAATGGTGTGTTTTATACTGTTAGTGTACGTTAACTTGTCCCCCTTTAGATGAAAAAGGTCATTATAGTCATAACATAGTTCTAGAATTGATTTTTTCTCTTCTTGATTTAAGTTTTTATCCAACAGTAATTCTTCACGTAAAGCCACAAGTCTGTCTGGACTGTACTTTGAAATGTGGTTTACGTTTATTGAATATGGATTGGAGTTAAAATTTTTCGTATCTTTTACGAAGTTATTGGAATTTTTGCAATGTGCATGGGGGGAAGGTGGATCACCTTCTTTCTGAGAACTTTGGGAATTTATTTCGTCCAAAGATGAATAGAGAGATTTTATGTTGTATATGTTTTTGTCTTGTGCACGTGAGAAAGGAGGATCACCTTCTTTCTCTTCTTTCTGAGAACTTTGGGCATTAATTTCGTCCAAAGATGAATAGAGAGATTTTATGTTGTATATGTTTTTGTCTTGTGCACGTGGGAAAAAAGGATCGCCTTCTTTCTGGGAACTTTGGGAATTTATTTCGTCCAAAGGTAACTGTAGAGAGCTAATGTTATAATAATTAACTGGAACTAGAGTAAGTTTTAATTTTCTTAGGAATGCAGGTTCTGTGTTTACGTTCAGAACAGATAACGGTATGAAATTTTTATGAGGACTAATTAGGCAATTTGCGACAAATACTCCTTCTTGAATCTCCTGAGACAAACAGAGCATTTCCCGGTCCAATTGTACCGGTATGCTCAGTATGATTTGAGATCGAGGGGGTATTCTAAGAGATCGCTGAAGTTCTACTTCATATTGCCTACCTTCATCTTCATTCAAAGTGCTTGAAATTTCTTCAATTGGAAGTGAGGAACTTTCGTTTTTGGTTGCCAGTGAAACGGTAGTAGATTCAGATCCCTCCACTATTTGATCCTTTGGTATATCCTCTCCATCTTCTATGGATGTTTCGAGAGGTACCGTGAATTCAATAGGGTTGGTTTCCGTGCGAGGATACCGTAGTAATCTGTTAGGCCCTTCTATATTGCAATTTTTTGCAAGAAAATCGTTACCTAATAGCCCATCGTGCGAGATTTGGGCGTTATCTTCTACAACCTGTAGATTGCACGGGATACTGCTGCTTAATAAAAAGGTGCCTTGGCAGTTACCCAATGTTCTTCCTTCTCCAAATGGAGTTTTCAAAGTGACCTTTTGTCCTGTTTCTATCCGCTTTTGTATATTTAATGCTTCCTGTTTTATTAGGCTTACTTCGGCTCCAGTGTCTACTATCAGCCGAACGGCTGTGTTTTTACTTATGTCCAATGGTAATTTTACCACTGGAACATTTTCTGTAGTTTGTTTCTTTGTTGTTTGAGTAGACCCTGAAGTAAGTTGCACTGTTCTATTTAATGTCGAGCCGGGGATTTTTCGGTCGACAGTGTGCCGTTTCCGGAATGTGTGGCCTATTAAAAGACACTGATGGCACCTTTAGAGGCTCCCCTATGGGAGGTATATTGAATTCCGTTTTTATATTGGGTTTGCTCATCTCATTGGTGTAAGGGTATGGAGCAACACTCTCGTGAATAGGGAGATTATAAGTATTAGCATAATTTGTAGGATTATACTTTAAAAAGTTCTCCATTGGAAAATTGCTTGTGGTATTAGGAATGTAATGAGTGGGTTGTGGGATATGAAAGAGTCCTTGTTGCAATCTTTCCATATCTAGTGCCCTTTGAATGAGCTGGTCTACTGAATCTTCATTCAAGGTAAGTAGATATGCACTTAGATGCGGATTAGTTGCACTACTCTTTACTGAAGCCATAGCGAAATCCTCTATTTGTCGTTTCACCACGTTAAAATTTTCAGCACCGTATTTGTTATGTGCTGCTTCCTTACATTGTAACAATAGGCCTTTTAGCCTAGTGGTGAATGAGTTAAAAGACTCGTGTGGATATTGTCGACAAGTAATTAATCTGTTTATCAGCTCATGGTATGTCTCACGAGGTAAATAATTACGATAAAGCAATTTTTCAACCTCTTCAAATGTTGTGAGCGAGCTTGAAGCGATTAGCTGGTATGCATTACCTCTCAACCTAGTGGGGAAAATTTACATAAAAGCTACTTTTTCTTCCGCTTCTAGACATTGCTGTACTTGTTTACAACAGCCTAAAAAAGTTTGTAACTCTGTGAGGATGTGGGAGCTGAATTCCCCAGAGAATAAGGGCACCATTTGTGCCGTTAGTTTAACCACCTTTTCATAATTCACTGGCATTTTGTTTGTTTTGTTTATTTGTTCAGTCTGGATTATATCTGGCGTGCCTTTATCTGAATTAGGCGTGATTAACGATTTTTCTGTTATTAGATCGTTTAAACTATTGTTCCTTATGAGGAAGTTAATCAAACTGTGCCTTCTGAAACGTTTGCCTGAACGATGTTCGCGATACAGTTTATGGATGGTCTGCTTTGGGGGGAATTTCGCTCTACTATAGGGCTATCTGAAGGGCTTCCTGGAGGACTAGTGTTATCAAACGACAATGAACTTATTGCCGTCTCAAAATCGGAGCATGAAAAGCTTCGGTTAGTTTTAGGCATGAAAGCCAAAACTTCGAGTTTCCACGAGTAATTGTGAGAGAGAGAAATAGGGAAGAAAAGGGAATAAGTAGTTTAGTGACTTTTGTAAAAAAAAAAAAAAACAAAGAAATTTGCATGAATGTGTGAGATTTGCCCTTATAGTTAATAACGGCTACTTAGATTGGAATTACTTTTCCAAGAATGAAAAGAGGGCGAGAAGAATCAGCGATTTTTTTTTTTTTTTAATGTGTTAGATATAGTTTAACACTGTCTAAATTGAATTCGCTAATAATTGTTGCCTCTTTTTTAACAATTTTTATAAAGACTTACTTAAAACTTTGTTGTTTCTTCTCTATCGTAGTGTTTTGCTAAGCCGTATTTTTTCTTTCTTCAACTAGGTTATCTATTGAATTCGTACTGCAGTTTGCGGCTTCTTCCGTGTATTGGCTAGGTTAGAAGCGCCTTATCGTGGTATTTCTGATATCAGATTCAACAGTTAGATGTTCGTATGCACTCGTAGGTTCGAAGATCAAGGTTTTTCAAGTATTTGTAGGTTGAACTAACTTCCTTGATCCTACCGGCTGCGCCAATTTTGTTACTGTTTCTTTGTGAGGAAACTTGTTTGAGTTTTTGAAGTACTTGTTATAAAATTATAACCAAGTACTCTCATACAAGCACCTACTTTGTTGAATTGATTATCAGGAATGTCGCACCTTTTTGTAACGGTATATATCGGAGTAGCTAATGTAGCTTTGCTCCTATGTGTAGTATAGTGGAGTAGCTAATTTAGCTTTGCTCCTATATGTAGTGTAGTGGAGTAGCTAATATAGCTTTGCTCCTATATGTAGTGTAGTGGAGTAGCTAATTTAGCTTTGCTCCTATATGTAGTGTAGTGGAGTAGCTAATATAGCTTTGCTCCCAAGGTGTGGAATGATTAGTGTAGTGGAGTAGCTAATTTAGCTTTGCTCCTAGTATGGTGTAGTGGAGTAGCTGAACAGCTTTGCTCCTAATGATAACAACTGAATGTGTCTTGTGTTGAGTTACGATTGCAACTAGTCTTTTAATAAAATCGTTATAATATTTATACTAAAAATATAACCTTAACTGCTATGGAAGTAAAGCTAAAACTCTTAATTTATTTCCTCACAGCGCTCGCCGTATACATACATATATGTATAAATTACACTTTGCTCAATATCTACAGCTGACCATTATCATCCGTAAATACTATTTGTGTTAAACGTTTGTATTTTGTTTATAGACGTACATACATAAATATAAATTTTGTTAAATGCTTGCAGCTGGTCAATGCTACTTCACGTCATTCGTCGTGAATCATTAATTTGGTCGCCTACATACATACATTTGTTTTACCTCCGGCGCAAGGTCGTCATATTACAATGTGGGATTTCTTGCGAGCCGGGGTATTACCTCACTTTCTTTTTCCACTTGTTTTATAAGCGGAAATAATTGCTGTAGGTCAGTAATAATATGTATGTACGCGCCATTCTTTAGGTAAAATGGTATAATGTACCGCATGTATGTACATGCATGCAATGATTTGTTTCACTTGCTATGCAATGTAGGTATGTACATATGTATGTACATATTTTCTTTTAAAGAAGATCTGATAGGCAATATAAGTATGTATGTACGTAATTTGGACAAACGTATGCCTGATATGCAATGTACGTATGTATGTACGTAATTTCTTTTTTGTAAGGGCTGTATGTAACAGGAATAAGAAACACCAGAACAACTCCTCTACACCCATAATCTGATGGCATGGTAGAGCGCTTCAACAGAACATTAATCGAGCATCTTAAGAAAGTAGTTGACTATCATCAACGCGATTGGGATCGGCATATTCCTATATTCCTAATGGCTTATAGATCAGCCATTCATAACACTACCGGACAAACCCTAGCTAAGGTCATATTCGGAAGGGAGATGCGTTTACCTAGCGACCTCAAATTTGGTACCCCCGAGGTGAAGAAAACTTACCAGAAGACTACGTATCGGAGCTCAAACAACAATTAGCTGATATGCACGAGGCCACGAGAACGAAATTAGCAGCAAATACTGATCGGATGAAGACCCGCTATGACTTACGTGCTAATTCCGCAGGATTTAACGAAGGTGATCTTGTTTGGCTATACAATCCGAAACGACATAAGGGACGTTCTCCAAAACTACAACAACAATGGGAGAGACCATATTCAGTAGTAACTAGAATTAATAACGTGGTATACAGGATTCAGCGTGGCACAAGAGGCAAACGAAAAATCGTTCATCTGGATCGCTTGTGTCAATATTACAAGCATCAAGACCGTGGGCCACCTGTTGATCGGGACGAACAAATTTAAGAAGGGGGCAGTGTTACGTGCAATAGATAGAGACAACTGGTGACATCTACTGGAAATTTAGAGTAAGCAACTTCAAGTTCGGAGAAACGATGATAGAATCTTCGGGAAGGCTCAGGAATAGAATGAATAGAATAGTTAAGAAGATTCGGGTATAAATATAACAGATGTCACCGCCGGAAAAAGAGTCTTGTCTTAGACGTTGCGAGTGTTAACAGGCGAAAGTTATAAACGTGCGAAAGTGTTGTAATTAGATTGCGATAATTGAAAGTACAGTATTAAGCGATAATTAAAGTGCAGTTGATTAATTGAAAGTTTGTGAATTCTATAAGATTAGAGTGAAATAAAGAACTTGTATATTAAATATTTAATATTGTGTTTTAAATAACGAAACAAAGGCCACGCTCGCAACAATATGTATGTATAGCACGTTCCTAGATTCTGAGTTCGTTTGACGTGTGTTGTGATTCTTACGGTAGATGTGATTCTTACGGTAGAGTCCTTGACTTAAACTTAAACCGTGTGTCCTCCAGAATTCTTGGGTGAGTGAGTGGATGAACCAATCTGATGAGCTCGTGAAATAAGTACTAATATGCACTAATAAGTCTGTGAATCGATGATCACGTGATCCTTCTGAAATGGTCATACTTATAGTTATATTTACAGTTATAATTCCTTTGAAAAATCTAAAGAATATTTTGCTTATTAGGAGCAAATCTGATAAAATAAGAGACTTGCAAATATAAATCCTTTGACAAACTTAAAGAACTTATCGTTTCGTTTATTAGGGGCAAACCTGATAAAAGATTCGCAGAAGTTTTGTTTATTAGAAGCAAACCTGATGTTGTAGAGACCAGCTGTAGAGACTAGCTTGGCTTGGATAGCCCTCTTGTGGGATATAACAATTATTCTAACTTATCTCCCTTATCCCTAATTCCTAATCCGTTGCCTGGCAGATGATGACGATTCTATAGATGGTTCCACAGGTTATATATAAGTCGTCAATCTACTCTTCAAGAAATGTAATAAGGCTTCAGAATTAGATCCCTTAAAAATATTAGAGATAATTTTTCAGAAATACCTTTTTTTGGAAATATCTTTCTAGAATTACACCTTTGGAAATGCTTCTCAGAATCACTTTTGAGAAACTTCCCCACTCGAGATTTCCAACTTCAGGCCTTGCCTCTAGCATTTATATTCGCCTTATCTCCACCGTTATTGGAGATTAATATGTGAAATTTCCTTTGTTGGAGATTAATATACGCAGTTACATGTGATTGGTATTTAAAAATTAACTATTCAAATTTCTTATTCAATTTTATAATTTTATAATTCAAATTTCTTATTCAATTCCACAATTTAATAATTCAACTTTATATACAAGACTCCGTATTGAATTTCATATTCAATTTTATAATTCAACTTTATATAAGACTCCGTATTGAATTTCTTATTCAATTTATATACAGACTACGTATTTTAATCTCTTACCCAATTTTATATACAAGACTCCGTATTAAAAGATTTCGTTTATTAAGGAATAATATATGCGATTGCGTTTATTGAAGACTTATGTATATGGTCACGTGTGACTGGTTTTCAATTGTTCTTTTGTCAAGTTTCCAGGAAACTATGATGAGCATGACCAGCCCGTAGATAATATGTAAAGTATGTGTTTAAATACGTGTAGAATATGTAGAAAATGTGTATGGGATGTGGGAAATATTATCAGTACACTATGTCGTCAGTATACTATGTAATTATTTATAGTGTAGGATGTTGTTCCTTTATAGTTTTCTTTGGGGTTTTTTTGGTGTAGGACATCATTGTTACAACAACGGGGCCCTCCGTGAGAACTGCCAGGGTCTGTTCACGTCGGCGACTGCAGTCGACTTTAGTTAATTTGACTCAGAAAATGTCGTTCTGGTCGTACTCAGAAGTGTACATGGACACGGCTCTTTTAATTATATGTAGGCGGACGGGGCATTTCAGGGAGTGTTCATATAAACCAAATTGCATTCACGTCGTCAAGTCAATTTGACTGCAGTCGACTTGAGTCATTTAACTTCGTGCTCCTGAGGTGGAAGTAAGTTAACTCGCGCGGGAAATAGGAAAGTTTTTTAAAATGGAAATGGGCGATAATAATTTTATGATTATTGATGAAAGAGGTAAGAGCTAAAATTGCAATAGATATCATAAAAGATTTTAATTTTGGGGTTGTTTTATTTGTAGATTACGAGGAATACGTAACTGAAGAAATTTATCCACCATCGAAAACTTGCCGGAACCAGCACCTGGACCGTCATCTCGAAGAAAAAGGCCGTCAGAAAAAATGGTAGAATTACTGCAAACAATAGGGAGGAGAAGGCGGCAAGACACAGCGAATTGATTGAAGTTCTTAGAGAGGGGCAGAAAGATTTCAAAGAAATAATGAATAAATTAATAGATAAAATGTAAAATTAATTGTTCTATTTATGTTTTCTTATAACTTCAGCTTTTGCGTTTACTTTTCACTTATTCCTATGATTTTTGTAGACTGCACAGTAGTACTGTAGAAATCAATTAAATTTATTCACAATTAATATTTACAATTTTTCACAAATTATGTCTCGTAAACGAAGAGATTCTGCAGAGTTTTGTGCACTCACACATTCTCCAGGCAGAGTTAATTTGACTGCAGGCATTTTGACTGCAGTCGACTGCAGTCGCCGACGTGAACACAGCCCTAGTGTTCAATGGTAATCGCCATCTATGGGGTATGTTAGTACCTAACGGTCAATGGTAATCGCCATCTATGGGTTGTGTTAGTACCTAACGGTCAATCTATGGGTAATGTATCCCCATCTATGGGGTTTTACGGGAATCATCGTATCTTTACGAACCAACTCGGGTATGATATGGTTATGGTTGTGTCATTCATCGTTGTTTTGGTGTCCGTCGCTGTAAGCGTTGTTTTGGTGTTTTGTCGCTGTATGCGTTGTTTTGGTGTTTTGTCGCTGTACGCGTTGTTTTAGCCTAGAGCTGTTTGGCCTAGAGCTGTATGTTCATGTAGTGTTGTTTCGCAAACCTGTCGTGGCCCGAACTTGTATGCGGAAGCGGAACTGCATGGACCCATAATTGGCAGATGCATTGTGTAGCAGTAGGTAATCGCAGAGCGTATTGCTTCATATAGCAAAATGTTGGGGTATTGCGTGCTGTTTACCACTGACTGCTTAATTACTTCACTGGCACAGCTGTGTGATTATTTACAAACGAAGCAACAAATACCAAGCATGTTATTTCGCACAATAATCTGCTTGACGGTTGCCGGTTTGTTTACTATAGCCCAGCTGCTGACTAGAATGACAGTGACCGGCAGTTTCGTCAACGGCAGTAAAATATTACCGCATCACAGGTATGTGAGGTATGTCATGTTCTACTTCCGAGTTCCGCATCTAAGTTAACGAGGTGCGCGACTGACTGGAGGTAAGCAGTTGCGTTTTCAATCAAGTAATCGTTGGACGGTGATATCGCGTTGTAAGTTAGCTGATAAGAGCATATGACTGTTCACGGGCTTTAAGTTTTTAAGTGGAGAATAAAGAAATTAGTAAAGTAAAAGTTGATCGTTATTATTGATATCTCCCGAGTGTAATTTTGCAGGGAACACGACAAATTGGCGCAGCCGGTTTAAAAAGGTATTGTGTTTTTAAAATTGATATATATTGGGAGTTATGCTTTTTTAGCTGCTCCATTTTTTTATTTTCTGGGAGTTATGCTTTTTTAGCTGCTCAATTTTTTTTTATTTTCTGGGAGTTATGCTTTTTTAGCTGCTCATTTTTTTTTATTTTTTGGGAGTTATGCTTTTTTAGCTGCTCCATTTTTTTGGTTAATTGTGGGAGTTATGCTTCTTTTAGCTGCTCCATTTACTTTTCAGGGTAAATTTAAGAAGTGTTAGAATAAGTGGTAAATATAATATAAATATATAGAAATTGATTGAGTGATTGATTGAGGTTATGATAATGCTGACGTTGAGTGTTTGGGTTAAGTGTTAATAGTTATAGGCGTTTGAAAGTTTTTTTTTTCGGAATTCTATGTGTAAGTTGAAAATATCAATGTATAGGTTAAGTATTTAATTTATCGGGGGCTCTTGGAATTTTGTTTTTGTTTTGTCTGCAGTGATGTGGATCAATGCTTTTCGTTCAACCAAGGGAAATAAATGTTTTGTGTGTTCATAGTTGGCTTTCGTGTTCTTATTACAAATGGGAAGTGTAATAAGTTTTTCTTTAGCGTTGTGTTGGTGAAAGAATTTATATGTATAGGAGAAACGGTGAATTTTTTCTTATACGGTAAATAGTGTAAAAGTAGTTGCTAAGAAGAGGAACTTTTTGCCGTTTAAAAGTTGAGTTTCACTCCTGTTTGATCGAAGCTCTCTCGCTTTTGTAGTAATTTTGATAGAGTATGCTATATTCGTTTGAGTCGTCAACATTTTAAACAGAGATTATGAAGCTCGATATTGATATCTGCTGAGGTGTTGGGTATATCTCTTCATGATTCACACAAAAAGTCAAGTCGACTGTAACGATTGTGATTAAAGTATTAATCTAGGGAGCATTTGTGTTACAAAGTTTTGGTTAGGTGTTATGTTTAATAAATTAAGGTATCGGGAGTCATTGGTAATTAGGCTTGGATTGGAAGGAAAAGAGAAAAGAAATAGATGATCTTCTGGTTCAGACTTCAATGTCGGGGAGTAGAAGTATTGTACTGACAAGAGAGCAACTGTTACGGTTCGAAACTCAAGAGAAGGAACTAGAGGAAAGATCGCAGGAGCTAAAAGAGTGTAAGTAGTTGTTCTATGCGGATTCTGGACCACTGGGTTTCGAGATATTAGCGATCTTATCTCTGCAGGTATAATTAATAGTAGTAATAATTCAAGTTAACCCTAGGATATTTTTTGTTTATGCCAATAGTATTAGTACTAGGGGGGTAAAATTTTCATCAGAAATCCTCTACGGGCTATGGTTCAAGATATCACCGATCTTACCGTCTCAGGCGTAATTAATATTAGTAGCTGAAAAAAAAACAACAACAACTATAACCTAAGTTGTGGATTAAAGATTTGATGATATTAATCTGTAGGTGCCTTTTATAAACATGATTGCACCATGTAACCATATATATAAAAATAGATCAGGCGAAGCTGGTTGGGGTGAATGTAGGTAGATATGTTGACTTAGATATGTAATGGAAATTAGTAAATGCTTAATTTTGCTCTTCAGGTGTAATGCTTCTAATTTGATTCCTTGCATAAACAAATTCGTACAGTAGAGTAAAGTCGCTCTGATAACAGCTTAACAGCTTTCCAAACAGCTCTGATAACAGCTTAACAGCTTTTCAAACAGCTCTGATAACAGCTTAACAGCTTTTAAAACAGCTCTTATAACAGCTTAACAGCTTTTAAAACAGCTCTTATTACAGCTTAACAGCTTTTCAAACATGGTGTTTGGTGTTAGTTTCGTGCTATTTGGTGTTTCCGGGTGTTGCTTTGGTGTTAATTTTGTGTTAGTTTGGTGCTATTTGGTGTTTCCGGGTGTTGCTTTGGTGTTAATTTGGTGTTAATTTGGTGCTATTTGGTGTAATTTGACATTACTTGGTGTTTGCATGTGTTGCTTTGGTGTTAATTTGGTGTTATTTGGCATAATTTGGTGTAGTTCGGCACTATTTGGTGTTACCCGATGCTATTTTGGTGTTGTTTGGTTATTATCTGTTGATCGGTTATAAATACCTGTTTCAGCTGTTCTTTCTTAGTGTTTCAGCAACCGCCAATATGTTTGAATGTATAGAGTGTAACAAATCATTTAGTCGTGGTTATAGCCTCTTTCGACATAAGAAACGGTGGACACATTCACTTAAAAGTGAAAAGCGTGAAAAGAAAAATACACCTGAGGATACTTTATTATCAACGTTCACCGATGAAAGCGGTTGTAGCCCCACAGAAAATATTCAGAACAAAATGATAGCACTGAGAAAAACCCAAGAATCCTTAAAAGCGCGGCTACCTTTTAAAATAATACCACAACACACCAAGCATGATCATAATTTTGGTAACATACTCCCCGATCAAATAAAAGAGGAAGACAGCGAAGGGGAAAAGAAGAATGATGATGATAATAATAAATCAGTTGAGGGAAGTGAAAAAAGCTATGATACCGGTGACGGTGATGATAATGATACAGGTTCAAAATATACGGAGCCAAATATACTCGTGAATGAATTGCGATTCTTATTACCATGTATAAAGACTGCAAAAAGAGTTTTTGAAATCATACAGCAGTTAAAGAATCAGGGAGTAGTTCAAAACTGAACAACACATACATATAAAACAAACATAGCACAATAGCTGAGAAATAGATATCTCATACAAGAAAATGTAAGGAGAAAATTAAAAAAAAAATTAATTAAATTCTTCATTTGGATAATTCCTTTTATTTCCAGCAACTCATATCGGTCAACATCCATTTTCTGCGTGGTGCTCCTTTTTAGGGAGAGACATTGATGGTGATGGGACTTCTGAACAAAATGTATGGTATGAGGCGGACACGAAGAGTAGTCTAATATCCCGTCTTTGTTAATGCTTTTGTACTATATGTAGTTTAATAAAAAATTGTATGTTTTAAAAAGTTTTTTTAATCATTTTGTATAGAACATAATGTTACCAGATTCTTATAAGATTTGCTTCTGCTTATTAGATTTTGTATAGAATATACTCTTACCAAATTCTTGTACTAGATTTTTCTGCCTGTTGGATTCTTATAACATATACATGATAAGTCTATAAAAATCAAATTACACTAAACCCTCGTATAACGCGGTACTTATACAACGCGGTTTCGATATAACGCGATTTATAATTTACACTAACCCTCGTATAACGCGGTACTTATACAACGCGGTTTCGATATAACGGGATTTATAATTTACTTCTTTTATGATACAAAAAAAAAATATGTGTATGTACATACTAAAATTTCGTTTGAAACCAATGCACATACTAAAATTTCGTTTGAAAGCAATATTTTCAAATATGTATTAAAAAATTTAATCTTAGTAACCTCGTCACTATAGCAACTTCAAAGACAACTGAGACGATTGCTCAAAATCTCAGCTCACTTGGCTCACTGAGCCAGTGCTTGCCGAAAGCGCCTATAGTACACAGTGTATATGTACATACAAATTAAACAAATTTAATCTTAGAAGTCTATAGTGATAGTCTATCGTGTTTATTTAGTTACAGTTACAAAACTGATCTTATAAGAATAATTTTCTGGTAAGTTACATGCATACAATAAATAAAAGCTTTTTTCTTGAAAAATATATTTTTATAGTAATGGCTACCCAAACTGCGATGAAACCAACTTTGAAAAGGAAATTCATTTTTCTAGAAGAAAAAATTAAAATCTTGGATCAGTTGAAAAGTGGAGAAAAACCAGGAGTTATTGCAAAGACTTTGAATTTAAATGAATCGACAATTCGAACAATTAAAAAAAATGAACGTAAAATCCGAGAAAGTGTTATTGCTGGATCTGCGGTAAGTTCAAAGCGTGTTGCCCGTGTACGCGATATTCATATGGAAAAAATGGAGAAATCTGTAATGATCTGGATAGAAGATTGTACACAAAAAAAGATTCCCTTGGATGGAAATGTTATTAAACAAAAAGCTCTTAAAGTGTATACGCATTTAAAAGAACTTGATCAAGAATCTTTACCAGACTGCTCCCATCATGAATTTTGTGCCAGTAAGGGGTGGTTTGAAAACTTTAAAAAGCGGTTTTCTTTGCATAACCTTAAAATCCAAGGAGAGTCGGCGTCAGCAGACGTAGAAGCTGCTAGGAAATATCCAGCAGAACTTTTAAAAATTATTAACGAAGGTGGTTATAGTGCTGACCAGGTGTTCAATGCAGATGAATCCGGGTTAAATTGGAAAAAAATGCCAAAACGCACCTATATTTCAACAAATGAGAGATCAGCTCCCGGGTTCAAAGTAGCAAAAGATAGAATTACTCTGCTGTTTTGTAGTAATGCATCCGGTGATTTTATGACAAAACCAATGTTCATAAACCGATCCTTAAATCCGCGTGCTATGAAAGGACACAACAAGTCCACTTTACCAGTTTATTGGCGGGCCAACAAAAAGGCATGGATGACAGGAAGCATGTTTGATAATTGGTTTAACACCTGTTTTGTACCCGATGTGGAAAGTTATACAAAAAAAAAAGAATATCGACTTCAAAATTCTACTAATTTTAGATAACGCACCAGGTCACCAAAAAAATTTAACTCATCCCAATATTAAGATAATTTTTTTACCGCCTAACACCACCTCACTTATCCAGCCATTAGATCAAGGGATCATTTCAACGTTTAAGGCATATTATATTCGTCGAACATTCCAATTAATTTTGGAAAAAATAGAATCTAATCCCAACATGACACTGCCTCAAGCGTGGAAAGAATTTTCAATATTAAATTGTGTACAAATTATTGCGCTGTCCATTACGGAATTAAAATCTTCTACACTGAATGGGTGCTGGAAAAAAATATGGCCTGAAGTCGTTCTTCAACAAAATTCCGTACCGCCCATTGATGGCGAGATAACTCGTATAGTAAACGTTGCCCAGACTCTTGGTGGGGAGGGTTTTTGTGATATGGCTGAAAATGAAATTCGTGAGTTAATTGATTTCGAAACAGATTTAAATGAGGAGGAACTGGTACAATTAATAGATGACCATAACACAAATTTCGAGAACAGTTCTGTAGAAGATTCTGATTGTAATGAATCAGTAAAAGATTTCGGTTTAATGAAATTAACAGAAGGTTTGGAGTTAGCAAGAAAATTAAAAAATTATTTCACGGATAATGATCCCTCAATGATACGCTCTCGAAATTTCTCAAGACAATTTGATAGTTGTTTCACTCCATATTATGAACTCAAAAAAAAATTGCAGCATAGTGGTAAGCAAGGTCTTATTACCGACTTCTTAATAGCCCAACCAGCTGAAGTTGGCAATGAAAATGATACAAATGATGTCAAAGAGATTTCAAGTGATGATGGCATCTGGCCACTTGCAAATAAAGAAAGACGAAATATTATTTTTGAAGATAGTGATAGTGATTAAAATATACATTTTAATCTATGCAATATGTAAAATGAAGTTAATGTATAATTTAGATATATGTTTAGTTAAATTACTTGAACTACCTGAATTAAATAAATGCATATACATATATATATATTGGTCATTTTTATTTATATATAATTAAAATAAATGATTTCGGCACGTAACCCCATTTTTAATATGTGACCTAAGTCTCGCATAACGCGATTTGTATAACGCGGCAGTTCTGTGGAATCTAACTACCGCGTTATACGAGGGCTACCGTATATAGAAACTTCCATCCAGTAAATTTTCCCCGCTTTACTCTTTCAATTTTAACATATTCAATGATAAATTCAATGTCTTAGGGTTTGCTGACTAAAGAGATAATTGCTGGTTTTCTAATTCCAGCAAAGTACTGATTTTGCATGTAGCTAGAAGAGATACTCAATTTCTTTGTTTGTATAATACCATACGAAAATCTTTCAGTTGATATCACTTTAATTATAATATTATCGAGGATTAGTATACCCATCAATTTTCAGTTTCATCGTTGCTGGTGTCGATTATAGAGCAATTCTACTTTGAGTGATGTAAAATGTAAAATGAATTAATGCTTAAATGAATACTTATTCTTTTAAATAACACAGCAGCTTAGTCATGCTGTTAGGAATACATCTGACTACCAAAAATTTACTTTTACTACTTACTCACGACTAAGTCGAATCTCCCATACAACTTCCACTATTCATCTAAGACATCGTCAAGTGAATTCTTAGTTAACATATCCTACTAGTTTAATATCATATCAAACCAAAGCTTGAATTTAACGCAGCTTTCACTGCACATGCACATGCTCTTAGCAGTTTCGCATGATCTATTTTTAGATATGTATTCGCCCAACCCAGCTCAACACATGATAGCCCCTGACAGCCGGAGCATATAAAGCAAACAACTGATAACACCAAGTTCCAAGCTAGCAAGTAAACGATAGCATATTGTTGCTAAAGCTCTCTTCCACCAAGTATACATACCAGCCCAGCACAAGTATGATAATTCTAGACAGCCATAGCATATCAATTAAGCAACTGATAACACAAAGCTCCAAGGCAGATGTTGTGTGTTAGAGCGAGATGGTTGAAAAGTATGGTATTCACTAAAGTTTCCTACTAGATTATGAGCACCCTCCGCACATAAAAGAAACTTCATGCACCACCAAACTTAACTTCTCCTCAAAATAGTTGTTAATCCCAGACCGAAAAATATAGCGAATTGTAAACAAAACCTATAGGCTTCTTCATTGATCAATATCCATAAGATAATTTCAAGCTACACAGATGTTTTGACAGAGTCACCTGGTTGAAAAGTATGGTATTCACTAAAGCTTTCTACTATATTATGCACACCCACCACCCATAAAATAAACATCGAGCACCACTAAGCTTAACCCAATCTCAACCGCCACGATCTTGGCAAAAGGTAATATCAAATTACCTGCTAAGTCATGCCATTACACCTGACAGCCAAAAATTATTGTTTTACTGCTCCCATACAATTTCCATTACTTATATCATAGCACTATCTTCTATCATCAATGCTTTTAATTTAACCCACTCTCAACCTAACTTAAGATTTAAAGGTAAACACATAATACTATCCTCTTCCACGCTCTTCACTAAAGCTTTCATATCCTACTAGATTAATATACAACAAAATTAATATATACACAACTTACAGTACCCACGCTCAACCTCCACCACGGTCTTCACTATAGGCTTGAAGAATTATCAGGTTTTTCTTCATTCATACAACACCATTCGGATGATGCTTTAGAGAGATAAATATGAAGCGATATTGCTGATAACTTCCACTACTCATCTAAGACAACATAGCATACTACATTAATATCATAATACCGCCTTCTTTCATCAAAACTTTTAATTAAACCCACGCTCAACGTAATGGTTAGAAAATATGTGCTCAATCTGATAGTATGAAGATAAAATTATCATATTCTTATCAGCTTCATGTGAACTATGATATCATGGTTAATAACTCTGCCAGCTTCCTATGCTCACTAGCCCTAGACACAAAAGAAAAAAACATAAATCAATTTGTTTATTTTATTCGAATGTATTTGTTTAACTACGCAAGAAGTTATATTATATTTCAAGCTCATTACACCTGGTCACCGAAAATTTTACTAATTTATATTACTCATCTAAGTCGGCATATCATCCTACATTAATCTGATAGCTCGTTAATGCTTTTCATTAACCCACTCTCAAGCTAATGATAATATCTATCTAATGATAATACTCTAGAAAGATTTCGTCTTGCAACACTGGTCATGCCATTACACCTTATCACCAAAAATTTGATGAAAAATCTTTTACTATACCCATACAACTTTCACTACTCATTTAAGTCAACATATCATACTATATTAGTATCACCTCACATTGATATCATAGGTGATCAAAACTTTAAATTTAACCTGCCCAAAAAAGAAATTTTATTGAAATTAAAAAAACAATTTTTCATATAACCTAAGAATTTTCAATACATACACATACACACACCTACATCGAAAATTTTCTGATAAGGCTTTAATTTCTATTACTTCATGCTTCTTAACATCCGAAGCAGCGGTGATCTATTTTAAGATATCGAATATCATAGCATGTTCCCTCTTGTTTATAAAAGATTTTTAATCCACAACTTACGCTATAGTTGTTGTTGTTTTTTTTTTTTAGCAAAAGAAATATTCAATTATAACTTCCACTACTCATCAAAGACATCATATCCTACAGATTAATATCAGTTGTTGTTGTTTTCAACTAAAGAAATTAGGAATCTGTCATAAATCGCTCAATTTGTTTACTTTACTCGGCCGCTGTCCGAATTTGTTTACATTATTCGACTGCGAATTTGTTTACTTTACTGTACTGTACGAATTTGTTTATGCAAGGAATCAAATTAGAAGCATTACACCTGAAGAGCAAAATTAAGCATTTACTAATTTCCATTACATATCTAAGTCAACATATCTACCTATATTCACCCCAACCAGCTTCGCCTGATCTATTTTTATATATATGGTTACATGGTGCAATCATGTTTATAAAAAGCACCTACAGATTAATATCATCAAATCTTTAATCCACAACTTAGGTTATAGTTGTTGTTGTTGTTTTTTTTTTAGCTACTAATATTAATTACGCCTGAGACGGTAAGATCGGTGATATCTTGAACCATAGCCCGTAGAGGATTTCTGATGAAAATTTTACCCCTCTAGTACTAATACTATTGGCATAAACAAAAAATATCCTAGGGTTAACTTGAATTATTACTACTATTAATTATACCTGCAAAGATAAGATCGCTAATATCTCGAAACCCATAGCCCGTGGAGGATTTCTGATGAAAATTTTGTCAACCTCCAAGACTAAGACCTCCACTGACACCTTCTAGCATCTATTGGCATGAACAAAAATATTCTAGAGTTAACTTGAATTATTAATAATACTAATTACACTAATTCACTTAGGGAATTTCACAACATTTCTTATCCACATAAATACACAGCTGCACACATCCACCCTCGCCTTGGGTAATGTTTCCTCAGCCCAGCCCAACATACCACAGGCACTCATACTAAAGTAAACAACTAACACCAAACTCAAGCTGACAAGTATATAGCCCCGATATAAATTCGCATAGGGTATTGGCTAAATTCAGAACTACTAGCACTCCATGTTCGGAAAAAGCTTGTCAAATCCCTAATTCTTCCCTACTTTACTTATGGCTGTATAATATTTTCCTCGCTTGACTCCGTCTGCCGAAGAAGGCTCCTAGTGGCTTATAATGATGTACTTCGCTTTATATATAAACTATCTCTAGGTAGTCATATCTCCCCATATATTACTTCTTTGCTTGATTGCCCATTAGAAGCCTACTTAACTCAATATAGGCTAAAGTTTTTACATCGGCTCATTTTCAGCCAGCAGCCCGGATACCTATTTGAAAAGCTGAGTTTCTTGCAGTCGAATAGACATAGGAATCTCCTAATACCGCGATGTAGATCTCAATACGGGCAGCGTTCCTACTTTGTCCAATGTGTTCGCAAATGGAATCTGTTACCACATGATATGCAACTTACTAGGACCAGGGGGACTTTCAGTAGACAATTAAAATCAATTGATATAGTATGAAAATCAGATCAGCTCGTTTTGGATGGCCTTGCTAAGTAAATATTTACCACCTTAGTTTTTATTGAGTTTTTATTGAATTGCATTATTTAGTTATCTTTATTTTTATTTTTCTAAATTTATTATTTTTTTTTCTCTTAATTTTCTTTTTTTTCTATTTTCTTTTCACTTAGCATTATTTTAATTTTACTCATTTCTTCATTTGTTAGTACATATAAGACTCTTGCTTTAACTTTTTTTTTTTTTTTTTTTGTTTTGTTTTCTTTCCACGTTGAATGCCTACATGTAATGTACATTTAAAGATCTTGTTATCTTAGTACTGTTCCAAATAAATGCATTATTATTATTATTATTATTATTTCATATCATTACTCAATACAAATAAGCCGCACACATTTTACCCAAGCCTTGGTACAGGTAACGTAGCCAGTCCAACATACCCCAGACAATCCTAGTCATAGTATCAGATATTGTCACTAAAGCTCTCAGCCAACCTCCAGCACCCAGACACAGGAAAGGTCAAAGGTCAAATTGTAGCCTCCAAGACCAGATCAAACAAAAAGTTGGCGTCATGTCCTGGTCAGCCAAACGGTAAGAAAGGAATTCTCCAGGCATGCCCTGTGACGTATACAACTAGACGGAATCCCCATCAGTGGCCCAGAACCCCAGTCTAGAGCCACCAAAATAGTTGGAATTTTCCGGACACTTTTTGTATGGAAAAAGAGATCCAGAATCCGCATAGAACAACTACTAGTGTAAGGAGAAGTTAGAAAGCTACGAGCAAGACTGGTAGTATATCGGAGAGCATCTCACGGCAGAGTTGCAAAAACGAACATCAAGTGAAGAATCGAGAAAATTGATTCAGGAGTGGAATACAGCTGCCAAGTCCTGTACGAAAGGCGAAGCTTTAGACTTGCTGGTAACGGCTACACTCGAGGTGATCCAAAGGGGTGAGATCCAAGCAGAACAATTGTTAGAAGAAGATAAAAGAAAGAACAAGGGTCTAGTAAAGAAAATATTGTCCTTGGAACAGCAACTGAAGGAAGCAGAAGAGGCAGCGGAGGAACTGGAGACAGAATTAAGAGCGGAGGGTCCACTGCCGCAAGAAAAAGTATACAGGCAAGAAGTCAGTAAGAAGTGGACACCAAGGAAATTAGTGTTCTGGGATAAACCACGAGAAACGAAAGAAAGCTCATCGAAGGGAAAGACAAAAGAACCAGGAAGCAGTAAATTATACGGATTGCTCAAGAACAGTATGGCGGAAGCACATGGGAAAATTATGGATATGGTATCCAAATATATACCATTATTTTCTGGGGAAAGGTCACCAAAGCTGGGCAAAGAACTGTACCGTTTCCTGAATTGCAGCAAGGAACTCTACGAGCAATTGACTACTGAAGAAAAAGCTATCTTTATCAAATGTGTGAAATTTCGGCTTACAGATGACGCTTATTATCTAGTGTGTTCCCAGGAGCCGAAGGATTTTGAAATTCTGCAGCAAGTTATTACAATTGCATATACGCCACGAAAAGCGTTCAGTGAGCTACGTACGGAAATGCTGGAGTGTAAACAACGACCTGGAGAGGACATTCGAGAATTCGCTGACAGAATGAAAGAGCTTCTGGACAAAATTAAAACAGCAGTCACAGCTAAGTACCCAAATAAGGAAGGTGGACTAATAACAGAATTGGAAGCTGACGCAGTGGCTACTTTTAAAGCAGGCGTAGGGAATAAGGCAACGCAAGTCCATCTGACGGGAAGGAGATTCCAATCTCTAGATGAAGTACAAGAAGAAGCTAGTTATTTCGAGAAGGATGCAACGAGGCTCCAGAGTAGAGAACCAGAAGTCTGGGGAAGTGGGCGAAAATTGAATTCCGAAACAATGCGAGATAGCTGGGGGACTAATCATTTCAACAAAAATACCAGCAGACCATTCAGAGAAGCCGTACAGAAGGGCCCATTTCCAGCAGCAGCAGGAATATATCGTGGATCACAGGCTAGGGCAACGCCGCCTAGGCCCATCCAGTGCTTCCAGTGTGGGCAAAGAGGGCATATTGCTAGGGAATGCCAATCAAGAAAACAGCCACCATACTGTGTAAAATGCCGAAACTATGGTCACGATACTACTAGTTGCCGAAGACAAAGCATAAGATTCGCGGATACTTCAATTGGTTCTCCAGGACAGCTGCAAACAGACCCAGGTATCCTTTATTGCCAATTTTGTAGAACCTGCGATCATTATACCGCAAACTGCTTGAAGAAATATCTAGCGGAACAAGAAGCTCTAAAGAAGGAAAACGGGGAGCGGCAGCTGAGGGAATTATCCGCAGCTGCCTTCAATTAACGAAATTCAAGACCATGAAGACCTCACAGAAAGAAGCCAGTGTCATAGAGTTAAGTTTGTTAAATAACTGCATTATCTCAGTAGAATCGGATATAGGTATAACGGGTAAATTAACATTATTAGTAGATACAGGTGCAACATGTAAAATAATTAAGGTAAATCGTATTAAAGGAAACACGCCTATACAAACTCTCAAGAAAATAATGATTGGAAGGTTGTTTGGGGCACAAGAAAGCTCAATTGGAACTTGCAAAGCCACACTACGCATAGGTGGAGTAGAACAGCCATGCGAGTTTAACACCATTTATGACACTAATTCGATTCCAGCTGACGGTATTCTGGGGATCGACTTCCTGAAGGACAAAGCAGTCATTGATTGTATAAATGGAAAACTGTCAGTGAAAGGCATGGAGAAAATAAAGGAAGAAACACCTCTTTTTGGATGCATCACTGGAAAGGAGAAAATCGAGATAATAGAGTTGAAGGAAAGCACCCAGGATAATCATCAAAAGTTTATCCAGAAAGAAGAGTCAGTGTATTCTTCCCCAAAAGAGATTCAGCAACGAATGAAGAATCGAGTCGCAGCCTTGCGCGACATTATATCCAAAGCGGGCGTGGTATCAGATAGCCTCACAAAGTATCTTTCAGAAGTAGAATCTTACCAAGATGGTGAAATAAAAGAAAGAAAGATGACTTTTCCAAAAGAAGATGATGTACAGCCAGCTCTAACAACTGAGAAGTGGCCTTTCGTACAATTGGTCGAGTCCCTAGCACGGGAATGAATCAAAAGGATTCTCAAGATGCACCGATAAATAGGACTAAGCCGAGGGGGAGCAGAGAACAAGAAGGTGTAGCAGGAAGAAGGGAAAAGGACCTGGAAATTCCTCGCATGGAAGTCCAGCGCGACCCCTCTAAAGAGCGAAAAGGTACATCTTACACAGCGAAAGGAAAAGTATTACTTAGGAAAGAGTAAAAGCACTCAGGGGACAAGAATTAAATTGAACCCAAGAACAGAGCGGTTATTGGAAATTCCTGTCACAGGTGAGGAAGATTTAGTATGCATGGCGGAAGAAATTAGGCCAGGAGTGTATTGTGGGAATGCTATAATTAAGCCAAGGAACGGTAAAGCGTGGGTAGGTATTATTAACGCAGGAAGGGAGCCCGTTGAACTAGTGAATTTCAGGCCGAGGCTTGAAAAATTGAGTAAGTATACTGAGCATCCACTAGGACGGGATAAGGGTAAGATTGATAATCGCCAACAACGGCTCAAGCTAATGAAGGAATCACTGGTGCTGGGAGAAGACCTTAACTTCGAAGAAAGGGAAGCAGTAACCTATATTTGCTACGAATACAGTGATATCTTTCATTTTCCTGGCGATAAATTGTCATACACCCCGACGAAGACCTTTAAGTTACTGTTAATGGCTAATACGGCCCCATACACAAAAAGCAATATCACATGCCAAAAGCCCATCGAGAAGAGTATCAGGGACACCACCATGTTAGATTTAGCTAACGGGTACCACCAATTATTAATCGACCCAAAAGACAGAGAAAAAACGGCGTTTAGTACCAATTTTAATCATTTCCATTATAAACGATTACCATTTGGTTTAAAAACGGCCCCCCCCCCCATTTTTTCAATCCCTACTGAACGGAATTCTAACGGGACTTCAAGGGATTAAATGCTTCGTGTATCTCGACGATGTAGTGATATTTGCTAAGAGTTTGGACGAACATAACAGCAAACTACGAGAAGTTTTTCAGCGCTTCAGAGAACACAACCTTCAGTTGCAGCCTTCAAAATGTCAGTTTTTAAGGAAAGAGGTAGTGTATCTGGGCCATATTTGTTCAGAACAAGGGGTAAAGCCTGATAAACGATTAGTAGAAGTAGTGCAAAACTTCCCAAAACCAAAAACTGTTCGTCAGGTTCAATCTTTTTTAGGGCTAGCCAATTATTATCGGAAATTTGTTCCGAATTTTTCAAAAATATTGGCACCCATTAATAGTTTATTAAAGAAAAGCGTTAAGTTCACATGGGGACTCGAGTGTGAAAAGGCTTTCAGTCGTGTCAAGGAAATTCTTACTACACCACCACTCTTGATATATCCTGATTTCACAAAGGAATTTACGGTAATCACTGATGCAAGTGGAGAATCTTTAGGGGCAGTTCTGGAGCAAGAGGGCAAGCCAATTAGTTACGCTAGTCGTACTTTGAACATGGCAGAAAGAAACTACTCCACTACAGAGCGTGAGATGTTGGCTATTGTGTGGGCACTACGGAACTATAGGTGCTACCTTCTGGGCAAACCTTTCAAAATAATAACGGATCACCAACCGCTACGGGGAGTTTTCAAGGTGAAGGACACTACTTCACGTATGCTCAGATTTCACCAAAAACTATCGGAGTATGAATTTGAGATTATATATAAAACTGGAAAGGAAAATGGTAATGCCGATGCTCTAAGCAGAACTCCCAGGCACGTTGAAGAACCTGAGTCCTATCATAACAAGGAGTACCCATGCCTTGCAATAACTCGTGCTCAAGCTAAGGAACAGAAAGAAAGGGAAAAACAACAAAAAACACCATTGCGAGATTCTAAAAACGAAGGTAACAGTATTGAAGGGACTGAGATAATCACTGAAGAAAAACTGAAGAAACCAGAACCAAAACTGGTAACCAATTCAGAAGAGATTGCGCTAATTCTAAGAGATTATCATGACTCTAGGTTTGGAGGACACTTTGGGAGGAACAAAACGTTCAACAGAGTGAAGCGCTTCTACCGTTGGAAGGGAATGAAGGCTGATATAGCTCGGTACGTTAAACGTTGTACGATTTGCCAAAAAAATAAGCACGCTAGAGCCATCAAGATGCCATTAGTAGTGACGGAAATCGCGGAAAGATCTTGTGAGAAAGTCTATGTTGACTTAGTTGGACCTTTGCCAGTCAGTCACAAGGGTAACAAGTACATCTTGTCTATGATGGATGATCGGACTAGATTTGTAGATTTCGTGGCGATACCGGACCAAGAAGCAAACACGGTAGCCCAGGCCTTGTTTGAGCAAATCCTCAGCCGGTACTCGCTACCGTAACACCTAGTAACGGATCAGGGAGCAAACTTCACTGGAGAATTCTTAAAGGCTCTTTGTAAAATGTTGAAGATAAAGAAGCTGCAAACAACTGCCTACCATCCCCAGTCCAACGCTGTGGAGAGGCAGCATTCTACGCTAGCCAACTATCTGAGGAGTTTCGTTGATCGGGAGCCACGAAACTGGGACGAGTTGTTGAGAACCGCAGCGCATGCGTACAACAACACCGTGCATACAGGCACAAAACTTACGCCCATGGAAACGTTGTTTGGATTTGTATCGGAAATCCCCAGTAGCGTACAGCGTCAGTCTCAACCGGTATATAATATGGATAAGTACCATTCGGTATTGCGGTTCAAATTACAGAGGGCGTTTCAACTAGCTAGGGAGAACCTACTTAAAAGCAAACTAATGGCAAAGAAGTACCATGACAATTCAGCTAGGCCGGAAGTCTTACATATTGGTGATAAAGTTCTAGTTAAAGACTTAGCTAGGGCAGGGAAATTAGTATCCATTTTTAAAGGTCCATATGAAGTAATTTACGTTCACAGTCCTGAGAATGTAACTATACATCAAGGGAAAAAGCTAAAGCGGATTCATACGAATCGTTTGAGAAGTTATCATGATTAATTTTAAGATTAGAGTTTGTTCATCATATTAGGACGATAACCTAAGTGGAATGAAGCACGAGAGAATAGTTTTACAATTTGAATATTTTATTTTATTTAGTCTTTTTCTTAGTTTCTTTGTTTTTCTTGCAGAACAAGGTTCATTAAGCGTTTAGGCTGAGAGGAAAGGAAAAAGAAGATTATGCAGATGCGAAAAGATTGCCAGTAGAGGGAAGTAAGTAAATATATGTAAAAAAAAAAGGGGGAGAAGAATGATGGAAACAAAGGAAATATTGAAATAGAAAAGCAAAAATAGAGATTTACAAGAGAAGAAGGTAGAGTATACAAAGATTAATTGTATGAAAAAGAAGAAATAGAGAATTTAAAGGAAATAATATTTTAAAAAAAAAAAGAGATAAGAGATTTTGAAAGAAATAATGGAGATTTTGAAAGAAATAATGGAAAATAAATAAGAAGAGCTGTTGAAAGAAAACATAAATAAGAGGTTAAAAATAAAAAGATTAAAAAAAAGGGGTTCAGAAATTAAAAGGAAAGAGAAGTTTTTATACAAGTTGTGTAAAGAGAAAAGAGAATTGTTAAAGAAAGGAGGTGTAAGAGAAATAAAGATTGTAAATAAAAGTGAGAATTGAAATATAGTAGAATAAATTAGGAGTTATATTAAAGAAAAACAAAATTCATTTAGTCTAAGGATACTAGGATTGCCCTAAATTTATATAGTTATAAAGTAAGGTTTAGCTTCGCGATGAAGACGGTAATAATTTTAATCTTCGCTTTGGTAGCTGGGATACAAGCAGAGCAGGCAGGTTATAGCATCGAGACGATACCACAGTCGGGAGTGTTGTTCGAGCGTCTCGGGGTGGTTAATTTCTACACGAAACATTGGACTATTCTGTCTAGGTTCCAAACACCAGATCTCACTGAAGACTTAAAATTCGTCAGCAAATGCAGCAGTTTGATAAGCGGATTATGCGCAAACGTAACCGATACTAGAGGCGTTGCAAGGTGTAAGGCAGCAGTCAAAGAGATAGGAGGCTCGGTGGAAAAAATTAAGCGTCAGGATGAGGAACGCTCGCATCATACCCAAAATGAGACGCCCGGAAAAAACAAGCGTTCAATTTTTGATGGAGTAGGATCTCTGGCCAAGACACTGTTCGGAACCATGGACCATGCCGACTCGGAAGAAATACATGCAGCTATAGATGACCTTAATGAGAAGGAGAGCCGAACATTAAATCTACTGAAGGACCAAATTACAGTCGTCAAATCTACGTTCGATTTGTTTAATGCTTTAAGGCTACAGGCAGTAGAAGAGAGAGAAGAACTACAAAATAAGCTTTCAACCATCGTTAAAGAGCAGCAGGGTCAATATCGGGAATTATCGTCATTAAAACTAAGAATGGAATTGAGTGAGATAATTACGCTAATGAGCCTTCACTTAAGAGAAATCAGCGAAATGCAAGAAACAATGATGAGCATATTAATCTCCCTAAGCGTAGGAAAGCTACATCCGCTGATAATTCATGCACGAGAGCTGACCGAGATAATGAAGAATGCCACTAGTAAACTGGATTTAGATGAAAAATTCCAGAATTTCCAATTACTGGTACAAATTGCAAAGGTACAAGCACTCCAGGTAGGCCAAGAAATCCTACTCAGGGTAGATATCCCACAGCCCCAACGAGTTGCATTTGACTTACATAAGGTATACACGATCCCGATAGCTATAGATGAATTTGGGTATCATGTATATGATCTGGACGCTGAATTTGTGGCAGCCAACAATCATGAACGACAGTATGTCTTGCTGAGTTACCAACAGTACCAGAAGTGCCAGAGATTGTTAACCGCATCAGACTACCCGCAAATCGTATGCCCACAATTAGCCCCAACTATTACTGCTATTGGAGAAAACTGTGTGCTGAACCTTTTCCGGAGCTTCAACGTAAATACGAAGGCCTGTAAGGAAAGAGTTACAGCAAAGTGGAACAGCTTAGTGAGAATGGTAACGGGAAACCACTGGTTATTTGTGATGTCCGAGAAGACCAAGCTGGAAGTGAATTGCCAACATTCACCAACTTCCATCGGTGAGCTGGAGCAAACAGGGGTTTTATTCATCGAAGAACATTGTCACCTACAAATCGGTGACCTACGAATACAAGCTGAAGATGCCGCGCAGCGAAATATATCTCTATGGCAGCCCAGACGAATGGAGTTACCAGCCTGGAGCAGCATCGCAACACAGACAGACAGGCAGAGAGAGGAGGTAGTAGAAGGAAAAAAGGACGAAATACGATTGCTGGCTAGTGACAACTTTAATCAAGCATGGAGAGAGCAGGAGCAGCTATAAAGAGGGTTGAAGACAAAATCAGCACGGAGGAGGCAAGTAGACGTGCCATTCCACATCCAGTACATTTAGAAGCGACAACTACTACCGCATGTTTAGCCATCATCAGCTTAGTAATCCTGATAGGAGTATTATGCCATTTGAAGCGCTGGAAGAGGAACTATACTCAAGCCGGCACTAACAGAGTGATTCTAAATATAGTTCATAAGTCAGAGCAGCAACCCAAGGCCCAAAATGCAAACATAACCATTGAGACAATCTTGCACATGACAGCGAACTAGCCAACCACCAATCTGCCAACTATTGTGGGGAAACAACTTGTGCAGCTAGAGTAGCCACCATAGGTTTAGTTAATTATATACATATATATATTTTTTTTGTACTTGTATAACGTAGAAGTAATTTAAGGGCAACCTATAGTTAGAGATTAACGTGTAAAGTTATATAGAAATAAAATTATGTGTATATGGTTTATAATATTCAATCATGTTCAATGGAAAGGAATAGATTAATTGTTATAAGATTCAAATGTAGGAAATTATTAGTATAATAAGGTATTTAAGAAGTGTAGGAAGTTTCCAAGAAAGGACATGTGAAGTAAAAAAAAGTAAATAGATACGTTGTAAAATCAGAATAAATAAAAGAAATGATGTAAAAAGATGTAAAAATGAAAGAAAGGAATTAAATGTGGAAATGAAATATTGAATTTAAGAAGAAAATATATATTATATAGGACTGAATAAATTATGAAGCGTTCGTTTGTATAGGTAGAGTTAAAGATAAAAGCTGGTAACTTTATATAAATTTATAGTTATGTAAGATGAAAATGATAAAATGTACATTTATTAGCAAGAAACATACGTATATATTATATAATGTTATATATTATGGAGTAGTTTATATAGTAGGTAAGGATAATACCTTTTTTTTCCCTTGTTAATGTGTGGCGACAAGGCCACACCATTCGCCACACACATTCGTCCACTTGATATGTGCCGCTGTATTATTCTTAGTAGGCAGGCAGGTTCCGTGGCCAGAATCTACTTTGTGCGGCGTAGGAAGATTTTAATTGAATTTTAAATAGTAGGCTTTTTTAGTCGATAAGTCAAATAATGTTAGCTCGTAAGTTTAGTTTTATTTAGAACGCCAAGTCAAGCAGACCAGCCCTGATTGACCACCAGATTACATATTTGTAAATTTAAATAAGCTCCCCCAATAAAGAGCCTTAAAAGGAATCCCGAGTACTGGCTTTTCATTCGGCAAAAGCCGCAGTAATTTGTTTACCTCCACAGATTCAGGAGCAGCTTTGGGAAGACCAATCCAGTCGCCAAGGACTGGTCGAGGCCGACGTCTCGTCTCCAAGGACCGGCGCAAAGGCCATCTTTACTCACAGTATTGATATAGAAGGCGTCCCTTCTCAAGGAGCGACTTGCATTAGACAGCACCGGAATCCCGACATTACTAGCGCTCCGCCGCCGTCTGACGTTCCATCTCTATCCATCCCATACAGGTTCTAGGTTTCTGCTGACAGCCCGAGTAGAGACCGACCACCCAGGCCTGCTCGGTCAACTAGAAGAGTTCCTTCCTTGAACGAGCTGCCACTAGAGACGAATCCGGTGGACCTGGACAAACGCAAGTGGACTTGAAGAAATATATCACATCAACGTCCACAATTGGTGACCCCGACGTGATCTGAAGAAGTCCTCAAACTAAGCCAAGTAATTCATAGCAGGGTATTCATTACGGGGTGCCGCCTGCTCAAATCGCCAGGCGTTAAGTCATGTAAGGTCAAACTTGGACGAACACCACGAACAGTCAGTCTAAGGACACACCGAACAGTTTTCACTGCGACAGCAATCACTGATTATTTAGGTACCTCGTTAATCAAGGATTGCATTAATACTATATCCAGAGTTTTCATCGGTTGCCCGTCAGCGCAACCAACATTCCGAATATCTCCAAATTTGGTGATATTATATCCAGAGTTTTCATCGGTTGCCCGTCAGCGCAACCAAAATTTTGAATATCACCACAATTGGTGACATTTTATGCAGTTTCCATCAGAGCCGCATACCAACAAGTAGCCATTGGGAGCAGCATCAGCTGACATCAAAACTCTACGTCATTATAAGAACATCAATTGCAGCTTGAGCTATATTAGCGTAAGGTTAGTTTAGGTTAGTTATCTACTAAAATTTATTCCATTTTTTGTCAATAATACATATTCCCGATAAACCTTTTGCGTCGCACAAAGTATTGCTCCATTTTTTTCGTTTTTCCTGACCTGCGTTAGCGATGGTCAATCCAGCGGACAACACTGAGAGTGAGAGCGAGGGCCCCTTTGTCGATATGACACAGACCAACAATGCAACCCAGTCAACCACTTCTCACCCAGCACTCGGCGCGGTATCAGTTAAGCCAGTGCCATTCTGGAAGAATTGCCCAGATTTGTGGTTCATCCAGCTAGAGGCTCAGTTCGAGCTCGCTGGAATCAATCAGGATAAAACAAAATTTTATCACGTCATAGGCGCTCTGGATGAGGGTGTTGTACGTCTAATCTCCGATATTATTTACGACCCCCCCCCCATTCTGACAAATATGGCAAGCTCAAAGAAACATTAACCTCAAGGCTCTCAGGCAGTGAGAACCAGAAGCTTAAGCAACTGCTTACTGAGCTTTCGTTGGGAGATGCCCAACCTTCACAGTTACTGAGAGACATGCGAGCTCTTAGTAGAGGCAAACTAAGCGACGAAGTATTGAAATCTCTTTGGCTGCAACGTCTACCTTCTCACATGCAAGCTATTCTAGCTTGTAACCCGGGAGCATTGGATGTTCTCGCAAATTGTGCCGATAAAATAGCAGAAGTTAACCCAAGGGCTGAAGTGTTTTCAGTGGCGTCCTCTACCAAAGGCCAAGACCAGGCATTTGAGGAACTAAAAGCGAAGGTAGATGACCTCACAAGATTGGTTGAGACATCACTAGTTTCCCGCCGCAATCCATCTCGAGACAAAACTTTCCGCAGCTTCTCCAATCACAGATCAAACTCGAGAGATAAAGCACCAGGTGGAAATGAAAAATATTGCTGGTTTCATCGGAAGTTCAACTCCAAAGCCCGCCGTTGCACTCCGCCCTGTAGTTTCAAAGAAAGCAGCGCCGCAAATAATAGAAATGCGGCAAACTAAAGCGCCCTCCTCCTCTGACGACAGGAGGCAGTGGCTCACAGAACAGTCGTCTCTATATTCACGTTAAGTCTTCTCGGAGACACTTTTTGATTGATACTGGAGCAGACATTTCAGTAATCCCAAAGTCCTTTTCAGACCGTTGGCCTAGCACAAATTTACAGTTAGTAGCCGCAAATTCATCACCTCGTTATCGCGGATATACCCAGACCCATATTAGGCGCAGATTTTCTGCACCACTATGGTTTGATAGTCGACATCAAAATGAGATCGTTAATAGATCCAATCACCAAAATAAAGTCTCCCGCACAGCACATCTTTCCCCAACATTCAAGCCTTTCCGTACTCATCAGTTCGGAAATCGACCCTATTATTCAAAATCTTCTGCGTGCATATAATTCTATTACGGTAGAAGCGGCATTTATTAAACCAACAGTGCACTCGGTCGCTCACCAAATAAATACCAACGGTCCCCCGATTTTCTCAAAAGTTCGACGTCTCTCTCCTGAGAAATTAGCCGACGCTAGGAAAGAATTCGACTACTTACTTAAACAAGGTATCTGTAGACCCTCAGATAGCCCTTGGTCTTCACCTTTACATTTGGTAAGAAAGAAAAATGGAGAGTGGAGACCATGTGGTTGTCGTGTCCCAAAGTAAACCCATAAGGACGAAAACAATAATTAACACCGATAACTCTTCTTCGAATAAAAACAACAATCACATTACTTTAATCATACAACTTTTTATTATGCCAATCTGACCTATCTCTATACACGAACACGAATTACTACAAACAAATATTTACTAAAACGTTAAACTGACCTTACTTAACAATTCAATCAATTTAACCCGAACCGAACGGAACTTGACACCTTCTAACAAAAGGTAAGACTCGACTGAATACTTCACGGCACTCGCCAGACCAGTCATTGGTCTTTTATGCACCAATATTCGGAAGTAAACTTTACTAACAACGCGGATGTAAACAAACGACAACAACCTTGTCGTTTGTTCTACCGGTTGCAGCACCTGAGTCGCTTAGTTGAAAACAATCGCTTTACATAATAATTACCATACGAGGTAAATTATTATCGTAATCGTCGATTGCTCCACTAAGCGCTCATCGCAGCCAGCTGTTGGGCTAATCAGCAAAACAACCGACAGTTGCAGAACAATACCATGCGGGGTTATTGTTTAGCAATTCCTGATTATTTCGCTGTAATGCCCTTGGCTGTTGGAAGAATCTTCCGTATATTGGGCCATCACATCCCTCCCCCCTTGGAAAAACTAGTTTCCGCAGGGAACTAGATCTGGAAGTGCAACAGTCTTAAAAATTGAAAATATTTTTGGTCTCCGTTCGGTTCAGATTGTTTTACATTTTTCTTACATATAAATATAAATCTTCTGATTTGTCTCTTCTTACATTTTTATCTTTTTATATGGTTTTTCTTTCTTACCACCTGTATGCTATCTTTTCTTTACTTTTCGATTACACATATTTATTTTCACTTATAATTTTTTAATTTATCTGTATAACTCTTTTTAACATATATTTCTTTATTTTTTTACTTTAGAAATCTTTACTTTTGTTCTTTTCTTTTTCTTTTCATTCTTGTCTTCTTTACAACTTTCTTTGTTTAACTCCTATTTTAAAAAAAAAAAAACGTTGACTATATATTCTCTTTAAATCTTATATTTCTTCTAAATTTTCAATCTTTTCTTAACTCTTATTTTTAACAACCTCTTCGTTTGGTTTTCAACACTGTTAACATATTATTTTCCTTTATATTCATTAATCTTTTCGTTTTTATCTTTCTTGAGTCTACTTTTTAGTTTCCCATCTCTAAGTTATTTCTATTACATTAAAATTTTATGATTAACCTATTATACTCCTTAATTACCTTACACGTATTACATTGTTAGAAATCATTACTTACTGTATAATACTATATAATAACAAAAATTCAAAAACACCAAAATAAATTCCTTTTACTATAACTTATATCAACAAATCTCTCCAATGATTACAATTTTATGGCCTTGCTTCGCTTTACCTTGCTTTCTATCTACACGGGTTGCTCCCTATATTTTACAAAACTATCCTATCACTTCTATTTATAAATTTTCTACTACCCTAATGTGGTCACTCCAACTGTACCAGTTGTTTTTTCATGACGTTTGGCAGGGATGTTGTAGGTATATTGGCTGTTGTGGGTATAACCTCGATGCTAATGTTCGGTTCTAGTTCTTCCAGCGATGACTCCTTTTGCATACTTCGGACTGGTTTAGACATCTGGATGGTCGGCCATCTCGACAGTCGACTGGTGCTCATCATTGTCTGTCTCTTCTTCCAACGTCTCAGGTGCATCAAAATTCCTGCTAATATTGCAAGAGTGGCGATGCATAAACACCCCGTAATTGATGTAGCGGCTAGGTGGATATGATGAGGAATAATTTGTCTGATAGTCTCCTTGTCAGTGATGGCATCCTTCACTCGCTTTAGATCGGCTTCATTGTCTTTCCAGATAACATAAATAGTCAGTGGTTCTTCATCATTATTCGTACGAGGATGGTCCACTACGGAATTACTCGTTCTTTAGATGATCTTGAATTGTATATGTAAGCATTCAAAATTTTTTCTGCAATTTTCTTATTTTCACATGTTCTGGAAATCTTTACACTAGTTGGTAGATTTTATGATCAGATCATATGAATACTTCTTGTTTTTCCAGAAGTTGAGTAGCACTTAATGTGAAAGTACTCTCAATTATCTTGTTGCCATGAGGATCAGTGGTTGAAAATAATGTTTATAAGAATATTTTTCTTGATTTACTTATGGGTACCATGGAGTTCTCTCAATTATATTGAAAGTCCACACGTACTTAAAGAAATAAGATATTTTCGATTCCATATAGCTCCATATATGTCTTAAAGACTTCTCAACATTAAATTGTGCGCAAGTAATTCCGTACTGCTTCTTAATTGTTGAAATTAGCATCCATATCTATAAACCAAGTTGCCCTGGGCTTCGCATAAGCATTGCTTTTCATCCCATTTCCGTATTTCCGCTGCTTTCTTCATAGTGTTGCGCTCATCTGTATACCGCCTGCGCTCTGGAAACATTGGATACGTCGAACGGAGATTTGAAGATCTCACCAATACATATTTGACCTATGGCAACCCTCCTATTCTTTTTAAACTATGTGAAATGAACTACTCAACTTTTCTAATTACCCGTTATTTATTTCAGCAACCCTACTCAAAAACAACAATAAAAATTCTTTCAGCTTTTCTTTTTATTTCTACATATTTTATACAATTACCCTTTCGAAGATATGAGTATTTTCTACCTGTCTTATATATTTTCCCATGAATTTATAATCAATTTTTCTATACTTAGATAATATTTTTCTCATTTAACTTTTTTCTTTTTCTTTTAATTCAGTTTCCTTTGCAACTTCTTCTTAACTCTTATTATTTTTTTTAAAAACCCCTCAATTTATAACATTTATTTTTCTTATTTCATTACTATTTTGTTTTTATTTTTCTTGCCTTTTTGGCGATCTTTAACTTTAACCATCTATTAATTTGCTTTCAACTTTCTTTCAACCACTGTTTCGCAACTCTTTTTTTTTAATATTTTTCATTTTTGTTAAAATTTCTCCTTCTTTTTAATCTCTTATTTCTTTTCTTTTCAATCTTATCTTTTTTTTAAATCTGGTATTCCTTTTTTTCTTTTAATTTTCTGTTTACTTTAAACATCTTATTCCTGTTTTTTTTTTTTTAAATTCTCGTATTTAAATAACTCTTTTTTTCAAGTTTCTCTTGTTTTTAAATCTCACTATGTCTTCCTTCTAAAAACATTTGCTTACCTCTCCTTACCTTTTAATTTATAAATTAACCTTAAATTGGATCCACTGCGTCACCTTTATCCTTCCTCTGGCCATAGACTCAAACTCCACTCATCGAATTTCTTCTGAAATTGGAGAGAATTTGGTGGAAAAAATCTTTGGTTAGGTCTTAATATTCCTGGGTCATAACCATTACTTACCTTGTAAGGGTTTATTGAACTTGTAGCAGAAGTTGAATTTTCAACATGAATGAAGTTCCGTTCCCTTACTTTGCTTCTGCCTTGATGAACTTCTGTCCTATCCGGCTTACTCTTACCTCCCTGGGATTCAAACCTACTTTTCTGCATAATCCCCTGGGCTTTCCCTAGTTGAGGATAACAATTGTTCCTACAATTATAGCGCCATCCAGATCGTTTAGGATACTTACGAGGTCCGTGTAGTTTGATCGAGGAGTTCATGGTTTTGGCAGGATAGGCTCTTGCATTCGCGATTCTAACAAATGCATGTCCATCTTCCAGCCTATTTCCTCTATACCCATAATATTCTGGTTGTCTCCTCCCCTTCTCCCGACATTCTTCGACGCTTACATTAAGTTCCGCACTGTCGTAAGCTGTGCTCCAAGTCTTCTCCCATAGTTGTGGCCGTAATGGCTCATCCAATATGGGTAGACTTTTCTCTCCCTGTCCTGAAGCTACCTCTACATTGCATTTTGTATCTTTCCCTTTGCTGTCTGGATTACTGATATCTGTTCTAATGTTTTCTGCCACGTTCCTGTAAGCCTCATCTATTCTGGCTTTGAACTGATTTCTTGGACTGTAATTATTGGATACCACTGGACCACTAGCTGTGACAATTCTAACAACGGAACTTTCTTTTTGTGCTTCGTTAGCGCCTTGAATCCACAATTTCCTATTCACGCAGTCGATAACAGCTCTGTCACTGAGGAAATCCTTTCCAAGCATACCGTCCGCTGGAATTGAATTTGTATCACCAACGGCGTTAAATTTACAAGCCTGCTGACTGTTATCTATTAGCAGCTTCGCCTCACAAGTCCCTATGGATCTCCTAGCAAATCCAAACAGTCCTCCAATTCGTATTTTGTCATGTGTATTTATGTGTATATCCCTTTTTATCCTAGCGACTTTGATTAAGCTACAACTGGATCCAGTGTCAATTAAAAGCCTAAACTTACCTTCTAAAGCTATGTCCGATGGCACTGTGATGACAAACTTACTCTGAGAAACTAATTTTTCATTGGCTTTCTCTGCTAGATATTTCTTCTGACAATTCTCCGTATAATGGTCTCGTGTTCGGCAGAACTGGCAGTAAATCCCCTCCCCTGCCGTAAGTAATCTTCCATTAACGCCTTCTTTAATACCTGCGACTCTGACGTGATATATTCGAGATGATTCGCGCCTATATGGCTGACATTCCCTAGAGATATGCCCAAGCTGTCCACATTTGAAGCATTTGATATTCTTTCCTCTGAGAAATTCCGGTAATCCCTTCCGCGTCTCTGGTGCCATGGCTTGAAGCCTTTCCGAGTCCTTTTGGAAGTAGAGAGCTTCCTCCTGTACTCTTTCAAGCGATTCAAATTTCCTTCCAGTTAGATATACTTGGGTCGACTTAAGCATGACGCCAGCTTTGAATGTCGCTACTGCATCTGCCTCCAGTTCTGCAATCAGACCTCTATCTCCTCCCGGGTATTTTGCCGAGACCGCCGCTTTTATCAGATCGAGCAATTCTTTCATCCGGTCTGCGAACTCCCTGATATCTTCGCCGGGTCTCTGTCTACATGCCAGCATTTGAGTGCGCAATTCACTAAAAGATTTTTTTGGCATGTAAGCTGATTTGATTACTTGCTGCAAAGAATCAAAATCTTTTGGCTCTTGCGAGTTTACCAAGTAGTACGCATCATCCGATAAGCGATACTTTATACACCTGATGAAGATCTTCTGCTCTTCTTGTGTCAGTCGATCGTGTAGCTCTCTACTACAACTTATGAAGCGATATACCTCCTTCGAAAGCCTGGATGATCTTTCTCCGGATAGCATGGGCACATACTTGGATACTAGATCCATTACTTTTTCGTGCACGTCTGTCATATTACATACATACATCGATACGCTCCCGATGATTATTCCCTACAACTCCTATCCTTATTGAAATTTAATCTGTAAACTGAACTAGACTCAACCTCTTGACCAAAATTATTTCCGAAAACTCCGATCTTTATATAAAACAACTATAATTACAATCATTATACTCGAGACTATTAAACAGAACAAAGATTAGTCTTCTTAATTTACTATTTACTTTTCTTAGCCTCCTATTGCCTAACAACAAAATTATCAAAGGTCAACCCGATTATTATTTTCGATACTTCTTAATCTGACACGCTAAAGAACAAAAACAAAAAACAAATCCAATATTTTTATATTTTTTTAATTTTATTTTAAACTACACAAAACAAATTTTAAATTAATTTTCACTGTACCCTAAAAAAAAATATGCACAAAAATAATGTAAATGCCCTGTAATACGAAAAGTTGTTTATCACGTTTGTTGTTGGAGTAGCTAAATTATAATGTTAAATAAATGGCGAAGCCAAATGAGGCTTTGCACCAATTTAATTAACGTACAACTTGTTGTTAAATAAATGGCGAAGCCAAATAAGGCTTTGCACCTATTTAATTAACGTACAACTTGTTTAAGAAAAATTATTTCCTGATTTTCATGATTAATCAACTACTTATACCTTACTTTTTGCACCTAGAGCACACTGAAAAGTTTTGAACGCCTATAATGATCAACCCTTCATATAAAAACTCACACTCAGCTCAGTATTATTATAAATTAAAATCACACTCAACACTTAATCTAGCACTTCTTAAATCAAGCCTGAAAAGTAAAAGAATTAATTTATTGTAATATCTGAAAAATAAATTTATCAAAAAAAAATTTCGACAATCTTAAAAAATTTAAAAAAAAAGAAAATTAACCATGAAAAAACAAAAACAACACAACAGCAAGAAATTCTCAAATTTCTTACCTAAGTTTACCGGCTGCGCCAATTGTCGTGTCCCAAAGTAAACCCATAAGGACGAAAACAATAATTAACACCGATAACTCTTCTTCGAATAAAAACAACAATCACATTACTTTAATCATACAACTTTTTATTACGCCAATCTGACCTATCTCTATACACGAACACGAATTACTACAAAAAAATATTTACTAAAACGTTAAACTGACCTTACTTAACAATTCAATCAATTTAACCCGAACCGAACGGAACTTGACACCTTCTAACAAAAGGTAAGACTCGACTGAATACTTCACGGCACTCGCCAGACCAGTCATTGGTCTTTTATGCACCAATATTCGGAAGTAAACTTTACTAACAACGCGGATGTAAACAAACGACAACAACCTTGTCGTTTGTTCTACCGGTTGCAGCACCTGAGTCGCTTAGTTGAAAACAATCGCTTTACATAATAATTACCATACGAGGTAAATTATTATCGTAATCGTCGATCGCTCCACTAAGCGCTCATCGCAGCCAGCTGTTGGGCTAATCAGCAAAACAACCGACAGTTGCAGAACAATACCATGCGGGGTTATTGTTTAGCAATTGCTGATTATTTCGCTGTAATGCCCTTGGCTGTTGGAAGAATCTTCCGTATATTGGGCCATCACATGGTGACTACAGGCGTTTGAATGCTTGCACTGTTCCCGACCGTTACCCAATACCCCTTATACACGACTTCATGTTCAACCTCCAAGACTGTACCTATTTTTCAACGGTAGACCTAACAAAAGCATATCACCAGATTCCCATTGATCCCAAAGATGTAATAAAAACTGCAATATGCACTCCATTTGGTCTCTTTGAGTCCACTCGAATGACTTTTGGGCTATGCAATGCAGCTCAAAGCTTTCAAAGGTTTATGCATATGGTTTTGCGAGAGTTCCCTTTCTGTTTCGTCTATTTGGATGATATCTTGGTGGCCTCGAAATCCAAAACTGAACACTACAGACATCTGGAACTAATTTTTAAGAAACTTCTAGAATTTGGACTTATTATCAATACTGAAAAATGCATTTTTCTGCAAAAAGAGATGAAATTCCTAGGACATCTAATCACACCACAAGGCATAAAGCCCTCTCCTGAAAGGGTTGAGGTCATAACCAATTTCAAACTTCCCGAAACCGTAAAACAATTACGACGTTTCTTAGGAATGATAAATTATTATCGTCGATTTTTACCACACGCCGCTCAACATCAAATCCTTTTAAACCAATATCTCACGGGATCTAAAAAAGAAGGCTCAAAACAAGTAGTTTGGTCGGAGGATGCAAAGAAATCTTTTACTGTGATCAAAAACCAGTTAGCGCAAACTGCACTTCTGGCATTTCCCATTCTTTCTTCGGATATATCGTTATGGGTAGATGCATCGGATACTGCCATTGGAGCAACAATCCAGCAAAAAAGAGATGATAACTGGGAACCGCTAGGCTTCTATTCGGTTAAATTGAATAACGCGCAGCGAAATTACAGTACCTATGACCGAGAATTACTGGCAGCATACAAAAGTATTAAGTACTTTCAGTACCTTTTGGAAGGTCGTCTCTTTTCACTATACACCGACCACAAACCATTAATTTACGCTTTCCTTCAAAACTCTGAAAAAGCATCACCTAGGCAATTGCGTCATCTTGATTATATCGGTCAATTTACCACAGATATCAGATACGTTCCAGGAAAGGAAAACGTAGTTGCTGATGCCCTGTCCAGAATTGACGATATACAATTAATCGGGTCGGTCAATTTTGATTCCATTTCGGAGATGCAAATCATTGACACGGAATTCCAACAACTTCGTCAAAACTCACTGTACAAGTTTGAGAAATTACCAATCTTCGGTTCAAATAAAGAATTATTTTGCGAAATTTCTGATTCAAAATCTAGGCCATACATCCCGAAAGAGTTTAGAAAGCAAATTTTTCATTCAATCCACAATTTCTCACACCCAAGCATTAGAGCCACCAACAAAATGGTCACAGAAAAATATTTCTGGCCGTCTATTAATAAAGACATCAATTCTTGGACTCGTGCTTGTTTACCTTGTCAACATAGCAAAATTTCCCGTCATGTCAAGAGTCCGCTAGGAACATTCCAGGATTGCTCTGATCGTTTTCAGGTCATCCACATGGACTTAATAGGACCTCTACCCCCCTCACAGGGTTTTAGATATTGCCTCACAATCATCGACAGATTTACTAGATGGCCTGAGGCAATCCCACTAATCGACATTCACGCAGAGACAGTAGCTGAAGCACTTTGCCAGATCTGGATATCCCGATTCGGAGTACCCAAAACCATTATAACAGACCAAGGTTCACAGTTTGAATCAGCACTTTTCACTGAACTAGCCAAACTATTAGGGTTTAAACGCAATCGAACCACTTCCTACCACCCGCAATCCAATGGGTTCTTTTAACGATGGCATCGGACCCTAAAAGCCTCTCTAATGGCATATCAAGACAAGTCATGGTCCAAAATATTACCTTACGTACTATTGGGACTCAGAACTACTTTTAGAGAAGAATTCCTTGCAACGTCTGCAGAGCTCGTTTATGGAAAAAATTTACGCATACCAGGCGACTTTCTTCAAAATTCTAAGGCACAACCACAAAACGAATTTGTCACTTCACTACGAAAGTTTTTCTCGGATATCAGACCGGTTCCAGCTTCAAATCATGCTAAGCAATCATTCTTTAAGTTTAAAGACCTCGACCATTGTACACATGCTTTCATAAGAACAGACGCTATACGAACCTCACTCCAACCACCTTACGAAGGCCCGTTCCAAATTCTTAAACGTAAAGATCATTTCTACATGCTTAGAGTCAAGAATAAGGAGGTCAACATCTCCATCAACCGACTCAAGCCTTGTTTCATCGAGTCGAATTTAGACGAAGATCAAGGCGTCGGTGTACCGTCTATATCAGGCACGGGCAGGCCAGTCCCGCCAGCGACTAAAAACCCCTCTGTAACAAGTTTTGGAAACAACCATCCCGCAGAGGAAATTCCCACAAACCAAACTAACACCACTACTAACGACGTTACAGCACCTCTACTAGGAGCGACACCGCATGTGAGATTTTTACCTGATGGAGCCACGGGGATCCCACCCCGAACCACTCACGCTGGACGAACCATCAGACTTCCTATCAGATTTCGCTGAAACCCTAGGTTTCGCTGGTAGGGGAGTGATGTGGCGACAAGGCCACACCATTCGCCACACACATTCGTCCACTTGATATGTGCCGCTGTATTTATTCTTAGTAGGCAGGCAGGTTCCGTGGCCAGAATCTACTTTGTGCGGCGTAGGAAGATTTTAATTGAATTTTAAATAGTAGGCTTTTTTAGTCGATAAGTCAAATAATGTTAGCTCGTAAGTTTAGTTTTATTTAGAACGCCAAGACAAGCAGACCAACCCTGATTGACCACCAGATTACATATTTGTAAATTTAAATAAGCTCCCCCAATAAAGAGCCTTAAAAGGAATCCCGAGTACTGGCTTTTCATTCGGCAAAAGCCGCAGTAATTTGTTTACCTCCACAGATTCAGGAGCAGCTTTGGGAAGACCAATCCAGTCGCCGAGGACTGGTCGAGGCCGACGTCTCGTCTCCAAGGACCGGCGCAAAGGCCATCTTTACTCACAGTATTGATATAGAAGGCGTCCCTTCTCAAGGAGCGACTTGCATTAGACAGCACCGGAATCCCGACAGTACTAGCGCTCCGCCGCCGTCTGACGTTCCATCTCTATCCATCCCATACAGGTTCTAGGTTTCTGCTGACAGCCCGAGTAGAGACCGACCACCCAGGCCTGCTCGGTCAACTAGAAGAGTTCCTTCCTTGAACGAGCTGCCACTAGAGACGAATCCGGTGGACCTGGCCAAACGCAAGTGGACTTGAAGAAATATATCACATCAACGTCCACAGATGTAAAAATAGCACTTGGTAGAATTTAAAAAAAAAAAAAAAAAAAAACCGTATAAAGGAAAGAATTGGTAAAATATTTGTAAATGTACTTGTCTAAATAATAGGATTGAACTATAAGAAGATAAAGCTTTTGTTAAAGATAAAATTAAAGTTGTAAGTGTGAAGATAAAATGAGAATGGTAAGAATTAAAATAAATAGAATAGTGTAATATAATGTGAGCCTACGACACTTTGTTGAATATGTACCTGAATGCATCAGCTCTAGAACCTCGGAGTACTAGTTTTTCCCAGGGGGCAGGGATGTCGTGGCCCGATCTTGTATGCAGAAGCGGAACTGCAGGGACCCATAACTGGCAGATGCATTGTGTGGACTAGCAGTAAGTAATCGCAGAGCGTATTGCTTCATATAGCAAAATGCTGGGGTATTGCGTGCTGTTTACCACTGACTGCTTAATTACTTCACTGGCACAGCTGTGTGATTGTTTACAAACGAAGCAACAAATACCAAGCATGTTATTTCGCACAATAATCTGCTTGACGGTTGCCGGTTTGTTTACTATAGCCCAGCTGCTGACTAGAATGACAGTGACCGGCAGTTTCGTCAACGGCAGTAAAATATTACCGCATCACAGGTATGTGAGGGTCATGTTCTACTTCCGAGTTCCGCATCTAAGTTAACGAGATGCGCGACTGACTGGAGGTAAGCAGTTGCGTTTTCAATCAAGTAATCGTTGGACGGTGATATCGCGTTGTAAGTTAGCTGATAAGAGCATATGACTGTTCACGGGCTTTAAGTTTTTAAGTGGAGAATAAAGAAATTAGTAAAGTAAAAGTTGATCGTTATTATTGATATCTCCCGAGTGTAATTTTGCAGGGAACACGACAAACCTATTTCAGCTAGTGTTGTTTTGCAAACCAATTTCATCCTGATAGATGAAAGTAAATAGAAATAAAAATAAAATAAAATAAAAATAAAGATATAAATAAATATAGAGTAAAATGAATTGAATTAAAATAAAATAAAATACAATAAAATAAAGTATTAATTCCTATGTTCAGTGTGTCGGTTTAATGTGTCAGTTTACTAATTTGTTTATCTTTTCGTGTTCTGGCTGTGTTCCTATTTATCGTTTTATTCTTTGTTGTCTTTCCTATTTTTTTTATCTTTTTTATCTTTTTTAAGTTTTGTTATTCTACAATTTTGCTATTCTGAGTTCTGGATGTGACTTTTTTATCTTTTTTTAAGACTTTCAAAGTTTTGCTATTCTACAATTTGGCTACCTTTTAAAGTTTTGCTATTCTACAATTTGGCTACCTTTTTTAACTTATTTAATCTTTTTTAATCTTTTTTATCTTTTTTATCTTATTTAAGGTTTGCTATTCTACAATTTTGCTATTCTGTGTTCTGGATGTGTCTTTATTTCTAATTTACGAATTTCTGTCAATCTCTAATCTATCAATTTCAGTCCGTCCGCAATCACCCTCTAATCTATCAATTTCTGTCCGTCCGCAATCACCAATCTTTGTTACCTAGTGCATCTACGTCCATCCACATTTTGTTAATTCTTAATTTCCCAATTTCTGTTACATAGTGCGTCTACGTATGTAAGTCATGTGCATTCTTAGATCTCGATTTTTGTTGTTACATAGTGCGTTCTTAGATCTCGATTTTTGTTGTTACATAATGCGTCTACGTATGTAAGTCATGTGCAATCTTAGATCTCGAATATGAGAAGTCAAGTGCAATCTTAGATCTCGAGTCCCAGAAGTCAAAAAATTACATCCCCAAAAAATGTCAGATCTCAAGGATCTCTACACCAATCGTATCGCTCGTATTTGTGCGTCTTTGCGATATGTATGTGTTGTTCATATCTGTGGTTTCCACAATTTCCCTTCCTTATGATCATGAGTCATATGTTTCAAGGGTTGCCCTTAGGGATTAAATCTAAAAGTTGCATTCCGGGGGCAAGGCTTGTGTGTTACCAATTTTATTCCATCAAATTTTTCACTGTATAAATATTTCTACCTAGGTGCCAGGCTTCAATGAATATTATCTTGTTTTAACCTACATGCCCTCTGTTCCGTCGCAGAACAATAATTTAAAAAAACATTAATAAAAAATAAAACACTCACTGTACATATCAAGTGCCACAGCAACTCCTGGCACTTTATAGGCATTACCTGTATTTATACAGGCCCTTTTTATTTTTTCTAGGCCTTTGGCCTTATATAAATATACCTAAAAAGAAAACAAAACAGGATTAATCATAATACAAATAAAAAGTAAAAGTCTCAGATCATTCCGATCTGAGACTTTTACATGAAAAGTTTACTCACCTAAAACCGTGGAATCCAACTCCTACGAGACACAGCATTCCTCCTCGAGAGCCGCAAAGCTGGAAATATAAACATAAAAATATATTAACACAAATAAATAAATAAACAAAAATGAAAAATCTTACCATTGTTTACGGCTACTGCCGTCTCCAGTGACATTTGTGTCACAGGCAGCTGGTACATTATCTTCTTCTTCTATTTACTAAAGAAGATCTCCACTACGCCAACGACAACAAAAATCTCCATAGCGACACGCTGCTACTGCATAGCGTCAAGGCAACAGCGACCGACAGACGCACTGCTCCCATTGTATTCCCGGCTATAAATAGCGAGCTGTTGGGAATAGCAAATCACTTGCAAATTGAGCAGTCAACAAGACAGATCGGAAGCGCTAAACCGAAATTAAGTCTTGACTAGGAAGGGAAGAATTGAACCCTATTTTTTAATATATTAATTAAATTATATTTTTCAGCACCCCCAAGCTGAGGTAGTTTTGAACCTGGCAAATTTAATGAGCAGTGAATGAAGCTCATTCTGTTTTGTACCTCAATTCGAATTCTTTCTAATAGTTTTTTTTTTATATTTTACAGATTAAACGCAGGTCGCAGCAAATTTATTTTTTATTATTTGGATTTATTTATCATTTGGATTCATATTATTGTTTGCATTTACATTATTAGTTTTATATTATTATTTGGATTTACGTTATTATTTGGATTGATTTTTTTGGATTTTTATTTTTGAATTATTATTTGTATCTTCTTGTTTGGTTTTATCATTTACTTTGTTCGACAATTATCATTTTTTATTAGCAAGTAAGCATTGAAGTATTAGGCTAAGGTAAATTTTGTGAGAAATAAATATATCGACATCTAACAAATTTTGCGTTCACCAGTCCTGTCCACCACACCGGCACCTCCCCTTTTTTTATGTAAAGCCCATATTGGGACTTCACATTGGTCCTTCAAGAGCCGGATAGGTCTGGGAAAACAAGATGGCGGATGTCGATATTTTAATTCTCACACAAAAGGGTCTAAACGACCAAATAGATAAAGCCAGAATTAACCATGGCAAGGCAAATTCAGAAACCAAACAAGGAAAGAAATATTATGCTGCTCGCATTCAATCTCTTGAAAAGCTATGGCAAGCATTTACAGAGACGCATATAGCAATCTGGTCAACCGAAAACGGCGCGGACAGCGAATATGCCGAAGAGACCGAAGAATTATATATCAATCTCATGTCAAAGTTGTCACAGGAGCTAGAGGAGTCGTTCCCAACGTTACCTCATACTAGAGAACAACCTGCCACACAGACAGTACGTCTACCAAAAATTGAGACTCGGCTTCCACCCATACAAATACCAATATTTGATGGCAATTACAAGACATGGCATACGTTCCATGATCTATTCAATTCGCTGATCCACAAAGATCCAAACTTATCAAAGGTTCAGAAACTTCACTACCTAAAACTTAGCGTTACGGGGGAAGCAGAACGCCTATTACGCCAATTCGAGGTAATCGATGCGAATTATCTCAAGGCATGGGAACTCTTACAAAAGAGATTCGAAAACAAGAGAGTACTAGTAAACACTCATTTAAAAACATTACTTAGTCAAGCACCTATAAAAGCCGAATCAGCTCACGCCATACGCTCCCTTCTCGATCAAACAGAAGAGAGTCTTCATGAGCTTCGATATCTAGGGCTTCCAGTTGAACATTGGGACGCCATACTGATATACCATCTTGTTCAACGCCTCCCTCCAGAAACACATCAATTGTGGGAGCATGAGCAAGGAACAAGAAACGAAATTTCCAAATATTCCGATCTGTCAACGTTTCTAGAGACAAGGTTCCGCACTCTAGAAGCAATCCAAGAGTGTCAAAATACTAAGACACAAGAAAATGTACGTCAGTACAAAAACCAAAACGAGGCACGTGTTCGTACTCGAGATCCCCGCAGCGGGTATCAAACCTCAAAGGCGCACACTAGTGCATCCCAAAGAAACTATACCAACAAAAATGCCTACACATTTTTGAACAAATCGCACACATGCTCAATGTGCAAGCAGAATCACACTCTTTTTCACTGCTCTTCGTTTAAAAAATTATCTCCAAAGGAGAGATTAAATTTTATAAATAATCATAGGTTATGCAAAAACTGCCTTTCGTCAGGACATAACCTCAATGGCTGCCCAAGCAAAAAATCATGCCTCCAATGCCACAAGAGGCACAATACTCTCATCCATTTAGAAAAAGAGAATTTATCAATACATAACCAAGAGCAATCTGAAATAAAACTTAAAGAGCCTAACGACAGTAATGAGCCAGTAACAAAGTCATTCTTTTCAACAAACGTCAGTAGGGCATTATTGTCAACTGCGTTAGTCGATATAGAGAGTCCAGACGGACAAAACCACACAATGAGAGCTCTAATAGACTCGGGCTCACAAGTATCGTTCATTACTGAAGCTGCCAGTAAACGTTTAAGGCTACCACGAAAAACAACACACGTCAAAGTCAGCGGGTTAGGAAAAACTCAAACCGCCCACGGGAAGGCACAAACATCATTCAAGATGAAATCAATCAACACGAAATTTGAAACCAAGATCAACGCTCTGATATTGCAGAAGATCACAGATTTCGTACCAGCTGACACCATAGATGTCAAAAAATTACTCTATCTGCAACATCTGCTACTCGCCGATCCCAGGTTCTACAACCCTGGTCAAATAGACTTACTACTGGGAGCAGATGTATACGCCGAAATCATTGCTCAGCATACCCAATTAGGATGGATCCTAATGGGGAGTACAAGCAGCAAAAAACCCAGCACAGTTAAGACGTTCACTGTTCAAATAGAACCAGAATATCAGCTAGAGCAACAGTTGAGAAAATTTTGGGAGATAGAGGAAATCCCAAGGAAAATAACAAATCCCGATGACGAGCTATGTCAGGAAATATATACAGCATCACATAAGCGCTTGAAACAAGGTCAGTATCAGGTTAAACTGCCCTTCAGAAACCCAAACGGACCGGAACTTGGCCACAGCCGACATGTGGCATTGAAACAATTTCTCCAATTAGAGAAACGCTTTGAAAAACAACCCGAGCTGCACACACAGTACAAAACATGTGTGGGGGTTAGAGAAAATTAATAACACCGCACTTATTTAACAAATAAAATCTTTAATTCATTAACTTAATCTACGGTAATTAACAAGCTTCTGAGAGGTGACGTGAGCGGTAAGATCGGTATGTACGTGTCGATCGTGACCGGCTGACTGTCTCGTTATCACTGATACAAAAATTGATTACAGCAGATTACTCTGATGATTTATTGGCAGCTTTGTGACGTGGTATGTGTGGTAACGAAATACTGATTGCCGCTACAGTACTCCCCCTCGATGAAAAAAAAAAAAAATATATATATATATATATATAGTTACATATTTAGTTACATATTTCGTGCCTATTTAATTATAAGGGTAAATAATTAATGAAATAATTCAACTCTAGCTTTACAAACTTCAGTACTATCTACTATGAGCAACTTTTATCAAAAATTATTTAGGTGTAATCTACATTTTGTACTACTTAATTTCAATTCAATTTTTAACTGTTGACTTAATGTAATAGTTTAAATTTTGATTTTGGACACAAACAATAATATATCTAATTAAATTTGGAATCTGACTTTGTTTTTAACATTTGATCTTGTTATCCGATCACAATTTGATGCATCTGAATTCAATACGAATGCTGGCTTCAGTCTGTCTATGGATATTAAATTTTCATTTTCATTAATCTTAATTTTGAAATGTTTTTCATTTCTCGATAAAACTTTATAAGGGCCGGTGTATGGTGGCGATAAACTTCCTTTGTATATCTGTTCTTTAACAAATACGTGAGAGCATGTTTTTATATCCTGTGGTAGGAATATATTATTTTGTTTTCTTGCTCTAATTTTGTGGGGTCGTAATTTAGCGATCGACTCCTGTAATTCTTGTGCCAAAGTGGTAGTGATTCTAGCATTTGCATCTGAATTGTTGGCGATGAGTTCGCCAGGCAAGCGAAGAGACTGTCCGTAAAGTAATTGGGCTGGTGCTACACCATAATCTTCCATGATTGCCGATCTGATACCCAAGAGAATCCAGGGTAAATTTCGATACCAGTTTTTAGGATCATTCGTAGTTCGAATTGCGACTTTAAGCTGCCTATGAAAACGCTCTATTGACCCATTCGATTGAGGATGGTATGTCGTTGTGTGAATGCGATGACTTCCTAGAATTTGTGTCATGTCTCTGAACAGAGAGGACTCAAACTGAGAACCCTGGTCTGTGGTCAAGGTTCTGGGGACGCCGTATCGTGCTATCCATTGATGAAGGAATGTTGTAGCTATGGTTTTAGTGCTAATGTCTCTAAGCGGGTAGGCTTCAAGCCAGTGGGAGAAACGATCTTTTATTGTGAGAAGGTAGCTATATCCATTAGAAGCGGGTAATGGTCCTACTAAATCCATATGGATGTGTTCGAATCTACCTTCAGGTATGGTAAAATTTCCATGCGGAGAGACTAAGTGTCGAGTTACCTTGGATTTTTGGCAAGAAATGCAAGTCTTTGCCCAGCGATTAACATCGCCGTTCATTTTAGGCCAAAAGTATTTAGCGGTGATCAGGTTTCTCGTGCCCCTAATGCTAGGATGCGACAGGTTATGGATTGTATCAAAAACTATTCGACGTAAGGGTTCGGGAATGTAGGGTCTGTTCGAACCTGTAGCAGTTTCACACCATATGTGCTGTTCTTCTAATGGGATAAATATCTTTTCAAGTCGATAGAAAGAGTCTTTGCTTATCTCTGCTTGATTGATAGTGAGCAGCTCTTTTAATTGTTCATCATTTGTTTGTTCTTCAGACAATGTTTTTAAATCAAGCTTTGGAATGGAAATCGAGTCAATATGTGACCTGGAAAGGGCATCTGACACTACGTTTAGGCATCCTTTAACGTAACGGATATCGTTCGTTAACTGCGATATGAAGTTTAAATGGTTTGTTTGACGAGGAGATTTCTCTGTTTTGGAGCATAATGCTTTGGTAAGCGGTTTATGGTCCGTGTAAATTGTGAAATTTTTACCTTCCAAGAAGTATTGAAATCTTTTGGTCGCTAAGTATGCTGCTAAAAGCTCTCTGTCGAATGTTGAATATTTTTTTTCATTCGGTTTAAGTCTTCGAGAAAAGAAACTTAAAGGCTCCCATCGGTCTGTATTACTTTGTTGTAAAACAGCGCCTATGCCCTCATTTGATGCGTCAATCCAGAGACTTAGCTGTGCGTTCATATCAGGATGAACCAAAAGAGTGCAATTTTCTAAAGCGGTCTTGATGCTTTGAAAAGCTTCGTCATGAATTTGTTGCCAATTAAAATTAGTTTTACGATTCCTTTTGAAACTTGTACCTTTAAGTAATTCGTATAATGGGGCAGATAATTCTGCGCATTTCGGCAGAAAGCGATTGTAAAAATTGGTCATACCAAGAAAGCATTGTAGCTTTTTAGTTGTTGAGGGAGTTGGGAAATCTGAAATTGCCTGAACTCTGCTTTTTGATGGAGCTATTCCTCGTTTTGATATTGTATGTCCGAGGAACTCGATCTCTTGTACTCCAAAAACGCATTTAGCTGGATTTACATTTATACCGTACTTTTGTAAACGGGTGAATAAAAGACGTAAGTGGTCCTTATGTTCTTGAGGGGACTTACTGCCTATCAAGATGTCATCGACGTAAGCAAAGGTGAAGTCCAAACCAACCAATGCTTCGTTGATAAAACGTTGAAAAGTTTGAGCTCCGTTTTTCACACCGAAAGGCATTCGGAGAAACTCAAACAATCCAAAGGGTGTTATGACAGCAGTTTTGTATATATCTTCCGGGTTGACTGGGATCTGGTGATATGCTCTAATTAGATCTATTTTAGAAAATATTATACAGCCATTTAAATTAATGGTGCAGTCATGGATGTTAGGTAGAGGATATTTGTCGAAAACGGTAGCTGTGTTTAACTGTCGATAATCTCCGCAAGGTCGCAAGTCAGTGCTGTTCTTTTTGGGGACCATATGCAAAGGAGAGGCTACTGATGAAGATGAAGGTCGGCATATTCCTAACTTGACCATAGTTAGAAATTCGTTTTGGGCTATTTTATAGCGTTCTGGGTTTAATCTTCTGGCGCGTGCGCATGGAAGCGGTCCTTGTGTGTGTATTCGGTGTACGATATTGTGCGAAACCCTTGATGTGAAATCCGGAGGAGCTCTTAGTGAGGGAAAGCTGTTTAGGATTGCGGCGTATTCTCCTTCTAATTGGAATAATTTAGGGGAGCAAAATTGTATGCTTCTGGTAATGCAACTAACAGACAGTGAAGTGGTTTTATCTACTAGTTTTCTTTCCCGAATGTCAACTAGTAGGTTAAATTTGTATAAAAAATCAGCACCAATGATCGGATGATCAATCGAGGCAATAACAAAGGTGTGATCAAAATTTCGACGCAAGTTAAAATCTAATGTCAAATGCTTAAAGCCGTAAGTTGATATTGGAGCTCCGTTGGCATTAACTAAGTTATAATCTGACTTGTTAGTGCAATTCCGCTGCATTCTTTTAGGAATTATTGAGACCTCAGCACCGGTGTCAATTAAAAATAAAGTTTTTGAGATTTTGTCGGAAATGAATAGGCGGCGTGAAATTTTATCCAACTTCGCTGCCGCTAATGAAGTGGACATTTTCAGTTTTTTGGGTTTGAAATATGTTCGTGTTTATTACATGGAGGTAAACACTTTTTGGCTTTAGAACCATATCGCTTATGATACCAGCACAAATTTTCTGTATTGTTTGGTTGTGATCGAGATCTCGAATAGTTTCGATTTTTAGAAAAATTACGTACCATAGACCTAGGTTGTCTTACTTCAAGACGGCTTACACGATTGGTCAAATGTTGAATTAGCTCTTTTATATTTTCGATGGCATCATTTTTAGAAACAGTAGCGATGTTTTGAATAGCAGAGACTTTCATGGATGACGTGGAATCATAGATTCGGTCGGCTATTTCGAAAATTTCTTCTGAAGAATGTGAATTCTCAATTACTATTATGCAGGCTTGGATTGATTGGGGAAGCTTATTTACCCAAAGTTTTTGCAGTAATTTTTTATTAATGAGACTGTTTCCACCTGCGAGAGATTCCATTTGACGAAAAAGCTCTGAGGGTTTATAGTCACCCAATTCGATTCTATTTAAGAGAGCATCGAGTCGTCGTTCTTCCGAGTCTTGACTTCGTGAAATAAGCAACTTTTTTAAATTTTCGTATTTATTAGAAGCAGGTGGATTAAGGAGGGCGTCGGCGACAATTTCCATTGTTTCTGGTGGCAATGATGCTACTAGATGGTCATATTTTGTGTTTGTGGACGTTATACCCTTTACCCGAAATTGTGTCTCGACTTGCAAAAACCACAAGTCGGGTCGGTTGTTCCAAAAAGGTGGGATTTTTAAGCTTGTAACATGATATGGCTGAAGAGCAATTGTCTCAGAATCATTACCACTTGTTTGGCTACTTAGTGTATTGTCGATTTCACCCGGCTCGCTCGCGTTTGCTGCTTTATTTTTATCGCCCGGCATTTTTTACAAACAGTTTTTATTTATGATAATATGAGATGTTTGTTTTGTTTTTAATTTTATGAAATAATTATTTTAGTGTTAAAGCAAATTTAATTTAATTTGTTTTCAAATATGTTAACTGAAGTTTAGTAATAGTGTATATACTGCATGACTCACCCCTCGTTTCTGTATTGCCCTGTGGTGATGATTTTCATTTAGAAGTTTTCTGTACTTTTTTTTTTTTATTTTACATTCCGATTTTACGTTTCTTTGACTTTCAGCATTCGTGTTGAACTTGAAGCATCAGAACAATTAATTTGATATGCATGTAACCTAAAATGTAAATATTGATTCTTTAAAAAAAAATGCTTTGCTCAGAATTTACATAATATCTTAAAAAAATTCTTATCTTATAAATGATGAACTGCTGTCCAGTTGAATTCTGAAATCTTTATTACGGTTATTATTTTGTTGAATTCCGATGCTGCTCATGTGATGTGCAAATTGATGCGTAATCTACGTCTCCGTACCTTATGTATGTACGCCAGAAGCCATGTGGGATGGTGTAATAAAATCTGTCTTTATTTTAGCGGGATTGTGGTCATCTAGTAATTTTTTTTGATTTTGCATGAATTTGGAAGCCTTGTATTTGCATTTACTAATTTATTTTGTGGTAAATGAAATTGTTTGCAGCTAGCACGGTCAATGTGACACCACGAAATGAAAAAAAAAACATTAATTTCGTTCAATTTGTTTAGATCACAGTTATTTTAATTAATTTGTTTCTTTATATGCACTCTTTGCTAGATTTGCGACAAAGATTTTATGATATTGTGAAATATGAAACATGTGCTCGTCACGTTGTATTCTTTTGTTATGCTCTTTTAAATTAATTATAACTTGGAACACTTTTTAGTTTTTATCGGGGTCACCATTTTGTGGGGGTTAGAGAAAATTAATAACACCGCACTTATTTAACAAATAAAATCTTTAATTCATTAACTTAATCTACGGTAATTAACAAGCTTCTGAGAGGTGACGTGAGCGGTAAGATCGGTATGTACGTGTCGATCGTGACCAGCTGACTGTCTCGTTATCACTGATACAAAAATTGATTACAGCAGATTACTCTGATGATTTATTTGCAGCTTTGTGACGTGGTATGTGTGGTAACGAAATACTGATTGCCGCTACAGTACATCAAGGAATATTTACAGCTAGGACATATGACAGAACTCAAATCAACCCAAAACTCAGCGGAACAGAACAACATCTGTCATTATTATCTGCCACATCACGCAGTCATTAAAGAAAGCTCGACGACCAAGCTGAGAGTAGTCTTCAACGCCTCCGCAAAATCAACAAACGGAAGGTCACTGAATGAGCAAATGTTGGCCGGACCAACAATCCAACCCACCTTATGGGCTACTATCTTAAATTGACGCCTGTACAAAATCGCTTTCACCGCTGACATAGAGAAAATGTACAGGATGATCCAAATGCATCCTGAACATACCAATTATCAAAGAATCCTATGGAGAGATTCACCAAAGGAACCGATAAAAGATTATCAGCTGACAACAGTCACGTTTGGCACTACGTCAGCTCCATATCTAGCCATCCGCACCCTGCATCAATTAGCAGAAGACGAGCAAGACAAGTATCCACTTGCATCCCGAAGCCTAAAAAACGACTTTTACGTCGACGACCTACTAACAGGGGCACATGATACTAAAGGTGGGTTAACATTACAAACAGAACTAATTAACGTCCTTTCCAAAGGAGGCTTTAATCTCCGTAAATGGACAGCCAATCATCCGGAATTAATTAAAAACATTCCTCATCAACACAGAGAAATCAATTCTGTTCTAGATTTATCAGAAAAGGATACCATTAAAACTCTTGGTCTCCAGTGGCATCCAGCGCGTGACGAGTTTAGCTTCAAGGTAAGCCCCTTACTTCAAAAACCACTGTTTACTAAGCGGATAATCTTATCCGAGACAGCATCACTGTTCGATCCATTAGGATGGTTGGCACCAATTATTATTATCGCCAAGATTTTTATACAAAATCTATGGTTGAATAAATATTCGTGGGACGAAGCTTTACCTGAAGCCATCACAATTAAATGGAAGAGATTCAGGGAAAGCTTAAAACACATCCAATCAGTCAAAATACCACGATGGGTAGGTTTTTCACCTACAGCAAAAGGCATGGAATTGCATGGATTCTGCGACGCGTCAGAAAAGGCCTTTGCAGGTGTTGTATATTTAAGAATCATAAACAACGACAACACTATTAGCACTCATATATTTACGTCAAAAACTAGAGTCGCTCCAACAAAATCAATATCACTTCCAAGACTCGAGCTATGTGGAGCTGTTTTACTCTCCCGTCTAATGAAACAAATCAAGGCTGACATAAATATCACGGACAGTTCCACTGTCGCATGGTCCGACTCAGAAGTCACCTTGTCCTGGATTCAAAAACAGCCATCAACTTGGAAAACATTCATAGCAAATCGAGTGGCAGAAATCCAGGAAAATATCCATCCTCGACTATGGCGATATGTACCATCCAAAAGTAACCCAGCAGACTGCGCCTCTCGAGGACTTAACCCGGACGAACTTGTCGAATCCAAGCTTTGGTGGAACGGACCATCATGGTTACAGCAATCCAGAGAGGATTGGCCAAAACAGCCCACGTTTCACAAGTGCTCTGAACTTGAGATCCGAACAGTCAAGGCATTGACTTGCACTGGCCTAGAAATTGAATGGTTGACAAGGTATTCCTCATTCCCTAAATTAGTAAGAATTGTCGCTTATTGCAAAAGGCTTTTTAACAACTGCAAATCTAAAGGCACAATTAAGCAGTCTAGCTATCTCACATACTCCGAGCTACAAGAAGCTGAGAATATTATCATATCCATTGTACAGCAGATAGCATTTCCAAATGAGTTCCATTGTCTTAAATCAAATAAACCAATTTCAAGGACAAGCCGCATTCTCACTTTTAATCCATATTTAGACCATAAACAATTAATCCGAGTCGGCGGCAGACTCGAAATTTCGATACTGACCTACAATCAAAAGCACCCAATCATCCTACCAAATGACCATCATGTGTCACGGATTATCATTAATAACATTCATCATTGTGCATTACATGGAGGTATACAACTTACCCTCAATTTATTACGTAACAAATACTGGCTGCTTAACGCCAGAAACACCGTTCGTCAGCAGTTACGAAAATGCATCCCCTGCTTCAAAACAAAACCACCGCCATCTACACAGATTATGGGAAACCTTCCATCATCACGAATCACCCCTGCATTAACCTTCGAACACACTGGCGTCGATTATGCCGGTCCCATTGACATTAAAACGTCAAAATTAAGAAACGCTAAAATCATAAAGGGATATCTAAGCATTTTTGTATGCATGGCGACCAAAGCCATCCACATTGAAGTCGTGTCGGAATTGACGACAGCGGCATTCATCGCTGCATTGAAGCGATTCATAAGCCGCCGAGGCTTATGCGCCCATATTTATTCCGATTGCGGCACGAACTTCGTCGGCGCAAGCAGGGAATTGTCTAATCAAATTAAAACCATTTTGAAGACATTTCCACATGACAGTTCTACTGTCATAGAACTTGCAAGCATTACGTGGCATTTCAACCCACCGTCAGCGCCACACTTTGGTGGATTATGGGAAGCAGGAGTTAAGGCAGTAAAAACCCACTTGAAGCGAACCTTACAAAACGCCATTTTAACTTTTGAAGAACTGTCAACCGTAATCTGTCAAATCGAAGCTTGCGTAAATTCCAGACCTCTGTCTCCGCTTTCCAACGATCCAAGCGATTTTAACATTTTAACTCCTGGGCATTTTTTAATTATTCGAAATTTAAAGACAATTCCAGAACTGTCTATCACTAATAAAACAACTTCCCTCAAACGTTGGAAATATGTCCAATGGTTGACAGATCAATTCTGGAAAAAGTGGTCAAAAAAATATCTTCAAGGTTTACAAGCTCGTAAAAAATGGAAAAAACCAGAAGATAACCTCAAAATAAATGATTTAGTTTTAATACAAGATCATCATTGTCCAGCCACAAAATGGCCGACAGGTCGAATAATAAAAATCAACCCAGGCCAGGACAAAAGGGTCAGAGTAGCAACTGTCAAAACACAGAATACTCAAATAATTCGGCCAATTATTAAATTATACAAGTTACCCATTTAAACAAAACTATAATTCAACAAAATTTTTCACATTAAAAATCAAAAATAAATAACATCCCACACGAAGCACAAACGATCCAACACGGGCATAACGAAGCACGACATTTGTTTTTATCAGCCATACAAACATGCCTCAGCACAGCGCAAGTTTTGTGCTACGCTTGCGCCCAGACGCACCAACACAATAACTTTTCGTAATATCAGTGCCAAATTAAATGGTACAATATTACTAGCGTAAATAATAAAATAATACTACACCACAGATATATACATTTATCCCCGAATCACAGGATTCAATCCAAAAATGAAGCGTGTGGGCCTTAATTAAACAGAACAGCAATACAAAATTCAGCCAACTTCAGTTCAAATCTGAAAATCATCATCACTTGACAATCGCACATGGTGTAAAGCGGACTGCCATTATAGTTTTTTATAATTTCTTATTAATTTTTTAGTTTCTATTATTTCCCTTTTGAGTTGCTTAAAGTTTTTAGTTATTATTCGTTTATTATTTTTTACAAAATTATTGGGAAATGGACTCACTACCTTGCTTGGATGACTGTCTCTGGATCGACGACATTCCCGAGCTAGAAACTATTCCAATCAAGGACAAATTACGGGCAACAGAAATGCCAAAAAAACCAAAGCAGTACAAACCTCCATTCGAAGCAGTTCCTGCCACAGAACAAGTACAAGCACTCGCCAAGGATCCAACCATGAGAACTTATACAATTCCTCGTCGACTTCCCACTGGGACAAAACGAAAAAATCTCATTGAGCATCATAGTCAGGGCCCAAGTTCAAAAAGTAAACGTCCAGAGGCACCTCGCCCAGACAAATTACGTCAAGAAGCACCTCGAATAGACAAACTCGCAAGGACATCAGTTTATCAAAACGACAAAACCAAAAAATGGCCAAATGAAATGGACACAAGTGGGGAATGTGCCAGCACAGCCCCAAAACAGTTCAAGGCACTTCCACAAGTACCGCTGCGTCAAAAGCCATGTGCAAAAACACCATGGGTAGCTAATGAACCAGGCCCCAGCTCAGCTCCAGACAAAGCAATTCCAGAAGTTAAGGCAATTGCGATAGAGTCACGTCCAGAGTCATCATGCCTAGACAAGACACACTCACAACCACGAACAGGAGTCCTGTTTCAGGACGCAATTCTGCCCCCAACAAACTTTATAATTGATCCACTTCTATGGGGTGAGATACGCAAGCAGCCCATACCATGGGAAAAGGCCTTGACAGCAAGAAAATGCTTCAGGGTACAAACCGATGAAGGCGACACTCTCCGTTTCATCAAAACATCAAACGGAAAAATACGCATACGCCTACAAGTTAAAAAACGTAAGTTTTTAAATACAGAAACCCTCTTTTTTCTGGTACTAACAAAAAATTAATAATAGAAACAACAGAACAAGGATTATTAAATAAAAGACTAACCAAAAGTAAATATAAAATTTATTCAATAGCAAAAAAAAAACAATTATTCAGCCACATCTTTTTTTGAGGCGGGAGGATGTTCCGTCGCGGAACAATAATTTAAAAAAACATTAATAAAAAATAAAACACTCACTGTACATATCAAGTGCCACAGCAACTCCTGGCACTTTATAGGCATTACCTGTATTTATACAGGCCCTTTTTATTTTTTCTAGGCCTTTGGCCTTATATAAATATACCTAAAAAGAAAACAAAACAGGATTAATCATAATACAAATAAAAAGTAAAAGTCTCAGATCATTCCGATCTGAGACATTTACATGAAAAGTTTACTCACCTAAAACCGTGGAATCCAACTCCTACGAGACACAGCATTCCTCCTCGAGAGCCGCAAAGCTGGAAATATAAACATAAAAATATATTAACACAAATAAATAAATAAACAAAAATGAAAAATCTTACCATTGTTTACGGCTACTGCCGTCTCCAGTGACATTTGTGTCACAGGCAGCTGGTACATTATCTTCTTCTTCTATTTACTAAAGAAGATCTCCACTACGCCAACGACAACAAAAATCTCCATAGCGACACGCTGCTACTGCATAGCGTCAAGGCAACAGCGACCGACAGACGCACTGCTCCCATTGTATTCCCGGCTATAAATAGCGAGCTGTTGGGAATAGCAAATCACTTGCAAATTGAGCAGTCAACAAGACAGATCGGAAGCGCTAAACCGAAATTAAGTCTTGACTAGGAAGGGAAGAATTGAACCCTATTTTTTAATATATTAATTAAATTATATTTTTCAGCACCCCCAAGCTGAGGTAGTTTTGAACCTGGCAAATTTAATGAGCAGTGAATGAAGCTCATTCTGTTTTGTACCTCAATTCGAATTCTTTCTAATAGTTTTTTTTTTATATTTTACAGATTAAACGCAAGTCGCAGCAAATTTATTTTTTATTATTTGGATTTATTTATCATTTGGATTCATATTATTGTTTGCATTTACATTATTAGTTTTATATTATTATTTGGATTTACGTTATTATTTGGATTGATTTTTTTGGATTTTTATTTTTGAATTATTATTTGTATCTTCTTGTTTGGTTTTATCATTTATTTTGTTCGACAATTATCATTTTTTATTAGCAAGTAAGCATTGAAGTATTAGGCTAAGGTAAATTTTGTGAGAAATAAATATATCGACATCTAACAAATTTTGCGTTCACCAGTCCTGTCCACTACACCGGCACCTCCCCTTTTTTTATGTAAAGCCCATATTGGGACTTCACACCCTCGTTTTCGTCTATTTGCGCCTATATGTTCCTAAATCTATTTCATCAAATGAATATTTCCCCACTATGTAACTAGAAGTTTTTAACTCTCTCTTGTGTACCTAAAATTTATTCTCGGGAAAGAATCTTGTGAACCAATATATATATTTTTGGGAAGGCTCCTGTGAATAAATATAAATATGTATATATCCGTGAAGGATCCTGTGAACAGACGTTAGAGCCCTGAATCCGGGCTCATGAATTCACTCCCATTTTCGGAAAGGGTCCTGTGAACAGATGTCCGAGCTCATGAATAGGTGTCTGAGCTCATGAGTTCATGAATCCATTCACATTTCTGCTCTACATGAGTCTATATGAGTCCATCTGTGAGTGATCTCTCCACGAATAGATGAATTCCTATTCATCCATGGATAGAAAGATAAATTCCCACTCAACGGGAAGGCAATTGGAGTGTGTGTCCAGTATGTATCCGAATACGTGTCCGAATGTGTGTCCGAATGTGTATCTGAATCTTTCATCAGGAAGATATTTATAAAACCTCCTCAGGAAGATATTCATATAACTTCACATCCAGCAGGAAGATGCAACTGGAGTAAATTCATGCCATATGTGTCTGGATCTCCCATACGTAACTGGATCTCCATTCAGAGGGATACTCATAAGAAGAATACTCATAAGAAGAATCTTTATTCAGAAGGATACTCATAAGAAGAGGCACTGGAATAAATACATTCATGCTTCCGAATGGTTGTTATGTAGAGATCTCAAAGTAAGAGATTCTCGAAAATGAAAAAATAAATAATTTTAATTATAGAAATTTAGAAATTCATAAATTATTTCATTTTATTTTAGAAATTTATTATATAACTAAGATGGATGATTATTCGTAAAGGAGATAATTAATTATGATATACAATTCTTTTATAATATAAGACATACATGATCATTCGTAAGGAGAAATGATTATTCATAAGGAGAAAAATATATATAAAAATCCCTAAAGTGGATAGATCACAAGGTAGATATTATATAGAAATTACATTTTACTATTCTAATATTTAAATATTCTAATATTTTAATAATTTTTTAATATAGAAATTATATTTACATTTATATTTATAACATGGAAATTACATTCCACATCAACACAAATTCTTATTCTTATTCATAGATTACGTAAACTCTTCTTAAGGTATGTGATTCACAATATAGTTCAGGAATGACAAGCAACTCATTCTTAAGACATATGATTTACAATATGGCCAACTCATTGATATAAAAAATTTTTTCATTCTTATAGACATATTTCTGTTCCATAAGATGAACAAATTCTTCCAAGATGGATTCTCCTTGTAAGATGTCCAGTGGTGTGGTGTTTCCGGAGTGTGCCTCTCTGAAAAATGGTAAAATTTGTAATAATTGATCTATCTATCTACTTTCGTCTAATGTATGTTCATCTACTTTCGTCTAATGTATGTTCATCTGAGGCCCTACTTTGACCTGAGATTTTTGATTCTATGAGTATGTATATGAGTGTGTATATGTACCTTCTTGTTAGGTTGATTACTCAGCCGAGTATGACCTCCTCGTTAAGGTAATTTGTTTACATCTGGGCGAATCTTTTCATTTGGGGATCTCTTCATTCAGGGATCTCGGTTGAATCGTGTGTGGCCATTCCCGAATCGTAAGTGGATAGTTGCGGCAGTGCTGATGCATACGTGGATGGCTGTGTGGTACTCCCACTTGCTATATGTGTGGGTGTGGTGTTGTATTGAATGACATCACAAATGTTGATTATCTCGAAGATGTCCTGTATATAGATATTCCCTTTAAACAAATCTGCGTCATTAGCTTCGGTGTCCTCAATGATGTCTGTTTCATTTATCTCGAAGTTGTTGATGTTGGCATCATCAAACGCGGCGGCATTGTCCATGTCGGTATTGTTAACAGCTCTCGTACCGGAGTCATCAATGTGGGTATCTTTGTCATCAATGTGATCAATGTGGGTATCTTCAGTGTTATCTTTTGTATGGGTATCCCCAGTGTTATCTTTAGTATGGGTATCTTCAGTGTTACTGTGGATGTGGGTGTCTTTAGTATTATCCTTGGAGCTGTTAAACGCATTCATGTGGGTGTCATCAGTATGGCTTATAACCTTTATGTCGATTATCTCGGTGTTGTTAATTATCTCGGTGTTGTTGTCAATTATCTCGGTGTTGTTAATTATCTCGGTGTTGTGGTCAATTATCTCGGTGTTGTTAATGGCTTCTGTGTGGGTGTCTTCCATGGTGTTGTTATTAATATCCACGTGGTTGTCGTCCATCGTGTCATTGGTATTCTTGATAGCTTCTGTGTTGGTGTCAGTCACTGTAGTTCCCATGTGGATTGTCCTGGTATTGCTGATAGCTTTCGTGTGGGTGTTGTACATGTAGGTATCATCAGTAATTCTAAGGTCCTCAGTGTTGGTGTTTTCAGTTATATGAGCAGATAAGTCTTCTTCTTCATAGGCCATTATATCCGTGTCATTATCATCTCTGGTGTTAGCAAAAAAGTTAGTGTCATTCTCCTTATCGATGGTGTTGGCAACCATGTCAGTGTCAATGTCCTTCTTGATGTCAGCCGAAATGTGGGTATTACATTCATCGTCGGTGTCTATGAGGTCGACATCCATGAAGTCTTTGAGATATTCAAGATATTCAAGATTATCGTGGTCATGGGTGTCGTTGGTGTAGTCATTTTCTTTATGGCTGTAATGGTTAATGATGATGTCCTCATCATCTGGGTTCAGGGTTGTGTGTTTGTGTTCTTGATTATGCGGCGGTGGTGTGCATTGAATCTGGTGATACAATTCAGAATGGGATTATTTAATGGTATTACCATGCACCTATTGTTGCGATGGTACGTGTTCCTGTATGCACCTATGAATCTCCATGCCTTCTCATATCATTTCTCTCTGTGTAAAATACTGTATCGTGCTTTTGTGTTATGTTTGTGGAGTAGATTGTGTGAGATCACAACTCTGTTGTGATTTGTATTGTATGCGATGGTATTCTGTATGTTATTCTTGCCTGTGTATGTTATGCATATCGTTCTGCAATTTATGCATTTGAATATGATGATGCAGTACCAGTCTTCTGGTGAATATTCGCTTGGTTCTAACATGTGTGCATGTGTGTTCCTCTCTGCTGTATGGCTGTTCACTTGTAACGGCTATAATTTTTTTGTTGCAAGTAAAGAATATCTCTTCTTGGGGTACGAGGTCTTATTGTCTCAGCATTGGGCAGCTCATTTTTGTTTTAATTCAGACTGGTTAAACGTCCAATGAATTTCTTCTTTTTGCTACAAATGCATATGGGAAAGAAAAATTTTATTTCTTCTTTGCAAGAAAAAGGCAATAAGTTGAGTCCAAGCGGAAATTAAGCTCGAGTCACTCAATAAAATAAATCGCACGCTTAACATTTTTTTTTAAACAGAAAACTAGAAATGTAATTCGAGCATTTCCGATGACCCCAACAAAGGCGCTGACCGATAAGGTGCAATGCACTCGGGCAATTTCCTCTGGAATCGTTTTTTTGGGGGAATGGAGCTTTGAGTCGATCGGGGTGGACAGATTGTTGCCTGATCGTCGAACGGAAAGTAACTGCGATTAAAAGCGGAGTGGCGTGAATAATAGAATAAAAGTGATCTGCAGAAATTTTAGTTCAAAACAGAGAATAAAAGTGATCTGTAGAAATTTTAGTTCAAAACAGAGAATAAAAGTGATCTGTAGAAATTTTAGTTGAAAACAAAGAATTAAGGTGATCTTTAAAAAGTTCCTCCTTTTTGTGGGTGTACCCTAAGTTAATAGTTCACTAGGGACACCAAGTGGTAACTGGAGTGGGATTAATTTCTTTTTATACAAGGTGAGGAAAGATTACTCTCAAATCGTAAGAAGTGATTTTATCAGTATTTTCGTCTTAACAAGGTGACAGAGCCAATTCGGGCTGTGGGCGGTCTGAACAATTACACGCACAGCTTTAATGCTTTATTGATTAAGATAAAGGAAAGGGAGAACGATAAATAATCGAAAATCGTCAGCGGTCTGCGCCTTCCTGGATAGAGAACACCTGCTGGCTCTGACGTAACTTGAACGCGCCATATAAAAGCGGAAAGATATCTTCATTATAAAAACAAAACAAAAAAAGATAGATCAGGGGAAATAGTTGGAATAGGAACAGGAGGAGGAAAACAAATATTTTTTTTTGTCTTTTCTTTTTGGTCTACACAGGTTAATCGCCAGGTCGCTGAAGCGCTTCATCGCCGGGATTAACAGACGTAAGTACATGTGTTTCTTATTTACCTTTTTTGTTTGTAGTTCGATTTTCCTTCTTCTGAATTTTTTCTTCTTTTGCTTACAGTTATATGTCTAAATGTGTAGTCTTCTTTGATTAGATACATACATATATATATCAATTTTAATTAAACTTATAACATAGTTTGAACTTTTCCTATATATGTATACATATTTCAATTAAAATCATAACATAGCTCTAGCCTGAACTTTTGAAGATATTCACGTGATGATCGTACGCGCAGATATCTATATATATACATTGTAGTGTCAGATTTCGATGAATTTTGTTCGCGGTTAGACACCTCGATTCATAATTTTCTTTAGGTTAGTCACATACATACATATATATATCTATTTCAAGTAATTATAACATAGTTTCAACTTTGAAGATGTTTACGTAATAATCTTACGCGTAAGTATATATATATATAGATATATATATATATGTGGCGATATCAAACATTTCATTATTTTCATTTGTCTAATTTCATCTCTTTTCATATTTTAATTCATTCTATTTTTACTTTGATTATATCTAATTTTGAACTAACTTAACGTAGCATGCGTTGTAATTATCCAAAAAGTAAAAATGACGTTTTTTGATTTCTTTAATCTAGTAGTGATACCTTAACAGAGAACACGAAAAATAAATTAAATTGAAATTGTAACTCGATTTTTATTAAAAAGAAATCATCGACCATCTGTCCATATAAGTACCCGAAATCACTACAAAATTGGTGACCCCGACGAAAAAAGTATTATTTCTATGTTATTTGTAAAATTTAGTAATTTTTTACGAAAAATTAATTTTACTTCTACATCGCGACCATCGACTGTTTTTTCAAGTACAGCGCAGTAAATCAAACAATTTCTTCGTCATCGTCAAACATCCGGCAACGAACTTATAAAATATCAACGTAATTTGGTTCAATCGATCAAAAAATCATATTATTTCTGTGTTTTCCTTTGGTAATAATTTTGTACATCAGCTGTACAAAATTCAGTAAATTGAAAAACCGAAAGAATGGTAAACGACAATGATAACCCAAGTAGCGATGATCGACAATGTACGCCGGCGGATACAGCATCGCCATCGACTCCGGCGAATAATTCCAATAAGCAACAAAATGCTGAAATCATGGCTGGCACATCAGCGTATCCACGTCTACCGATACCAACGATGACAGAAACGGGCATTGATGCATATTTCATGAGTTTAGATTATTGGTTTTTGGCATCAGGTGTTACAACTGACTCGCGAAAATTCAACACAGTCATGGCACAGGTACCACCAGCGAAATTGATTGAACTGAAACCAATAATCGATGCAGCACCAATTGAAGGTAAATACGCATACATTAAGACAAAATTAATCGAACATTTCGCCGACAGCCAACGTCAACGATTGAACCGATTGCTATCCGATTTACCATTGGGTGATAAAAAACCGAGCCAATTGTACCACGAAATGATCCGAATAGCAGGCAATACCATGAATGAACCAGTTATTCGCGATTTATGGGCTTCCCGATTACCAAACTATGCCCAAGCAGCTGTAGTTGCATCGAGTGGCACCGCGGAGCAGGTTACGAAGATTGCTGATGCAATTGTCGAGCCAATGGGATTGAAATCAATTCGTGAAGTAAATTCTTCGAATGCTTCTGATGCTGGATCGACAGCCAGTTCAACGCAAGCGGATAAATATGACAAATTGGTTAGCGAAATTGCTCAACTAAATAGAAAATTCGAAAAGATTTTTTCAGAACGTGGTCGTTCACAAAATCGCCGTGGATCCAATCAACGGCCAAATTCAGCGAATCAACAACGTTCATCGACACCTGCGATTAACAATAGTCAACGCAATTACGACAGCGATTGCTGGTATCACGCAAAGCACGGAGATCGTGCACGCTATTGCCGTTCACCATGCCGACGACGTCGCCCAGTGCAACAAACGGAAACGAATGTTGTGCAAACTATGACGCAACAACAAAAGTGATGCCATTCAGCTGTTTCAGTTTTAGAGAGTGGCGAGCACTCTAAAACTGCATCTATTTTTCGCCTACGAATTGCTGATGCGAAAACCGACGTCAAATATCTCATCGATAGTGGAGCTGATATGTCAGTAATTCCACCAGCAAAAAAAACAGTTGGATACGAAGCTTGCGAAACCGCACTTTTTGCCGCAAATGGTACACCGATTAAAGTTGTTGGTCAAAAGCGTATAAAAATTGACCTTGGCCTTCGTCGTGAATTCATTTGGACGTTTATTGTTGCTGATGTCACGTCACCGATAATTGGAGCTGATTTTATTACACATTATAATTTGTTGATTGATTTGAAACAACATCGTCTCATCGACAATTTGACAAATCTTTCAACAACGTGTGCAATTGATGCAAATTCTTCTGCGATTGCGATTAAAGCATTCGACACAACAGCACCGTTCGCCGATATCCTCACTGAATTCAAAAAAATCACGAAACTACCGCAACCAGGTACAGTAACGAAATCTACGGTAACGCATCGTATCGAAACAACAGGGCAACCAGTTTTTGCACGACCACGACGACTTGATCCAGAGCGACTGGAAGCAGCACGAAAAGAATTTGAATATTTGATGAAAGCTGGTATTTGTGAACCGTCAAAGAGCAATTGGGCACACCCACTACATATGGTGAGAAAATCCATTCACGCATGGAGACCATGTGGTGACTACCGTGCTCTAAACGCTCAAACAGTACCCGATCGATATCCTATTCCATATATACAGGATTTTACGACGATTCTGCGTGAAAAAAAGATATTTTCGAAAATTGACCTTCAAAAAGCATTCCACCAAGTGCCGATTCATATCGAAGATATACTGAAAACAGCCATTACGACCCCGTTTGGTTTATTTGAGTTTAAGTTCACGACTTTTGGGCTTTGCAACGCAGCGCAAACCTTCCAACGTTTAATGCATGAAGTTCTACGTGGACCTGATTTTGTTTTTGCGTATATCGATGATTTATGTATCGCATCACGAACACCCGAAGAACATCGACAACATCTACGCATCGTGTTTCAGCGACTGGAATCATTTGGTCTAGCGATAAATTTGTCCAAATGTGAATTCGGAAAAAGCGAGATTAATTTTCTTGGTCATTTGGTTTCGCCAAACGGAATCAAACCTTTACCAGACAAAGTTAATGCAATCATTGAATACAAACGACCAACAATTGCTAAAGAACTCAAATCATTTCTTGCAATGTTAAACTTTTATAAAAAGTTTATGCCGCATGCAAGCGAGTCACAAGCACCGTTACTGGAGATGACTCCTGGTAACAAGAAAAACGATCGAACACCGCTCAACTGGAATGAAACAACGATTAAAGCCTTCGAACAATGCAAGAGGGATTTGGCAAATGCAACTCTGCTTGCTCACCCAGCAAAAGATGCAACCTTATCACTTTGTGTCGACGCTTCTGACAACGCAATGGGCGCCGTACTTCATCAAGTCATAGACAACGAAATTCAACCACTTGCATTTTATTCGAAAAAGCTCACCGCAACGCAGAGGAAGTATAGTACCTACGACAGGGAACTTTTGGCAATGCATTCGGGCGTAAAACACTTCAAATTCATGCTAGAAGGACGTCAATGTCACATTTATACCGACCACAAACCGCTTACGTTTGCTTTTCTTCAAAAGTTGGATAGAGCATCACCACGACAAGCCCGTCAGCTCGACTACATTGGACAGTTCACCACCGATATACGTCATATATCTGGTACTGACAACGTCACAGCTGACTTGCTTTCACGCATCCAATCGATTAACAAGGCAATCGATTACGAAGCTATTGCAATCGACCAACCGACAGATCCCGAGTTATCTGAATTGCTGCAAAATTCAGGTAATAATCAAGTTTCTAATTTAATAATAAAAAAGTTTCTCGTTCCAGGCAGCAATGTTATGCTGTACTGTGATTGTTCATCGAACCGAGTACGACCGTTTATCACTAAGAAATTTCGGCAACAAGTTTTAACCAAAACACATAGTCTTTCGCATCCAAGTGCACGTACTACAACCAAATTGATGACTGACAGATTCGTTTGGCCTGGTATTCGGAAGGATTGTGCATCGTTTGTACGAAACTGTGTCCAATGTCAACGATCGAAAGTAACTCGACATGTATCAACACCGCTCTCAAAATTTCTACAACCAAGTGAGCGATTTTCGCACATAAACATTGATATCGTGGGACCTTTTCCGTTGTGCAGAAACTATCGATATTTTTTAACCATAACCGATCGGTTTACAAGATGGGTCGAAGCTATTCCAATGCAAGACATGACAGCACCATCAGTGGCAAGAGCACTTCTAGATGGATGGATATCAAGATTTGGAACACCATTACGAATTACAAGCGATCAAGGAAGACAATTTGAGTCAAATCTATTTCACGAGCTTATGCGAGTAATTGGTACAACACATTTTCGTACTACGTCATATCATCCGCAATCGAATGGATTAATTGAACGTTTTCATCGAACTTTCAAAGCTGCAATTCTTTGCCACGAACCGACACGCTGGGTTGATCATTTACCTACAATTTTACTTGGATTGCGCACCGCTTACAAAGAAGATCTACGTGCTTCACCAGCTGAAATCGTTTATGGTACAACACTTCGCATCCCAGGTGAATTTTTCGAAAAAAGCGACAAACATCAGAGCAGTGAAGAAATTATCGTTCAACTACGTGATTTAATGAGCAAATTACGACCAACTGATACAGCATGGCATACGACAAAAGCGACATTCGTTCACAAAACGTTAACTAATTGCACACATGTTTTTGTCCGGAACGATTCAATCCAACCATCACTTTCGCATCCGTATGATGGGCCGTATTTGATCATCAAGCGAACACCGAAGTATTACGTCGTCCGTAAAAACGAACGTAACGAAAAAATTTCAATCGATCGATTTAAACCAGCGCACATCGAATCGTCTGATGAACAAATAGAACGTAGCATGCGTTGTAATTATCCAAAAAGTAAAAATGACGTTTTTAGATTTCTTTAATCTAGTAGTGATACCTTAACAGAGCACACGAAAAATAAATTAAATTGAAATTGTAACTCGATTTTTATTAAAAAGAAATCATCGACCATCTGTCCATATAAGTACCCGAAATCACATATACATACCTTAGTGTCATGTTTTGATGGATTTTGCTCGTAGCTATATAGGCATGTAGATACATATTTTATTTTGTTCTTAGCTATAGACAGGTATAAAGGATTCTTTCTTTTTATTAGACACATAGCTACATACATAATTAATCAAATACTTATCTAGTTTAGTGGTTTCAATGAACTTTGCCAGATTTTTAAGATAATGATATTGTCAGTAGATCTACATGCGTGTTCCAATTTTGAATAAATAAAAACAAGAGAAAAAAAAACATGGCTATGAGCTAAATTTCGTGCTTTCGTTTGGTGCCGGGTTTGGTTAGGGTTTTGGGAAGATCAAGATGCCAGGAGGCGGAAGCAGTTGGCAATCTCTCCTATGAGTTTGGTGAGTGGGGCAGTGGGATGAGGTTTCAAGTAATCCAGAGGGGCCTATCTTTCAGAGTGGGGTCCGTATTCCCATCTTCCAGTTTTTCTTTTTTTTTTCTTTTTTTCTTTTCTTTCTATCCTAATTATTCCTCTAGAGCGGTACAGTAATCGGTGGTTGAACAGCGAGCAAGAACCTAACCCAGCCCTGAGCTTGAGCCGGCAAGAAGCCTGTACCGTGCTCGTCTAAAGATCAACCTCCATTGTCCCACAACAACTTTAAAAGGGACGTAAGGTAGCCATGATAAGTCATCTGTCTGGCTGAGCTGGATGGTCGAGAAGCGGCCACGCTCAGAGGTAGATATGACTGGCCAGACGGTTACAAATATGGCGCCCAACAAGCATAATTTTCTGCAGCTTACAAATGAATGTTTTTTTTTGTTGCTGTTTATTTTTACGAGTTATGATATCAACTGAATACGGTTGCGCTATAAACACGGCGTCAATCTATTAGGTTTGTTCGTTTATAGATTAACTCTGGCTTCTTTAACACTTTTGCATTCTTAAGTGCTCGTGTCAATGCTTTCGCTAAGTGGTTAGGATATTCCTCACTGCAGGTTTCGCCCTTATGTTCGATTGGTATTAACGACTCTTAGTGATTTTGTAAAAACCTTGTTAGAGAAGGCTATTTTTATTTTTCACTTATACACCTTTTGGTTTTTATTTTTTTTTTAATTTCGACAACATTGCCGGTAAGTAGTGATATGTGGCCTTTGAAGCTTTCCCTGCTTGAGGTTTGATATGTGTTGTCGTTTGTTAAATAATTATTTCTGGGAAAAATTATCCAATCGCTTACTCCGCATGGCGGGCTGTTAGATTGAGCAGATTAGTATTCTCTATTAGCCCCGCTGGTGGAGATGATAGCGATTATAGAATCTTTTTACTTACACAGGAGAAACCTTGGACCACTCGCCACTGACTCATCAAACCCTTAAAACCTGAACTAAATGAACCGTGTCACCAAACGAAGAAATATTAACCACTATTCAATTCAGGAAATCTACTTTTTTATCGAATTCCGTTTATATACTCATAAATATATATAAATATACCAGTACACGTTTGTTGGAAGCTGAAGAGCCAGGGCATCTATTTTATTGACTCACAATCTGCAGTCATAATTCTATTATTTTACAATATACTGTTTCGTTTTTATCTCTAATTAACTGTACTTATATTTGCATTTTTATTGGACTTTAATTTTTCCTCTAAATTATTTGATTGTTTTGATTTGGTTATTAGTACTATTTTTTTTTCTTTGCCTTTCGTTCAACGCGCTAATATATCTCTTTTCCTACCCGTAGTTAAGCCGAAGCTCACTCTGCTGGCGATCTAAGCATTATATTCCTTTTTTTTTTTGTTTTTTTATAGGTATATCTTTAGTCTTTATTGGTTATTCGGTATAGTTATAGTCTCCTCGTTTCTGTATGGTAACAAGATTAGACAATCTTTATACAGTCGAAGACAACGAATACCTATTGTATTTTATCTTACTTCTACTGGTTTTATTTTAGTATACACATATATATATATATTTTTTTTCTCCATTATCTTCAATTGCATTCCTTGATAACCTAAATATCTTTATTCACCTCATATTTTAATATATATTTATATCCGTAACTCGTTTACCTTTCGCATTTACTAATAATGGATCCCAAATTCCTATTAGAAGACGGACGCAATGTTGAGTATAAGGTCAGGGGCCTAGATATAACTGATCCCGAAGCCTCTACCAAACTTAGAGAATTATTGGATTTAGAGGCATCGTTTCCTGGTCGAGCACCAACGGTTATGCACGATCCTTCCGAGGCGGGAAGTGAGCTTGAGACTTGTAAAGAAAAGCTCGCCTTGCTAACTCAGCTAATTAAAGAGAATAAGGTCCAAACTCACGACGACTATCAACGCGTGAGATGTCGATTGAGTCACCTAAGTGGGCGTGCTATACGCTTAGCTAGCTCATCGACAGATCATTCAGAAGAGGTTTATGGTACAACACTTCGCATCCCAGGTGAATTTTTCGAAAAAAGCGACAAACATCAGAGCAGTGAAGAAATTATCGTTCAACTACGTGATTTAATGAGCAAATTACGACCAACTGATACAGCATGGCATACGACAAAAGCGACATTCGTTCACAAAACGTTAACTAATTGCACACATGTTTTTGTCCGGAACGATTCAATCCAACCATCACTTTCGCATCCGTATGATGGGCCGTATTTGATCATCAAGCGAACACCGAAGTATTACGTCGTCCGTAAAAACGAACGTAACGAAAAAATTTCAATCGATCGATTTAAACCAGCGCACATCGAATCGTCTGATGAACAAATAGAACGTAGCATGCGTTGTAATTATCCAAAAAGTAAAAATGACGTTTTTAGATTTCTTTAATCTAGTAGTGATACCTTAACAGAGCACACGAAAAATAAATTAAATTGAAATTGTAACTCGATTTTTATTAAAAAGAAATCATCGACCATCTGTCCATATAAGTACCCGAAATCACATATACATACCTTAGTGTCATGTTTTGATGGATTTTGCTCGTAGCTATATAGGCATGTAGATACATATTTTATTTTGTTCTTAGCTATAGACAGGTATAAAGGATTCTTTCTTTTTATTAGACACATAGCTACATACATAATTAATCAAATACTTATCTAGTTTAGTGGTTTCAATGAACTTTGCCAGATTTTTAAGATAATGATATTGTCAGTAGATCTACATGCGTGTTCCAATTTTGAATAAATAAAAACAAGAGAAAAAAAAACATGGCTATGAGCTAAATTTCGTGCTTTCGTTTGGTGCCGGGTTTGGTTAGGGTTTTGGGAAGATCAAGATGCCAGGAGGCGGAAGCAGTTGGCAATCTCTCCTATGAGTTTGGTGAGTGGGGCAGTGGGATGAGGTTTCAAGTAATCCAGAGGGGCCTATCTTTCAGAGTGGGGTCCGTATTCCCATCTTCCAGTTTTTCTTTTTTTTTTCTTTTTTTCTTTTCTTTCTATCCTAATTATTCCTCTAGAGCGGTACAGTAATCGGTGGTTGAACAGCGAGCAAGAACCTAACCCAGCCCTGAGCTTGAGCCGGCAAGAAGCCTGTACCGTGCTCGTCTAAAGATCAACCTCCATTGTCCCACAACAACTTTAAAAGGGACGTAAGGTAGCCATGATAAGTCATCTGTCTGGCTGAGCTGGATGGTCGAGAAGCGGCCACGCTCAGAGGTAGATATGACTGGCCAGACGGTTACAAATATGGCGCCCAACAAGCATAATTTTCTGCAGCTTACAAATGAATGTTTTTTTTTGTTGCTGTTTATTTTTACGAGTTATGATATCAACTGAATACGGTTGCGCTATAAACACGGCGTCAATCTATTAGGTTTGTTCGTTTATAGATTAACTCTGGCTTCTTTAACACTTTTGCATTCTTAAGTGCTCGTGTCAATGCTTTCGCTAAGTGGTTAGGATATTCCTCACTGCAGGTTTCGCCCTTATGTTCGATTGGTATTAACGACTCTTAGTGATTTTGTAAAAACCTTGTTAGAGAAGGCTATTTTTATTTTTCACTTATACACCTTTTGGTTTTTATTTTTTTTTTAATTTCGACAACATTGCCGGTAAGTAGTGATATGTGGCCTTTGAAGCTTTCCCTGCTTGAGGTTTGATATGTGTTGTCGTTTGTTAAATAATTATTTCTGGGAAAAATTATCCAATCGCTTACTCCGCATGGCGGGCTGTTAGATTGAGCAGATTAGTATTCTCTATTAGCCCCGCTGGTGGAGATGATAGCGATTATAGAATCTTTTTACTTACACAGGAGAAACCTTGGACCACTCGCCACTGACTCATCAAACCCTTAAAACCTGAACTAAATGAACCGTGTCACCAAACGAAGAAATATTAACCACTATTCAATTCAGGAAATCTACTTTTTTATCGAATTCCGTTTATATACTCATAAATATATATAAATATACCAGTACACGTTTGTTGGAAGCTGAAGAGCCAGGGCATCTATTTTATTGACTCACAATCTGCAGTCATAATTCTATTATTTTACAATATACTGTTTCGTTTTTATCTCTAATTAACTGTACTTATATTTGCATTTTTATTGGACTTTAATTTTTCCTCTAAATTATTTGATTGTTTTGATTTGGTTATTAGTACTATTTTTTTTTCTTTGCCTTTCGTTCAACGCGCTAATATATCTCTTTTCCTACCCGTAGTTAAGCCGAAGCTCACTCTGCTGGCGATCTAAGCATTATATTCCTTTTTTTTTTTGTTTTTTTATAGGTATATCTTTAGTCTTTATTGGTTATTCGGTATAGTTATAGTCTCCTCGTTTCTGTATGGTAACAAGATTAGACAATCTTTATACAGTCGAAGACAACGAATACCTATTGTATTTTATCTTACTTCTACTGGTTTTATTTTAGTATACACATATATATATATATTTTTTTTCTCCATTATCTTCAATTGCATTCCTTGATAACCTAAATATCTTTATTCACCTCATATTTTAATATATATTTATATCCGTAACTCGTTTACCTTTCGCATTTACTAATAATGGATCCCAAATTCCTATTAGAAGACGGACGCAATGTTGAGTATAAGGTCAGGGGCCTAGATATAACTGATCCCGAAGCCTCTACCAAACTTAGAGAATTATTGGATTTAGAGGCATCGTTTCCTGGTCGAGCACCAACGGTTATGCACGATCCTTCCGAGGCGGGAAGTGAGCTTGAGACTTGTAAAGAAAAGCTCGCCTTGCTAACTCAGCTAATTAAAGAGAATAAGGTCCAAACTCACGACGACTATCAACGCGTGAGATGTCGATTGAGTCACCTAAGTGGGCGTGCTATACGCTTAGCTAGCTCATCGACAGATCATTCAGAAGAGGCCACCGAACTAGTATCGGCCCTGTCCGAGCTTATTAACGAATTCATGAAAATTAAGATTCCTCCTCGTAGGGATGCCTCTGAGAGCCAAAAGCTCCAAGCCCCTGCAGGAGCAACTAGTACTCCGGCACCAACTAGCTTTGAGACAAATGGTGAAGGAACTGGGGCCGCTAGTGTTGGTACAGGCGCAGCACGTCGACGTATTCAGTTTCCTAAAAGTTTGACACTTCCATCTCTGTCGATAATTGGGAATACAGCTGGGGATCTAGGAAGGTCTCCTAATCAGTTTTTTAGCACAACCACGAATCCTTTAAACTATACAACCCTGACGCCGCGCCTGGGCAATCAGAGTGATCCCTTGTCGACAACTCCTTTCCCTACTGAACACAATCGCGGAAGCAACCCTAGCGGGAATCAACCCAGTGGTAATTATCAGTACGGTACAGAACAAAATCGCGGAAGCAACCCTAGCGGGAATCAACCCAGTGGTAATTCTCAGTACGGTACAGAACAAAATCGCGGAAGCAACCCTAGCGGGAATCAACCCAGTGGCCATTTTCAGTACAGTGGCCGCCCAGAAACTTCAAGCTTTCCTCATTGGCAGCCAAGGCTACCAAAATGGAAGATATCTTTTAACGGGTCCCCAGACGGACTTGACGTCACCGAATTTGTCTTCCGTCTAGAAATGCTTTCCAAAGACGATAACTATCCGCTGGATCGTTTAATTGGCATTTTGCCTAATTTCCTCTCAGGTACGGCTGAAAGCTGGTTCTGGGTTTACAAGCGGAAATATCCCGATACGAGTTGGCAGGGTATGAAGACAGCCCTACTCGAGCGATTCGGGAGCTATGTCTCAGAAAGAGAAACGCGAAGGGCCATTGAAACAAGAAGACAAGGCCCGAAAGAAACGTTCAATAATTTCCTGCTGGACGTAGAACGGCTTAACGGTCGGCTTCGAAGACCATTTACTGATAGAAAGCTACTCGAAATTGTCCGAGAAAACATGGACCCGGCTCTGCAGAGTGCCACTACCACGACAATATTCAGATCAACGGAAGAGGTGAGAATTATCTGCCAGAGGCTAGAAAAATTGTGGGCTAGATCTGGGCACGATCCTCGTCAGCTGACTATGGCTCGCACTTTCCGAAATAGAGCTCAAATCGAAGAGCTAGAGGAGGTAATACCCTTGTCAGACTACGTTGATAATGACATTGACCCACAAGTAGCAGCGCTTACCCCAGTGCTAAGGAGAAACACTGCTAACCGCGCTTCGTTGGATATATGTTGGAACTGCCGAGACTTAGGTCACAGATATCAAGACTGTACAAAGGGTCATCTTGGGATATTCTGTTACGGTTGCGGACGTCCTGGCGTGCTGAAGCCAAACTGTGGGACCTGTTTAGGCCGTGCGGTAAACAAGACCCCGAACGCAGAAAGAGCTGGGGTCATGCGTTCGGGCCATGCGACCAGTTACCCCAGTGCCAGGAGAGCAGAAGCAGTCACCAATACCGAGCCTGCAACCCATCGTTAGAGAATGGGCATGCTTTATCGACATTGCTTCCCACTTCATCCCTTTCCCACTTAGCATCAACCCAATCAACCCAAACTGTCCAATCGGACTTAGACACATCCAAATCAACTCCTGATGAATCCCCTCGCTCTAGATATATCGCTTCGAGTCGAGGCCGGCGGCGTCAGCTTAGATCGCGGAAGTACTGGAAATCCAAAAAGCTGCTCCGTAAAGCAGTATCCGCCGCTATTCAGCGTGATGGAGAAGACCATCGTCCATACGTCACAGTAAAAATAGCTGAAGAAAATATAGTTGGTCTGCTTGACAGTGGAGCTTCTGTTAGCATATTGGGAAAACACTCTCTAGAATTTCTGAGTAAGAATAATCTTAGTTACAACCAGAGTCATTCTTATGTTCGTACAGCGGATGGCTCACGGAATTCTATCATTGGTCACATAAAGTTGCCCGTCCGTTATGCTGAGAAAACAGAAACCATCCATTTTCACTTAGTGCCCAGCTTACAACAGGAACTTTACTTAGGAATTGATTTTTGGGATGCTTTTGGCATTACCCCTGCTGTAATAGATTCCCTGGATATTGATAAAACAACGAAGATCCATCCCCCACAACACACCCTCACGCTAGAACAAAACGCAAAACTGGAAGACCTCAAACATCAATTTCCATCCTTTTCGAAGCATGGCCTCGGCCGTACAAAGCTGTTGGAACACAACATTGACGTAGGAGATACTCTACCTATAAAGCAACGTCACTATCCCGTATCCCCAGCAGTTCAAAAGCTGTTATATGAAGAACTGGACCGAATGTTAGCCATGGACGTTATCGAAGAGAGTCAGAGCTCCTGGAGCTCTCCAGTGGTTCTCGTGAAAAAGTCTAATGGGAAGGTGCGACTGTGTCTAGATTCTCGCACGGTAAATTCTGTTACCAAGAAAGATGCTTATCCACTACCATTGATAGATGGACTCTTAGGTCGCCTCCGGGAAACCAGATATATCTCAAGCTTAGATCTGAAAGACGCATTCTGGCAGATACCACTCGCAGAGTCCGCTCGTGATAAGACTGCATTCACAGTTCCTGGAAGGCCGTTATATCAATTTAAAGTCATGCCGTTTGGTCTGTGCAATGCCCCTCAAACTATGTGTCGCCTTATGGAGTAGTGGGTAGTGCCTCATCAATACCACGATCGAGTATTCGTCTACCTAGATGACTTACTCATTACTTCCACTACGTTCGATGAACATTTGGACTTACTGAGGGAAGTCGCTTCCCTGCTTCGTCAGGCAGGACTGACCATAAACGTTGAGAAGAGTAAGTTCGTTCTTCGTGAAATTAAATACCTTGGCTATGTGGTAGGTGAAGGAGGTCTGAGGGTCGATCCTGAAAAGGTGTCTGCGATTGTAAATTTTCCTAGCCCATCAACAGTCCGGCAAACACGCAGACTACTTGGCATGGGGCTGGTTGGTACAGGAGATTTATTCCAAACTTTTCGAGCATCGCTGCTCCGATCACAGAGCTGCTGAAAAAGGGTGCAAAGTTTCAGTGGACTCCGGAGGCTCAAGAAGCCTTTAAACAACTAAAAGAACACTTATGTTCGGCCCCACTGCTAGCTAATCCGGATTATACGAAGCCCTTCTATATAAGATGTGATGCCAGCACTATGGGAGTCGGCAGTGTCTTATTTCAAAAGTCGGAGGATGAAGCCGAAAGGCCAATTGCATTTATGTCCCAAAAGTTGAATCCTGCGCAGCGAAATTGTAGTATCACTGAACTAGAATGCTTCGCTGCGGTACTGAGCGTAAAGAAGTTTAGGGCATACATCGAAGGCTTCCACTTTACAATCATCACCGACCACCAGAGTTTGAAGTGGCTAATGTCTCAAAAAGAACTTACGGGGCGACTCGCACGATGGAACTTAAAACTACAGTCGTTCGACTTCGAGATCGAGCACGTAAAAGGAAGTCAAAATGTAGTGCCGGTTGCATTATCTCGAATGTATCTTCAGTCGGCAGAGGCGACTATCTCTGACCTGAGCAAGCTAGATTACCTAGTAGACCTTAAATCAGCACATTTTTCTGACCCGGATTACGTAGGTTGGAAAGACAAAATCTCTGCTACACCAGCACAGTATCCTAACCTGCAAGTCACTGAACTGCACATTTTCATTCGTATTGAGGGCGGTGGTGATAATGATCTATCCGATATCCCCAGTTGGAAACTCTGGATTCCTCAAGGACTGCCCAAGGATTTAATTAGGAGGGAACACGAGAGCTCTACTGCAGCTCATGGCGGAATCCATAAAACCCTCGACAGACTGCGAAGATATTATTTCTGGCCAGGCATGCGCCAACAAGTCCGCGCCTATATCTTACAATGCGATGTCTGCAAACAAACCAAAGCTCCATATTGCAGGCTAAGGCCTAAAATGGGAAACCAGATTGAGGTAGAAAGGCCATGGCAGAGATTGCATATTGACTATATTGGACCCCTTCCAAGAAGTAAACGCGGGAATACCACCATCCTAGTGGTTGTAGACCAGTTTACCAAATTCGTACTACTAAAGGCTTTTCCCCAAGCTAAAACTAAACAACTCATAGAATATCTGGAGGAAAATATATTTCACTGTTATGGGGTACCCGAGATTATACATACTGATAATGGGCCACAATTTATCTCAACAGATTTTACTCGCTTGATAGAACGTTTCGGCATTCGCCACACAAAGACTGCAGGATATTCGCCACAGTCGAATGCTGCAGAGAGAGTTAATCGCTCCATCGTGGCAGCAATTAGGTCGTATGTGCAAGAGGAACATACCAACTGGGATTCCCAGCTAAGTGATGTCGCTTGCGCTTTGCGTAATGCAACGCATCAGTCAACCAAATTTTCCCCTTATTTCCTACTTTACGGATATCACATGGTCTTACATGGAGGTACATACGATCTTCTCCGCCAAATTGATGGCTTGGCAGAAGGTAACTTCGAAGTATTACCTAGTAACTATAGACTTCCACTAGTACACGAGCGAGTGAAGGACCATCTCCAGGAAGCATACCAGAGAAACGCTCACACCTATAACCTTCGAGCGCGGCAGATCACGTTCAAACCAGGACAAACTGTATACGTCCGGAAGTTCGTACAGAGCAAAGCCGCAGACAAGTTCGCGGCCAAACTTGCAAACAAGTTCATCAAGGCTCGCATACGGAAAAAGAATGGTAACGTGAACTATGAAGTTGAAAATATGGATGGTAAGTTTATTGGCGTCTATCACGCAAGCAACATTCGCCAGTAAAATTCTAAATTCTAAATCATATTCTAATATTCTAAATCATTCTATAAATTATATATCGGTATTCAACTCGCAAGAAAGGAGTAGTATATATAGAGTAGCTAGACCATAACCTCGCCCTGAACCTTTTTGAATACATACCCTGTATGTGGTCTGCAGCCCTATATGAATTCGGCTGGCTGCTCGGCTTACTTCGAAGCACGGGTAGCAAATATACTCAACCTTAGTAACCAAGCATTTCTCTATACAGAACGGTCACGGACGAGAAATTACAACCATGTGGAAGCCAATGGAGCTCTTACCAACAACCGGCCTATTACTGGTGATTGGTCTGATGACAACTGCTCCTATTGCCTGCGGAATCATCGCCTACGACTGTGGTCACGAGAGAGTCAATCTCACCGCCATTTCACTGGTATCCGTTGGTCCATGCATATTTAACAATAAGGAAGTGGTCAAGGAGGAAGAGGATATACAGCTTTTGCAAACGAGCGAGACTACCACGCTACACATCTTTCAATGCAAAATTAACATCATACAGTCAGTGTACAAATGCGGTATGTTCAGTCATCTCTCTCTAGTACCTGGAGGATTGAGTACATATATCATGGATATAAGTAAAGAAAACTGCATGAACATTCATAGGTATAACACTCTTAAATTACAAAACGGCAGAACAATTGCTGATAATTAGACGAATGCTTCAACCTCACTGACCGAAGTGGTGGGCGGGTCAATCGACCAAAACGGAAATTGCAACGGAGTTCCTTATACGTCAGGAGCAAATTCCTGGGATAATGTTGTGGTTATGCATGCGATGGAAGTAACCATTATGGACTACCAAAGCTCGGTCCGCATTGATGACAACATGGTGATTCTACGAAACAACGTGCTATGTCCCTACCTGGCTGGTAAATGTACGGATCCAGAATACGGAATGAGTTTTTGGGATCTCATCTCTGACAACTCTTGCGAAAGTCAAAAGTATGACGTATTATGGCAAGGAATGGCTACGAAGATTAGGACCTCGAACAAATCCATTAGCAACACCATATACACCGTGACGTCCGGAGAAATAATCTTTGCACTCGAAGTTAAAAAGCAAGTATCCGTTTGTCGTTTCCCCGGTTTTCAAACTGAGCACCCAAGACTGATCATTGTACCTAAGGCAGCATCCGATTACTGGTTTAGGAAAAAACCCCTGGATACACGTAACCTCGATCTTTTCACGTACGTTAATTCGAAGTTCGTCTATGTTGAGCGTCACTTTAAGGGTCAAGTCGAGAAACTATACACCAATCTCCTGAGGAAGAAATGCGAACTAGAAAGAGAACTACTTCAAACCCAGCTAATCATGGCCCTCCACCACCCGGCAGAGTTCGCTCTTATTAGAATGAAAGAGCAAGGGTTTATCGCTGTACATAGGGGGGAAATCATTTACTTAGTGAGATGCCAACCAGTTGCAGTCACTGTTCGGAAGAGCAACCGTTGTTATATGGAACTACCAGTAACATATGGAGAAAGTGACTACTTCCTAGCTCCGTTAACTCACCTACTGCAGCAGCGTGGAACTGAGATTATCTGCTCAGATTTACTGAGCCCAGCATACTATATTAGAGGAACCTGGTACGGGACCAATCCGACAATTCACCAAATTAAAGAACCATCTCAACTTCAACCATCAAACACCCCTGATTGGTCATACGAAGACCCAGGAGAACTTATTCGGGCAGGAATTTACCACAGCGAGTCTCTGCAAAACCTTCGCCACCAGATCATGTATCCGTCCGAGAGGCTAGCCATTACTAACATACTTACGCAACGTGTAATGGGTCAAGATGTTCACCACCAAGATATTAACGCCGTCAACCTTTTATCTCCAAAGACAATGGAGGACCTAGTTACAACGGTACGGACAAAGTTATGGGGCGCTTTCAATTTTTTGGGAAGTGTCTGCTCCTCCTTGCTGGGAATTTACGTGTGTTTGAAGGCAGTCAAGTTTGTCATCGATACCTTCATAAATGCCAAGGTTCTCGGAGCGATTTACGGGAGGAGTTGGAAATTATCAGCAGCTGTGTGGAACACCATGACAAACCATATTCTACATCAACAACATCAACAGCAAGCTACTGCATATCCGGACTCCGTCACTACCCATCTACCCCATGATCGTCTCGCCAGTGCCTCAACGGACGAAGAAGCACAGACAACATCACCACCTGGAGCTTCAAAAAACACCATAGACGAAATAATCACGCTTAAGGACCGAGTAGCTCATCTGTACCCCAACACCCAGCCTTAGAAGAGCATCAATCTCTCAGTGATACACTTCTACCGTGGTTAAGGTCATTCCAATCTGCAACCAGATCGCCTGAAATCTCCCGGAAAAAAAAATTAAGTACCTTCTTACATACCTTTGATACATTTGTGTTTACTTTGTCTCTTGAATAAAAAATTCAGCAATAGCTTACAAAGATTTTCTAGCAAAAACCTATCTTCTTATATCTTACAGGGTATCCATATCATCCTTCGTAAGACTTATGCCCGGCTAGCTCAGTCGGTAGAACATGAGACTCTTTGATCTCAGGGTGTGAGGCGTCCCCGCGTTGGGCCTTATTTATAGGATTGAACTACAGCCGTAGTCTTCTCTCAGCCTCGGAGAATTCCTCATTGGAATGGGAACTTCCGAACCTGACCTGTAACGGCTATAATTTGTTTGTTGCAAGTAAAGAATATCTCTTCTTGGGGTACGAGGTCTTATTCTCTCAGCATTGGGCAGCTCATTTTTGTTTTAATTCAGACTGGTTAAACGTCCAATGAATTTCTTCTTTTTGCTACAAATGCATATGGGAAAGAAAAATTTTATTTCATCTTTGCAAGAAAAAGGCAATAAATTGAGTCCAAGCGGAAATTAAGCTCGAGTCACTCAATAAAATAAATCGCACGCTTAACATTTTTTTTTAAACAGAAAACTAGAAATGTAATTCGAGCATTTCCGATGACCCCAACAAGGCGCTGACCGATAAGGTGCAATGCACTCGGGCAATTTCCTCTGGAATCGTTTTTTTGGGGGAATGGAGCTTTGAGTCGATCGGGGTGGACAGATTGTTGCCTGATCGTCGAACGGAAAGTAACTGCGATTAAAAGCGGAGTGGCGTGAATAATAGAATAAAAGTGATCTGCAGAAATTTTAGTTCAAAACAGAGAATAAAAGTGATCTGTAGAAATTTTAGTTCAAAACAGAGAATAAAAGTGATCTGTAGAAATTTTAGTTCAAAACAAAGAATTAAGGTGATCTTTAAAAAGTTCCTCCTTTTTGTGGGTGTACCCTAAGTTAATAGTTCACTAGGGACACCAAGTGGTAACTGGAGTGGGATTAATTTCTTTTTATACAAGGTGAGGAAAGATTACTCTCAAATCATAAGAAGTGATTTTATCAGTATTTTCGTCTTAACAAGGTGACAGAGCCAATTCGGGCTGTGGGCGGTCTGAACAATTAGACGCACAGCTTTAATGCTTTATTGATTAAGATAAAGGAAAGGGAGAACGATAAATAATCGAAAATCGTCAGCGGTCTGCGCCTTCCTGGATAGAGAGTTATGATATCAACTGAATACGGTTGCGCTATAAACACGGCGTCAATCTATTAGGTTTGTTCGTTTATAGATTAACTCTGGCTTCTTTAACACTTTTGCATTCTTAAGTGCTCGTGTCAATGCTTTCGCTAAGTGGTTAGGATATTCCTCACTGCAGGTTTCGCCCTTATGTTCGATTGGTATTAACGACTCTTAGTGATTTTGTAAAAACCTTGTTAGAGAAGGCTATTTTTATTTTTCACTTATACACCTTTTGGTTTTTATTTATTTTTTAATTTCGACAACATTGCCGGTAAGTAGTGATATGTGGCCTTTGAAGCTTTCCCTGCTTGAGGTTTGATATGTGTTGTCGTTTGTTAAATAATTATTTCTGGGAAAAATTATCCAATCGCTTACTCCGCATGGCGGGCTGTTAGATTGAGCAGATTAGTATTCTCTATTAGCCCCGCTGGTGGAGATGATAGCGATTATAGAATCTTTTTACTTACACAGGAGAAACCTTGGACCACTCGCCACTGACTCATCAAACCCTTGAAACCTGAACTAAATGAACCGTGTCACCAAACGAAGAAATATTAACCACTATTCAATTCAGGAAATCTACTTTTTTATCGAATTCCGTTTATATACTCATAAATATACCAGTACACGTTTGTTGGAAGCTGAAGAGCCAGGGCATCTATTTTATTGACTCACAATCTGCAGTCATAATTCTATTATTTTACAATATACTGTTTCGTTTTTATCTCTAATTAACTGTACTTATATTTGCATTTTTATTGGACTTTAATTTTTCCTCTAAATTATTTGATTGTTTTGATTTGGTTATTAGTACTATTTTTTTTTCTTTGCCTTTCGTTCAACGCGCTAATATATCTCTTTTCCTACCCGTAGTTAAGCCGAAGCTCACTCTGCTGGCGATCTAAGCATTATATTCCTTTTTTTTTTTTGTTTTTTTATAGGTATATCTTTAGTCTTTATTGGTTATTCGGTATAGTTATAGTCTCCTCGTTTCTGTATGGTAACAAGATTAGACAATCTTTATACAGTCGAAGACAACGAATACCTATTGTATTTTATCTTACTTCTACTGGTTTTATTTTAGTATACACATATATATATATATTTTTTTTCTCCATTATCTTCAATTGCATTCCTTGATAACCTAAATATCTTTATTCACCTCATATTTTAATATATATTTATATCCGTAACTCGTTTACCTTTCGCATTTACTAATAATGGATCCCAAATTCCTATTAGAAGACGGACGCAATGTTGAGTATAAGGTCAGGGGCCTAGATATAACTGATCCCGAAGCCTCTACCAAACTTAGAGAATTATTGGATTTAGAGGCATCGTTTCCTGGTCGAGCACCAACGGTTATGCACGATCCTTCCGGGGCGGGAAGTGAGCTTGAGACTTGTAAAGAAAAGCTCGCCTTGCTAACTCAGCTAATTAAAGAGAATAAGGTCCAAACTCACGACGACTATCAACGCGTGAGATGTCGATTGAGTCACCTAAGTGGGCGTGCTATACGCTTAGCTAGCTCATCGACAGATCATTCAGAAGAGGCCACCGAACTAGTATCGGCCCTGTCTGAGCTTATTAACGAATTCATGAAAATTAAGATTCCTCCTCGTAGGGATGCCTCTGAGAGCCAAAAGCTCCAAGCCCCTGCAGGAGCAACTAGTACTCCGGCACCAACTAGCTTTGAGACAAATGGTGAAGGAACTGGGGCCGCTAGTGTTGGTACAGGCGCAGCACGTCGACGTATTCAGTTTCCTAAAAGTTTGACACTTCCATCTCTGTCGATAATTGGGAATACAGCTGGGGATCTAGGAAGGTCTCCTAATCAGTTTTTTAGCACAACCACGAATCCTTTAAACTATACAACCCTGACGCCGCGCCTGGGCAATCAGAGTGATCCCTTGTCGACAACTCCTTTCCCTACTGAACACAATCGCGGAAGCAACCCTAGCGGGAATCAACCCAGTGGTAATTATCAGTACGGTACAGAACAAAATCGCGGAAGCAACCCTAGCGGGAATCAACCCAGTGGTAATTCTCAGTACGGTACAGAACAAAATCGCGGAAGCAACCCTAGCGGGAATCAACCCAGTGGCCATTTTCAGTACAGTGGCCGCCCAGAAACTTCAAGCTTTCCTCATTGGCAGCCAAGGCTACCAAAATGGAAGATATCTTTTAACGGGTCCCCAGACGGACTTGACGTCACCGAATTTGTCTTCCGTCTAGAAATGCTTTCCAAAGACGATAACTATCCGCTGGATCGTTTAATTGGCATTTTGCCTAATTTCCTCTCAGGTACGGCTGAAAGCTGGTTCTGGGTTTACAAGCGGAAATATCCCGATACGAGTTGGCAGGGTATGAAGACAGCCCTACTCGAGCGATTCGGGAGCTATGTCTCAGAAAGAGAAACGCGAAGGGCCATTGAAACAAGAAGACAAGGCCCGAAAGAAACGTTCAATAATTTCCTGCTGGACGTAGAACGGCTTAACGGTCGGCTTCGAAGACCATTTACTGATAGAAAGCTACTCGAAATTGTCCGAGAAAACATGGACCCGGCTCTGCAGAGTGCCACTACCACGACAATATTCAGATCAACGGAAGAGGTGAGAATTATCTGCCAGAGGCTAGAAAAATTGTGGGCTAGATCTGGGCACGATCCTCGTCAGCTGACTATGGCTCGCACTTTCCGAAATAGAGCTCAAATCGAAGAGCTAGAGGAGGTAATACCCTTGTCAGACTACGTTGATAATGACATTGACCCACAAGTAGCAGCGCTTACCCCAGTGCTAAGGAGAAACACTGCTAACCGCGCTTCGTTGGATATATGTTGGAACTGCCGAGACTTAGGTCACAGATATCAAGACTGTACAAAGGGTCATCTTGGGATATTCTGTTACGGTTGCGGACGTCCTGGCGTGCTGAAGCCAAACTGTGGGACCTGTTTAGGCCGTGCGGTAAACAAGACCCCGAACGCAGAAAGAGCTGGGGTCATGCGTTCGGGCCATGCGACCAGTTACCCCAGTGCCAGGAGAGCAGAAGCAGCCACCAATACCGAGCCTGCAACCCATCGTTAGAGAATGGGCATGCTTTATCGACATTGCTTCCCACTTCATCCCTTTCCCACTTAGCATCAACCCAATCAACCCAAACTGTCCAATCGGACTTAGACACATCCAAATCAACTCCTGATGAATCCCCTCGCTCTAGATATATCGCTTCGAGTCGAGGCCGGCGGCGTCAGCTTAGATCGCGGAAGTACTGGAAATCCAAAAAGCTGCTCCGTAAAGCAGTATCCGCCGCTATTCAGCGTGATGGAGAAGACCATCGTCCATACGTCACAGTAAAAATAGCTGAAGAAAATATAGTTGGTCTGCTTGACAGTGGAGCTTCTGTTAGCATATTGGGAAAACACTCTCTAGAATTTCTGAGTAAGAATAATCTTAGTTACAACCAGAGTCATTCTTATGTTCGTACAGCGGATGGCTCACGGAATTCTATCATTGGTCACATAAAGTTGCCCGTCCGTTATGCTGAGAAAACAGAAACCATCCATTTTCACTTAGTGCCCAGCTTACAACAGGAACTTTACTTAGGAATTGATTTTTGGGATGCTTTTGGCATTACCCCTGCTGTAATAGATTCCCTGGATATTGATAAAACAACGAAGATCCATCCCCCGCAACACACCCTCACGCTAGAACAAAACGCAAAACTTGAAGACCTCAAACATCAATTTCCATCTTTTCGAAGCATGGCCTCGGCCGTACAAAGCTGTTGGAACACAACATTGACGTAGGAGATACTCTACCTATAAAGCAACGTCACTATCCCGTATCCCCAGCAGTTCAAAAGCTGTTATATGAAGAACTGGACCGAATGTTAGCCATGGACGTTATCGAAGAGAGTCAGAGCTCCTGGAGCTCTCCAGTGGTTCTCGTGAAAAAGTCTAATGGGAAGGTGCGACTGTGTCTAGATTCTCGCACGGTAAATTCTGTTACCAAGAAAGATGCTTATCCACTACCATTGATAGATGGACTCTTAGGTCGCCTCCGGGAAACCAGATATATCTCAAGCTTAGATCTGAAAGACGCATTCTGGCAGATACCACTCGCAGAGTCCGCTCGTGATAAGACTGCATTCACAGTTCCTGGAAGGCCGTTATATCAATTTAAAGTCATGCCGTTTGGTCTGTGCAATGCCCCTCAAACTATGTGTCGCCTTATGGAGTAGTGGGTAGTGCCTCATCAATACCACGATCGAGTATTCGTCTACCTAGATGACTTACTCATTACTTCCACTACGTTCGATGAACATTTGGACTTACTGAGGGAAGTCGCTTCCCTGCTTCGTCAGGCAGGACTGACCATAAACGTTGAGAAGAGTAAGTTCGTTCTTCGTGAAATTAAATACCTTGGCTATGTGGTAGGTGAAGGAGGTCTGAGGGTCGATCCTGAAAAGGTGTCTGCGATTGTAAATTTTCCTAGCCCATCAACAGTCCGGCAAACACGCAGACTACTTGGCATGGGGCTGGTTGGTACAGGAGATTTATTCCAAACTTTTCGAGCATCGCTGCTCCGATCACAGAGCTGCTGAAAAAGGGTGCAAAGTTTCAGTGGACTCCGGAGGCTCAAGAAGCCTTTAAACAACTAAAAGAACACTTATGTTCGGCCCCACTGCTAGCTAATCCGGATTATACGAAGCCCTTCTATATAAGATGTGATGCCAGCACTATGGGAGTCGGCAGTGTCTTATTTCAAAAGTCGGAGGATGAAGCCGAAAGGCCAATTGCATTTATGTCCCAAAAGTTGAATCCTGCGCAGCGAAATTGTAGTATCACTGAACTAGAATGCTTCGCTGCGGTACTGAGCGTAAAGAAGTTTAGGGCATACATCGAAGGCTTCCACTTTACAATCATCACCGACCACCAGAGTTTGAAGTGGCTAATGTCTCAAAAAGAACTTACGGGGCGACTCGCACGATGGAGCTTAAAACTACAGTCGAGCACGTAAAAGGAAGTCAAAATGTAGTGCCGGATGCATTATCTCGAATGTATCTTCAGTCGGCAGAGGCGACTATCTCTGACCTGAGCAAGCTAGATTACCTAGTAGACCTTAAATCAGCACATTTTTCTGACCCGGATTACGTAGGTTGGAAAGACAAAATCTCTGCTACACCAGCACAGTATCCTAACCTGCAAGTCACTGAACTGCACATTTTCATTCGTATTGAGGGCGGTGGTGATAATGATCTATCCGATATCCCCAGTTGGAAACTCTGGATTCCTCAAGGACTGCCCAAGGATTTAATTAGGAGGGAACACGAGAGCTCTACTGCAGCTCATGGCGGAATCCATAAAACCCTCGACAGACTGCGAAGATATTATTTCTGGCCAGGCATGCGCCAACAAGTCCGCGCCTATATCTTACAATGCGATGTCTGCAAACAAACCAAAGCTCCATATTGCAGGCTAAGGCCTAAAATGGGAAACCAGGTTGAGGTAGAAAGGCCATGGCAGAGATTGCATATTGACTATATTGGACCCCTTCCAAGAAGTAAACGCGGGAATACCACCATCCTAGTGGTTGTAGACCAGTTTACCAAATTCGTACTACTAAAGGCTTTTCCCCAAGCTAAAACTAAACAACTCATAGAATATCTGGAGGAAAATATATTTCACTGTTATGGGGTACCCGAGATTATACATACTGATAATGGGCCACAATTTATCTCAACAGATTTTACTCGCTTGATAGAACGTTTCGGCATTCGCCACACAAAGACTGCAGGATATTCGCCACAGTCGAATGCTGCAGAGAGAGTTAATCGCTCCATCGTGGCAGCAATTAGGTCGTATGTGCAAGAGGAACATACCAACTGGGATTCCCAGCTAAGTGATGTCGCTTGCGCTTTGCGTAATGCAACGCATCAGTCAACCAAATTTTCCCCTTATTTCCTACTTTACGGATATCACATGATCTTACATGGAGGTACATACGATCTTCTCCGCCAAATTGATGGCTTGGCAGAAGGTAACTTCGAAGTATTACCTAGTAACTATAGACTTCCACTAGTACACGAGCGAGTGAAAGACCATCTCCAGGAAGCATACCAGAGAAACGCTCACACCTATAACCTTCGAGCGCGGCAGATCACGTTCAAACCAGGACAAACTGTATACGTCCGGAAGTTCGTACAGAGCAAAGCCGCAGACAAGTTCGCGGCCAAACTTGCAAACAAGTTCATCAAGGCTCGCATACGGAAAAAGAATGGTAACGTGAACTATGAAGTTGAAAATATGGATGGTAAGTTTATTGGCGTCTATCACGCAAGCAACATTCGCCAGTAAAATTCTAAATTCTAAATCATATTCTAATATTCTAAATCATTCTATAAATTATATATCGGTATTCAACTCGCAAGAAAGGAGTAGTATATATAGAGTAGCTAGATCATAACCTCGCCCTGAACCTTTTTGAATACATACCCTGTATGTGGTCTGCAGCCCTATATGAATTCGGCTGGCTGCTCGGCTTACTTCGAAGCACGGGTAGCAAATATACTCAACCTTAGTAACCAAGCATTTCTCTATACAGAACGGTCACGGACGAGAAATTACAACCATGTGGAAGCCAATGGAGCTCTTACCAACAACCGGCCTATTACTGGTGATTGGTCTGATGACAACTGCTCCTATTGCCTGCGGAATCATCGCCTACGACTGTGGTCACGAGAGAGTCAATCTCACCGCCATTTCACTGGTATCCGTTGGTCCATGCATATTTAACAATAAGGAAGTGGTCAAGGAGGAAGAGGATATACAGCTTTTGCAAACGAGCGAGACTACCACGCTACACATCTTTCAATGCAAAATTAACATCATACAGTCAGTGTACAAATGCGGTATGTTCAGTCATCTCTCTCTAGTACCTGGAGGATTGAGTACATATATCATGGATATAAGTAAAGAAAACTGCATGAACATTCATAGGTATAACACTCTTAAATTACAAAACGGCAGAACAATTGCTGATATTAAGACGAATGCTTCAACCTCACTGACCGAAGTGGTGGGCGGGTCAATCGACCAAAACGGAAATTGCAACGGAGTTCCTTATACGTCAGGAGCAAATTCCTGGGATAATGTTGTGGTTATGCATGCGATGGAAGTAACCATTATGGACTACCAAAGCTCGGTCCGCATTGATGACAACATGGTGATTCTACGAAACAACGTGCTATGTCCCTACCTGGCTGGTAAATGTACGGATCCAGAATACGGAATGAGTTTTTGGGATCTCATCTCTGACAACTCTTGCGAAAGTCAAAAGTATGACGTATTATGGCAAGGAATGGCTACGAAGATTAGGACCTCGAACAAATCCATTAGCAACACCATATACACCGTGACGTCCGGAGAAATAATCTTTGCACTCGAAGTTAAAAAGCAAGTATCCGTTTGTCGTTTCCCCGGTTTTCAAACTGAGCACCCAAGACTGATCATTGTACCTAAGGCAGCATCCGATTACTGGTTTAGGAAAAAACCCCTGGATACACGTAACCTCGATCTTTTCACGTACGTTAATTCGAAGTTCGTCTATGTTGAGCGTCACTTTAAGGGTCAAGTCGAGAAACTATACACCAATCTCCTGAGGAAGAAATGCGAACTAGAAAGAGAACTACTTCAAACCCAGCTAATCATGGCCCTCCACCACCCGGCAGAGTTCGCTCTTATTAGAATGAAAGAGCAAGGGTTTATCGCTGTACATAGGGGGGAAATCATTTACTTAGTGAGATGCCAACCAGTTGCAGTCACTGTTCGGAAGAGCAACCGTTGTTATATGGAACTACCAGTAACATATGGAGAAAGTGACTACTTCCTAGCTCCGTTAACTCACCTACTGCAGCAGCGTGGAACTGAGATTATCTGCTCAGATTTACTGAGCCCAGCATACTATATTAGAGGAACCTGGTACGGGACCAATCCGACAATTCACCAAATTAAAGAACCATCTCAACTTCAACCATCAAACACCCCTGATTGGTCATACGAAGACCCAGGAGAACTTATTCGGGCAGGAATTTACCACAGCGAGTCTCTGCAAAACCTTCGCCACCAGATCATGTATCCGTCCGAGAGGCTAGCCATTACTAACATACTTACGCAACGTGTAATGGGTCAAGATGTTCACCACCAAGATATTAACGCCGTCAACCTTTTATCTCCAAAGACAATGGAGGACCTAGTTACAACGGTACGGACAAAGTTATGGGGCGCTTTCAATTTTTTGGGAAGTGTCTGCTCCTCCTTGCTGGGAATTTACGTGTGTTTGAAGGCAGTCAAGTTTGTCATCGATACCTTCATAAATGCCAAGGTTCTCGGAGCGATTTACGGGAGGAGTTGGAAATTATCAGCAGCTGTGTGGAACACCATGACAAACCATATTCTACATCAACAACATCAACAGCAAGCTACTGCATATCCGGACTCCGTCACTACCCATCTACCCCATGATCGTCTCGCCAGTGCCTCAACGGACGAAGAAGCACAGACAACATCACCACCTGGAGCTTCAAAAAACACCATAGACGAAATAATCACGCTTAAGGACCGAGTAGCTCATCTGTACCCCAACACCCAGCCTTAGAAGAGCATCAATCTCTCAGTGATACACTTCTACCGTGGTTAAGGTCATTCCAATCTGCAACCAGATCGCCTGAAATCTCCCGGAAAAAAAAATTAAGTACCTTCTTACATACCTTTGATACATTTGTGTTTACTTTGTCTCTTGAATAAAAAATTCAGCAATAGCTTACAAAGATTTTCTAGCAAAAACCTATCTTCTTATATCTTACAGGGTATCCATATCATCCTTCGTAAGACTTATGCCCGGCTAGCTCAGTCGGTAGAACATGAGACTCTTTGATCTCAGGGTGTGAGGCGTCCCCGCGTTGGGCCTTATTTATAGGATTGAACTACAGCCGTAGTCTTCTCTCAGCCTCGGAGAATTCCTCATTGGAATGGGAACTTCCGAACCTGACCTGTAACGGCTATAATTTTTTTGTTGCAAGTAAAGAATATCTCTTCTTGGGGTACGAGGTCTTATTCTCTCAGCATTGGGCAGCTCATTTTTGTTTTAATTCAGACTGGTTAAACGTCCAATGAATTTCTTCTTTTTGCTACAAATGCATATGGGAAAGAAAAATTTTATTTCATCTTTGCAAGAAAAAGGCAATAAATTGAGTCCAAGCGGAAATTAAGCTCGAGTCACTCAATAAAATAAATCGCACGCTTAACATTTTTTTTTAAACAGAAAACTAGAAATGTAATTCGAGCATTTCCGATGACCCCAACAAAGGCGCTGACCGATAAGGTGCAATGCACTCGGGCAATTTCCTCTGGAATCGTTTTTTTGGGGGAATGGAGCTTTGAGTCGATCGGGGTGGACAGATTGTTGCCTGATCGTCGAACGGAAAGTAACTGCGATTAAAAGCGAAGTGGCGTGAATAATAGAATAAAAGTGATCTGCAGAAATTTTAGTTCAAAACAGAGAATAAAAGTGATCTGTAGAAATTTTAGTTCAAAACAGAGAATAAAAGTGATCTGTAGAAATTTTAGTTCAAAACAAAGAATTAAGGTGATCTTTAAAAAGTTCCTCCTTTTTGTGGGTGTACCCTAAGTTAATAGTTCACTAGGGACACCAAGTGGTAACTGGAGTGGGATTAATTTCTTTTTATACAAGGTGAGGAAAGATTACTCTCAAATCATAAGAAGTGATTTTATCAGTATTTTCGTCTTAACAAGGTGACAGAGCCAATTCGGGCTGTGGGCGGTCTGAACAATTACACGCACAGCTTTAATGCTTTATTGATTAAGATAAAGGAAAGGGAGAACGATAAATAATCGAAAATCGTCAGCGGTCTGCGCCTTCCTGGATAGAGAACACCTGCTGGCTCTGACGTAACTTGAACGCGCCATGTAAAAGCGGAAAGATATCTTCATTATAAAAACAAAACAAAAAAAGATAGATAAGGGAAATAGTTGGAATAGGAACAGGGGGAGGAAAACAAATATTTTTTTTTGTCTTTTCTTTTTGGTCTACGCAGGTTAATCGCCAGGTCGCTGAAGCGCTTCATCGCCGGGATTAACAGACGTAAGTACATGTGTTTCTTATTTACCTTTTTTGTTTGTAGTTCGATTTTCCTTCTTCTGAATTTTTTTCTTCTTTTGCTTACAGTTATATGTCTAAATGTGTAGTCTTCTTTGATTAGATACATACATGTATATATCAATTTTAATTAAACTTATAACATAGTTTGAACTTTTCCTACATATGTATACATATTTCAATTAAAATCATAACATAGCTCTAGCCTGAACTTTTGAAGATTTTCACGTGATGATCGTACGCGAGTTATGGACAAGACCCGCCACATCCGGTAGCATCGACAGTATTTTCACATGAAAATACTTTCCCATAAAACTTAATATATATTCACATAAAAGCTTCCAATTCACTTTTTATTTTGTCATCAGCATAATTACCTTCGCTCACTTGTAACATGAGCACTAAGTCACGTTGAATGTTTCGTGATCAGTTTTCAAGTAATGTGTAAAAATTGTATAGAGCATTCATTCTAAGTTTTATGCTATTCATGTTCGGACGACGTAATAAAGTATAATTTCTTTCATTTGATTGTGTTTTAAATTTTTTTTATTTATTTTTTGTTAAGTTCTGATTAAACTTAACTGGCGCAGTCGGTAGGATCCAGATAACGATCCTAGTGTTTTAGTGTTTCACGATTTAAAATAAAAATTCGCGAGATAAATAAAACGAAGGTTCATCGTAACAAATCCCGTGAAAATATCAAAGGATTATTGATATAGATTAGTTATCGGTTTAAAAAGGAAAAATTCGCTTTAGTGAGAATTTCGACGGAATATCGGAAAAATTGCGCAAATAGTGAAAAAAAAAATAATTTTTCGACGGTTTATCGAAAAACTAATCCTCTAAACCAAAAACGAATCTTGTAAAATAGTGAAAACCAAATTACTCTAAAACAAAATCAAACCTGTGGATCGGTGAGTTTTAACTCCTTGTATCTGGATACTACTAGCGAATCTACGACAACATCTAAGATAATGAACAAACTGGTTTTATTGTCAATGTAAGTCGACCTCAAATCCTCCTCAATTTCCTATAACTTTCCTTAAAATTTAGTACTTTATCCTCATCTTTTTGCATGATTAATAAATTTTCATAATTAATTTTCAAAGAAATTTTAAAATTTTATTAAATCCAAGAATAATATTGATACATATATATATAATATATAAAGAAAGTGATCCAGTAGAAGTGACAAACAAAATTATTGATTGATTTTTAGTACCTTTTGCATGATTAAATTTTATTAAAACCAAGGATAATATTGATACATATACATACATATATATATTATATAAAGAAAGTGATCCAATAGAAGCAACAAATAAAACTATTGAGTGATTTTAGTACCATTCTTATTCGTACATGTCTACATGTCTTTTAAGTTTGGATTTAAGGGAAAAGAAATAAAACCAAGAAGTAGACGTAACTATAGCAAAAACAGAAATTTAACAAAGTGTTCTAAACGATAATAACGAAGAAATTGATTTTGATTTTGATTTATCTAAGCAAATTCAAATCGGTCCGAAAGTTTTTCAAGAGGGAGTTAGCGAATATACGAATCTAGAAAGAATTATTTTTAACGTAAGTGACGGAATTGGCCTTAGTTCAGAAGAAATAAACAAATCAGGAATAAATTTTGAAGTTTCTCAAGAAATAAGTAATTTCAACAAAATGAGTCTACCCAACAATAACGAAACCCCCAACAATAACATAATACCTAACGATAACGGAACATTTAACAATAACGTAATACCTAACAATAATGTAACACGTAACAACTTAACTTCGACACCTAACGAAATAACTGTTACTAGGTTGGACATATTCAACAATCTAAGAATACCAGACGTGATAAAAGACCTACCTAAATTTAATGGCAACCCAAGGCTTCTTTTTGATTTTATTAATAACATAGAAGAAATTTTGTCTTTGGTTGCATCAATAGATGGAACACCATACAGTAAGATCATTTTACGGGCAATAAGAAATAAGATTGAGGGCCCTGCAAACGAAGTTCTCGATATGTACGGTACCCCTCTCAAATGGAATGACATAAAAACCAATTTGATTCTCCATTATTCCGATAAACGGAACGAGACATCCCTTGTAAGGGATCTGTATTCTTTACGACAAAATTCAAAATCAATAGAGGAATTCTATAGTCCGATAATTGAAATTTTTTCGACGATAAATAATCATCTGCAAATTCACGAAAGAGATCCCAATGTCATTAAAGCAAAAAGGGACCTCTATTCAGAAATGTGCCTTAGTATATTCCTCACAGGGATAAAAGAACCCTTAGGCTCCACCATTAGGGCCATGAAGCCATTAACACTAGCAGAGGCATTTTCATTCTGCATTAAGGAACAGAATGTATTCTACATAAAACCAAATAGCCAATTTTCAAATAATCCTCCTACATACAGGTCGAACCCTCACCAAAGGCCCAGCAAGCCAATAATCACACCACAACAGTCAAATTTCCGTCCTCTTAATAACTGTTACCCACAGAGATCCCAATTTTCAACTCAACAGCCAACCCCTCGTCCGCTAAATTCTTTTGGGCAATTAAATAAGCCCCAGCTTCCATCTCAACAAACGAATTTTATCCCTTTTCAACAAAACAGACCACAGTTCCCCACTAAACAAAACAGGGCGCCATTTTCCACCCAACAATCACTCTTTCGTCCTCAACAAAGTAGATTCCCTCCACCACAACCTATGGACATCGACTCCGGAAACTCCCGTATGAAGGCCAATACAAATAATTTCTTTAGGGTAAACAATCAACAAAATACTGCAAAAAAAGAATTTTATAGTATTTCTGAACAACATCCTTTCGAACCATACCCAGAATACAATGACTACGAGGATTACGAACCCCCTCCATTAGAAAACTCCTACCAACAACTTGATCAATATTATGAAGACGCCAATGAAACAACCAACTTGGAAGAAAACCATGAAATTGATGATTCAAATTTTCCCATAGGTGCCTCGGTAAACAAATCGGATACGTAGATGTGAACAAACACGGCTTCATACTACCCTGACACTGGAGCTTCCTCTTCATTCATTAACCCAGAATATATTCATAAAAACGACATAAAAATAATAAACCCAATCTTTATTACAACATGTTTATATACGCATACATTAGACAAGGAAGTAATATTACCAAATTTCGTAGAGTTTAACGATCCGAAACAAATCAGATTTCTGGTATTTAAATTCCATGGGTACTTCGACGGCCTCTTAGGACTAGACGCTCTTTCCATACTCGGAGCCAAAGTCGACCTGGAAAATAAAATGCTTATAACTAAAAACTCAAAATTACCCCTCCACTTGAAACCCAATTTTACATCCGATAAATACATGGTACCTAGCAATTCAAAATTTGTTGCTAAATTACCAGTAGATACCAAGAACGGAGATATATACTTACGGAAGACAGAAATTAATCCAAATTTGGTAGTCCCAGAAGGAATATACAAAGCCCAAAATTGGTATAGCAATGTCGAAATAATCAACAAGTCCCACTGTGATGAAATTTTATTCCTCGACCAACCTCTGAAAACCGAACCATATATTAGTCAAAATTTCTGCGAATTAAATAACTTCAACATTCATTGCAATAACCCAAAAACTACAAACTCTTGTGATATTACAAATCTCATAAGAATATCACACCTCAATAACGAAGAAAAAGAAACTATTCTAAACCTGTGCAAAGAATACGAAGACATTTTCCTAAAAGAAGGACAAGATCTAAGTTTTACCAATGTTATAAAGCACCGCATAAAAACTTCCGACGATATACCCATTTATTCCAAATCATACAGATACCCCTATATACATAAAGCCGAAGTTCAATCGCAAATACACAATCTATTAGACCAGCGTATAATAAGACCCAGCTACTCACCCTGGAGTTCCCCAATATGGATTGTCCCAAAAAAATTGGACGCCAGTGGGAAACAAAAGTGGCGTCTCGTGATTGATTACCGAAAGCTCAACGAAAAAACAATAAGCGACAAGTACCCAATACCGAATATCAACGAAATCCTTGATAAACTCGGTAAATGTCTGTATTTTTCCACTCTCGAGTGGTTTTCATCAAATCGAGATGGACCGTCGCGATATAGAAAAAACTGCATTCAGTGTCGAAGGCGGACACTATGAGTACGTCCGAATGCCTTTCGGTCTGAAAAACGCCCCATCCACTTTTCAAAGGGTAATGGACAACGTTTTAAAAGATATCCAGGGCAAGATTTGTCTCGTCTACCTTGACGATATCATAGTTTTCTCGACATCTTTACAAGAACATAAAGAAAATCTGAAAAAGGTATTTGAGAAACTACGGGAAGCAAACCTCAAAGTACAGATAGACAAATCTGAATTCCTTCAGAAAGAGGTTACCTTCTTAGGGCATATCGTGACAAATGACGGAGTAAAACCAAATCCCGAAAAGGTTAAGGTTATCAAGGAATATCCGATCCCTAAAACACAAAAGGAAATAAAAGCATTCCTAGGGCTGCTGGGATATTACCGAAAGTTTATCAAAGACTTCGCACGAATAACGAAACCCTTGACAGAATGTCTCAAAAAGAATAGGAAAGTCGATCTGAACGAAATTTACATAAAAACGTTCAAATTGTGTAAAGACATACTGAGCAACGAACCACTGCTCCAATACCCAGATTTCTCCCAACCATTCGTATTAACCACCGACGCGAGTAACTTCGCTATTGGTGCCATATTATCCCAAGGTCCCATTGGCGCAGATAGACCTATTTGCTATGCTAGTAGAACCTTCACTGATTCGGAAATTAACTATTCAACCTCGGAAAAGGAGCTCTTAGCGATAGTATGGGCAACAAAGTATTTCCGTCCCTACTTATTCGGTCGTAAATTTCAGATCGTAACAGATCACAAACCCCTCCTTTGGCTAATAAGGCTCAAAGATCCTAATTCCAGACTCATTCGTTGGCGTCTCAAACTAGAAGAATTCGAATACGAAGTGGTTCACAAGAAAGGAAAACTAAATTCAAATGCAGATGCCCTAAGTCGAATCAAACCACCTGAAAAAAATAATCCAAACAACATAGAAATAAATGTAAACGAACAGTGTTCAATGAATGTTGGAGAAAAGGATATAAGCTCAACCTGTGCTACAATACATTCGGCAGCTGAAAACCTAAACGATCATATCTACATATCGGAACGACCTTTAAACGAATTTAACCTCCAACTTATTTTCGAAAAGTCCGATAAATCTCCTTCCACATCAGTTGAAACTTTGTTCAAGAACAAACAACGTCGCATCATTCGAATGCAAAACTTTTCCGAAGAAAATACCACAGAATTACTAAAAAAATATTTAGCACCAAATAAGACCACTGCTATATTTACGGATGACCAGATATTCAGGATAGTACAATCAGTCTATTCCAAATTCTTTTCAAGAAACAAAATTTTCAAACTAATCCGTTGCACAGAATTATTGATAGACATTAAAGAAAGCGACGAACAAGATGAAATCATTCGAAATTACCACTTAAAAAGCAACCACCGAGAAATCAACGAAACCTTTTTTCATCTGAAAAGAACACATTACTTCCCCTATATGAAAAATAAAATTACACAAACAATAAACAATTGCGAAAAATGTCAAACCTTAAAGTATGATAGGAATCCACCAAGATTAACATTCGAAAAACCCGAAACCCCATCGAAACCTTTAGATATCCTCCACATAGACGTATACTCAATAAACGGTAAACAAATGCTGACAATATTCGATAAATTTTCAAAATTTGCCGCCGCTTTCACCCTAAGTGCCCGAAATAGTCTAATTATAATAAAAGCAATCCGACACTTTATGAGCCTCCACGGCATCCCAAAATCCATAGTTGCAGACCAGGGAGCAGAATTGACTTCCAATATATTCAAAGACTTTTGCAGACAATACGACATCCAATTACACATAACCTCATTCCAACAAAGTAGTAGCAATTCCCCAGTCGAACGGCTACATTCAACCCTAACAGAAATATACAGAATTATTTATGAAAAACAGAAAGACAAAGACCACGAAGACATTTTGAACGAAACAATTATTACTTACAATAACTCCATTCATTCGACAACTAACCTAACCCCATACGAACTCTTTTTCGGCAAAACTTATAAATTCTTAAACAATGTCAAATTCAATAACGAACACGAGTACCTACAAAAACTAAACGAATTCCAAGCCAATCTATATCCATCCGTGAAAGAGAAAATTCAAAAAGCTGTAGACCGAAATATAGACAAATTAAATACAAATAGGGAAACTCCCCCATCTCTAGAAGAAAATATAACAGTATTTAGAAAAGAAAATAGAAGGAATAAGTTAACACCCCGCTTTAGTATTCAAAAAGTAAAACATAATAATAAAGTAACTATTATCACTCATAAAAATCAAAAAATACACAAATCTAAACTAAAGAAAAAACGCAAATTACAGATTAACAGTGGCTCTCAGCCAGAAGATGGAAATACAGGACCTGACGAACCACCACGGGGTACTCCCAATGGAACTAGGACCAGCTAGGGTAATACAAACTCACAAAAAACTCATACACATAATCCAACTGACGGACTACAAGACCAACATTGACAAAATCAAAGACTCTATAGATTTAACTGTAAACCACGACGAATTCAAGGACATTGTTGAAACTACCAACTTAAAATTCAAAGAGCTAAAAAGAAAGTTGCAGACTCTGTTACCAACAAAGAGAAACAAAAGGGGCGCAATTAATATCTTAGGTTCAGTAATAAAAGCCATTTCCGGAAATATGGACCATGAAGACGCCGTAAACATAAATGAAGAAATCCAAAAACTTCCTCTAAACCAACATGATCTTGAAATCGGATTAAACAATCAAATTCGAATTAATGACCAAATGATTGAAAGATTCAGAAATGTTACTGATCACATCAATAAACAACAAGAATCCATAGAGGCATTTTTAAACAACTACAATAAAGCGATAAATAATCAAATCAATATGGAAAACCAAAATTTTAAGTATTCACAATACATAAACAAAATCAATTTCAACATCGACTTACTCAATACTCATCTAACAAATATAGCAGAATCAATAGTACTAGCTAGATTGAATATAATTTCGAAACAAATTCTCAATCCAAACGAATTAGATGAAATCTATCAAATTTTCCAAAAGCAAAATGTAAAGATACACTCAGATGAGCAAATTTACGATTTTCTTGGTTTACAAGCTTACTATAACGACACTAATATTATATTTAACATCCAAATACCAATTTTTTCAAACAAAACCTACTCCTTTTTCCACCTGATACCCTTACCTGTAAACAAAACTCTATCCATAACTACCAAACCCTACGCAACCTACAATGAGGTCGACACACAGTACTTCGATGACAGCTGCCCACTGATTGAAGGAGTTTACTATTGCAAGAGTTCATCAATTACCCCAGAGGCTAGAGAACAAGGATGCATCCCCAACATAATCAAACACACCCCAGCCAACTGCACATTTTTTAACGGGATCGAGATCAGCACGGTTTTTCAACCTGAACCCAATTACGTTCTATGCATCAACATTCCAGCAACAAATCTACAGTCAACATGCAACACCCCTTTGAAGGAAGTAAACGGAACAGCACTAATCCATTTTGAGAACTGCAGCATCGAGATCAATGGAATAACATATGACAGCAAAACAAACGTTTATTGGGAAGCAGTAATCATACACCCAACATTATTCAGCAAGATAAATTCCTCGCAAACGATAGATGATCTAAACCTGGAAAAACTGAAACTCTACCACTTCAGAAACTTAGAAGCAATCAAACTCCTGGAAGTCAAAACAACACACCGAGATTACTATACCTTTGGAATCACGACCATAGTCTGTATCGCAGCAGGAATATTTATCATCATCTACCTAAAAAGTTACCTTGGAAAATCACCAAACCATCATATTAGAAGAACCCACACCTAGGATAACAATACCTCCACCAATACAGGAAACCCACCGAGTCCAGCACCTCTGGCCATCGCTTCATCCAAGGGGGGAAGAGTTATGGACAAGACCCGCCACATCCGGTAGCATCGACAGCATTTTCACATGAAAATACTTTCCCATAAAACTTAATATATATTCACATAAAAGCTTCCAATTCACTTTTTATTTTGTCATCAGCATAATTACCTTCGCTCACTTGTAACATGAGCACTAAGTCACGTTGAATGTTTCGTGATCAGTTTTCAAGTAATGTGTAAAAATTGTATAGAGCATTCATTCTAAGTTTTATGCTATTCATGTTCGGACGACGTAATAAAGTATAATTTCTTTCATTTGATTGTGTTTTAAATTTTTTTTATTTATTTTTTTTTTTGTTAAGTTCTGATTAAACTTAACTCGCGCAGATATCTATATATATACATTGTAGTGTCAGATTTCGATGAATTTTGTTCGCAGTTAGACACCTCGATTCATAATTTTCTTTAGATTAGTCACATACATACATATATATATCTATTTTAATTAAACTTATAACATAGTTTGAATTTTTCCTATATATGTATACATATTTCAATTAAAATCATAACATAGCTCTAGCCTGAACTTTTGAAGATGTTCACGTGATGATCGTACGCGCAGATATCTATATATATACATTGTAGTGTCAGATTTCGATGAATTTTTTTCGCGGTTAGACACCTCGATTCATAATTTTCTTTAGGTTAGTCACATACATACATATATATATCTATTTCAAGTAATTATAACATAGTTTCAACTTTGAAGATGTTTACGTAATAATCTTACGCGTAAGTATATATATATATATATATATATATACATACCTTAGTGTCATGTTTTGATGGATTTTGCTCGTAGCTATATAGGCATGTAGATACATATTTTATTTTGTTCTTAGCTATAGACAGGTAGAAAGGATTCTTTCTTTTTATTAGACACATAGCTACATACATAATTAATCAAATACTTATCTAGTTTAGTGGTTTCAATGAACTTTGCCAGATTTTTAAGATAATGATCTTGTCAGTAGATCTACATGCGTGTTCCAATTTTGAATAAATAAAAACAAGAGAAAAAAAAACATGGCTATGAGCTAAATTTCGTGCTTTCGTTTGGTGCCGGGTTTGGTTAGGGTTTTGGGAAGATCAAGATGCCAGGAGGCGGAAGCAGTTGGCAATCTCTCCTATGAGTTTGGTGAGTGGGGCAGTGGGATGAGGTTTCAAGTAATCCAGAGGGGCCTATCTTCCAGAGTGGGGTCCGTATTCCCATCTTTCAGTTTTTCTTTTTTTTCTTTTTTTCTTTTCTTTCTATCCTAATTATTCCTCTAGAGCGGTACAGTAATCGGTGGTTGAACAGCGAGCAAGAACCTAACCCAGCCCTGAGCTTGAGCCGGCAAGAAGCCTGTACCGTGCTCGTCTAAAGATCAACCTCCATTGTCCCACAATGTTCGACCAACCTACAAAGAAAACAATCAGATTAATTTAAAAACAAAAATCTTACCAGCATCTGGCGTGTCAACAGATGCAAAGGTCCCACGACGACCTGAAATAAACAAATGATTAAAATATGAACTTCAAGGATAAATATACTATAGAAATAAATGAATTTTTTATACAAAAAAAGGTGTGTTTACATACATAGTACCTCACCATGCATGCAAACAACAAGAACAAAAATGCACTAAACTTTATGTTCAGCAACATAGAACATAAAGATAACTCAAGTACCCACGTACGGGCACATAATAAACCCATTTTCAATAGATTCGTGAATACCTGAGATGAGAATTTTACAAAACAAAAACTCACCTTGACAGGTAATCACGGTATTTGAAAATGTTGATATTTTACACAAAACCTACATAAATAAAATAAAATTATATACTAACCTGTGGTAAATGGATTAGTCCCTCGCTGAATGCTGGTTCACCACACAAAACACACAATTTAAAACAAAATCTAACAAAAAATAAATTCGCGCGCTACTGACACTTCGCATATAAACACCGACGTGTACTTCATAGTTTCGCGACGTTTAAAATGTCATACCGGGGTGAAAAGAGACGCAGAATCGAATGGGCGCGTTCGCGTCGCGTAATTTTTCACGGTTTACGGAATATTCGCGAATTTTCGAATTTCCCTTTGCACCAATAAGTGCGAAAGAGACACAAAGGTGTGAAAGGGACACGAATAAAGATGAACGAAAATGAATTATGAGAGGAATTTTGTAAATCGAACTACAAGATGGCGTATCGATAAGTTATAGCACAGATTCGGAAAACTTATCATAATTACGTGAAATTAAAAGGGATTTCTATGGGAAAGATGTCAAAAAATGCAATTTGTAATTTGACATCAAATGACTACAACAAATTTACACATTATAGTCAAATTAAGCCTAAAATTTGCATAATTCATTTTTATGGATATGAAATCGGAACGAAATTCTCTATAAAAAGGGGGTTCATTCTTCATTCTGTCTCCTTATTTTCAAAGTTGTCAAAGTGCGAGCACATGCAGTAGCATTCCTCCCACAATTTGCAAATAGTTCAAATAGTTCAAATCGTCATCAGTAAAAAAGAAATAGAAAGTTCAGCAAAATTTAGTAATTTTTTTTCAACAATCGAATCGTCAAAGTTTTGTTCAAGGAAAAGCAGCAGCAGCAAGAGTTCAAGTGAATTTATTGGTTAAATTTAATAGTGACAAATCTAAATTAAATTAAAGGTAAATTTGCATATTAGTTATTATTTTCAATTTGGGTTAAATTTCATTGTGTTTGCATGCCAGGTGTTGGTTATACACACATGTATGAATTTAACAAGAACGATTGAAATTTTTATTCTTAATCTTGTCCTTTCAACCATTTTAACTAATTCACTCAAGTAAATCGACATTTCTAACAATTATTTATCGTGTGAAACATATGCCATTTGGTCAGTTTTTGCACAACATAATAATTCAGAAATTGGATCTACCTTGAGTTCTAATAATTATTTACTTTCAGCCACTAGTAAATATATTAGTTAAGAATCAGAAAGAAAAATTTATTTAGATATGCAATTGTGAAGTAGCATAATTTTCTGAGTTATTATTATTGAAAAGAAAGAGATAGATTCGAGTAAAAATATAATTCCTTTGTACATTTGAATTTTCTTTAATTACTAAATACATAAAACATACAGTGAATCAGTGAATTTTAAGTGAAGTTTCCAAGCTTGTACGTCTAAGTTGAGGGAAGTAACTTTTTCATAGTGATAGAATTTTGCACGTAATTAATTTTCTCATAAACTTAACATTTGTTTAGTCATTAGTATTATTTGTGGCAATAAATAATTAATTGAATAATAGAGTGACAAATTATCCTTTTTTATTTGACCGCTACACTCCACCAGAATATTTTCTTTCAGCATACGTGGATTCTCGTTTGCAATTACAGTTTTCTTTCGAAAGTCAATTATAGGAATTGACAGATTTCATTAAACTGTACTTTGCGAACGCAGTCTATTTGTATTTGTCAATCAGTCGAATTGACATTAGCTGTGGGAAAACACACAACAACTTTAAAAGGGACATAAGGTAGCCATGATCAGTCATCTGTCTGGCTGAGCTGGATGGTCGAGAAGCGGCCACGCTCAGAGGTAGATATGACTGGCCAGACGGTTACACACTTCTGGTGTATGGTTGGTCGTGTCTGGTGTATGGGGGTGTGTGTACGTGGCTGGTGTATGGGGGTGTGTGTACGCGGCTGGTGTATGGGGGTGTGTGTACGCGGCTGGTAGTGTATGGGGATGTGTGTACGCGGCTGGTGGTGTGTGGGGTGTGTGTACGCGTGTGTGTATGAATGTGTACATGCCTGTTTGTTCCTAGGTGTGCTTGTTTCTTGTGTATACGCGTGTGCGTGTTTATGTGATTTTTGTGTGTGTTCCTTATTTATGAGAGTTCTCAGTTTATCGCCCTGCTTGTTAAATGGTATTGGGATGATGTGGTTAGATAGGTGTTGTATATGTCTCAAGTAGTTATTGGTGTGTTTGTCAACGTATGGAGCTCATACCAATTTCTCATGGTGTGTGGCGAAAGATTTCGTTGGATTGAAGGCAATATGTTCCTTGTATGCGTTATTTATTTTATAGTTATTTTCCATCATCTCAGTAATTAGGTTGTCCATGATCTCCAACATGTACTCCTGGTCCGTGCTTTGTAGTGCTTGTTGTATCCTGTGAATGGGTTTCTTGTACCATTTGATTTTGAAGCCTTCTTCAGTGTCTATTATTGTGATGTCCAGGAAATTTACCATCTCCGTGTCACCTTCATCTAGAATAGTGGGCATTTTTAGGTTGTGGCTCAACATCTTGGCTATCATCTGTATATTGGTAGTTTACGCGTATATCAGGATATCATCTACTTAAATTCTCATAAATTTTAATCCCCTACCGATGAGTCCTTTGTATACTTTGTTGACTTGGAAGTCTATGTAGATCTGCGCATATTTTCCCGATGTTATGCCCCCATGGGGACCCCTCTGGTTTGTTTATATACTTCTCTCGCTATTTTAAAGTAGTTGGCTGCATGAATGTCAAAATCTATGAGGCTCATTAGGGTGTTTAGATTATATTTGTTGGATATGTGTAGACTTATTTTGGTTTTCATTATGTGTAATAGCTCTCTGGTATCAATGTTGTTATACTTGTCTTGCATGTCTAATATATGCCATGAGTGAGCTTCAAGCTTCGTTACATTTTTGATGTCTCTAATCAGTGTGTTCTTATCCAATATATTGGATTCAAGTTTCAAATATATGGAAGACCTCATGTCATCCAATGCTTCGCATATGTGTTTTCCTATGCATTCATTGATGGATCTGACTCTCGAGACTACCGGTCTCATTTTGGGTATTTCTTTGTGTATTTTTATAAGTGGGTGCATAGGACAAATTCTGTTGTCATGTCTAATCATGGACTTGAGGAGTTTGTGGTCTGCCTCTCTCTTATAAAATCTTCTTTCTAATACGTACTCTATCTTTTTGTTCAGTGCCAATTCCATGGCTTTTAAGATTCTGTGTCTTCCCCCCTTGGCTGATTAGGCAGTATGTGCCGTTATTTATACCATCTCGGATCATTTGTTCAACCAATTTAGCATATGTTTCCTTATATATAGCAACAGTAATCTTTCCTTTGTCTGCCTCCATTATTATTATGACTTCCCTATCTTGTAAGATTTTCTTGAGTTTAATCGTGGTTCGTAGTATGCGTACTTCTGTGGCTGTGAGTTTTGCTTTATGCAATTTGTTTAGATATTCGTTGGTAGTATCCAATAATTCTTGGAGTTTACCGATATATTCCACCGGTTGCTCCGTTTCTAAAATTTCTGCTATATTGTTCGTCACAAGTATTGTGTCTGCATAACTGACGTCCGTAATTGGGGGGATGAAGTTTGCTCCATACGAAAGTATTGCCCGGCAATCCACATCAAAATCAAATTGCGTGAGATTCCTAAAGCCTCCTTTCACAATCTTCATCCTCATCTTGTTATCGTTTGTTAAACGAATGCCAGGCTAAGGAATTTTATATATATGTATATATAATTGCCCAATTGCTAATTTATTTTATTTATTGCGTACAATGTTTATTTTCATATCATGTTATGCATGGCTATGCCCAATATCAATGCTTATTTTACCATGTTATGCACATTCATGCATAAATGCGCACATATATATTACACTATGCATATACATATATAAACGCCTATTCCACATATATTAAGTATAAGTATACATATACACACTCTGAATACACACCGTGCCTGTATTATTGTATAAGGCATTTACCGCGTGTGCGCCGAAATTTTTTTTATGTTCGTATATATATATGCGTTTGTGCCCATGTCGTTCACCTAAGCCTTGTCAGCTACATTCAGTTAAGATCCTGATTAAGATCAAAGCCCCGTCATTACGATTCAGTTAAATTCAGCCAAAATCAAGATCAAGGCCCTGTCATTAGGATTCAGTCAAAAGAACCCTTCAACAGAACCCTCCATCAGGATCCAGCCAAAATTAGAATAGAGTCCCAGTAAGAATCCTTTCGGAATTCCTCAGGGATCTTCAAGATGTATCTTAGGGTTTAAGTATGTGTTTATGGAGTGTGACTGGGATATGCCCTTAGGTATTTTCCTTTTCTTTTGGGCATCCTCAGGATATACCCTTGTGTATATCCAGGATGTATCCTTGGGTATCTGGGTATTTCGGGGGTGTATCTTCGCGGGATATCGATAAACAGGATGTCAATAAACAGGATGTAGCTTATCCTCGGGACATCAATAAATGGGATGTCAATAAATAGGATATGGTATGGTTTATTGGTTGAAAATAAACAGGATATGGTATGGTTTATGTTCGGGATATAAATGGACGGGATATCAGTAAAATGGATGTGGCTTAGTCACACTAAAACTGGTAATTGGGATGTGGTCTATTCTCACTAACCAGTCACCAGACTTATTCATCAAGCATGCATCCTCGAATTAGTCATTACGATTGCATCATCAAGTTAGTCATTAAGGTTGCACACTTAAAGGTTGCACCCTTAAAATTCATAGAGATTACGCCACTACAATTAAGGCTCTATTACAATTGAAACCCTACTTCCATGATCTCCCCTAAAAATTTTCTAAAAATTTTATAAAATTTTTTATTATTAAGACCGCCTCACTGAGAATCCTGTGCCATACCACCAAATTCTGTGCCATACCACCAAATCCACCTGTAAGATTATCTGCGTGGCGTGCCATTAAGATTATGTGTGTGCCATTAAGATTATGTGTATGCCGTATCATTGAGATTCTGTGTGTATCGCGCCATTAAGATTCTGTGTGCTCCGCGCCATTAAGACTCGTTAAGGATGCATGTGTCACCCGAAAGGATGCATGTGTTACCCGAATCACATGGGAATTTCTAAGATTGGTCGGGAAATCATATGTTATGTGCGAATACTTAAGATTGCTTTAGATGTGAATCGACGGTCCCGATTCCATTAAAATTGTTGGTTGGTTCTGGGATCTGGGTCTCAGTATGCTTGGCTCTCCAATAACGAATGGTTCCCAATAACAATTGGCTCCCAATGAAGAATGGGTGGGTCCCGACATCGAATGGATCGATCTTCATAGCATGGGTCTCAACTGTCTTCATAACATGGGTCTCAATTTGCCATGATATGATAGGATGGCGAAATGGATCTCAATAACTTGGGTCTCAATTGCCTCAATTGCCATGATATGGTAGGATTCCAATAACACGAATAAATGAATGAGCGAGTGAATGAATGAGGGAATGAATGAGTGAATGGCTCAAAATCGCTCACACCTCACCCCGCCCCGCCACCGCATGAAGGATATGCCATGAAGGATATGCAATTAGTACCCACCGTGAGCCCCTGTCATGAGTCATCGTGTGTCATGTTGTTGTTTTGTCCTTAATGTACTCAAAAGTCTTTTTAATGTCTTTTTAATGTCTTTCTAATGAATTTTTAATGACTTTTTAATGACTTTTTAAATACCTTTTTAAATAACTTTTTAAAATAACTTTTTGAAGAAACTTTTTAAAAAAGTCCCGTTGAGGGTATCTGTGACCCTTATTTATCGTTGAGGGTATCCGTGACCCTTATTATCTGTAAGAGTCCCTTATATCCATCCAGAATTCTTGCGCTCCTAACTCCTTATTGATTTATTTATTTACCTCGGGCGTGGTATGGTTGAAAAATATTATTTTATTTATTTACCCTCCCGATTCTACTCTTCACAAGTCATGTCCTCGTTCATTGCGTCACATGTGATGTTTACCATAATAGCAACACATATGATCACCTGCATGAAGTGTGAGCCATCTTTAAGGAGCTAATAATCATGATTGTACATTGGGATTTTTTTATGGGAAATACATCTGATTGGAACCTGTGTCATCTGAGATGAATGTCTGGTACGACGCAAAAGATGTCCAGTTTAAGAGCTCCTGAGGACGGAAATGCGTGGCTCAAGAACTCATAGTGAAGATGTAAGCGACCAAATTGAATTGGATAAAGTTTTTATGATTGAATGAGAGTATATGTCAGTATAGTGCATGTCAGTAATGTTATCAGCAATGTTATCAGCAAAGTCACATCAGTATCAAGATAATATTCATTGAAGCCCGGCACCTAGGTAGAAATATTTACACAGTGAGAAATTTGATGGAATAAAATTGGTAACACACAAGCCTTGCCTCCGGAATGCAACTTTTAGATTTAATCCCTAAGGGCAACCCTTGAAACATATGACTCATGATCATAAGGAAGGGAAATTGTGGAAATTGTGGAAACCCAGATATGAACAACACATACATATCGCAAAGACGCACAAATACGAGCGATACGATTGGTGTACAGATCCTTGAGATCTGACATTTTTTGGGGATGTAGTCTTTTTACTTCTGGACTCGAGATCTAATTTTTGACTTCTGGGACTCGAGGTCTAAGATTCCACTTGACTTCTCATATTCGAGATCTAAGATTGCACATGACTTACATACGTAGACGCACTATGCAACAACAAAAATCGAGATCTAAGAACGCACTATGTAACAACAAAAATCGAGATCTAAGATTGCACGTGACTGACATACGTAGACGCACTATGTAACAAAAATTGGGAAATTAAGAATTAACAAAATTTGGATGGACGTAGTGTAACAAAGATTGGTGATTGCGGACGGACAGAAATTGATAGATTAGAGGGTGATTGCGGACGGACAGAAATTGATAGATTAGAGATTGACAGAAATTGGTAAATTAGAAATAAAGACACATCCAGAACACAGAATAGCAAAATTGTAGAATAGCAAACCTTAAATAAGATAAAAAAGATAAAAAAGATTAAATAAGTTAAAAAAGGTAGCCAAATTGTAGAATAGCAAAACTTTAAAAGGTAGCCAAATTGTGGAATAGCAAAACTTTAAAAGGTATCCAAATTGTAGAATAGCAAAACTTTGAAAGTCTTAAAAAAAGATAAAAAAGATTCATTCAGAACTCAGAATAGCAAAATTGTAGAATAGCAAAACTTTTAAAAAAGATTAAAAAAGATTTAATAAAGATAAAAAAAGATAAAAATATAGCAAAATTGTAGAATAGCAAAACTTAAAAAAGATAAAAAAGATAAGAAAGACAATAAAGAATAAAACGATAACAACGATAACACGAAAAGATAAACAAATTAGTAAACTGACACATTAAACCGACACATTGAACATAGGAATTAATATTTTATTTTATTTTATTTTATTTTAATTCAATTCATTTTACTTTATATTTATTTATATGTATTTATTTTTATCTTTATTTTTATTTTATTTTATTTTTATTTTTGTTTTGCAAAACAACACTAGATGAAATTGGTTTGCGAAATAACACTACATGAACATACAGCTCTAGGCCAAACAGCTCTAGGCTAAAACAACTCGTACAGCGACAAAACACCAAAACCACGCATACAGCGACAAAACGACAAAACACGAAAACAACGCATACAGCGACAAAACACCAAAACATTGCTTACAACAACGGTGAATTATACGATGATTCCCGTAAAACCCCATAGATGGGGATAACCCATAGATGACCGTTAGGTACACAACCCATAGATGGCGATTACCATTGACCGTTAGGTACTAACATACCCCATAGATGGCGATTACCATTGAACACTAGCAGTTCTAACGGAGAGCCCCGGTTGTTGTAATGACACCAAAAATCCCCAAAGAAAACTTTAAAGGAACAACATCCCACACTATAAATATTACATAGTGTACTGAAGACATAGTGTACTGATAATATTTCCCACATCCCAGACACATTTTCTACATATATTCTACATATTTTACACGTATTTACTCCTAATTTACATATTATCTACGAGCTCGTCATGCTCAGTTACCTGGAAACTTGAATCGCACCCATACTTCTCAACAACAAAAGAACAATTAAAAACCAGTCGTCATGCTCATGATAGTTACCTGGAAACTTGAATCGCACGACAAAAGAACAATTGAAAACCAGTCACACGTGACCATATACATTAGTCTTCAATAAACGCAATCGCATTATTATTCCTTAATAAACGAAATCTTTTAATACGGAGTATATAAAATTGGGTAAAGGGCGCCATACACCTTCAGTTTTGCCGTGGTTTTAAAAACCACGTTTTAGTCTAGATAAGAACCTAAAACGTGGGCAAGAAAAAGCCTCACACCATTGATTATTTATATATAGATGTGCCCAGAATCAGTGACGTCTTAGAAAGGAGATGTCGCTACTTGTATTTCGCTTGTTATTTCCAGCTTTAAAACTTTTAATAAAACAATTTTCAATGACTGGATATAAAATTTTATTTGGTTTTTAACTATTTTTACTTTATATGCTGGAAAATTTTTATTTATTTTTAAAATTTATTATTAAAGAAAAGTTTTTATTGCATTTTTTCCAAGTAGCGACATCTCTTTTCTAAGACGTCAATGATTTTGGGCACATCTATATATAAATAATCAATGCTCACCCTCCATTCGTCTTGACCACGTTTTGCCGCCATCTTGTATTGGCAAATACAAGTTTCCAAGAATTTCTATTAGGTGGCAGTAGTGCTAACAAGTGCAAATTTCAAAATTTTTAAAGATACGATAAGTAATCAAATTAAATGGAGGAGTGCTGTTGGTATTGGGGAAGAAAGACCGCGCTCACAATTTTCGCATATCAATCTCTTAGAAGAATTAAGACTTGAGCCAGACGATTATTTGGGTATGGAACAAATGAATTTGTCATTTTTCCCGAAAATATCAGAGAATCAAGCATGAGTTCACCCACTTAATCTCTTGATAGCAAAACGAATGTAAACAGAAACACGTGCTGTTCAAATATCATAGGATTACAGCAACAACATGTTTCCATTTACAACAACAACATGTGACCAAAACATAGTCAATATTTTATGTAAACCGGTTTTATAAAAGCGCGGGAACATTTTATGAGAGTAAAAAGTGAAAACTCCGCTCATTCTCATTTATTTACAAAAGTGAAACATTTGCCATTTTTTTTTTATTATTATTTTTTTCTTTCTTTCTTCCTTTTCTTGCCGTTTACATTATTTTACATTTAGTAAAACACTCACAAATGTCGCCTACTTCTTAGCTTATTATTATGTTAACTTTTATTATGAACGAGCAAAACAGTAAAACCACGACAAAACTGATGGTGTATGGCCTTGCCCACGTCTTGCCCACGTTTTGAGAAAGATATTTCTGGCATGATCTGAATTCTGGTTTTAGTAGATATCCGAACCTCAAAACGTGGGGTTCACCACACAACATCAGTTTTACCGTGGTTTTACAGTAAAACCACGGCAAAACTGATGGTGTATGGCCTGCTTAAGAGATTAAAATACGAAGTTTTGTATATAAATTGAATAAGAAATTCAATACGGAGTCTTGTATATAAAGTTGAATTATTAAATTGTGGAATTGAATAAGAAATTTGAATTATAAAATTATAAAATTGAATAAGAAATTTGAATAGTTAATTTTTGAATACCAGTCACATGTAACTGCGTATATTAATCTCCAACAAAGGAAATTTCACATATTAATCTCCAATAACGGTGGAGACAAGGCGAATATAAATGCTAGAGGCAAGGCCTGAAGTTGGAAATCTCGAGTGGGGAAGTTTCTCAAAAGTGATTCTGAGAAGCATTTCCAAAGGTGTAATTCTAGAAAGATATTTCCAAAAAAAGGTATTTCTGAAAAATTATCTCTAATATTTTTAAGGGATCTAATTCTGAAGCCTTATTACATTTCTTGAAGAATAGATTGACGACTTATATATAGGGTCCGCCAAATAACTTTTTTTTTTTTAAACAGGGCGCAAAACATCGAGTGTAGCTTCGGCTGTGTGGCACGTAGCGCCGTCCTGTTGAAACCAAATGTTGCCAATATCCTCCTCTTCAATTTTCCTGAACAAAAATTCGTTCAACATGGCCCGATAACGATTGCCATTGACTGTAACGGCCACTCCTTGCTCATTTTCGAAGAAAAATGGCCCAATTATGCCTCTGGACCAAAATCCGCACCAAACAGTGACTCGTTTTGGGTGTATCGGCTTTTCAATGTATGCGTGCGGGTTTTCTGTGCCCCAAATGCGACAATTTTGCTTGTTTACATACCCGCCAAGATCAAAATGAGCTTCATCGGAAAAGATGATTTTTTTGGCAAAATCGGCATCTTCTGTAAATCGATCGCAGGCCCACTCAGCGAAGCGAAAACGCATTGGATGGTCAGTTGGCTTCAACTCCTGAACCAATTGGACTTTGTATGGCGTCATACCAAGATCTTTATGCAAAATTCGTCTCAATGATGTCTCCGAAATGCTCAATTGTTGAGAACGACGGTGAATTGATGTTGATGGCGCTTCACGCACACTTTCTGCCACACAATCAATATTCTCGGGTGTACGCACTGTTTTTGGCTTTTCACGCTTTGGTTTATCGATGAGGATGCCAGTTTCTTTCACTTTTTTCACAAGATAACGAACATACGGAGCTGACGGTGCTTCTCTTCTTCCAAAATCCGTACGCAATTTTCGCACACATTCTGCAACATTACCATGATTTTCAAAGTAATGTCGCAATATTTGCCAGCGTTGTTCAAGCGTACACACAACCATATTCGTTCAGCGGAAGAATAAAACAAATCAGACATGAGCTAAGTGTTACCATTCACGAAATAAGCACTAGTTGAACTAGTATAACCTGTGGAACCATCTATAGAATCGTCATCATCTGCCAGGCAACGGATTAGGAATTAGGGATAAGGGAGATAAGTTAGAATAATTGTTATATCCCACAAGAGGGCTATCCAAGCCAAGCTGGTCTCTACAGCTGGTCTCTACAACATCAGGTTTGCTCCTAATAAACAAAACTTATGCGAATCTATTATCACGTTTGCCCCTATTAAACGAAACGATACGTTCTTTACGTTTTTCAAAGGATTTATATTTGCAAGTCTTTTATTTTATCAGATTTGCTCATAATAAGCAAAATATTCTTTAGATATTTCAAAGGAATTATAACTATAAATATAACTATAAAGACCATTTCAGAAGGATCACGTGATCATCGATTCACAGACTTATTAGTGCATATTAGTACTTATTTCACGAGCTCATCAGATTGGTTCATCCACTCACTCACCCAAGAATTCTGGAGGACACACGGTTTAAGTTTAAGTCAAGGACTCTACCGTAAAAATCACATCTACCGTAAGAATCACATCTACCGTAAGAATCACAACACACGTCAAACGTAGGAACGTGCTATACATACATATATAAAAAATCCCACGAAAGAAGTTATTTTTAAATTTTTTTAAATTTTTAATATTTTACAAATTCCACAAATTTAAAAAAAGGGGATCTATGTTTTATGCTCTATGCTTTGAGTTTCTGCAATTGCACAAAGACACTGTGATTTACATTTGTACACAGATGCTGTAACTCATTTCTAGTATGTTTGATGATATGCAAATGTACAGAGGTGCAAAGATACTGTGATTCGTCACTATAGTCTCCATTTGAACAAAGATACTATAATTCATCGCTGTAATCTTCATTTCTGATATTTCTGTAATCTGCTTTGGACGAGGATACTAATCCAATTCAGATACTGTAATTCATTTCTGATATTCTGCAGATTTGATTTTGGACGGGGATGTATGGATATAATGTTTTTATATAATTTTTAAAATTTTTATATTTAGTTATTGGACAGAGATATATGGGATGAATGATATTTTGTATTTAATTTCTAGATATTACATTAGACGGAGCTACCATAATATGAATTGCATACCTACATATATGATTTATGTTCAGAATGTCCACATTAGACAGGGCACTATAATATGAATTAAATATGAAACATATATGAATTTTCCACATCTACATAGATACAGTAAATTTATTCTGGATTGCACTATTTCCTCATGTACGTATCGTATCGCATCACATCTGACCTCACTCACAACCGTTCTTATGGACGCATTGCATCGCATTGCATTGCATCTCACAACCGTTCTTATGGACACACTGTACCAGGATCGAGGAACGACTGCCTTTCACTTCATCAATTTGCTTGGTCAGTTAATTCAAATCAGTTGACTCAATCTCTGATATACGTCACCGCACCGGAATTGTTGAACAAGAGTTTTGTTTCATCATTTGACTCAACACTCGACACTTAAGCCACTTAAACCAGATGGACACACTGGGGGGTTTTTTAAGATTTTAACATACTGGGATGTATTCATTTTTGAGCTTTCGATTTATTCATTAGGGATGTTTCATTTGGATTTTCGTTTGAGCTTTTCACCTTTGAATTGTTCTTAGACAAATTCCTTGGGATTGTTTACTCTTTGAATTGTTTTAGGAAAGATTCCTTGAAATTGTTTATTCAGCTTCCTTGGAATTGTCTGTTCTGCTCATCTAAGATTTTGAAGGGATTCTTGGAATTGTTTATTCTGGTCGGTTCACCCAAAGATATCTTATTCCATTCATTTAGGATTCTTGGGATTTTATTCCTGTCGGTTCACCTAAAGATATCTTATTCCATTCATTTAGGATGTCCTATTCTTGGATATTTTTGGAGTTGTAACTTCCATCCCATTTTTCAATTGTTCATTTGAGGTATCCCATTTTTTCATTTCTTCTTTTTTCATTTTTTCATTTTTTATTTTCTCATTTTTTCAATTTCTCAAAAAAATCTTTTCTCATTTTTTCAATTTTTCAAAAAAATTTTTTATATTTTTTATTTTTTCAACTTTTCACATTATCAATCTGTACATGCGGTTTGTTTCAATTCTTCATGGTTTCACTTTTGACTATCAACCTATACATGCTTTTTGTTTCTTTGTTTTGCTGCACGCTACTATTGTCTTTGATTCACTGCGCGCCATTGTCTTGGTTCGTTTATTTATTTGGTGCACTTCCCGTGGACTTGGTGGACATGTCAACTTTTGGGCTGATTTTCTGAACTTACTCGACAGACATACTCTCGGCACGTAAATTCAATTACTGCACCTCACATGTGGAGTTGACGCAGAAGGATGTACTGCACCTCACAGGTGTGGAGTGGAGGAATACACGGAGATTTGGACAGTCATCACATTACTGCACCTGGATGTCTCCCTTCAGCGAGTGAACTTGACGAACGGGGTTGGGGTTGAGTACTTGATTCATTGCCTGAGAGACATACTGGGTGATGGGTTTGATGGACATCTCAGTGAGATGTAAATCAATGGATCCGGGTGTGCATCTCACTGGGCTCATTTTTTCACTGGTTGATTGTTCTTGCGATTAGTTCAACACGTACTTGGTGATTGTTTCATACTAATTGTTACATTCTGGCATATACCTACGATTGCTCAAGGCTTGTTAAGGCATATTCACTTATGGGTTGTTCTGATACTTACTTAATGGTTCTCCAATAATTATTCAACCACTTACTTAATGGTTCTCTAATAATTATTCAACACTTACCTTAAAACATCCGTCATGCACACGGAACTGGAAATTATAATACAACACAGTACACCAGATGACATAAACCTAATTTTTATATGGATATATGACATTTGTCACAACAATACATATATAAAGAAACTCCTGATGATCCCGATGACTCGGGTGAAACGCGTAGAGCAAAGCCACATAGATGCCTAAATAGCTATGTTTACCGCACATACTCAGTTTGGCTGCACAGCCCCACCCCACCTTACCATATCTGCCTTATACTCTTAAACCTGACCATTCACATTGCCTTATATTCTCAGACCTGACCTGACCTTTTACATCGCCTTGTATTCTCGGACTTGACCATTCACATCCGCTTGTATTCTCAGACCCAAGTCTAACCGAGTTTAACTGGAAACATCACTTGGTTTTACCCGTATCCAAAAAACTGGAAATTCTTTTGGGTCGTACCGGATATTCATCTCAGATGACACAGGTTCCAATCAGATGTATTTCCCATCAAAACACCCAATGTACAGTCATCAGATTTTTCATGAATTTTCTCATGAATAGTTTTCATGAATACCTATTTTTTCATGAGTATTTATCTTTCATGGATGCCTATTTTTCATGAATACCTATTTTTCACGAATACCTATTTTTTTATGAATGTTTATCTTTCATGGATGCTTATTTTACATGGATGTGTGGAGGTGGCCTGCCTGCCGACGCCGACGCGCCGACGCGGCGATACTGACGTGACTTTGCTGATAACATTGCTGATAACATTACTGATGTAATATTACTGACATGCACTATACTGACATATACTCTCATTCAATCATAAAAACTTTATCCAATTCAATTTGGTCGCTTTATATCTTCACTATGAGTTCTTGAGCCACGCATTTCCATCCTCAGGAGCTCTTAAACTGGACATCTTTTGGATCATACCAGATATTCATCTCAGATGACACAGGTTCCAATCAGATGTATTTCCCATCAAAAAATCCCAATGTACAATCATCCATTACGGAGGAAAAGTTTTTTTGGAGGCTGTTTGGGGTTTTTTGAGTTATTCTTGATAACCTTTAAAGATTTTTTGAAGGGATTCTTGAGAAAATTTTTGGGAAGGTTTTGGTGAAGGGATTTTTGGGGGGTTTTTTGTGCAGAATTGTGTGAAGAATTTTTGAAAGGCTTTTATGAAGAAGCATTTTAAGAAAAGAAGAAAAGAAAGATAAAAGTAGAAAATACATTTCACCTAATCTGAAGAAAAAGGAGAATGAATATTTCATCTAATCTAATTGAATCACGGGATTTTCATGGAAACATTTCACCCAATCCAATTGAATCACGGGATCTTTTCATGAATACTTCTTTTTCATGGATGTGGCCTGATGATGCCGACGCGACATTTACTGATGTGACTTTGCTGATATAATATTACTCTCATTACTCTCTACTATTCTAGATGAAGGTGACACGGAGATGGTAAATTTAATGGACATCACAATAATAGACACTGAAGAAGGCTTCAAAATCAAATGGTACAAGAAACCCATTGCATCTAATAGACTCATCAGCTTTCATTCCAGCCAGCCGGCACAGTATAAATACAACACCCTTATCCACAGGATACAACAAGCACTACAAAGCACGGACCAGGAGTACATCTCGGAGATCATAGACAACCTAATTACTGAGATGATGGAAAATTACTATCCGGAGGCGATAATAAAAGATTGCATCACCACGGTCCTAAACCGAACGATCTTAGAAGGAGATGTCCTGACACAACTAGACGAGATTTTGAACATAAAATTCAGGCTTACCATAGAAGATATGCAAAGTGACGCATACAAGGAACATATTGCCTTCAATCCAACGAAATCTTTCGCCACACACCATGAGAAATTGGTAAGAGTTCCATACGTTGACAAACACACCAATAACTACTTGAGACATATACAACACCTATCTAACCACATCATCCCAATACCATTTAACAAGCAGGGCGATAAACTGAGAACTCACATAAATAGGGAACACACACAAAAATCACATAAACACGCACACGCGTATACACAAGAAACAAACACGCCAAGAACAAGCACACCAAGGAACAAACAGGTATGTACACATTCATACACACCCGCGTACACACACCACCAGCCGCGTACACACCCCCATACACCAGCCACGTACACACACCCCAATACACCAGAAGCGAACAACCATACACCAGAAGCGAACAGCCATACAGCAGAGAGGAACACACATGCACACATGTTAGAACCAAGCGAATATTCACCAGAAGACTGGTACTGCATCATCCCATTCAAATGCAAAAATTGCAGAACGACATACATAACATACACAGGCAAGACTAACATACAGAATACCATCGCATACAATACAAATCACAACAGAGTTGTGATCTCACACAGTCTACTCCACAAACATAACACAAAAGCACGATACAGTATTTTAAACAGAGAGAACTCATATGAGAAGGCATGGAGATTCATAGGTGCATACAGGAACACGTACCACCGCAACAATAGGTGCATGGTAATACCATTAAATAATCCCATTCTGAATTGTATCACCAGATTCAATGCACACCACCGCCGCATAATCAAGAACACAAACACACAACCCTGAACCCAGATGATGAGGACATCATCATTAACCATTACAGCCATAAAGAAAACGACTACACCAACGACACCCATGACCACGATAATCTTGAATATCTTGAATATTTCAAAGACTTCATGGATGTCGACCTCATAGACACCGACGATGAATGTAACACCCACATTTCGGCTGACATCAAGAAGGACATTGACACTGACATGGTTGCCAACACCATCGATAAGGAGAATGACACTAACTTTTTTGCTAACACCAAAGATGATAATGACACGGACATATTGGCCTATGAAGAAGGAGACTTATCTGCTCATATAACTGAAAACACCAACACTGAGGACCGTAGATTTACTGATGATACCTACATGTACAACACCCACACGAAGGCTATCAACAATACCAGGATAATCCACACGGGAACTACAGTGACTGACACCAACACAGAAGCTATCGAGAATACCAATGACACGATGGATGACAACCACATGGATATCATTAACAACACCATGGAAGACACCCACCCAGAAGCCATTAACAACACCGTGATAATTGACAACAACACCGAGATAATTAGCAACACCGAGATAATTGACAACAACATCGAGATAATTAACAACACCGAGATAATCGACATATGATGACACCCGCATGAATGCGTTTAACAACTCCAAGGATAACACTAAAGACACCCACATCCACAATAACACTGAAGATACCCATACTAAAGATAACACTGGGGATACCCATACAAAAGATAACACTGAAGATACCCACATTGATCACATTGATGACAAAGATACCCACATTGATGACTCCGGTACGAGAGCTGTTAACAATACCGACATGGACAATGCCGCTGCATTTGATGATTCCAACATCAACAACTTCGAGATAAATGAAACAGACATCATTGAGGACACCGAAGCTAATGACGCAGATTTGTTAAAAGGAAATATATATATACAGGATACCTTCGAGATAATCAACATTTGTGATTTCATTCAATACAACACCACACCCACACATATAGCAAGTGGGAGTACCACACAGCCATCCACGTATGCATCAGCACTGTCGCAACTATCCACTTACGATTCGGGAATGGCCACACACTATTCAACCGAGATCCCTGAATGAAGAGATCCCCAAATGAAAAGATTCGCCCAGATGTAAACAAATTACCCTAACGAGGAGGTCATATTCGGCTGAATAATCAACCTAGCAAGAAGGTACATATACACACTCATACATATACATACTAATAGAATCAAAAATCTCAGATCAAAGTAGGGCCTCAGATGAACATACATTAGACGAAAGTAGATGAACATACATTAGACGAAAGTAGATAGATAGATAAATACACACATATTACAAATTTTACCATTTTTCAGAGAGGCACACTCCGGAAACACCACACCACTGGACATCTTACAAGGAGAATCCATCTTGGAAGCATTTGTTCATCTTATGGAACAGAAATATGTCTACAAGAATGAAAAATTTTTTTATATCAATGAGTTGGCCATATTGTAAATCATATGTCTTAAGAATGAGTTGCTTATCATTCCTGAACTATATTGTGAATCATATACCTTAAGAAGAGTAATCTATGAATAAGAATAAGAATTTGTGTTGATGTGGAATGTAATTTCCATGTTATAAATATAAATGTAAATATAATTTCTATATTAAAAAATTATTAAAATATTAGCATATTTAAATATTAGAATAGCAAAATGTAATTTATATATAATATCTACCTTGTGATCTATCCACTTTAGGGATTTTTATATATATTTTTCTCCTTATGAATAATCAGTTCTCCTTACGAATGATCATGTATGTCTTATATTATAACAGCATTGTATATCATAATTAATTATCTCCTTTACGAATAATCATCCATATTAGTTATATAATAAATTTCTAAAATAAAATGAAATAATTTATGAATTTCTAAATTTCTATAATTAAAATTATAAATTTTTTCATTTTCGAGAATCTCTTACATTGAGATCTCTACATAACTACCATTCGGAAGCATGAATGTATTTATTCCAGTGCCTCTTCTTATGAGTATCCTTCTGAATAAAGATTCTTCTTATCATGAGTATTCTTCGTATGAGTATCCCTCTGAATGGAGATCCAGTTACGTATGGGAGATCCAGACACTACTACCCACCAACCACCTACTCACATCTGCTTTATACTCTCAGACCCGACCATTCACATCTGCTTGATACTCTCAGACCTGTCCATTCATATCTGCCTTATACTCTTAAACCTGATCATTCACATTGCCTTATACTCTCAGACCTGACCTGACCATTCACATCGCCTTGTATTCTCGGACTTGACCATTCACATCCGCTTGTATTCTCAGACCCAAGTCTAACCGAGTTTAACTGGAAACATCACTTGGTTTTACCCGTATCCAAAAAACTGGAAATTCTTTTGGGTCGTACCGGATATTCATCTCAGATGACACAGGTTCCAATCAGATGTATTTCCCATCAAAACACCCAATGACAGTCATCAGATTTTTCATGAATTTTCTCATGAATAGTTTTCATGAATACCTATTTTTTCATGAGTATTTATCTTTCATGGATGCCTATTTTTCATGAATACCTATTTTTTCACGAATACCTATTTTTTTATGAATGTTTATCTTTCATGGATGCTTATTTTTCATGGATGTGTGGAGGTGGCCTGCCTGCCTGCCGACGCCGACCCGCCGACGCAGCGATACTGACGTGACTTTGCTGATAACATTGCTGATAACATTACTGATGGAATATTACTGACATGCACTATACTGACATATAGTCTCATTCAATCAAAAAAACTTTATCCAATTCAATTTGGTCGCTTATATCTTCACTATGAGTTCTTGAGCCACGCATTTCCATCCTCAGGAGCTCTTAAACTGGACATCTTTTTGGTCATACCAGATATTCATCTCAGATGACACAGGTTCGAATCAGATGTATTTTCCATAAAAAAAATCCCAATGTACAATCATCCTTTACGGAGGAAAAGTTTTTTTGGAGGCTGTTTGGGGTTTTTTGAGTTATTCTTGATAAACTTTAAAGATTTTTTGAAGGGATTTTTGAGAAAATTTTTGGGAAGATTTTGGTGAACTGATTTTTGGGGGGTTTTTTGTGCAGAATTTTGTGAAGAATTTTTGGGAGGCTTTTATGAAGAAGCATTTTAAGAAAAGAAGAAAAGAAAGATAAAAGTAGAAAATACATTTCACCTAATCTGAAGAAAAAGGAGAATGAATATTTCATCTAATTTAATTGAATCACGGGATTTTCATGGAAACATTTCACCCAATCCAATTGAATCACGGGATCTTTTCATGAATACTTCTTTTTCATGGATGTGGCCTGCTGATGCCGACGCGACATTTACTGATGTGACTTTCCTGATATAACATTACTCTCATTACTCTCTACTATTCTAGATGAAGGTGACACGGAGATGGTAAATTTCCTGGACATCACAATAATAGACACTGAAGAAGGCTTCAAAATCAAATGGTACAAGAAACCCACTGCATCTAATAGACTCATCAACTTTCACTCCAGCCAGCCGGCACAGTATAAATACAACACCCTTATCCACAGGATACAACAAGCACTACAAAGCACGGACCAGGAGTACATCTCGGAGATCATGGACACCCTAATTACTGAGATGATGGAAAATTACTATCCGGAGGCGATAATAAAAGATTGCATCACCATGGTCCTAAACCGAACGATCTTAGAAGGAGATGTCCTGACACAACTAGACGAGATTTTGAACATAAAATTCAGGCTTACCATAGAAGATATGCAAAGTGACGCATACAAGGAACATATTGCCTTCAATCCAACGAAATCTTTCGCCACACACCATGAGAAATTGGTAAGAGTTCCATACGTTGACAAACACACCAATAACTACTTGAGACATATACAACACCTATCTAACCACATCATCCCAATACCATTTAACAAGCAGGGCGATAAACTGAGAACTCGCATAAATAGGGAACACACACAAAAATCACATAAACACGCACACGCGTATACACAAGAAACAAACACGCCAAGAACAAGCACACCAAGGAACAAACAGGTATGTACACATTCATACACACCCGTGTACACACACCACCAGCCGCGTACACACCCCCATACACCAGCCACGTACACACACCCCAATACACCAGAAGCGAACAACCATACACCAGAAGCGAACAGCCATACAGCAGAGAGGAACACACATGCACACATGTTAGAACCAAGCGAATATTCACCAGAAGACTGGTACTGCATCATCCCATTCAAATGCAAAAATTGCAGAACGACATACATAACATACACAGGCAAGACTAACATACAGAATACCATCGCATACAATACAAATCACAACAGAGTTGTGATCTCACACAGTCTACTCCACAAACATAACACAAAAGCACGATACAGTATTTTAAACAGAGAGAACTCATATGAGAAGGCATGGAGATTCATAGGTGCATACAGGAACACGTACCACCGCAACAATAGGTGCATGGTAATACCATTAAATAATCCCATTCTGAATTGTATCACCAGATTCAATGCACACCACCGCCGCATAATCAAGAACACAAACACACAACCCTGAACCCAGATGATGAGGACATCATCATTAACCATTACAGCCATAAAGAAAACGACTACACCAACGACACCCATGACCACGATAATCTTGAATATCTTGAATATCTCAAAGACTTCATGGATGTCGACCTCATAGACACCGACGATGAATGTAACTGTAATGCTGCGGTTGAGTAACAACTGACTCGAATTCAATGCGTCTGCCGAGACCCTGCACGAATTTCGACAATCGATGTTTTTATCAGAGCCGGAGAGACGAGATGCTGACAATTGATAACACGATGCATATGTAGATAATGACTCAATGGATTGCAATGCCTTTGTGGGGCACTGAGCGCACTACAGTACTCCCCTTCCAGTCGAAGACGCAAAAATATAAGGATCTAAGTAGAACAAAATTTAACTTTTTTTGATATTTTCAGAGCGTCGTTAGATTCTGCTATAAAGGCCGGCTTTAACCGATCAATGGTAATATTGACATTTCTGCCTCTAATGTTAGCGATGAAACTTTTCCTTAATTTTTTAATTACTTCGTAAGGACCTTCATAGGGTGATCTCAAAGCTCCTTTCATTTGCTCGACACGTACAAAAACTTGATCGCAGTCCTTTAATTGCTTGGGGATGTATGTGAGTGTATCCGATTTCCGTGATTGAGTTGGCTTAAAGGAGTTTATTCTCTTCCTCAATTGAGAAATAACAGTGTCCGGTTCTATATCCGTTAAATTCTGATCAGAAGAGTAGAATTCGGATGGAAGCTTGAGCGGTTGCCCATAGACTAGTTCCGATGGCGAGTATTTTAGATCGGGTTTGAAAGCGCAGCGAATTCCTAGCAAAATTATGGGTAAGTCATCACTCCACCCAGCATTTGCTTGCCTGCATCTCAAAGCGTTTTTGAGTTGGCGGTGAAAGCGCTCTACCATTCCATTAGCCTGTGGATGGTAGGCTGTTGTTCGAATTCGGTGGGTGCCAAGGAGCTCAGTCAGCTGCTGAAAGAGCCGAGACTCGAACTGACTTCCTTGATCAGTGGTTATCCGCAAAGGTACGCCAAATCTACACACAAACTCCTTAACAAATGTCACGGCGATAGTGGAGGTTAATGTATCCTTTAGAGGATAGGCTTCTGGCCACCTTGTGAAACGGTCCACCACTGTTAATATGTGAGTGAATCCGTGTGACGGTTCCAGAGGGCCAACAATGTCCATGTGGAGATGTTCGAATCTGGCATTGGGGATGGGAAATTCCCCATTTGGACTTTTCGTATGTCTGTTGACTTTGGATTGTTGGCATTGTACGCACTCCTGCACCCATGCCTTGATATCCAGATTCATTTTGGGCCAGAAGTAACGCGTGGAAACTAGTTTGCGAGATGCTCGAATCCCAGGATGTGATAATGAATGAAGTGACGTAAAAACAGATTTTCTGAGAGTGGCTGGAATGACAGGTCTAACATGTTCTGTTGACACTTCGCACCAGATTGGATCTTGAAAAGTTGGAAAGAATTTCCACTCCAATTTGATTTTCGATTTTCTTTGTGCAGAATTCAGCAAAGTCTGTAGTTCAGAATCGTTTTTCTGATGCTTTTCTAAAGTTGGAAGATCAAATTTAATGGATGAACAGTCCAGTGCTTCGTTTGCAAATGTACGGGACAAGGAGTCTGCAACTGTGTTGTCTTTTCCTTTGATGTGTCGTATTTCAGACGTAAATTGGGAGACGAAGTCTAAATGTCTAGCTTGTCTTGGACTTCTCTCAGTTTTTGATTTCAGGGCGGTTGTCAAAGGTTTGTGGTCAGTGTATACCACGAAATGACGGCCTTCTACAAAATGCCTGAAATGCTTGATTGATAAAAATATTGCTAACAGCTCCCTGTCGAAAGCTGAATATTTGGTTTCTGCAGGACTTAACTTTTTTGAGAAGAACGCTAATGGCTCCCAGGAATTATCATCTCCACACTGTTCCAATACGGCTCCTACAGCGACATTCGAGGCATCCACTGTGAGTCGTAGTTTGGCATTGTCCGATGCAAAAGCTAGAAGGGTAGCTGAGGCAAGGGCTTCTTTTATTTTGATGAAATTTCGTTCACAATCCTCTGGCCATGTAAATACTTTCGATTTTGATTTCATTAGATCGTTCAAGTTATTATATATAGGCGTGAGTAGTTCTGCGATATTTTTTATGAATCGATGGTAGAAATTTACCATTCCAATAAACCTTTGTATTTGTCGAATGGATTTCGGAGCAGGATAGTTCACTATCGCCTTAACTTTATCTTCGGATGGAAGAATGCCGTCTTTGTTGATTCTATGACTAAGAAAGTTCAGGTCATTTACACCGAAAATGCATTTAGAAACTTAGATTTTGAGATCGAAATTCTGTAGGCGTTGAAATAATATTTCCAAGTGGGTTTTGTGTTCTTCCATGTTCCTACTAGCGACTAGAATGTCGTCGATGTAAACGAAGATAAATTGAAGACCTCTAGTTACTTCATTCATGAATCTTTGGAATGTTTGAGAAGCGTTTCGTAGACCAAAAGGCATTCTAACGAACTCAAACATTCCAAAAGGTGTGGTGATAGCTGTCTTGAATATGTCCTCGTCAGCTACCGGTATGTTATGATATGCGCGAATTAAGTCTATCCTAGAGAAAACAGAACACCCTCGTAAATTCATTGAAAACCCTTGAATATGGGGAATCGGATAGCGGTCTGGTTTCGTTATCACATTTAATCTACGGTAGTCCCCACAAGGCCGCCAATCATTCGGATCCTTCTTCGGGACCATGTGCAGCGGAGAGCATGTTGATGACGCCGATGGCCGGCAAATTCCCAACTGCAACATGTGTTGAAATTCTATATATGCCGCCTTATGTTTGGTTGCATCCAGTTTTCGTGGATGTGCGAAGGGTAAGCGACCTGTCGTCGCAATGAAATGTTTCACACTGTGTTTGACTGGAAGTGAGAAATCAGGAGGACTTGTTAGCTCTGGGTATTGCTTTAGTAGATGACCGAATTTTCCGTTAATGGATAGTACCCTAGGTGTCGGAGAGTCTATATGGAGAACCTTGCCTGATGATGACAAGTTGGTTGCAGGATCAATTAAACGTTTCCTTTTCAAATCTACAACGAGACCGAATTTATTCAAAAAATCTGCTCCTATAATTGGTCTGTTGATGGATGCTAAAATAAATGGGAAAATAAAAGAACGGCGTATCCCCAAATCCAGTTCGAGCAGTTTCATCCCGAAAGTCTTGATTGGAGTGCCATTAGCGGCTGTTAAACAAAATTGTGAAGTGGGCCGCGATGACTGTGAGAATATGGAGTTAGGTACAACTGACACATCTGCACCAGTGTCTACTAGAAATCGAAGTTTGGTAATTGGACAATAGATAAAAAGACGGCTCGAAACATTTGACCGATTGCTAGCCGTCATAGCTACCGGATGAATCAGTTTTCCGATTGATTGGAAGTTCCTGATTTGGTATGAAAGGAACATGGTCGAGTGCACTTTTGAACCTTTGAACCATGTTGTTTGTGGTACCAACAGATTGATTTAGAGTCTACGCTCTTTGAATTGATTGGTTTGCGACGAACACTTGGAGACCTACTGCGATTTCGATTCCACATTCTTAAATTCCGAATATCTTCTTTAAGCTTGTCTATTTCCCGCCGTGCTTGCTTCAACTCTTCCTTGATGAATTGTGTTTCGCTGGAGTTCGATTTATTTTGTTTTGAAAATTTCTGTATGGAGCTAATCGAAGGACTCTGACTAACCTCCCAGACTTTGTCTGCCAGTTCAACCTGTTTATCCAGTGGTTGATCACTAGCTACGGTCAGTGGGACTGCCACTGAAGAAGGTAGTTTCCTAAGCCATAATGAGTGAATAAGGTCATCGCCGACCACAGACATTGAACTTGCGATCGATTGCATGTGTCTCAGCAGATCGGATGGTTTGCGATCACCCAAATCTTCAGCAGACAAGAGCTTTTCAAGCCTACGTTGCTCTGATATAGAATGTCTCTTAATTAAAGCATCGCGTAAAGTGTTGTATTTCTCCTTAGTAGGAGGTTTGCTCAATATGTCTAATACGCTATTGATTGCATCGACTGGAAGAGCGGAGACCGTATGGGCAAATTTACTTTCGTCTTTTGTGATCTTTTTTACACAAAACTGAGATTCTACAGCATAGAACCAAGCACTAGGTGCCTTCTCCCAAAAGGGGGAAGTGTTAAGTGCGCAATCTCAAAAGGTTCTTTGCTATCAATTGTTTCTGTAGTTGAATTGCCATTATCGTTTCCCTTTGGTTCGGTCATTTCAGATTAATATCGAGAATAAGATTTTTTTTTTTTTTAGGCTCAAACTATCGATTTCCGAATATTCGAACAAAGTTTTTGTTAGAGATTCAATTTCAAACACTTTTTGATCAACAGCACCAGTTAGGAAAGCTCAACGGTCCCGGTGCTAACAATTTCTATTTATGTAGATCTCATAAATTATGTAAAAACAAAAAAAAATCACTTCAAAATCTGTAAATTAAATTTCTAAATATTTGATTCATTCACAAGCTGGAAAATTAAAATTTTTAAGTTGTGTAAATTCAATATAGATATTATCCTAAGTCTAAATTGAAATTATATAGTCTAAATCTATGATACTTAAATGCCTACGTAAGTGTTTTTAGGAAATTGACATTTGCAAAAACAAAAAAAAAACAAAAAATCAAATAAAAAAAAAATTTTGTATGTACTAAATATAAAAAATTTGTTTCACCAAAAACTAATTCAATGTGCTGCTTTCCAATATTAGCAAGTGCATTATCGTGCCAGTAATACAATTCACTGCAAAAGAGTGCTGCGCCGTAATCAGCGTAATCAAACGAATGTAATTACTGCTACACCGAATTGAAAAATGCAATTCCAGTTTGGAACGGATTGATGATTCTGTGTTCTGATGTAGATATGTGCTACGCTGCTATTGTTGTCACTTGCCGCTGTGATTCTCTTGATTTTTTACAGAGGTTGTACCGTAAAGCTCATGAAGCAAAAAATTTTTGATGTATTTTGCTTGAATTTCATAGAGCTTATAATGACTTTTGCTTCATGAAAATGCGAAATAAAAATTAATTTAGAAGCTGATTTTTGTTTGAAAATTATCTGAATTGCTGTGATCCACTGCAGTCCAACGTGTCTGCCTAGGTGTTAAAAAAAAAAAACAATCGGGGTCACCAATGTAGTGTGCTATTTGTTGGACTCCTGAGGACGTTAGGGTTTAGGGCTCCGTAATTGATGAAGACATATTTCATTTCTTTTTAATCAATCTTTAATTCACTGGGTTATCTCTACACACTACTTACTTAAAAACAAAATATAAAATTGACAAGAGTTCAAATTCAACTGTACTATAATGGAATCACGCGGAGCCCCCCTAACTACCAATGCTGCGGTTGAGTAACAACTGATTCGAATTCAATGCGTCTGCCGAGACCCTGCACGAATTTCGACAATCGATGTTTTTATCAGAGCCGGAGAGACGAGATGCTGACAATTGATAACACGATGCATATGTAGATAATGACTCAATGGATTGCAATGCCTTTGTGGGGCACTGAGCGCACTACAGTACTCCCCTTCCAGTCGAAGACGCAAAAATATAAGGATCTAAGTAGAACAAAATTTAACTTTTTTTGATATTTTCAGAGCGTCGTTAGATTCTGCTATAAAGGCCGGCTTTAACCGATCAATGGTAATATTGACATTTCTGCCTCTAATGTTAACGATGAAACTTTTCCTTAATTTTTTAATTACTTCGTAAGGACCTTCATAGGGTGATCTCAAAGCTCCTTTCATTTGCTCGACACATACAAAAACTTGATCGCAGTCCTTTAATTGCTTGGGGATGTATGTGAGTGTATCCGATTTCCGTGATTGAGTTGGCTTAAAGGAGTTTATTCTCTTCCTCAATTGAGAAATAACAGTGTCCGGTTCTATATCCGTTAAATTCTGATCAGAAGAGTAGAATTCGGATGGAAGCTTGAGCGGTTGCCCATAGACTAGTTCCGATGGCGAGTATTTTAGATCGGGTTTGAAAGCGCAGCGAATTCCTAGCAAAATTATGGGTAAGTCATCACTCCACCCAGCATTTGCTTGCCTGCATCTCAAAGCGTTTTTGAGTTGGCGGTGAAAGCGCTCTACCATTCCATTAGCCTGTGGATGGTAGGCTGTTGTTCGAATTCGGTGGGTGCCAAGGAGCTCAGTCAGCTGCTGAAAGAGCCGAGACTCGAACTGACTTCCTTGATCAGTGGTTATCCGCAAAGGTACGCCAAATCTACACACAAACTCCTTAACAAATGTCACGGCGATAGTGGAGGTTAATGTATCCTTTAGAGGATAGGCTTCTGGCCACCTTGTGAAACGGTCCACCACTGTTAATATGTGAGTGAATCCGTGTGACGGTTCCAGAGGGCCAACAATGTCCATGTGGAGATGTTCGAATCTGGCATTGGGGATGGGAAATTCCCCATTTGGACTTTTCGTATGTCTGTTGACTTTGGATTGTTGGCATTGTACGCACTCCTGCACCCATGCCTTGATATCCAGATTCATTTTGGGCCAGAAGTAACGCGTGGAAACTAGTTTGCGAGATGCTCGAATCCCAGGATGTGATAATGAATGAAGTGACGTAAAAACAGATTTTCTGAGAGTGGCTGGAATGACAGGTCTAACATGTTCTGTTGACACTTCGCACCAGATTGGATCTTGAAAAGTTGGAAAGAATTTAGTCTCCAATTTGATTTTCGATTTTCTTTGTGCAGAATTCAGCAAAGTCTGTAGTTCAGAATCGTTTTTCTGATGCTTTTCTAAAGTTGGAAGATCAAATTTAATGGATGAACAGTCCAGTGCTTCGTTTGCAAATGTACGGGACAAGGAGTCTGCAACTGTGTTGTCTTTTCCTTTGATGTGTCGTATTTCAGACGTAAATTGGGAGACGAAGTCTAGATGTCTAGCTTGTCTTGGACTTCTCTCAGTTTTTGATTTCAGGGCGGTTGTCAAAGGTTTGTGGTCAGTGTATACCACGAAATGACGGCCTTCTACAAAATGCCTGAAATGCTTGATTGATAAAAATATTGCTAACAGCTCCCTGTCGAAAGCTGAATATTTGGTTTCTGCAGGACTTAACTTTTTTGAGAAGAACGCTAATGGCTCCCAGGAATTATCATCTCCACACTGTTCCAATACGGCTCCTACAGCGACATTCGAGGCATCCACTGTGAGTCGTAGTTTAGCATTGTCCGATGCAAAAGCTAGAAGGGTAGCTGAGGCAAGGGCTTCTTTTATTTTGATGAAATTTCGTTCACAATCCTCTGGCCATGTAAATACTTTCGATTTTGATTTCATTAGATCGTTCAAGTTATTATATATAGGCGTGAGTAGTTCTGCGATATTTTTTATGAATCGATGGTAGAAATTTACCATTCCAATAAACCTTTGTATTTGTCGAATGGATTTCGGAGCAGGATAGTTCACTATCGCCTTAACTTTATCTTCGGATGGAAGAATGCCGTCTTTGTTGATTCTATGACTAAGAAAGTTCAGGTCATTTACACCGAAAATGCATTTAGAAACTTAGATTTTGAGATCGAAATTCTGTAGGCGTTGAAATAATATTTCCAAGTGGGTTTTGTGTTCTTCCATGTTCCTACTAGCGACTAGAATGTCGTCGATGTAAACGAAGATAAATTGAAGACCTCTAGTTACTTCATTCATGAATCTTTGGAATGTTTGAGAAGCGTTTCGTAGACCAAAAGGCATTCTAACGAACTCAAACATTCCAAAAGGTGTGGTGATAGCTGTCTTGAATATGTCCTCGTCAGCTACCGGTATGTTATGATATGCGCGAATTAAGTCTATCCTAGAGAAAACAGAACACCCTCGTAAATTCATTGAAAACCCTTGAATATGGGGAATCGGATAGCGGTCTGGTTTCGTTATCACATTTAATCTACGGTAGTCCCCACAAGGCCGCCAATCATTCGGATCCTTCTTCGGGACCATGTGCAGCGGAGAGCATGTTGATGACGCCGATGGGCGGCAAATTCCCAACTGCAACATGTGTTGAAATTCTATATATGCCGCCTTATGTTTGGTTGCATCCAGTTTTCGTGGATGTGCGAAGGGTAAGCGACCTGTCGTCGCAATGAAATGTTTCACACTGTGTTTGACTGGAAGTGAGAAATCAGGAGGACTTGTTAGCTCTGGGTATTGCTTTAGTAGATGACCGAATTTTCCGTTAATGGATAGTACCCTAGGTGTCGGAGAGTCTATATGGAGAACCTTGCCTGATGATGACAAGTTGGTTGCAGGATCAATTAAACGTTTCCTTTTCAAATCTACAACGAGACCGAATTTATTCAAAAAATCTGCTCCTATAATTGGTCTGTTGATGGATGCTAAAATAAATGGGAAAATAAAAGAACGGCGTATCCCCAAATCCAGTTCGAGCAGTTTCATCCCGAAAGTCTTGATTGGAGTGCCATTAGCGGCTGTTAAACAAAATTGTGAAGTGGGCCGCGATGACTGTGAGAATATGGAGTTAGGTACAACTGACACATCTGCACCAGTGTCTACTAGAAATCGAAGTTTGGTAATTGGACAATAGATAAAAAGACGGCTCGAAACATTTGACCGATTGCTAGCCGTCATAGCTACCGGATGAATCAGTTTTCCGATTGATTGGAAGTTCCTGATTTGGTATGAAAGGAACATGGTCGAGTGCACTTTTGAACCTTTGAACCATGTTGTTTGTGGTACCAACAGATTGATTTAGAGTCTACGCTCTTTGAATTGATTGGTTTGCGACGAACACTTGGAGACCTACTGCGATTTCGATTCCACATTCTTAAATTCCGAATATCTTCTTTAAGCTTGTCTATTTCCCGCCGTGCTTGCTTCAACTCTTCCTTGATGAATTGTGTTTCGCTGGAGTTCGATTTATTTTGTTTTGAAAATTTCTGTATGGAGCTAATCGAAGGACTCTGACTAACCTCCCAGACTTTGTCTGCCAGTTCAACCTGTTTATCCAGTGGTTGATCACTAGCTACGGTCAGTGGGACTGCCACTGAAGAAGGTAGTTTCCTAAGCCATAATGAGTGAATAAGGTCATCGCCGACCACAGACATTGAACTTGCGATCGATTGCATGTGTCTCAGCAGATCGGATGGTTTGCGATCACCCAAATCTTCAGCAGACAAGAGCTTTTCAAGCCTACGTTGCTCTGATATAGAATGTCTCTTAATTAAAGCATCGCGTAAAGTGTTGTATTTCTCCTTAGTAGGAGGTTTGCTCAATATGTCTAATACGCTATTGATTGCATCGACTGGAAGAGCGGAGACCGTATGGGCAAATTTACTTTCGTCTTTTGTGATCTTTTTTACACAAAACTGAGATTCTACAGCATAGAACCAAGCACTAGGTGCCTTCTCCCAAAAGGGGGAAGTGCTATCAATTGTTTCTGTAGTTGAATTGCCATTATCGTTTCCCTTTGGTTCGGTCATTTCAGATTAATATCGAGAATAAGATTTTTTTTTTTTTTAGGCTCAAACTATCGATTTCCGAATATTCGAACAAAGTTTTTGTTAGAGATTCAATTTCAAACACTTTTTGATCAACAGCACCAGTTAGGAAAGCTCAACGGTCCCGGTGCTAACAATTTCTATTTATGTAGATCTCATAAATTATGTAAAAACAAAAAAAAATCACTTCAAAATCTGTAAATTAAATTTCTAAATATTTGATTCATTCACAAGCTGGAAAATTAAAATTTTTAAGTTGTGTAAATTCAATATAGATATTATCCTAAGTCTAAATTGAAATTATATAGTCTAAATCTATGATACTTAAATGCCTACGTAAGTGTTTTTAGGAAATTGACATTTGCAAAAACAAAAAAAAAAAAAAAAAAAAAATCAAATAAAAAAAAAATTTTGTATGTACTAAATATAAAAAATTTGTTTCACCAAAAACTAATTCAATGTGCTGCTTTCCAATATTAGCAAGTGCATTATCGTGCCAGTAATACAATTCACTGCAAAAGAGTGCTGCGCCGTAATCAGCGTAATCAAACGAATGTAATTACTGCTACACCGAATTGAAAAATGCAATTCCAGTTTGGAACGGATTGATGATTCTGTGTTCTGATGTAGATATGTGCTACGCTGCTATTGTTGTCACTTGCCGCTGTGATTCTCTTGATTTTTTACAGAGGTTGTACCGTAAAGCTCATGAAGCAAAAAATTTTTGATGTATTTTGCTTGAATTTCATAGAGCTTATAATGACTTTTGCTTCATGAAAATGCGAAATAAAAATTAATTTAGAAGCTGATTTTTGTTTGAAAATTATCTGAATTGCTGTGATCCACTGCAGTCCAACGTGTTTGCCTAGGTGTTAAAAAAAAAAAACAATCGGGGTCACCAATGTAGTGTGCTATTTGTTGGACTCCTGAGGACGTTAGGGTTTAGGGCTCCGTAATTGATGAAGACATATTTCATTTCTTTTTAATCAATCTTTAATTCACTGGGTTATCTCTACACACTACTTACTTAAAAACAAAATATAAAATTGACAAGAGTTCAAATTCAACTGTACTATAATGGAATCACGCGGAGCCCCCCTAACTACCAATGCTGCGGTTGAGTAACAACTGACTCGAATTCAATGCGTCTGCCGAGACCCTGCACGAATTTCGACAATCGATGTTTTTATCAGAGCCGGAGAGACGAGATGCTGACAATTGATAACACGATGCATATGTAGATAATGACTCAATGGATTGCAATGCCTTTGTGGGGCACTGAGCGCACTACAGTACTCCCCTTCCAGTCGAAGACGCAAAAATATAAGGATCTAAGTAGAACAAAATTTAACTTTTTTTGATATTTTCAGAGCGTCGTTAGATTCTGCTATAAAGGCCGGCTTTAACCGATCAATGGTAATATTGACATTTCTGCCTCTAATGTTAACGATGAAACTTTTCCTTAATTTTTTAATTACTTCGTAAGGACCTTCATAGGGTGATCTCAAAGCTCCTTTCATTTGCTCGACACGTACAAAAACTTGATCGCAGTCCTTTAATTGCTTGGGGATGTATGTGAGTGTATCCGATTTCCGTGATTGAGTTGGCTTAAAGGAGTTTATTCTCTTCCTCAATTGAGAAATAACAGTGTCCGGTTCTATATCCGTTAAATTCTGATCAGAAGAGTAGAATTCGGATGGAAGCTTGAGCGGTTGCCCATAGACTAGTTCCGATGGCGAGTATTTTAGATCGGGTTTGAAAGCGCAGCGAATTCCTAGCAAAATTATGGGTAAGTCATCACTCCACCCAGCATTTGCTTGCCTGCATCTCAAAGCGTTTTTGAGTTGGCGGTGAAAGCGCTCTACCATTCCATTAGCCTGTGGATGGTAGGCTGTTGTTCGAATTCGGTGGGTGCCAAGGAGCTCAGTCAGCTGCTGAAAGAGCCGAGACTCGAACTGACTTCCTTGATCAGTGGTTATCCGCAAAGGTACGCCAAATCTACACACAAACTCCTTAACAAATGTCACGGCGATAGTGGAGGTTAATGTATCCTTTAGAGGATAGGCTTCTGGCCACCTTGTGAAACGGTCCACCACTGTTAATATGTGAGTGAATCCGTGTGACGGTTCCAGAGGGCCAACAATGTCCATGTGGAGATGTTCGAATCTGGCATTGGGGATGGGAAATTCCCCATTTGGACTTTTCGTATGTCTGTTGACTTTGGATTGTTGGCATTGTACGCACTCCTGCACCCATGCCTTGATATCCAGATTCATTTTGGGCCAGAAGTAACGCGTGGAAACTAGTTTGCGAGATGCTCGAATCCCAGGATGTGATAATGAATGAAGTGACGTAAAAACAGATTTTCTGAGAGTGGCTGGAATGACAGGTCTAACATGTTCTGTTGACACTTCGCACCAGATTGGATCTTGAAAAGTTGGAAAGAATTTAGTCTCCAATTTGATTTTCGATTTTCTTTGTGCAGAATTCAGCAAAGTCTGTAGTTCAGAATCGTTTTTCTGATGCTTTTCTAAAGTTGGAAGATCAAATTTAATGGATGAACAGTCCAGTGCTTCGTTTGCAAATGTACGGGACAAGGAGTCTGCAACTGTGTTGTCTTTTCCTTTGATGTGTCGTATTTCAGACGTAAATTGGGAGACGAAGTCTAGATGTCTAGCTTGTCTTGGACTTCTCTCAGTTTTTGATTTCAGGGCGGTTGTCAAAGGTTTGTGGTCAGTGTATACCACGAAATGACGGCCTTCTACAAAATGCCTGAAATGCTTGATTGATAAAAATATTGCTAACAGCTCCCTGTCGAAAGCTGAATATTTGGTTTCTGCAGGACTTAACTTTTTTGAGAAGAACGCTAATGGCTCCCAGGAATTATCATCTCCACACTGTTCCAATACGGCTCCTACAGCGACATTCGAGGCATCCACTGTGAGTCGTAGTTTGGCATTGTCCGATGCAAAAGCTAGAAGGGTAGCTGAGGCAAGGGCTTCTTTTATTTTGATGAAATTTCGTTCACAATCCTCTGGCCATGTAAATACTTTCGATTTTGATTTCATTAGATCGTTCAAGTTATTATATATAGGCGTGAGTAGTTCTGCGATATTTTTTATGAATCGATGGTAGAAATTTACCATTCCAATAAACCTTTGTATTTGTCGAATGGATTTCGGAGCAGGATAGTTCACTATCGCCTTAACTTTATCTTCGGATGGAAGAATGCCGTCTTTGTTGATTCTATGACTAAGAAAGTTCAGGTCATTTACACCGAAAATGCATTTGGAAACTTAGATTTTGAGATCGAAATTCTGTAGGCGTTGAAATAATATTTCCAAGTGGGTTTTGTGTTCTTCCATGTTCCTACTAGCGACTAGAATGTCGTCGATGTAAACGAAGATAAATTGAAGACCTCTAGTTACTTCATTCATGAATCTTTGGAATGTTTGAGAAGCGTTTCGTAGACCAAAAGGCATTCTAACGAACTCAAACATTCCAAAAGGTGTGGTGATAGCTGTCTTGAATATGTCCTCGTCAGCTACCGGTATGTTATGATATGCGCGAATTAAGTCTATCCTAGAGAAAACAGAACACCCTCGTAAATTCATTGAAAACCCTTGAATATGGGGAATCGGATAGCGGTCTGGTTTCGTTATCACATTTAATCTACGGTAGTCCCCACAAGGCCGCCAATCATTCGGATCCTTCTTCGGGACCATGTGCAGCGGAGAGCATGTTGATGACGCCGATGGGCGGCAAATTCCCAACTGCAACATGTGTTGAAATTCTATATATGCCGCCTTATGTTTGGTTGCATCCAGTTTTCGTGGATGTGCGAAGGGTAAGCGACCTGTCGTCGCAATGAAATGTTTCACACTGTGTTTGACTGGAAGTGAGAAATCAGGAGGACTTGTTAGCTCTGGGTATTGCTTTAGTAGATGACCGAATTTTCCGTTAATGGATAGTACCCTAGGTGTCGGAGAGTCTATATGGAGAACCTTGCCTGATGATGACAAGTTGGTTGCAGGATCAATTAAACGTTTCCTTTTCAAATCTACAACGAGACCGAATTTATTCAAAAAATCTGCTCCTATAATTGGTCTGTTGATGGATGCTAAAATAAATGGGAAAATAAAAGAACGGCGTATCCCCAAATCCAGTTCGAGCAGTTTCATCCCGAAAGTCTTGATTGGAGTGCCATTAGCGGCTGTTAAACAAAATTGTGAAGTGGGCCGCGATGACTGTGAGAATATGGAGTTAGGTACAACTGACACATCTGCACCAGTGTCTACTAGAAATCGAAGTTTGGTAATTGGACAATAGATAAAAAGACGGCTCGAAACATTTGACCGATTGCTAGCCGTCATAGCTACCGGATGAATCAGTTTTCCGATTGATTGGAAGTTCCTGATTTGGTATGAAAGGAACATGGTCGAGTGCACTTTTGAACCTTTGAACCATGTTGTTTGTGGTACCAACAGATTGATTTAGAGTCTACGCTCTTTGAATTGATTGGTTTGCGACGAACACTTGGAGACCTACTGCGATTTCGATTCCACATTCTTAAATTCCGAATATCTTCTTTAAGCTTGTCTATTTCCCGCCGTGCTTGCTTCAACTCTTCCTTGATGAATTGTGTTTCGCTGGAGTTCGATTTATTTTGTTTTGAAAATTTCTGTATGGAGCTAATCGAAGGACTCTGACTAACCTCCCAGACTTTGTCTGCCAGTTCAACCTGTTTATCCAGTGGTTGATCACTAGCTACGGTCAGTGGGACTGCCACTGAAGAAGGTAGTTTCCTAAGCCATAATGAGTGAATAAGGTCATCGCCGACCACAGACATTGAACTTGCGATCGATTGCATGTGTCTCAGCAGATCGGATGGTTTGCGATCACCCAAATCTTCAGCAGACAAGAGCTTTTCAAGCCTACGTTGCTCTGATATAGAATGTCTCTTAATTAAAGCATCGCGTAAAGTGTTGTATTTCTCCTTAGTAGGAGGTTTGCTCAATATGTCTAATACGCTATTGATTGCATCGACTGGAAGAGCGGAGACCGTATGGGCAAATTTACTTTCGTCTTTTGTGATCTTTTTTACACAAAACTGAGATTCTACAGCATAGAACCAAGCACTAGGTGCCTTCTCCCAAAAGGGGGAAGTGTTAAGTGCGCAATCTCAAAAGGTTCTTTGCTATCAATTGTTTCTGTAGTTGAATTGCCATTATCGTTTCCCTTTGGTTCGGTCATTTCAGATTAATATCGAGAATAAGATTTTTTTTTTTTTAGGCTCAAACTATCGATTTCCGAATATTCGAACAAAGTTTTTGTTAGAGATTCAATTTCAAACACTTTTTGATCAACAGCACCAGTTAGGAAAGCTCAACGGTCCCGGTGCTAACAATTTCTATTTATGTAGATCTCATAAATTATGTAAAAACAAAAAAAAATCACTTCAAAATCTGTAAATTAAATTTCTAAATATTTGATTCATTCACAAGCTGGAAAATTAAAATTTTTAAGTTGTGTAAATTCAATATAGATATTATCCTAAGTCTAAATTGAAATTATATAGTCTAAATCTATGATACTTAAATGCCTACGTAAGTGTTTTTAGGAAATTGACATTTGCAAAAACAAAAAAAAACAAAAAATCAAATAAAAAAAAAATTTTGTATGTACTAAATATAAAAAATTTGTTTCACAAAAACTAATTCAATGTGCTGCTTTCCAATATTAGCAAGTGCATTATCGTGCCAGTAATACAATTCACTGCAAAAGAGTGCTGCGCCGTAATCAGCGTAATCAAACGAATGTAATTACTGCTACACCGAATTGAAAAATGCAATTCCAGTTTGGAACGGATTGATGATTCTGTGTTCTGATGTAGATATGTGCTACGCTGCTATTGTTGTCACTTGCCGCTGTGATTCTCTTGATTTTTTACAGAGGTTGTACCGTAAAGCTCATGAAGCAAAAAAATTTTGATGTATTTTGCTTGAATTTCATAGAGCTTATAATGACTTTTGCTTCATGAAAATGCGAAATAAAAATTAATTTAGAAGCTGATTTTTGTTTGAAAATTATCTGAATTGCTGTGATCCACTGCAGTCCAACGTGTCTGCCTAGGTGTTAAAAAAAAACAATCGGGGTCACCAATGTAGTGTGCTATTTGTTGGACTCCTGAGGACGTTAGGGTTTAGGGCTCCGTAATTGATGAAGACATATTTCATTTCTTTTTAATCAATCTTTAATTCACTGGGTTATCTCTACACACTACTTACTTAAAAACAAAATATAAAATTGACAAGAGTTTAAATTCAACTGTTCTATAATGGAATCACGCGGAGCCCCCCTAACTACCAATGCTGCGGTTGAGTAACAACTGACTCGAATTCAATGCGTCTGCCGAGACCCTGCACGAATTTCGACAATCGATGTTTTTATCAGAGCCGGAGAGACGAGATGCTGACAATTGATAACACGATGCATATGTAGATAATGACTCAATGGATTGCAATGCCTTTGTGGGGCACTGAGCGCACTACAGCTTCCTCACGCTCAGGTGCCCTGGTGACATGACTGATAGGTAAGAAGAAGGCAATCGATCTGCCATTTCGTAAAAGTGCAAGAATGGGAAAAGTCCCAGACAATTTCTATCGAAAGTTCTAGCCGGCATCCAGTCCAAAAGAGTAATAATTTTTACATAAATTTCGTTCTGCTAAGTTAAACCTCTAAACAATTTTAGAAATTTCCGAAGGGGAGCGAAAGGAAAAGAAAAATCATTACGTGTTCGTCGAAAGTTCGCCGTGCACCACGAGAAAATTTCCAGGAGTAAAGAGAAAATAAACTAAATCCACTGCGGAAGCAAAATAAGGAAGAGAGTCCTACGTGGTGTTGTGCGAGCCTTTGTAACATGCATCATCAAAGCCAAGAAGAGAGCGCTGCTTACTTCTAGCTGGAATTCAAACTCTATAAGTAGGTCAAATTACTAATCGTGCTTAACGATCCTTTCGTCGGTAATAGAGAGGAAAGCTACAAGTATATAGATAGTTCATTAGGTACAAACAGTAAGTACATTCCTCGATTAAATGTTCTTAACCGACCGTCTGAATCAAGTACAACACCACCACCGGAAGAATTACTACCAGAAACATGGAGTGTGTATGATGTTTCACATTTTTACGTGTTAATGACAGCACGCCACAGTGCGATACATCCAGTCGCCATAAAATCAATGGCAAACGTATATTAGAACTTTCTGAGGATGAGCGTATAACATTACTTGTTTTACGCAAGGATATTAGATGTTCCTGGTTTCCATCTTAGCCTGTTCAATCACAACTAGGAGCTTGAATGTTCTGTATGTCAGATAGCAAGGCCACACAGTATGTATAAGTGATCGAATTATTATGCTTGTTAACGTGAAAATATCCAATTTATATTAAATGCTAAGTAACAGGGACTGACAAGTAAGATTCTAGAACAATGTTCGAGTATTAACTTGCTTTTTCTTAAAAGAAAAAGCTTTAGCCCTAACTTTTAATAACGTTTTACTTCAAATCTGCCTTAGCTTAATTTTGCAATGTCATTGCCTTTTCGTAGTTAAGATATTATTAGGTTTTCGTAGATTTATTTTTTTTGGGTACATGATAATCCTGTTGGAGTTAGTTGGATTAATACCTTATGGAATATTTGAGCAAAAAAATTTTACGTCACGTTACTAATCTAGTTGCAACAAAAAAAAAACAGAAACAAAACAAAAGGAAAAACTCAGGTTAGATATTGTAATAAGTCTATATTTCTTCATGAAGTATATTACCAAGATGAGGTAACAATCGAAGAATCCCAATGAATTCCGTATCAGAGTTGCAGCGAGAAACATTGCTTTTTTTGAAATATATATGAGTGCCACTGGGCCTCCTTAATTTTTTTTAAACAGGGGGTGTTGAAGCGCTTCATCAGGCCGTGGAGAAATGTGAGTATTTTTTTTGATGTGCAAAAATTTGTTCTTATATATATACAACTCATTTCATTGAGATCATGGAGATATTCCATTGATCGCAATGATTAAACGCCCATACGTCTTTGTTTGCATTGTGGTAAATAACGATAGACCAGTTAGTAAAACGATGAACTTCACATTTGCTTCCTTTAATAAAACAAGGACTCGAGATTTAGGTATTTAACACTCGGTTAAAGATGCACTAAGGCAATGTTAATGAAAGGATTAATTTAGTTCGTTTGGATTCTGAAGGCATATAATAAATGAAAATTATTTTGGTACTCTTGAATTTAGCACATCTCTTTATTAAATTTTTTGTATATGTAAACTAAAAGAGAAAAAAGGGAAAGAAACAAGACAAAAGTCTAGAAATTATATGCACTTATACGCAATTTAGTAATAACTCATTACCATACATATATATAGTTTTGCTGATAGGCTTAATTGGAGCCTTTAGTTCATATATGCCATGCTCATATTGTTGTAATGATAGGCTTACCGTAGTTCAATTACTATATACATGTATACTCCGCTTAATACTAGTTTAATACTACACACTTTTATAGTTCTTTGATTTCTTGAGATACTAACCCGTGTATCTTCTTAATGTACCTCCCGCGAAATGAAGCGAATTTTGTTGTACGAAATTATAACGTAAAAATGGAGATCTAGGACTGTTTATTTCTTCCTTCACATCCTGAAGCCCTCTCATCCGAAGGTCGTATAGGTCCGCTTTAATCTTTTCCACAGGTCAACAAGGGACTTTGGACGATTGTGCCACCCAAAGTCAATGGGAGGAAGGGGCTTGGCCAAGAAGGCATGCCATCTGCGCCTTCATGGGAATGCAGGTAAGTGAAGTAACGGTCCCTTGAGGACTGAGTGAGTGCGAGGCTTTCGTATGTAGGCACGAAAATCTTTCTTTTGATTATGGTTGGTGACAAACGGCAGGTTATTTCGGGAACTCCCCCATACACTCCGCCACCCTTAGCCGAGGTGCTAGCGTTCCGCCCTGTACTAACGCTGTCATCGAGTGATCTGTCAGCTCATGCTGGCAGTTTGGACTTCACGTCCTGACCATTCACTCTCAACATACTTCCATAACAGGAAATACACCACTGGGCATCTTACAAGGAGAATCCATCTTGGAAGAATTTGTTCATCTTATGGCACAGAAATATGTCTATAAGAATGGAAAACATTTTTATATCAATGAGTTGGCCATATTGTAAATCATATGTCTTAAGAATGAGTTGCTTAACATTCCTAAACTATATTGTGAATCATATTGTTACATACAGCCCTTACAAAAAAGAAATTACGTACATACGTACGTACATTGCATATCAGGCATACGTTTGTCCAAATTACGTACATACATAATTATATTGCCGTTGGTTAGGGGTTTTACTCTCGCTTTGTTAGCTTTGGTGATCTCTGATTGGAAATTTTGGGAAATTTGTTTGACTTTGTTCATCGATATCTTTTCCTGGTTTGGAATATGAAGATTAGATTTGACATCTTCTTTGCATTTGGTATTTAAGTTACCCGGAATTTCTACTTTACGTTGTAGAGGTGTCTCAGCATCTAACTGAGATTTTGGATTACTTACGATTACCACATTGGGAATTTCCACTATGCTTTTCTTTTTCTTGTTAAATTTGGCAATAAAAATAAAATTATTGTCTTTCTTTAATAAAAAAAAAAGATTTTACCTCTGATTTGGTATGTTGAGGTGGAATGTATTCTTTATCTTTCTTTTAAAAGGTTAACTATTATTCGTGGAATGGTTTTAACCTGTTGTTGTGCACTGTTATTCTTCGTCTGCCGATTTGAATAATAGTATTTATAGGATTGAGAGCTTTTATTACTAGATATGGACCTAGCCATATCTGAGACAACTTGTGTTTCTTAGCTTGATTCTTCAATAATACTTTATCACCTGGTTGGAAAATTACTGGTCTTGAATGTTTATCGTAGTGTAGTTTTGACTTTTCCTTAGCGTTAAGTAAATTTTTTCGGGCGATAGCGTAGGTTTTCTGTAATTTGTACCTAAGAATATGGTAGTAACTTTCGTGATTGTACATTGGCTCTGGCTCTCTTCTTAGATTTGAAGGTACATCCGCTGTATATCCAAACAGACAGTCCATTGGGGTGAGCTTAGTGCCTTCATGTGGACTATTATTATACACAAAAGCCGCAGAATCGATCCCAAGCCTTTGGATTTTCGGATACAATAGCTCTTAAATACTCTACTAGTGGTCTGTGGGTTCGTTCAAGTGCACCGTTGGATTGTGGGTGATAAGCGGATGTTTGCAGGTTTTTAATCTTTAAGAGCTTACAAACTCGTTTGAAGAGATCGCTTAAGAAGTGGGAGCCTTGATCAGTTAATACCTTTTTAGGAATGCGGTAACGAGTAATTATCTCGTCGAAAAATATTCCTGCTACCGTTTCTGCTTCGCCATTCGGCATGGCGTAGCAGTCTACGAATTTCGTAAGATTGTCTTGAAAAGTCAAAATATATTTGTTTCCTGAGTGGGTTTCCTCAAGAGGACCTACGATGTCCAGATATACTTTTTCGAATGGCATTAGGGCAGTATCCGTTATGACCATTGGCATACGATACTCTGGGCTAGCCTTCAGTTTTTGGCATTTAGTACATTTGCGGACATATTTTCTAACCGAGCTGAGCATGTTTTTCCACTTGTACTTCCTTTTTATTCTTTTATAGGTTTTGACTACACCTTGGTGACTAACGAATGCAGAATCGTGGTAGTCCTTTAAAATTGTTTCGATTTCCTCCGGGTCCGTGATAGTTTCCGGCAATTTAACTTGGGAATCTATAAGATTATTTTTTATAGGAGATTTGCTGTGTTCAGATGCAACGTTTTCAAATAGGCTGTTCTCAGTTGAGCCAATCTCAACTGAGTCTTTTATGAAGTTCTGAGAATTCTTTTGAACTTTATGGGGAGTTTTCTGAACTACGTCTTCCATTTCTGTCTCCCTTGCTTGAGCTCTTGTAACTACGTGACAATGTGCGTGTGTAGGTTTAGAGGGTGGCGGAGAACTAAACTCATTTTCATCTATATCGGAATCGGCTCGGTGATGTACCTGAGCTTCCACAACGAATGAATTGGAGTTTGTCTGGTTTGCTGGGCAGGTATTCGACTAAGCGCATCTGCATTAGTATTATATTTTTCAGGCTTATATTCAATTTTGTAGTCAAACTCCGAGAGTTTATGATGAAACCTGACTAATCTCGATGTTGGGTCTTTCACGGTGAATTCGCCTTTAAGGGGCTTGTGGTCGGTGTAGACCGTGAAATTTCTGCCCGGCAAATAACACCTGAAGTTCCTGGCGGCCCATACAATAGCGAGTAACTCTTTTTCTATTGTGGAGTATTTTTGTTCCGCCTTATTTAAACTTCTACTTGCATAGGCTATTGGCTTGTCTTCGCCTATTTTCCCTTGGGATAAGACAGCTCCCAATGCCTCGTTGCTAGCATCTGTTGTCAAGTTAAAGGATTCAGTAAAATCAGGATATGAGAGAAGGGGAGGATTTACAAGTGATCTTTTAATTTCCTCGAAAGAGTTTTGGCACTTTTGCGTCCAAGTAAATTTAACGTCTTTGCGTAAAAGATTTCTTAGGGGTCTGACTATTTTTGAAAAGTTCGGAATGAACTTGCGGTAGTAGTTAGCCAACCCAAGGAACGATTGGGTTTGTCTAACGGTTCGGGGTTGAGGAAAATTTTGGACACAACTTGTTTTGCTGGGATCAGGAAGTGCTCCTTCGTTTGAACATTTGTGTCCGAGGTAAATCACTTCCCTGCGAAGGAACTGGCACTTTTCGGGCTGTAATTTAAGGTTATGAGCTCGAAGTCTGTCGAATACCTTAGTCAATTTCTCGTTGTGATCTTGGAAATTTGTTCCATATATTACAATATCATCGAGATAGACAAAGCATTCTAAGCCTTGGAGACCCGTTAGAATGTAATTCATTAATCGCTGGAAGGTCGCAGGCGCGCCTTTCGGCCCAAATGGCATTCTCTTAAATTCATAGTGCCCATATGCGGTACTGAACGCAGTTTTGGGTCTATCCTTCGGATCAACAAGTACTTGGTGATACCCGCTTGCTAGATCGAGTGTAGTAAAATATCTGGAGTGTCCAAGTTGATCCAGTATATCTTCTATCCTGGGTAATGGAAAAGCATCTCCTATAGATTTCTCGTTAATTTTACGGAAATCTACTACTACTCGCCAGCGTTTATTGCCGTCAGGCCCAGCTTTCTTGGGAACTACCAGCAATGGAGAATTCCACGGGCTTTTACTTAATTGGATTATGTCGTTGTCCAACATTTCCTTAATTTGCTCATTTATGACTGCCCGATGTGTTTCTGGGAGTCTATACATTTTCTGATTTATTGGTGGTTGATTATGTAATGTGGGAATGGTGTGTTTTATACTGTTAGTGTACGTTAACTTGTCCCCCTGTAGATGGAAAAGGTCATTATAGTCATAACATAGTTCTAGAATTGGTTTTTTCTCTTCTTGATTTAAGTTTTTATCCAACAGTAATTCTTCACGTAAAGCCACAAGTCTGTCTGGACTGTACTTTGAAATGTGGTTTACGTTTATTGAATATGGATTGGAGTTAAAATTTTTTGTATCTTTTACGAAGTTATTGGAATTTTTGCAATGTGCATGGAGGGAAGGTGGATCACCTTCTTTCTCTTCTTTCTGAGAACTTTGGGAATTTATTTCGTCCAAAGATGAATAGAGAGATTTTATGTTGTATACGTTTTTGTCTTGTGCACGTGGGAAAAAAGGATCGCCTGCTTTCTGGGAACTTTGGGAATTTATTTCGTCCAAAGGTAACTGTAGAGAGCTAATGTTATAATAATTAACTGGAACTAGAGTAAGTTTTAATTTTCTTAGGAATGCAGGTTCTGTGTTTACGTTCAGAACAGATAACGGTATGAAATTTCTATGAGGACTAACTAGGCAATTTGCGACAAATACTCCTTCTTGAATCTCCTGAGACAAACAGAGCATTTCCTGGTCCAATTGTACTGGTATGCTCAGTATGATTTGAGATCGAGGGGGTATTCTATGAGATTGCTGAAGTTCTACTTCATATTGCCTACCTTCATCTTCATTCAAAGTGTTCGAAATTTCTTCAATTGGAAGTAAGGAACTTTTGTTTTTGGGTGCCCGTGAAACGGTAGTAGATTCAGATCCCTCCACTATTTGATCCTTTGGTATATCCTCTCCATCTTCTATGGATGTTTCGAGAGGTACCGTGAATTCAATAGGGTTGGTTTCCGTGCGAGGAAACCGGAGTAATCTGTTAGGCCCTTCTATATTGCAATTTTTTGCAAGAAAATCGTTACCTAATAGCCCATCGTGCGAGATTTGGGCGTTATCTTCTACAACCTGTAGATTGCACGGGATACTGCTGCTTAATAAAAAGGTGCCTTGGCAGTTACCCAATGTTCTTCCTTCTCCAAATGGAGTTTTCAAAGTGACCTTTTGTCCTGTTTCTATCCGCTTTTGTATATTTAATGCTTCCTGTTTTATTAGGCTTAATTCGGCTCCAGTGTCTACTATCAGCCGAACGGCTGTGTTTTTACTTATGTCCAATGGTAATTTTACCACTGGAACATTTTCTCTAGTTTGTTTCTTTGTTGTTTGAGTGGACCCTGAAGTAAGTTGCACTGTTCTATTTAATGTCGAGCCGGGGATTTTTCGGTCGACAGTGTGCCGTTTCCGGAATGTGTGGCCTCCCATCGCTGTTTCTGCTGGCATGTGGACACCGTATGGCTTCTTCGGCCACAAAAATCGCACATATTTTGTATGTGGTTTATTCTTTGCTCCCGATTTGCAGAGCCCCACCGAGCATGGTTGTTACTGTTTGCATGTTCGGGTGGTGCCTTGACATTTTGCTTGCAATGTTGGGCATCATGGCCTTTTATTCTGCAGTTTACACAGAAAGGAGTATTTTTTCGTTTCAGACATTCATCATACGTGTGGCCCTTGTAGTTGCAGTAGCTGCAGGTGATTTTATTCAATAGCAATTTTTGTTTGTCGAATATTTTTTCTCCTGTATGTCGAGACAAAGAATTTTGGCAAAGAGGTGGGCTTCCTAAAGGTTTTCGTGTGAAACTGGTTTGAGTGGAATGCCAATTATTTGTAGGATTCCCATCAGTATTAAAAGACACTGATGGCACCTTTAGAGGCTCCCCTATGGGAGGTATATTGAATTCCGTTTTTATATTGGGTTTGCTCATTTCATTGGTGTAAGGGTATGGAGCAACACTCTCGTGAATAGGGAGATTATAAGTATTAGCATAATTTGTACAATTATGATTTAAAAAGTTCTCCATTGGAAAATTGCTTGTGGTATTAGGAATGTAATGAGTGGGTTGTGGGATATGAAAGAGTCCTTGTTGCAATCTTTCCATATCTAGTGCCCTTTGAATGAGCTGGTCTACTGAATCTTCATTCAAGGTAAGTAGATATGCACTTAGATGCGGATTAGTTGCACTACTCTTTACTGAAGCCATAGCGAAATCCTCTATTTGTCGTTTCACCACGTTAAAATTTTCAGCACCGTATTTGTTATGTGCTGCTTCGTTACATTGTAACAATAGGCCTTTTAGCCTAGTGGTGAATGAGTTAAGACTCGTGTGGATATTGTCGACAAGTAATTAATCTGTTTATCAGCTCATGGTATGTCTCACGAGGTAAATAATTACGATAAAGCAATTTTTCAACCTCTTCAAATGTTGTGAGTGAGCTTGAAGCGATTAGCTGGTATGCATTACCTCTCAACCTAGTGGGGAAAATTTGCATAAAAGCTACTTTTTCTTCCGCTTCTAGACATTGCTGTACTTGTTTACAACAGCCTAAAAAAGTTTGTAACTCTGTGAGGATGTGGGAGCTGAATTCCCCAGATAATAAGGGCATCATTTGTGCCGTTAGTTTAACCACCTTTTCATAATTCACTGGCATTTTGTTTGTTTTGTTTATTTGTTCAGTCTGGATTATATCTGGCGTGCCTTTATCTGAATTAGGCGTGATTAACGATTTTTCTGTTATTAGATCGTTTAAACTATGGTTTCTTATGAGTAAGTTAATCAAACTGTGCCTTCTGAAACGTTTGCCTGAACGATGTTCGCGATACCAGTTTATCGATGGTCTGTTTTGGGGGGAATTTTGCTCTACTACAGGGCTATCTGAAGGGCTTCCTGGAGGGCTAGTGTTATCAAACGACAATGAACTTATTGCCGTCTCAAAATCGGAGCATGAAAAGCTTCGGTTAGGTTTAGGCATGAAAGCCAAAACCTCGAGTTTCCACGAGTAATTGTGAGAGAGAGAAGTAGGGAAGAAAAGGGAATAAGTAGTTTAGTGACTTTTGTAAAAAAACAAAAAAAAACAAAGAAATTTGCATGAATGTGTGAGATTTGACCTTATAGTTAATAACGGCTTCTTAAATTGGAATTACTTTTCCAAGATTGAAAAGAGGGCGAGAAGAATCAGCGATTTTTTTTTTTAATGTGTTAGATATACTTTAACACTGTCTAACGTGAATTCGCTAATAATTGTTGCCTCTTTTTTAACAATTTTTATAAAGACTTACTTAAAACTTTGTTGTTTCTTCTCTATCGTAGTGTTTTGCTAAGCCGTTTTTTCTTTCTTCAATTAGGTTATCTATTGAATTCGTACTGCAGTTTGGGGCTTCTTCCGTGTGTTGGCTGGGTTAGAAGTGCCCTATCGTGGTATTTCTGATATCAGATTCAACAGTTAGATGTTCGTATGCACTCGTAGGTTCGAAGACCAAGGTTTTTCAAGTATTTGTAGGTTGAACTAACTTCCTTGATCCTACCGGCTGCGCCAATTTGTTACTGTTTCTTTGTGAGGAAACTTGTTTGAGTTTTTGAAGTACTTGCTAACAAACTATAGCCAAGTACTCTCATACAAGCACCTACTTTGTTGAATCGACTATTAGAAATATGATCGGAGTAGCTAATGTAGCTTTGCTCCTATATGTAGTGTAGTGGAGTAGCTAATTTAGCTTTGCTCCTAGTATGGTGTAGTGCAGTAGCTGAAAGCTTTGCTCCTAATGAGAACAATTGAATGTGTCTAGTGTTGAGTTACGATTGCAACTAGTCTTTTAATAAAAACGTTATAATATTTATACTAAAAATATAACCTTAACTGCTACGGAAGTAAAGCTAAAACTCTTAATTTATTTCCTCACAGCGCTCGCCGTATACATATATGTATAAATTACACTTTGCTCAATATCTACAGCTGGCCATTATCATCCGTAAATACTATTTTCGTTAAACGTTTGTACTTTGTTTATAGACGTACATACATAAATATAAATTTTGCTAAATGGTTGCAGCTGGTCATTACTACTTCACGTCATTCATCGTGAACCATTAATTTGGTCGCCTACATACATACATTTGTTTTACCTCCGGCGCAAGGTCGTCATATTACAATGTGGGATTTCTTGCGTGCCGGGGTATTACCTCACTTTCTTTTTCCACTTGTTTTATATGCGGAAATAATTGCTGTAGGTCAGTAATAATATGTATGTACGCGCCATTCTTTAGGTAAAATGGTATAATGTACCGCAGGTATGTACATGCATACAATGATTTGTTTCACTTGCTATGCAATGTAGGTATGTACATATGTATGTACATATTTTCTTTTAAAGTAGATCTGATAGGCAATATAATTATGTATGTGCGTAATTTGGACAAACGTATGCCTGATATGCAATGTACGTATGTATGTACGTAATTTCTTTTTTGTAAGGGCTGTATGTAACAATATACCTTAAGAAGAGTTTACGTAATCTATGAATAAGAATGAGAATTTGTGTTGATGTGGAATGTAATTTCCATGTTATAAATATAAATGTAATTTCCATGTTATAAATATGAATGTAAATATAATTTGTATGTTAAAAAATTATTAAAATATTAGAATATTTAAATATTAGAATAGTAAAATGTAATTTCTATATAATATCTACCTTGTGATCTATCCACTTTAGGGATTTTTACATATATTTTTCTCCTTATGAATAATCATTTCTCCTTAGGAATGATCATGTATGTCTTATATTATAACAGAATTGTATATCATAATTAATTATCTCCTTTACGAATAATCATCCATCTTAGTTATAAAATAAAATGAAATAATTTATGAATTTCTAAATTTCTATAATTAAAATTATTTATTTTTTCGTTTTCGAGAATCTCTTACCTTGAGATCTCTACATAACTAGCATTCGGAGGCATGAATGTATTTATTCCAGTGCCTCTTCTTATGAGTATCCTTCTGAATAAAGATTCTTCTTATGAGTATCCCTCTGAATGGAGATCCAGTTACGTATGGGAGATCCAGACACATATGGCATGAATTTACTCTAATTGGATCTTCCTGCTGGATGTGAAGTTATATGAATATCTTCCTGAGGAAGTTTTATAAATATCTTCCTGATGAAAGATTCAGATACACTGTGTAGAGGAAATCCAATGGTTCTTGAATTCCTACAACGTATGGAGAGGTCGAAAACTACTAGTAGATTAAAACTCGTCGTGTTCGATTTTAACTCTAAATTTTATTCGACTAGTACGCTTAATTTATATACAAAAAATGATGACAATTAGAAAATAAATTAAGAATGCATTACAAAAATATTGGAACATGAAAAACAAATTATTAAGAAATTCTCGTAATTAAAGAAATGCATATGCGCATTATGTTGCATCACACTAAATTCATCGCCCATGCTATATGTAGGTTAACAAAGAATGCACGCGGAAATGTAAACAAAAAATGCAATTGATTATTGTGATTGCGAGTGAAGTTTGAATTGCTGACCTTGTTATTGGCACTGGTAAATGAATTTAGCGTGAAATTTCTACATATTGAACTAAAAAATGTAAAAGTTATTGTTCAGCACTGAACATGCTGGGGCCCGCCAGAACGTATGACTTTGTTGAACTGTTGCTGAAGTGACTCATGCTGAACAGCAGGTTCCTCATAGATGGAATTTGGTTTGTCCCCTTTGTGACAGCACTGTAGAAGTGACTTGACCTTGGTCCAGTATCTCCAAACTAGTAGTAATAGGATGAATAGTAATACTGTCGTTGTCGCCGCAACGGTGTGTAGAACAAGAGCCTTCTTGAGTATTATTGGATTAAGATTTGGTTCTACAGTGAATTCCATGAACTGCTTATTGGAGGGAATCAATAGTCCAGGTTGCATCAGAGCAGGAGGCTTGTTGAAGTTTAATTTTATCGAATCTGGTACCACTTCCTTCATATGGCTGGAGACAACTTCTATGTTCTGGTCCAAGTTTGTCTTCAAGATTATTTCCTTTGTTTTCAGATAGCACTCATCTCGAAGGCGAATAACTCCAGTATTGTTTAATAACAGTTCTCTTCTCGAGCCTTTACAGATAATTGCAGCAACCTTGGTCTCATTGGTTGTGTACAACCAGGTGTTTCTTGTCATTAAGGCCTTCCAGACTATTCCTGTTAAGCTTATCTGGTTCATTTGACATGTTGTTCTTGGATGACGATTATAAATCTCGTCGATTATACATGATGGACTGTCAGCAATGCTATAGACGATGGCTGGCGTGCAGAGATAAGTCTTTTGTTGGCTGATTGCGCAGGCCTTCAGCTGTGTTTCTTCTAGAGAAAAGTAAGTTTGGTGGTCAAAACTTACGGCCAGTGTATTTAGTTTTACGTCAGCTATAGCAAATGTGTTGATTGTAGTCATGAAAGGAGTGGGTGTTACATGAATTAAGTCGTACCTGTTTGTTTCGACAATATTCAGATACCCGAACAAGATTATGCTATCATTTACTTGTTTCACATCAAGTTGTACTTGTGGTGTTGATAGTATTTGGAGATTGGTTCCAATATTATGCGAGACATTTTGAATTAAAAGACCAATGTCATGTGGGCTGACAAAATCAAATAAATGTCCGTGGTTATGGAGTGCGTTTAACCAGGTTTGATATTTTTCTTGTAGGTCGCTGTAGTAATCTTCAGTACTGATAAATGTAGCGAGTACTTCAATGGCGATTCTGTTATGATCTGCGGTGGAATACCAGGTAGCCATTTCTTTAACAGAAGAAATTACTTGAGTTAATCGGGCGTCAAAGTTTCTTAGTTTCTCAGATATGAGAAATGCGGATTGATTAATTTTCGTGGATAAAAGAAGCATCTGTTGATTGGTTGAATGCAAAAGATTGTGCTGATTCTCTTGCAAAAGCTCAATATCAGTGTATACTTGATCATTTACTCCAAAGATGCTGGTTAAAAGACTGCCAAGTATACCCCTCTTAGATCTGCCCTTCGGCTCCGTTGTACTGATAACTTCTTTTAAGGTCTTAAAGAGATGATTTCTTCTTGAGGATACACGTTCAAACAGTGTTTGGCAGTGCGTCATTTTTGTGAGCTCTCTTGTTTGTTCACACATATCTTTTATCTGGTTCCAAGTATTATCAATGTTTTTCTGATCAGTGATTATTTCTGCTTTAGAAAGTGCGACCTGTAGGCGAAGGTTCCCACGTTTAATTTGTGCGTGCCCCAAGTTCTCCAGAAAGAGCCCCGGCTTGGGCTGGAATATTTCATAGTCTTGGGCGAAAACTATCGTTAACCAATAAAGTAGAGACAAGGTTGTAAGCAGCAGGTTCTGTGCCCAGGTGCAAGGCGCAATGGTGGGTTTCCTTTTCCTTTTTGGTTCTGTGGATGAAATTTTATCGAAATGATTGGGCTGTGACCACAATTTTGGCTCTGACTGCAGAATGGAGCAGGATTTTCGTTTCTTGTTATTTTTATTTGGAGCAGACTCAAGACTTCTTGACACTGTATTTATTCTCGCCTCTGATTTAGTTACTAAAGTAGTCATTGTCGTGATTGAATTTTGAGCTTCGCTTGTGTCTTCTGAATTTAGTATGGAAATAGGTAGTTGACAGATCTTGTGAATAGGCCGTTTCTTAATACAGTTTTTGTATTGCACCGAAACAATTCGAACTACGCCATCATCTCCCGGATGTAATTGGGTAATTCGCCCTAGTGGCCACCTCTGTGGTGGTAAAGTATCTTCTTTTACCAAGACCAATTCTCCGATCACTGGATTTTTCCCTAACGTCTTCCATTTGCTTCTCTGCTGAAGCAACGATAGGTATTCTTGAGACCAGCGCTTCCAGATATCTTGATGCAGTTTCGTGACTAACTTCCATCTCTGATGAAGTTCTTGTGTAGCTACTTCAGATTGTGGTGGTGCTATGAGCGGTCGTCCAATCAGAAAGTGCCCTGGCGTCAACGGTTCCAAGTCTAAGGGATCGCTGGAATGTTGCCCTATTGGTCGTGAATTCAAGCAGGCTTCTACTTGGCACAGTACTGTGCTGAATTCTTCATACGTTAGCAGCGTTTCTCCTAGAACTCTTTTTAGATGTCCCTTCACTGATTTTACTCCAGCCTCCCATAATCCTCCAATATGAGGACTAGCTGCGGGAATAAACTTCCAGTCAGTGCCATCATTAGCTGTGGTCTCTGCCGCTTGCTTTGTAGATCGGTTGATTGCTAATTGTAGCTCCTTATCCATCTTGTTTCTGGCACCGACGAAGTTGGTGCCATTGTCACTAAATATTTGCTTGCAGGTTCCCCGGCGAGAAAGAAACCTTTTATAAGCCGCTAAAAATGCATCAGTGGTGAGGTCGGTGACTAATTCCAGGTGGACTGCCTTTGTTACTAAACAAATGAACAAGGCAATGTATCCTTTATTGGTTTTAATTCCTCTGCCTTTTGATGCTTTTGTGAGAAATGGACCAGCATAATCGATACCACAGTGGGAAAATGGCGGCGACGGGATGATTCGGGCTTGCGGTAAACTACCCATGAGTGGAGTATTACTGTTTTGACGAAATCTTGCACACCTTATGCACTTATGATTCCTTCCTTGGACTACTCTTTTCCCATCAATGATCCAGAAGTTCATCCTTATGTAATTTAATGTTAATTGTGTACCACCGTGTAACGTTTGCTGATGTGCATGATCTATAATTATATTTGTTATATGGTGTTTTTGTGGTAAAAGTATTTGGTGCTTGGCATCCATTGGCAGTAGAGAATTCTTTATTCTGCCGCCTACTCGCAAAATTCCCTCATTATCAAAAAATGGATTAAGCGAAAGAAGTTTACTTGTCTTTCTTATTGGTTTGTTTTTGCTCATTGCTTCTACTTCATCCGAAAATTCCTGCAACTGCACAATTTTGATGATGCGATTCTTGGCTTCAAGGAGTTCATCAGAAGATAGATGTGCAAGATTTCTTTGTGTTATGGACTTCTTACAATTTTTGATGAACCTGAGACTATAAGCTATAATCCTTATTTGTTTTGTGTATGTTGAGCAGGTAAAGATTTCTTCTGTCTGAATTGTTGCTTTTAATGCCATGACTTGCGTTTTCACTTCTTTATCAGTAACTATATTTAGCTTGTTGGATGGCCATGCATTGGGTGTTTGACTGAGCCAGAGTGGCCCTCTCCACCAAAGATCTCGAATTACGAGCTTGGTTGGGCTAATTCCCCTCGAGGCAATGTCCGCAGGATTTTGATCTGATCTCACATGTCTCCATATGGCCTTGTCAAAGTTATTATGTATTTCGGAAACCCTGTTTGCTACAAACTGCTGCCAGGTATTCGGACTCTTTGCAATCCATGCCAATGTGATTTCAGAATCGCACCAAGCGAATACTTCCGGTGATTCGATATCCAAAGATGTGATGGTTGATTTTAACAATTGTGTTAACAGGACAGCACCACAGAGCTCTAGTCGTGGTATTGTAACTTTTAGTTTTAAGGGCGCCACCTTGGTTCGTGCTGCTAGTAGCGTTATATGCACCTTCCCCAGAGAATCTGTTATTCGGGAGTATACTACGGCCGCATATGCTTTTTCGGAGGCGTCGCAGAAGCCGTGGAGCTGAATATGTTGCCCAGGTTGGTATTTGATCCACCGCGGAATTCTAATTTGTTGTAAATTTTTTAGATCTGCTTCGAGTTGCCTCCAAGAGTTTGTTATTTCTGTGGGTGGAATTTGGTCCCAGTCTATCCCAGCCTTCCATAATGATTGCATGAGGAGTTTAGCTGTTATTGTTACTGGTGAAAGGTACCCGAGGGGGTCAAATATTGCTGCAATTTTTGATAGTAAAGTCCGTTTGGTTAGTTTTGTAACCTCTTCCTCTGTTTTCAGCTGGAAGAAAAGTTCATCCTTTTTGGGATTCCAGTGTATTCCCAGTGTTTTTATGGCATTTTCTTCACCAATTTCTAGAATTCCCTTTTCGATAATCTCCTCAGGAATGTTTCTTAATAATTCCTCATTGTTTGAGGTCCATTTCCGAAGATTGAATCCTCCTTTGTTTAGGAGCACAATTATTTGACTTTGCAGTTCCTTGGCTTCTGATACAGTATTCGCTCCTGACAGCATGTCGTCTACATAAAAATCTGTCATTAGCACTCTTTTTCCGACGGGAAGTTGTTCGCCTTCATCTTGAGCAAGCTGCATTAGGACCTTGACTGCAAGATATGTGGCGGGAGCTGTTCCATAAGTAACGGTGTTTAAGACAAACTCTTGAATGCGTTCGTCAGGATTTTTTCGCCATAATATGCGTTGGTAATTTCGGTCTTCTTTTGCCACCATAATCTGCCTGAACATTCTTTCAATGTCTGCAGTAAAAACAAAACGATGCTTCCTCCATCTTAACAGGATTTGACTTAGATCTTGCTGAAGCCTTTTTCCGGTATGAAGGAGATCATTGAGGCTTGACCCAGAATCTGTCTTGCTGGATCCATTAAACACTACCCGTAGTTTTGTAGTTGTACTGTCTCCTTTGAATACTGCGTGATGTGGCAAGTAATACACTTTTCTCTCAGTGTCTTTATAGCTTGTTGTGGGGCTCATGTGTCCCAAGGTTAAATATTCTGTGAGAAATTTGTTGTATTCTGCCATGTCATTAGGATTTTTGCTCAACCTTTTTTCCATTTGTAGCAGGCAAGCAACAGCCTTGTTTTTTGAAAAACCTAATGTCCCTAAATTTTTCCTGAAAGGTAGTCGTACTATATACCGTCCATGTTGGGTTCTTTTATGCGTATTTTCAAAGTGCTGCGTACAATCATCGTTTTCCTGACTGGGTGTGGTATTCTCTATTTCCCAAAATTGTTCCAGTTTCTGGTCTATCTCACTAATTGACAGAAAACTTGAGATTTTGTTAGTTTCCTGAGAGGTATTGGGAATATTTCCAAAGAGGATCCAGCCCAGTTTTGTATTTTGTGCAGTTGGTTGGCCTTGTATAACACCATCCAAAATTATATTTGCATAAACATCAGCTCCAAGAATCAAGTCAACTGGACCTGGTTTATTGAAGTTGGGGTCTGCTAAGACCATACTTCCGTACTTGGTTGAATCAACTTCTGGTATTATTCCATCTGGGAGAAATGAACACAGTTTTTCTAACACCAGTGCTTCTATTCGAAGTAGGGAGTTATTCTTGTATGGCAGTAGTATTTTAATGCTCACTTTGCTGGTGGCTTTTGCAGTTTTCGCATTGTTGACACCCATAATTGTTGTTCTGATTCGCTCTTTAGGTAGTCTTAAATTTTGGACAGATTCCTCAGTGATTAAGGATGCCTGTGATCCAGGATCAATCAGCGCTCTTAGAAGCTCTGTTTGGCCAAATCCATTTGATACTCTTACCATTGCAGTTGGGAGCAATACGCTAGGGATTTTAATCTTGTTGTGTAAAGTTGTAATATCCTCATTTTGCAAACTGAACTGTCTCGTGAGCTCACAAGTTTTCTCTGAGACTGCTGGTTCAGCCTTAAATTTGTTTTTGGCAGTATTATCATTGGCATTGTGCAAGAGCGTATGGTGTTTTTTATTGCAATAGAAGCAGGTTTTGCTGGTTCTGCACCTTTCAAATTTCTTATGTGATAAACAATTTGTGCATAAACCCTTTTTGTTTATAAATGAATTTCTATCTTGCACATTTAATTTTTTGAACTCTACACATTGGAATACACTGTGATCTTTACTGCAGAAAGCACATATATTTTTTGATATAGTAGAAGAGTAAAAAGACTTCTTCTTGTTATAATTTATAGCTTCTGACTTCACTTGTTTTGAACTTTTTATACAGTCTAGGATCTGGAAACGTTTTTCAAGGAAGTTAAGTAGCTCTGTTGTAGTTGGCATTTCCCTGGGATTGGAGAGACTCTCTTCAAACAAACGCAAGCTTTCTGGATCTAATTTCTTCATGGTGATGCAGACAATAATTGGACCCCATTCTCCTGTCCTACAGTTCAAATTATTCAATGCTTCTAAACACTCTTTTAGGGTGTCATGAAGCATTATGATGTCTTCTTGGCACCTGTGCTCTACCCTTTTTAGGTCCATAATGGTGTTTATATAGGTAGTAATAATTTTTCTGTTGTTATTATACCTTGCTTGAATAAGTTGTAGAGCGGTTTTGTAGTTATTATTGCTTAACTGAAGGTGGCTTATAACTTTCCTGGCTTCACCTTCTAGATGGTAAAGAAGGTACTGCATCTTTTCCACTTCGCTTAAGCAGGGGTTTATATGAATGATATTGTTAAACATGTCAATAAACGGTTTCCAAGTTTTATAGTCTCCGTTGAACTTTGGAATCTTCATCGGAGGTAGTTTTGGAAGGTTATTGAGTCTGGCAGCTTCCAAATATGGTAGAGAATGAGTAGTATCCCGAAGACTTGTTTGATTGGGGATTTCTTTAACTGTATCTGAAGAAACGGATGCTGCAATTGTTGGAGGCGGCAGCGATATGTTTGGAAAATTGGCCTTACTGTACTCATTAAGTGCCTGTTGCGCTGTTTGAAAAAATTTTAGCGTTTTCGTGTAAAGATCTTTTATAAAGTAGGGATGTTCTTTATTGAGGGAGATCTTTAATTGCTCGTGGTTCTTATTAAATTCTTCCCAATATGTGTTTAAAGCATCGTTTTTGGAAGTTAGATATTCTGGAGTCTTTCGTGAGGAGCCGTCTTTTGGAATATTTATCGATAGTTTCTCGATATTGTCGGCCAGTTGTTTTTGTAGCTCTAGTAAGTCTTCTGGAGTCATGACTACTGATGGATTAGGCGATAATTACAGGAGATGTCTGGTGCTGTATGGTGTATCCCACAAATACTCAAACTTAATTTGAGTCTGGCTGCTTGAAGTTGAGTGATAGCTCGAGAAGATGTCTGGAACTGTTTGGAGTATATCACAAGCACTCAAACTTAATTTGAGCCTTGCTGGTTTTATTTTAGTGCTATTCTGAAGAAACTTCTTGATCGCTGGCTTGCTATAGCTTCCTCAAAGTGTTCTTTGAGACGCTATGTATAAGTATGTAGTAGAATATTCTGATGATGAACAAAGTTCTTGATCGCTGGCTGGCTGTAGCTCCCTCAAAGTGTTCTTTGAGACGCTATATAGTAGTATACAGTAGAATTTTTCTGATGATGAACAAAGTTCTTGATCGCTGGCTGGCTATAGCTCCCTCAAAGTGTTCTTTGAGACGCTATATAGTAGTATACAGTAGAATTTTTCTGATGATGAACAAAGTTCTTGATCGCTGGCTGGCTATAGCTCCCTCAAAGTGTTCTTTGAGACGCTATATAGTAGTATACTAACTTTGATTTAATGGCTCGAAGGACCATGTGTAGAGGAAATCCAATGGTTCTTGAATTCCTACAACGTATGGAGAGGTCGAAAACTACTAGTAGATTAAAACTCGTCGTGTTCGATTTTAACTCTAAATTTTATTCGACTAGTACGCTTAATTTATATACAAAAAATGATGACAATTAGAAAATAAATTAAGAATGCATTACAAAAATATTGGAACATGAAAAACAAATTATTAAGAAATTCTCGTAATTAAAGAAATGCATATGCGCATTATGTTGCATCACACTAAATTCATCGCCCATGCTATATGTAGGTTAACAAAGAATGCACGCGGAAATGTAAACAAAAAATGCAATTGATTATTGTGATTGCGAGTGAAGTTTGAATTGCTGACCTTGTTATTGGCACTGGTAAATGAATTTAGCGTGAAATTTCTACATATTGAACTAAAAAATGTAAAAGTTATTGTTCAGCACTGAACATACACATTCGGACACGTATTCGGATACATACTGGACACACACTCCAATTGCGTTCCCGTTGAGTGGGAATTTATCTTTCTATCCATGGATGAATAGGAATTCATCTATTCGCGGAGAGATCACTCACAGATGGACTCATATAGACTCATGTAGAGCTGAAATGTGAATGGATTCATGAACTCATGAGCTCAGACACCTATTTATGAGCTCGGACATCTGTTCACAGGACCCTTCCCGAAAATGGGAGTGAATTCATGAGCTCGGATTCAGGGGCTCTAACGTCTGTTCACAGGATCCTTCACGGATATATACATATATATATTTATTCACAGGAGCCTTCCCAAAAATATTTATATTGGTTCACAAGATTCTTTCCCGAGAATAAGTTTTAGGTACACAGGAGAGAGTTAAAAATTTCTAGTTACATAGTGGGGAAATATTCATTTGATGAAATAGATTTAAGAACATATAGGCGCAAATAGACGAAAACGAGGGCATGTAGGTTAAAACAAGATAATATTCATTGAAGTCCGGCACCTAGGTAGAAATATTTACACAGTGAGAAATTTGATGAAATAAAATTGGTAACACACAAGCCTTGCCCCCGGAATGCAACTTTTAGATTTAATCCCTAAGGGCAACCCTTGAAACATATGACTCATGATCATAAGGAAGGACAATTGTGGAAATTGTGGAAGCCACAAATATGAACAACACATACATATCGCAAAGACGCACAAATACGAGCGATACGATTGGTGTAGAGATCCTTGAGATCTGACATTTTTTGGGGTTGTAGTTTTTTGACTTCTGGGACTCGAGATCTAAGATTCCACTTGACTTCTCATATTCGAGATCTAAGATTGCACATGACTTACATACGTAGACGCACTATGTAACAGAAATTGAGAAATTAAGAATTAACAAAATTTGGATGGACGTAGATGCACTAGGTAACAAAGATTGGCGATTGCGGACGGACAGAAATTGATAGATTAGAGGGTGTTTGCGGACGGACAAAAATTGATAGATTAGAGATTGACAGAAATTGGTAAATTAGAAATAAAGACACATCCAGAACACAGAATAGCAAAATTGTAGAATAGCAAACCTTAAATAAGATAAAAAAGATTGAAAAAGATTAAAAAAGATTAAATAAGTTAAAAAAAGGTAGCCAAATTGTAGAATAGCAAAACTTTGAGTCTTAAAAAAAAAGATAAAAAAGACACATCCGGAACTCAGAATAGCAAAATTGTAGAATAGCAAAACTTAAAAAAAAAAGATTAAAAAAGATTTAATAAAGATAAAAAAGATAAAAAGATAGCAAAATTGTAGAATAGCAAAACTTAAAAAAGATAAAAAAGCTAAAAAAGATAAGAAAGACAACAAACAATAAAACGATAAATAGGAATACAGCCAGAACACGAAAAGATAAACAAATTAGTAAACTGACACATTAAACTGACACATTGAACATAGGAATTAATATTTTATTTTATTTTATTTTAATTAAATTCATTTTACTCTATATTTATTTTTATCTTTACTTTCATTTTATTTTTATTTTTATTTCTATTTACTTTCATCTTTATCAGGATGAAATTGGTTTGCAAAACAACACTAGATGAAATTTGTTGCGAAACAACACTACATGAACATACAGCTCTAGGCTAAAACAACGCGTACAGCGACAAAACACCAAAACCACGCATACAGCGACAAAACGACAAAACACCAAAACAACGCATACAGCGACAAAACACCAAAACAATGCTTACAGCGACGGACACCAAACAACGATGAATGACACAACCATAACCATATCATACCCGAGTTGGTTCGTAAAGATACGATGATGGGGATAGATGGCGATTACCATTACTAACACAACCCATTGATGGCGATTACCATTGACCGTTAGGTACTAACATACCCCATAGATGGCGATTACCATTGAACACTAGCAGTTCTCACGCAGGGCCCCCGTTGTTGTAACAATGATGTCCTGCACTATAAAAACCCCAAAGAAAGCTTTAAAGGACCCACACATATTGTACTGACGACATAGTGTACTAATTACATAGTGTACTGATAATATTTTCCACATCCCATACACATTTTCTACATATATTCTACATATTCTACACGTCTTTCACACATACTTTACTTATTATCTACGGGCTCGTCATGCTCATCATAGTTACCTGGAAACTTGAATCGCACGACAAAAGAACAATTGAAAACCAGTCACACGTGACCATATACATTAGTCTTCAATAAACGCAATCGCATATATTATTCCTTAATAAATGAAATCTTTTAACATGGAGTCTTGTATATAAAATTGGGTAAGAGATTAAAATACGGCGTCTTGTATATAAATTGAATAAGAAATTCAATACGGAGTCTTGTATATAAAGTTGAATTATAAAATTGAATAAGAAATTCAATACGGAGTCTTGTATATAAAGTTGAATTATTAAATTGTGGAATTGAATAAGAAATTTGAATTATAAAATTGAATAAGAAATTTGAATAGTTAATTTTTGAATACCAGTCACATGTAACTGCGTATATTAATCTGCAACAAAGGAAATTTCACATACTAATCTCCAATAACGGTGGAGACAAGGCGAATATAAATGCTAGAGGCAAGGCCTAAAGTTGGAAATCTCGAGTGGGGAAGTTTCTCAAAAGTGATTCTGAGAAGCATTTCCAAAGGTGTAATTCTAGAAAGATATTTCCAAAAAATGGTATTTCTGAAAAATTATCTCTAATATTTTTAAGGGATCTAATTCTGACGCCTTATTACATTTCTTGAAGAATAGATTGACGACTTATATATAACCTGTGGAACCATCTATAGAATCGTCATCAACTGCCAGGCAACGGATTAGGAATTAGGGATAAGGGAGATAAGTTAGAATAATTGTTATATCCCACAAGAGGGCTATCCAAGCCAAGCTGGTCTCTACAGCTGGTCTCTACAACATCAGGTTTGCTCCTAATAAACAAAACGTCTGCGAATCTTTTATCAGGTTTGCCCCTAATAAACGAAACGATACGTTCTTTAAGTTTTTCAAAGGATTTATATTTGCAAGTTTTTTATTTTATCAGATTTGCTCCTAATAAGCAAAATATTCTTCAGATTTTTCAAAGGAATGATAACTGTAAATATAACTATAAATATGACCATTTCAGAAGGATCACGTGATCATCGATTCACAGACTTATTAGTGCATATTAGTACTTATTTCACGAGCTCATCAGATTGGTTCATCCACTCACTCACCCAAAAATTCTGGAGGACACACGGTTTAAGAAGTCAAGGACTCTACCGTAAGAATCACATCTACCGTAAGAATCACAACACACGTCAAACAGTCCCAGAATCTAGGAACGTGCTATACATATTTTAAAATTTTTTAAAATTTTTAATATTTTACAAATTCCACAAATTTAAAAAAAGGGGATCTATGTTTTATGCTCTATGCTTTGAGTTTCTGCAATTACACAGAGACACTGTGATTTACATTTGTACACAGATGCTGTAACTCATTTCTAGTATGTTTGATGATCTGCAAATGTACAGAGGTGCAAAGATACTGTGATTCGTCACTATAGTCTCCATTTGAACAAAGATACTATAATTCATCGCTGTAATCTTCATTTCTGATATTTCTGTAATCTCCTTTGGACGAGGATACTGTAATCCAATTCAGATACTGTAATTCATTTCTGATATTCTGCAGATTTGATTTTGGACGGGGATGTATGGATATAATGTTTTTATATAATTTTTAAAATTTTTATATTTAGTTCTTGGACAGGAATATATGGGATGAATGATATTTCATATTTAATTTCTAGATATTACATTAGACGGAGCTACCATAGTATGAATTGCATACCTACCTACATATATGATTTATGTTCAGAATGTCCACATTAGACAGGGCACTATAATATGAATTAAATATGAAACATATATGAATTTTCCACAACTACATAGATACAGTAAATTTACTCTGGATTGCACTATTTCCTCATGTACGTATCGTATCGCATCACATCTGACCTCACTCACAACCGTTCTTATGGACGCATTGCATCGCATTGCATTGCATCTCACAACCGTTCTTATGGACACACTGTACCAGGATCGAGGAACGACTGCCTTTCACTTCATCAATTTGCTTGGTCGGTTATTCAATCATCAGTTGACTCAATCTCTGATATACGGCACCGCACCGGAATTGTTGAACAAGAGTTTTTGTTTCATCATTTGACTCAACACTCGACACTTAAGCCACTTAAACCAGATGGACACACTGGGGGGTTTTTTAAGATTTTAACATACTGGGATGTATCCATTTTTGAGTTTTTGATTTATTCATTAGGGATGTTTCATTTGGATTTTCGTTTGAGCTTTTCACCTTTGAATTGTTCTTAGACAAATTCCTTGGGATTGTTTACTCTTTGAATTGTTTTAGGAAAGATTCCTTGAAATTGTTTATTCTGCTTCCTTGGAATTGTCTGTTCTGCTCATCTAAGATTTTGAAGGGATTCTTGGAATTTTTTTTCTGGTCGGTTCACCCAAGATATCTTATTCCATTCATTTAGGATTGTTGGGATTTTATTCTGGTCGGTTCACCTAAAGATATCTTATTCCATTCATTTAGGATGTCCTATTCTTGGATATTTTTGGAGTTGTAACTTCCATCCCATTTTTCAATTGTTCATTTGAGGTATCCCATTTTTTTCATTTTTCATTTCTTCTTTTTTCATTTTTACATTTTTTATTTTCTCATTTTTTAAATTTCTCAAAAAAATCTTTTCTCATTTTTTCAATTTTTCAAAAAATTATTTTATATATTTTTTATTTTTATTTATTTTTATATTTTCAACTTTTCACATAATCAATCTGTACATGCGGTTTGTTTCAATTCTTCATGGTTTCACTTTTGCCTATCAACCTATACATGCTTTTTGGTTCTTTGATTTGCTGCACGCTACTATTGTCTTTGATTCACTGCGCGCCATTGTCTTGGTTCGCTCATTAATTTGGTGCACTTCACGTAGACTTGGTGGACATGTCAAGTTTTGGGCTGATTTTCCGAACTTATTCGGCAGACGTACTCTCGGCACGTAAAATCAATTACTGCACCTCACATCTGGAGTTGACGCAGAAGGATGTACTGCACCTCACAGGCGTGGAGTGGAGGAATACACGGAGATTTAGACAGTCATCACATTCCTGCACCTGGATGTCTCCCTTCAGCGAGTGAACTTGACGAACGGGGTTGGGGTTGGGTACTTGATTGATTGCCTGAGAGACATACTGGGTGATGGGTTTGATGGTCATCTCAGTGAGATGTAAATCAATGGATCCGGGTGTACATCTCACTTGGCTCATTTTTTCACTGGTTGATTGTTCCAACGCTTGATCCGGGTGCACATGTCAAACATATGTCACTGATTACCGTGCTGGATCTGGATGTACGTGTTGCCGCGCTGGATCTGAGTGCACATGATAATTGCTAGGTATTTCTGGCGCTCACATGTTACTTGCCAATTATCCTAACGCTTACTTGCCAATTATCCTAATGCTTACATATTATGTTACTTGCCGATTAGTTCAACACGTACTTGGTGATTGTTTCATACTAATTGTTATATTCTGGCATATACTTACGATTGCTCAAGGCTTGTTAAGGCATATTCATTTATAGGCATGTTCACTTATGGGTTGTTCTGATACTTACTTAATGGTTCTCCAATAATTATTCAACACTTACTTAAGTTCTCTAATAATTAATCAACACTTACCTTAAAACATCCGTCATGCACACGGAACTGGAACTTACAATACAATACAGTACACCAGATGACACATAAACCTAATTTTTATATGGATATATGGCATTTGCCACAACAATACATATATAATGAAACTCCTGATGATCCCGATGGCTCGGGTGAAACTCGTAGAGCAAAGCCACATAGATGCCTAAACGGCTATGTTTACCACACACACTCAGTTTGGCTGCACAGCCCCACCCCACCTTACCATAGGATTCAAATACTTAGTCACCACTCTACTACCCACCAACCACCTACTCATATCTGTTTTATACTCTCAGACCCGACCATTCACATCTGCTTGATACTCTCAGACCTGTCCATTCATATCTGCCTTATACTCTTAAACCTGATCATTCACATTGCCTTATACTCTCAGACCTGACCTGACCTTTCACATCGCCTTGTATTCTCGGACTAGACCATTCACATCCGCTTGTATTCTTAGACCCAAGTCTAACCGAGTTTAACTGGAAACATCAGTTGATTTTACCCGTATCCAAAAAACTGGAAATTCTTTTGGGTCGTACCGGATATTCATCTCAGATGACACAGGTTCCAATCAGATGTATTTCCCATCAAAACACCCAATGTACAGTCATCAGATTTTTCATGAATTTTCTCATGAATAGTTTTCATGAATACCTATTTTTTCATGAGTTTTTTCATGGATGCCTATTTTTCATGAATACCTATTTTTTCACGAATACCTATTTTTTTATGAATGTTTATCTTTCATGGATGCTTATTTTTCATGGATGTGTGGAGGTGGCCTGCCTGCCGACGCCGACGCGGCGATACTGACGTGACTTTGCTGATAATATTACTGATGTAATATTACTGACATGCACTATACTGACATATACTCTCATTCAATCATAAAAACTTTATCCAATTCAATTTGGTCGCTTATATCTTCACTATGAGTTCTTGAGCCACGCATTTCCGTCCTCAGGAGCTCTTAAACTGGACATCTTTTTGGTCATACCAGATATTCATCTCAGATGACACAGGTTCCAATCAGATGTATTTCCCATCAAAAAATCCCAATGTACAATCATCCTTTACGGAGGAAAAGTTTTTTTGGAGGCTGTTTGGGGTTTTTTGAGTTATTCTTGATAACCTTTAAAGATTTTTTGAAGGGATTTTTGAGAAAATTTTTGGGAAGGTTTTGGTGAAGGGATTTTTGGGGGGTTTTTTGTGCAGAGTTTTGTGAAGAATTTTTGGGAGGCTTTTATGAAGAAGCATTTTAAGAAAAGAAGAAAAGAAAGATAAAAGTAGAAAATACATTTCACCTAATCTGAAGAAAAAGGAGAATGAATATTTCATCTAATATAATTGAATCACGGGATTTTCATGGAAACATTTCACCCAATCCAATTGAATCACGGGATCTTTTCATGAATACTTCTTTTTCATGGATGTGGCCTGCTGATGCCGACGCGACATTTACTGATGTGACTTTCCTGATATAACATTACTCTCATTACTCTCTACTATTCTAGATGAAGGTGACACGGAGGTGGTAAATTTCCTGGACATCACAATAATAGACACTGAAGAAGGCTTCAAAATCAAATGGTACAAGAAACCCATTGCATCTAATAGACTCATCAACTTTCACTCCAGCCAGCCGGCACAGTATAAATACAACACCCTTATCCACAGGATACAACAAGCACTACAAAGCACGGACCAGGAGTACATCTCGGAGCTCATGGACACCCTAATTACTGAGATGATGGAAAATAACTATCCGGAGGCGATAATAAAAGATTGCATCACCACGGTCCTAAACCGAACGATCTTAGAAGGAGATGTTCTGACACAACTAGACGAGATTTTGAACATAAAATTCAGACTTACCATAGAAGATATGCTAAGTGACGCATACAAGGAACATATTGCTTTGCATCCAACGAAATCTTTCGCCACACACCATGAGAAATTGGTAAGAGTTCCATACGTTGACAAACACACCAATAACTACTTGAGACATATACAACACCTATCGAACCACATCATCCCAATACCATTTAACAAAGCAGGGCGATAAACTGAGAACTCACATAAATAGTGAACACACACACAAATCAGATAAACACGCACACGCGTATACACAAGAAACAAGCACACCAAGAACAAGCACACCAAGGAACAAGCAGGCATGTACCAATTCATTCATTCCCGCGTACACACGCCCCCACACACCACCAGCCGCGTACACACACCCTCATACACCAGCCGCGTACACACCCCCATACACCAGCCACGTACACACACCCCAATACACCAGAAGCTAACAACCATACACCAGAAGCGAAAAGCCATACAGCAGAGAGGAACACACATGCACACATGTTAGAAACAAGCGAATATTCACCAGAAGTCTGGTACTGCATCATCACATTCAAATGCAAAAATTGCAGAACGACATACATAACATACACAGGCAAGAATAACATACAGAATACCATCGCATACAATACAAATCACAACAGAGTTGTGATCTCATACAATCTACTCCACAAACATAACACAAAAGCACGATACAGTATTTTACACAGAGAGAAATCATATGAGAAGGCATGGAGATTCATAGGTGCATACAGGAACATGTACCACCGCAACAATAGGTGCATGGTAATACCATTAAATAATCCCATTCTGAATTGTATCACCAGATTCAATGCACACCACCGCCGCATAATCAAGAACACAAACACACAACCCTGAACCCAGATGATGAGAACATCATCATTAACCATTACAGCCAGAAAGAAAACGACTACACCAACGACACCCATGACCACGATAATCTTGAATATCTTGAATATCTCAAAGACTTCATGGATGTCGACCTCATAGACACCGACGATGAATGTAACACCCACATTTCGGCTGACATCAAGAAGGACATTGACACTGACATGGTTCCCAACACCATCGATAAGGAGAATGACACTAACTTTTTTGCTTACACCAGAGATGATAATGACACGCATGTAATGGCCTATGAAAAAGAAGACTTATCTGCTCATATAACTGAAAACACCAACACTGAGGACCTTAGAATTACTGATGATACCTACATGTACAACACCCAACTACACCAACTGACACCAACACAGAAGCTATCGAGAATACCAATGACACGATGGATGACAACCACGTGGATATCATTAACAACACCATGGAAGACACCCACACAGAAGCCATTAACAACACCGTGATAATTGACAACAACACCGAGATAATTAACAACACCGAGATAATTGACAACAACACCGAGATAATTAACAACACCGAGATAATCGACATATGATGACACCCACATGAATGCGCAACTCCAAGGATAACACTAAAGACACCCACATCCACACTAACACTGAAGATACCCATACTAAAGATAACACTGGGGATACCCATACAAAAGATAACACTGAAGATACCCACATTGATCACATTGATGACAAAGATACCCACATTGATGACTCCGGTACGAGAGCTGTTAACAATACCGACATGGACAATGCCGCCGCGTTTGATGATGCCAACATCAACAACTTCGAGATAAGTGAAACAGACATCATTGAGGGCACCGAAGCTAATGACGCAGATTTGTTTAAAGGGAATATCTATATACAGGACATCTTCGAGATAATCAACATTTGTGATGTCATTCAATACAACACCACACCCACACATATAGCAAGTGGGAGTACTATACAGCCATCCACGTATGCATCAGCAATGTCGCAACTATCCCCTTACGATTCGGGAATGGCCACACACGATTCAACCGAGATCCCTGAATGAAGAGATCCCCAAATGAAAAGATTCGCCCAGATGTAAACAAATTACCCTAACGAGGAGGTCATATTCGGCTGAGTAATCAACCTAACAAGAAGGTACATATCCACACTCATATACATACTCATAGAATCAAAAATCTCAGGTCAAAGTAGGGCCTCAGATGAACATACATTAGACGAAAGTAGATGAACATACATTAGACGAAAGTAGATAGATAGATAAATACACACATATTACAAATTTTACCATTTTTCAGAGAGGCGCACTCCGGAATGTTATGGTCGTAGCGTATTGCCTATAGCAATATGCTACACGTACTGAAGCGTGTAGGCCGGCTGCGTCAAACATAAAAAAATGAACGCACCCCGACCGAGAGTAATGCTTCCTCACGCTCAGGTGCCCTGGTGACATGACTGAAAGGTAAGAAGAAGGCAATCGATCTGCCATTTCGTAAAAGTGCAAGAATTGGAAAAGTCCCAGACAATTTCTATCGAAAGTTCTAGCCGGCATCCAGTCCAAAAAGTAATAATTTTTACATAAATTTCGTTCTGCTAAGTTAAACCTCTAAACAATTTTAGAAATTTCCGAAGGGGAGCGAAAGCAAAAGAAAAATCATTACGCGTTCGTCGAAAATTCGCCGTGCACCACGAGAAAATTTCCAGGAGTAAAGAGAAAATAAAGTAAATCCACCGTGGAAGCAAAATAAGGAAGAGAGTCCTACGTGGTGCTGTGGGAGCCTATGTAACATGCATCATCAAAGCCAAGAAGACAGCGCTGCTTACTTCTAGCTGGAATTCAAACTCTATAAGTAGGTCAAATTACTAATCGTGCTTAACGATCCTTTCGTCGGCAATAGAGAGGAAAGCTACAAGTATATAGATAGTTCATCAGGTACAAACAGTAAGTACATTCCTCGATTAAATGTTCTTAACCGACCGTCTGAATCAAGTACAACACCACCACCGGAAGAATTACTACCAGAAACATGGAGTGTGTATGATGTTTCACATTTTTACGTGTTAATGACAGCACGCCACAGTGCGATACATCCAGTCGCCATAAAATCAATGGCAAACGTATATTAGAACTTTCTGAGGATGAGCGTATAACATTACTTGTTTTACGCAAGGATATTAGATCTTCCTGGTTTCCATCTCAGCCCGTTCAATCACAACTAGGAGCTTGAATGTTCTGTATGTCAGATAGCAAGGCCACAAAGTATGTATAAGTGATCGAATTATTATGCTTATTAACGTGAAAATATCCAATTTATATTAAATGCTAAGTAAGAGGGACTGACAAGTAAGATTCTAGAACAATGTTCGAGTATTAACTTGCTTTTTCTTAAAAGAAAAAGCTTTAGCCCTAACTTTTAATAACGTTTTACTTCAAATCTGCCTTAGCTTAATTTTGTAATGTCATTGCCTTTTCGTAGTTAAGATATTATTAGGTTTTCGTAGATTTATTTTTTTTGGGTACATGATAATCCTGTTGGAGTTAGTTGGATTAATACATTATGGAAGATTTGAGCAAAAAAATTTTACGTCACGCTACTAATCAAGTTTAGTTGCAACAAAAAAAAAAACAGAAACGAAAACAAAAGGAAAAACTCAGGTTAGATATTGTAATAAGTTTATATTTCTTCATGAAGTATATTACTAAGATGAGGTAACAATCGAAGAATCCCAATAAATTCCGTATCAGAGTTGCAGCGAGAAACATTGCTTTTTTTGAAATATATATGAGTGCCACTGGGCCTCCTTAATTTTTTTTAAACAGCGGGTGTTGAAGCGCTTCATCAGGCCGTGGAGAAATGTGAGTATTTTTTTTGATGTGCAAAAATTTTTTCTTATATATATATAACTCATTTCATTGAGATCGTGGAGATATTCCATTGATCGCAATGATTAAACGCCCATACGTCTTTGTTTGCATTGTGGTAAATAACGATAGACTAGTTAGTAAAACCATGAACTTCACATTTGTTTCCTTTAATAAAACAAGGACTCGAGATTTAGGTATTTAACACTCGGTTAAAGATGCACTAAGGCAATGTTAATGAAAGGATTAATTTAGTTCGTTTGGATTCTGAAGGCATATAATAAATGAAAATTATTTTGGTACTCTTGAACTTAGCACATCTCTTTATTAAATTTTTTGTATATGTAAACTAAAAGAGAAAAAAGGGAAAGAAACAAGACAAAAGTCTAGAAATTATATGCACTTATACGCAATTTAGTAATAACTCATTACCATACGTATATATAGTTTTGCTGATAGGCTTAATTGGAGCCTTTAGTTCATATATGCCATGCTCATATTGTTGTAATGATAGGCTTACCGTAGTTCAATTACTATATACATGTATACTCCGCTTAATACTAGTTTAATACTACACACTTTTATAGTTCTTTGATTTCTTGAGATACTAACCCGTGTATCTTCTTAATGTACCTCCCGCGAAATGAAGCGAATTTTGTTGTACGAAATTATAACGTACAAATGGAGATCTAGGACTGTTTATTTCTTCCTTCACATCCTGGAGCCCTCTCATCCGAAGGTCGTATAGGTCCGCTTTAATCTTTTCCACAGGTCAACAAGGGACTTTGGACGATTGTGCCACCCAAAGTCAATGGGAGGATGGGGCTTGGCCAAGAAGGCATGCCATCTGCGCCTTCATGGGAATGCAGGTAAGTGAAGTAACGGTCCCTTGAGGACTGAGTGAGTGCGAGGCTTTCGTATGTAGGCACGAAAATCTTTCTTTTGATTATGGTTGGTGACAAACGGCAGGTTATTTCGGGAACTCCCCCACACTCTCCGCCACCCTTAGCCGAGGTGCTAGCGTGCCGCCCTGTACTAACGCTGTCATCGAGTGATCTGTCAGCTCATGCTGGCAGTTTGGACTTCACGTCCTGACCATTCACTCTCAACATACTTCCATAACAGGAAACACACCACTGGGCATCTTACAAGGAGAATCCATCTTGGAAGGATTTGTTCATCTTATGGAACAGAAATATGTCTATAAGAATGAAAAATTTTTTTATATCAATGAGTTGGCCATATTGTAAATCATATGTCTTAAAAATGAGTTGCTTAACATTCCTAAACTATATTGTGAATCATATACCTTAAGAAGAGTTTACGTAATCTATGAATAAGAATGAGAATTTGTGTTGATGTGGAATGTAATTTCCATGTTATAAATATAAATGTAATTTCCATGTTATAAATATAAATGTAAATATAATTTGTATATTAAAAAATTATTAAAATATTAGAATATTTAAATATTAGAATAGTAAAATGTAATTTCTATATAATATCTACCTTGTGATCTATCGTCTTTAGGGATTTTTATATATATTTTTCTTCTTATGAATAATCATTTCTCCTTACGAATGATCATGTATGTCTTATATTATAACAGAATAGTATATCATAATTAATTATCTCCTTTACGAATAATCATCCATCTTAGTTACATAATAAATTTCTAAAATAAAATGAAATAATTTATGAATTTCTAAATTTCTATAATTAAAATTATGTATTTTTTTCATTTTCGAGAATTTCTTACCTTGAGATCTCTACATAACTACCATTCGGAAGCATGAATGTATTTATTCCAGTGCCTCTTCTTATGAGTATCCCTCTGAATGGAAATCCAGTTACGTATGGGAGATCCAGACACATATGGCATGAATTTACTCTAATTGGATCTTTCTGCTGGATGTGAAGTTATATGAATATCTTCCTGAGGAAGTTTTATAAATATCTTCCTGATGAAAGATTCAGATACACATTCGGACACGTATTCGGATACATACTGGACACACACTCCAATTGCCTTCCTGTTGAGTGGGAATTTACTTTCTATCCATGGATGAATAGGAATTCATCTATTCGTGGAGAGATCACTCACAGAGGGACTCATATAGACTCATGTAGAGCAGAAATGTGAATGGAATCATGAACTCATGAGCTCAAACACCTATTTATGAGCTCGGACATCTGTTCACAGGACCCTCCCCGAAAATGGGAGTGAATTCATGAGCTCGGATTCAGGGGCTCTAACGTCTGTTCACAGGATCCTTCACGGATATATACATATATATATTTATTCACAGGAGCCTTCCCAAAAATATATATATTGGTTCACAAGATTCTTTCCCGAGAATAAATTTTAGGTACACAGGAGAGAGTTAAAAATTTCTAGTTACATAGTGGGGAAATATTTATTTGATGAAATATATTTAAAAACATATAGGCGCAAATAGACGAAAACGAGGGCATGTAGGTTAAAACAAGATAATATTCATTGAAGTCCGGCACCTAGGTAGAAATATTTACACAGTGAGAAATTTGATGGAATAAAATTGGTAACACACAAGCCTTGCCCCCGGATGCAACTTTTAGATTTAATCCCTAAGGGCAACCCTTGAAACATATGACTCATGATCATAAGGAAGGGAAATTGTGGAAATTGTGGAAGCCACAGATATGAACAACACATACATATCGCAAAGACGCACAAATACGAGCGATACGATTGGTGTAGAGATCCTTGAGATCTGACATTTTTTGGGGATGTAGTTTTTTGACTTCTGGGACTCGAGATCTAAGACTGCACTTGACTTCTCATATTCGAGATCTAGGATTGCACATGACTTACATACGTAGACGCACTATGTAACAACAAAAATCGAGATCTAAGAACGCACTATGTAACAACAAAAATCGAGATCTAAGATTGCACATGACTTACTTACATACGTAGACGCACTATGTAACAGAAATTGAGAAATTAAGAATTAACAAAATTTGGATGGACGTAGATGCACTAGGTAACAAAGATTGGTGATTGCGGACGGACAGAAATTGATAGATTAGAGGGTGATTGCGGACGGACAGAAATTGATAGATTAGAGATTGACAGAAAGTGGTAAATTAGAAATAAAGACACATCCAGAACACAGAATAGCAAACCTTAAATAAGATTAAAAAAGATTAAAAAAGATTAAATGAGTTAAAAAAAGCTAGCCAAGTTGTAGAATAACAAAACTTTAAAAGGCAGCCAAATTGTAGAATAGCAAAACTTTGAAAGTCTTAAAAAAAAAAGATAAAAAAGATAAAAAAGACACATCCAGATCTCAGAATAGCAAAATTGTAGAATAGCAAAACTTAAAAAAAAAAAGATTAAAAAAGATTTAATAAAGATAAAAAAGATAAAAAGATAGCAAAATTGTAGAATAGCAAAACTTAAAAAAGATAAAAAAGCTAAAAAAGATAAGAAAGACAACAAACAATAAAACGATAAATAGGAATACAGCCAGAACACGAAAAGATAAACAAATTAGTAAACTGACACATTAAACCGACACATTGAACATAGGAATTAATATTTTATTTTATTTTATTTTAATTAAATTCATTTTACTCTATATTTATTTTTATCTCTATTTTTATTTTATTTTTATTTTTATTTCTATTTACTTTCATCTTTATCAGGATGAAATTGGTTTGCAAAACAACACTAGATGAAATTGGTTGCGAAACAACACTACATGAACACACAGCTCTAGGCTAAAACAACGCGTACAGCGACAAAACACCAAAACCACGCATACAGCGACAAAACAACAAAACAATGCTTACAGCGACGGACACCAAACAACGATGAATGACACAACCATAACCATATCATACCCGAGTTGGTTCGTAAAGATACGATGATGGGGATAGATGGCGATTACCATTGACCGTTAGGTACTAACACAACCCATAGATGGCGATTACCATTGACCGTTAGGTACTAACATACCCCATAGATGGCGATTACCATTGAACACTAGCAGTTCTCACGGAGGGCCCCCGTTGCAGTAACAATGATGTCCTGCACCAAAAAAACCCCAAAGAAAGCTTCAAAGGACCCACACATAGTGTACTGACGACATAGTCTACTAATTACATAGTGTACTGATAATATTTCCCACATCCCATGCAAATTTTCTACATATATTCTACATATTCTACACGTCTTTTACACATACTTTTCATATTATCTACGGACTCGTCATGCTCATCATAGTTACCTGGAAACTTGAATCGCACCCATACTTCTCAACGACAAAAGAACAATTAAAAACCAGTCGTCATGCTCATCATAGTTACCTGGAAACTTGAATTGCACGACAAAAGAACAATTGAAAATCAGTCACACGTGACCATATACATTAGTCTTCAATAAACGCGATCCCATATATTATTCCTTAATAAAAGAAATCTTTTAATACGGAGTCTTGTATATAAAATTGGGTAAGAGATACGGTAAGAGATACGGTAAGAGATACGGCGTCTTGTATATAAATTGAATAAGAAATTCAATACGGAGTCTTGTATATAAAGTTGAATTATAAAATTGAATAAGAAATTCAATACGGAGTCTTGTATATAAAGTTGAATTATTAAATTGTGGAATTGAATAAGAAATTTGAATTATAAAATTGAATAAGAAATTTGAATAGTTAATTTTTGAATACCAGTCACATGTAACTGCGTATATTAATCTGCAACAAAGGAAATTTCACATACTAATCTCCAATAACGGTGGAGACAAGGCGAATATAAATGCTAGAGGCAAGGCCTAAAGTTGGAAATCTCGAGTGGGGAAGTTTCTCAAAAGTGATTCTGAGAAGCATTTCCAAAGGTGTAATTCTAGAAAGATATTTCCAAAAAATGGTATTTCTGAAAAATTATCTCTAATATTTTTAAGGGATCTAATTCTGACGCCTTATTACATTTCTTGAAGAATAGATTGACGACTTATATATAACCTGTGGAACCATCTATAGAATCGTCATCAACTGCCCGGCAACGGATTAGGAATTTGGGATAAGGGAGATAAGTTAGAATAATTGTTATATCCCACAAGAGGGCTATCCAAGCCAAGCTGGTCTCTACAGCTGGTCTCTACAACATCAGGTTTGCTCCTAATAAACAAAACTTCTGCGAATCTTTTATCAGGTTTGCCCCTAATAAAAGAAACGATACGTTCTTTAAGTTTTTCAAAGGATTTATATTTGAATGTTTTTTATTTTATCAGATTTGCTCCTAATAAGCAAAATATTCTTTAGATTTTTCAAAGGAATTATAACTGTAAATATAACTATAAATATGACCATTTCAGAAGGATCACGTGATCATCGATTCACAGACTTATTAGTGCATATTAGTACTTATTTCACGAGCTCATCAGATTGGTTCATCCACTCACTCACCCAAGAATTCTGGAGGACACACGGTTTAAGAAGTCAAGGACTCTACCGTAAGAATCACATCACACGTCAAACGATCCCAGGATCTAGGAACGTGCTATACATATTTTTAAATTTTTTAAAATTTTTAATATTTTACAAATTCCACAAATTTAAAAAAAGGGGATCCATGTTTTATGCTCTATGCTTTGGGTTTCTGCATTTACACAGAGACACTGTGATTTACATTTGTACACAGATGCTGTAACTCATTTCTAGTATGTTTGATGATCTGCAAATGTACAGAGGTGCAAAGATACTGTGATTCGTCACTATAGTCTCCATTTGAACAAAGATACTATAATTCATCGCTGTAATCTTCATTTCTGATATTTCTGTAATCTCCTTTGGACGAGGATACTGTAATCCAATTCAGATACTGTAATTCATTTCTGATATTCTGCAGATTTGATTTTGGACGGGGATGTATGGATATAATGTTTTTATATAATTTTTAAAATTTTTATATTTAGTTCTTGGACAGGGATATATGGGATGAATGATATTTTATATTTAATTTCTAGATATTACATTAGACGGAGCTACCATAATATGAATTGCATACCTACATATATGATTTATGTTCAGAATGTCCACATTAGACAGGGCACTATAATATGAATTAAATATGAAACATATATGAATTTTTCACATCTACATAGATACAGTAAATTTACTCTGGATTGCACTATTTCCTCATGTACGTATCGTATCGCATCACATCTGACCTCACTCACAACCGTTCTTATGGACGCATTGCATCGCATTGCATTGCATCTCACAACCGTTTTTATAGACACACTGTACCAGGATCGAGGAACGACTGCTTTTCACTTCATCAATTTGCTTGCTCGGTTAATTCAATCATCAGTTGACTCAATCTCTAATATACGTCACCGCACCGGAATTGTAGAACAAGAGTTTTTGTTTCATCATTTGACTCAACACTCGACACTTAAGCCACTTAAACCAGATGGACACACTGGGGGGTTTTTTAAGATTTTAACATACTGGGATGTATCCATTTTTGAGTTTTTGATTTATTCATTTGGATTTTCGTTTGAGCTTTTCACCTTTGAATTGTTCTTAGGCAAATTCCTTGGGATTGTTTACTCTTTGAATTGTTTTAGGAAAGATTCCTTGAAATTGTTTATTCTGCTTCCTTGGAATTGTCTGTTCTGCTCATCTAAGATTTTGAAGGGATTCTTGGAATTGTTTATTCTTGTCGGTTCACCCAAAGATATCTTATTCCATTCATTTAGGATTCTTGAGATTATATTCTGGTCGGTTCACCTAAAGATATCTTATTCCATTCATTTAGGATTCTTGGGATTTTATTCTGGTCGGTTCACCTAAAGATATCTTATTCCATTCATTTAGGATGTCCTATTCTTGGATATTTTTGGAGTTGTATCTTCCATCCCATTTTTCAATTGTTCATTTGAGGTATCCCATTTTTTCATTTTTCATTTCTTCTTTTTTCATTTTTCTTTTTTCATTTTCTCATTTTTTCAATTTCTCAAAAAAATCTTTTCTAATTTTTTCTTTTTTTTAATTTTTCAAAAAAATTTTTTATATATTTTTTATTTCTTATGTTTTTTATTTTTATTTATTTTTATTTTTTCAACTTTTCAGATTATCAATCTATACATGCGGTTTGTTTCAATTCTTCATGGTTTCACTTTTGACTATCAACCTATACATGCTTTTTGTTTGTTTGATTTGCTGCACGCTACTATTGTCTTTGATTCACTGCGCGCCATTGTCTTGGTTCGTTCATTTATTTGGTGCACTTGACGTGGACTTGGTGGACATGTCAAGTTTTGGGCTGATTTTCTGAACTTACTCGGCAGACGTACTCTCGGCACGTAAAATCAATTACTGCACCTATGTGGAGTTGACGCAGAAGTATGTACTGCACCTCACAGGCGTGGAGTGGAGGAATACAAGGAGATTTGGACAGTCATCACATTACTGCACCTGGATGTCTCCCTTCAGCGAGTGAACTTGACGAACGGGGTTGGGGTTGAGTACTTGATTGATTGCCTGAGAGACATACTGGGTGATGGGTTTGATGGACATCTCAGTGAGATGTAAATCAATGGATCCGGGTGTACATCTCACTTGGCTCATTTTTTCACTGGTTGATAGTTCCAACGCTTAATCCGGGTGCACATGTCAAACACATGTCACTGATTACCGTGCTGGATCTGGATGTACGTGTTGCCGCGCTGGATCTCAGTGCACATGATACTTGCTAGGTATTTCTGGCGCTCACATGTTACTTGCCAATTATCCTAACGCTTACTTGCTAATTATCCTAACGCTTACTTGCCAATTATCTTAACGCTTACTTGCCAATTATCCTAATGCTTACATATTATGTTACTTGCCGATTAGTTCAACACGTACTTGGTGATTGTTTCATACTAATTGTTACATTCTGGCATATACTTACGATTGCTCAAGGCTTGTTAAGGCATATTCACTTATAGGCATGTTCACTTATGGGTTGTTCTGATACTTACTTAATAACCCAATAATTATTCAACACTTACTTAATGGTTCTCTAATAATTATTCAACACTTTCTGCCTTATACTCTTAAACCTGTCCATTCACATTGCCTTATACTCTCAGACCTGACCTGACCTTTCACATCGCCTTGTATTCTCGGACTTGACCATTCACATCCGCTTGTATTCTCAGACCCAAGTCTAACCGAGTTCAACTGGAAACATCACTTGGTTTTACCCGTATCCAAAAAACTGGAAATTAGAAGTATTCCAAGGGAAAACATAATTTATACATGCACTACCGAAAGGACTGAAAGCTTTCATAAGAGGAGGAGGTCCTATGCTATCATATATATGAACATGGATCCTTTACTGATTCAAGTATACTGACTGGCAGAATGCTTTATTCCACAACATAAAAATAACAAATTTTATACCCTTGAGATACTGATTCAAGTATACTGACTGGCAGAATGCTTTATTCCACAACATAAAAATAACGAATTTTATACCCTAGAAATAACAAATTTTATACCCTAGAGATAACGAATTTCACACTACGGAACGTTCTTGACGGTTGGTGGGAGGGGGGGGGGGTCTTTTGAATGATTCTTAATAGCCTTTACGGAGGAAAAGTTTTTTTGTAGACTATTTGGAGTTTTTTGAGTTATTCTTGATAACCTTTAAAGATTTTTTGAAGGGATTTTTGAGAAAATTTTTGGGAAGGTTTTGGTGAAGGGATTTTTGGGGGGTTTTTGTGCAGAATTTTGTGAAGAATTTTGAGGCTTTTATGATGAAGCATTTTAAGAAAAGAAGAAAAGACAGATAAAAGTAGAAAATAAATTTCACCTAATCTGAAGAAAAAGGAGAATGAATATTTCATCTAATCTAATTGAATCACGGGATTTTCATGGAAACATTTCACCCAATCCAATTGAATCACGGGATGTTTTCATGAATACTTATTTTTCATGGATGTGGCCTGCTGATGCCGACGCGACATTTACTGATGTGACTTTGCTGATATAACATTATTGATGTAACATTACTCTCATTCAATCGTAATATTTATCCAAATAAATTTTTATCCAATTCAATTTGATCGCCTATATCTTCACTGTGAGTTCTTGAACCACGCATTTCCGTCCTCAGGAACTCTTAAGCTGGACGCCTTTTGGGTCGCACCGGATATTCATCTCAGATAACACAGGTTCCAATCAGATGTATTTCCCATCAAAACACCCAATGTACAGTCATCAGATTTTTCATGAATTTTCTCATGAATAGTTTTCATGAATACCTATTTTTTCATGAGTATTTATCTGTCATGGATGCCTATTTTTCATGAATACCTATTTTTTCACGAATACCTATCTTTTTATGAATGTTTATCTTTCATGGATGCTTATTTTTCATGGATGTGTGGAGGTGGCCTGCCTGCCGACGCCGACGTGCCGACGCGGCGATACTGACGTGACTTTGCTGATAACATTGCTGATAACATTACTGATATAATATTACTGACATGCACTATACTGACATATACTCTCATTCAATCATAAAAACTTTATCCAATTCAATTTGGTCGCTTATATCTTCACTATGAGTTCTTGAGCCACGCATATCCATCCTCAGGAGCTCTTAAACTGGATGTTATGGTCGTAGCGTATTGCATATAGCAATATGCTACACGTACTGACGCGTGTGAACCGGCCGCGATCAAGTTTAAGAACTGAACGCGCCCCGACGAAACAATGCTTCCTCAAGTTAAAAAGTGCCATGTTGACGGTAATGACAAAGAAGAAGACCATTGACCTGTCTCATTTTCTCGAACAAGCGCGTGAAAGAAGTCAAGTGAAAAACCGACTATCGAGAATTTTCAACGACATCGTGCCCAACAAGGTAACACTTTCATATAAAAATCGCTAGGTCAACGTGTATAAATAAAATCTTTTAGGAATTTTCAAAGGGTGATTGGTTTGTAGGCAGAAAAAGATTTTGGATATTGCAAGTCCTGGATGGTGGAACAAATAAGTAAAAAGGTTCCAACTTTGACACCGAAAATGAAAATTAGACTACTATTAGGCTACTATTTTTACCTATTAATTTGTTATTTAGTTCTTTCCTTTTGCAAAGGCATGTTTTCTCTATTTTTTTCTTTTTATCTATTTATGAATTTAATACATTTAATTTTATTTTTACTCCATGCATTTTTGGGTACTTTATCCTTAGTGATTTGTTTACTTTTTGTTTTTGGTTTAATATATACCCTTATTTATTTATTCTTTATTTTTTGCTAATAATTTAATCTTTCTTTTCTAATTATTTGTTTTGGTAGGAGCCTGATGAAACTTATTCTGTTTTTAAAGTTCCCTTTTTTTGTATTAACTATCTATTATTCTAAATTACATTTTACTATTTCTATGTTTATAAACTACCCCCTTTTTTTGTTGTATTTTATTAATATATATATATATAGTTTCATATTTATTATTTATTTTTACTATTCCTCAGGCTTGTACATTTTATTTATTTTTTTTTTTTTTTAATTAAATTTTTCTACGTACTTAATGTACATATTTTACCAGGCCTACCGTTTATGTCCTTAATTAGATTGATTAGTTGTCCATATTGACAGTGTCCGTGTTCCGTTTTTTAAACAATTTGGACTGATTTTGTTTTGGAGAGGCTTCTGGCTCGCCTTAAGCTGGGTTGGGGCGCAGGAGTTCGTTCTTATAAAGGAATTCCCTCTAATGAAAATTCGGGGTTACCTTGTGGTTGCGTCCTCTGTTGTCTCATCTTGATGACAACAGGGTGTAGATATTTCACTGCAATAATAATCATTAGAGCCAGAACAAGTAGGCTCGACAATGATATCGAAGTTTTTGACAGGATATGGGAGTTTCTACTCGATACCTTCTTACTGTACTGGTCTAATTTGTGTTGGATATCTTCCAACGAATGCGTGCCAGTATAAATTAATTTATGGATATCGTCTCCCGTTAAAATTTCCATTGGAACTTGGTTTTGGTTTTGAGGCTCTGGTAAAATGTCGGCTAGACTCAAATTCAATAAGGACTGATTAAATTGTGGGAATTGTTTGGGTTGAAATATTTTCAGCAGGCGTTTACTTTGACCTTCATATTTGAGCACCTTGTCACTTATTTGCACTTGACATGGTTGCGTTATCTCTAATATCCCTTGTCCTTCTAGTTTCGAGATTACAAAGTGATCTGGACATGTGATATGTAACACCGGGGAGGTACTAAATGCAAATAGCCACGTATTGGGCTTGCTTAGTTTGATCAGCATGTCTTTTTGGGGAGCTTGTACTCTGGTCCTACATTTGGGCACTTCATTTAAAGGATTATATAGTAATTTAATGACACATTCGTTGGATGTCGTTGCCTTTATCATGGGCGTATTTAGTCGGCCTACATACGTGTTTTCTTCCAAATTACCTGTTATTTTCTTAAAGTTTTTCATGTCCTCGCCTTTTAATAGGAGAAATTCCTGAGTTTTTGCGCTATTGGCTATGTATGAATAACCAGGGTCTGGAATTAATGAATAATTAGCTGACTTGGGAACAGGATAGCATCGAATTTGCTGTAGCCTCATTTGTGGCAGATTGAAAATTGGGAGAGTAATTCTCACCACCAATTTGTTCTGCATGAGGAGTGATTGAGCTCCTGCTGTCTGATATGGGACAGATAGACAATTTTGGTCATTTGGACAATTCGAAGTCGTCTTGCGATATATTTGTAACAAGTTTTGTGGGGATAGGAGCAGTGGATGAATGTGATTTGTTCTACTAGCCATTATTATATCCAGAAGGGCTTGTTGTCGATATTCGACTTCGATGATTTGGAGTAATAAGCTTGATATAATCTCTTGTCTTAGCTGCCTTTTAGTTAAATCATCGGCCACATGGTGGAGATCGTTTATCTGGTGTGCTATGTTTTGCTGACGATCTATTAACATAGCCAATGGTTTTTGAATCTGTTCCAAGGTAGTTTTAACCACACTTATTTGTTGTTTCTCCAGCTCAGCTAGGGCTTGTGTGTTCGATTCAATTTCATCTAAGCGGCTGTATATCTCCTTCTCGTTGTTACTATCCATGGTACCAAATAAATAGTGCATAGCATTGCCTATTCCGTCGAATAGTGATCTGGCCTTGCGCCTTCCTGGAACTAATTCCTTAATGGTTCTCGTGCGCTTTTGTACGCTATCTATTATAGCGTGTATGTGTAGTTGCTGCACGTTGCACAGGTCTTCTTTATCCGTGATATTTATGCAGAGTTTATGCACTAAATATTCTGCCTGTTTCGTTAATTTTATCTGTGAGTCTAACTCATCCAAGTCTATCTCCGTGAGAACATTCCAAGTGTTATGATACACCATGTGGCTTCCTAGATCCTCGAAAAATATGCCCGAGCTATTTAGCTTGGTTATAGCATAGGGTTTGTCGGCGATTTCTCCTATCGTGTACTGGATGAGGAGGGCAATTGCAATAGTTTGTAGCGCCATTTCTGTGGACAATTCGGAGGAAGAAAATAATCCTTTAAGTATGACTTTACTTATTTCGTGCCGTTATTAGACCAGGCAGTGGAGTGGCTCCACCGCAAGTGTTCCTGAGAGCCGTTAAAATGGGATTAATTTGAAACAAACAGAGTAGGAATTTGAGTCAACCTGGTTCTGTGGCAACATGTTTATTTCATTCGAAGTATGGTTTTAGACGGTTGTTATGTACCGTTACAGTACGCTTACCAATTTTTATTGTGGTGTTTACTCCACTTGGTATAGCAGTTACCTGATAAGGTCCTACCCAGATTTGGGAAAGTTTATGTTTCCTGCTTTCGTTTTTAATGAGGACCTTATCTCCTATGTGAAAAGTTAGGGGTCGTACTGTCTTATCATAGTACCCCTTCGAGCGTTGTTTACTGGCTAATAAATTCTTTCTTGCCGTGGCGTACGATTTTTGGAGCTTATACTTTAGCATATGATAATAGCTCTGGTGATTGTAAACTGGTTCGGGATCCCGTTTTAAATTTGATGGGACATCCGCTGTGAAGCCGTAAAGGCAGTCCATTGGGGTAAGTTTAGTACCCTCGTGTACACTATTATTATACACGAATGCAGCGGTTCGTAGGAATTGGTCCCATGTTTTGGGATTTTCGTCTACGATTGTTCGCAGGTATTCAATTAGTGGTCTGTGCGCACGCTCTAGTGCTCCATTAGACTGTGGGTGATATGCTGAAGTCTGTAACTTCTTTACCTTTAGAAGCTTACATACTCTTTTGAATAATTCACTCAGGAAATTTGTTCCCTGATCGGTGAGTATTCTTTTGGGTATGCGATAGCGCGTAACGATTTCATCAAAGAAAACCTGCGCTACTGTGACTGCTTCTGCATTAGGTATGGCATACCAGTCGACAAATTTTGTTAAATTATCTTGGAAGGTCAAGATATATTTGTTTCCTGATGTGGTCTCTTCTAATGGACCTACAATATCGAGGTAAACTTTGTCGAACGGTTGTTCTGCGATATATTGTGGAGAAGCTTTCATCGTCTGGCACTTTGGGCATTTTTTTATGTATTTCTTGATGTCGCTAAGCATGTGTCTCCACCAATACTTGCGTCTTATTCGTTTGTAAGTTTTGATGACACCTTGATGGCCACCAAATGGAGAATCGTGATAATCTTTTAAGATTGTTTGGATCTCCGTGGGGCTCGTAATAACTTCGGGTGTCTTGCCAGTACTTACTTTTTGCTCAAGCGATGCTGGGTTTAGTTTTTCCGCCTCCGTGTGTTGAATTTCGTTTTGGTCCGCTTTCGTGTGCTCTTCTGTCTCCACACTGGAGCTATTTATTGTCTCTTGAACCTTTTGCTTCTGAGCTCGAGTCACGACGAAACAATGAGCGGATTTCTTTTTCTTTTTATTATCTGTGGAATCGTCTTCCTCCACATCTGAGTCCATCGTGTGGTGGACTAGGGCTTTTACCGTTAAGGTATTGCCTAAACTGTCTTCCTTTAATGCTTGAGGGATGCGACTTAGTGCATCTGCATTAGTGTTGTACTTCCCTGGTTTGTATTCGATGTTGTAATCGAATTCAGATAATTTGTGGTGAAATCTCACCAAACGGGAAGTAGGGTCTTTCACATTGAAGACACCTTTGAGAGGTTTATGGTCAGTATAGACCGTGAATTTCCGGCCTTGAAGATAGCACCTGAAATTCTTGGTAGCCCAGACAATAGCCAATAACTCTTTCTCTATAGTAGAGTAATTTCTTTCGGCTTTGTTTAATGTGCGGCTTGCATAGGCAATGGGCTGGTCCTTTCCGACTTCTCCTTGAGAAAGAACAGCTCCTAGAGCCTCGTTACTTGCGTCTGTAGTAAGATTAAAAGATTTCGAAAAATCGGGGTAAATTAAAAGTGGTGGAGAAATTAAAGCACTTTTTATGCTCTGAAATGCTTCTTGGCATTTCTCTGTCCAAGTGAATTTTACATCCTTTCGGAGTAAATTCGTAATTGGACGTACAATTTTGGAGAAGTCTGGAATGAATTTCCTGTAGTAATTGGCAAGTCCTAAAAATGACTGAACTTGCCTTACTGTTCTTGGAACAGGAAATGTTTGGACGCAGGCCGTCTTACTTGGGTCTGGTAGGGCTCCTTCGCTAGAACATTTATGTCCTAGGTAAACAACTTCTCTTCTTAGAAACTGGCACTTTTCTGGCTGCAGTTTTAAGTTGGTCTCTCTCAACTTATTGAAGACTTTCTTCAACTTTTCGTTGTGGTCATTTAAATTTTTTCCATAGATGACAATGTCATCTAGGTAGGCAAAACATTCGAGGCCTTGTAGGCCTGTTAAGACGAAATTCATTAGGCGTTGAAATGTGGCGGGGGCTCCTTTGAGCCCGAATGGCATACGCTTGAACTCGTAGTGCCCATAACTTGTGCTGAAAGCAGTTTTATGTCGATCTTTTTTGTCGACAAGAACTTGGTGATAGCCGTTGGCCAAATCGAGTGTGGTGAAATACCTTGCGTGACCTAGTTGGTCGAGAATATCCTCGATTCGGGGTAGCGGGAATGCATCTCCAATTGTCTTGTCGTTTAATTTACGAAAATCGACAACGACGCGCCACCTTTTTTCACCGCCAGGTCCCGCTTTCTTGGGGACAACTAGTAGAGGTGAATTCCAAGGGCTTTTACTAGACTGGACTATCCCGCTATCTAGCATTTCTTTTAACTGCTCGTTAATTACTTTCCGCTGTGTTTCAGGTAAGCGGTACATTTTTTGATTGATTGGTGCTTGATCCTGCACCAACGGAATATTATGCGTTATCGCATTTGTATAGGTGAGTTTATCACCTTTGAGGAAGAAGATATCGTTATACTCTTCGCAGAGTTCCGATATCGAAATTTTTTCTTCCGCGGTTAAATTAGGGTCTAGGCTGAGTTCTTGCTCTAGCCTAGAAATACGCGGGTATTGTTTTGGATCGTCCGGAGTCTCATTTTCCGGGTATAGATATCGTACATGTTGTAATATCGCCGTTTTGTCGGCTGAACCTTGGTTTGACTTCCTATTCCTTGTAAATTTGTGTCCTGAAATTGGATTGGATTTAATGAATTCCTTATGAGGCTTTATTTTGTTGTATTTAGCATGTAGCAGGGTACTTGCTTCCTGCTTCGCCGACGGCTGAGTTTGATACACCTGTGCGGTCTTTGCCTTAGGTTGTGTGGAATACTCATGCGCGCCGATGCTAGTATTTTTTGGCCATGTAGGATTTTTTATGTTAGAAGACGGTGGAGTAATATGCACCTTTAGTATAGGCTTTAGCGACTCGCTACCGTTCTTATATGGCCGTTTATATGGCCGTTGATTGATTAATAGTGACTTGTACCTCGGGATTTTGGACGGAAGAGCTATATGCACCTTTTTGGCAGGCCTTAGACACTCAGTTCCGTCTCTTGTGTTGTTTGATATTGCCTCTAACTTTGGTAGTGGAATGTGTGTTCTTTTGTGGTCTTTTGTGTGTCTTAATGGGACTATTGTGTAGTCGTTTATTGGAAATAGCTGTAACTTTAAGCTATGTATGACTACTTTATGACTGTTAGCGTTGAGAATACTGACCAGCACTAATTCTTCTCCAGATGACAGCAAACTGTTTGCCAAAAAGACTCCATCGCTTATCTCTTGGGATAAACAGAGCATTTCTTCTTGAGTTTGTAACGGCACTGGGGCCACAATTTGAGAGCGCGCAGGTATGCAGATTGGTTCCTTAAAGGTAACCAATTGCTGCCTGCCTTCATCGGTCTCTTGTTCGCCCAGACAGCTTTTTTCACATTCCTTGGGACCTTTTGGAGCTTGGCAGCCAGCTTTTCTCGTTTGAAAAGCCTTGAAGACACTGCAGGTGGATAGTTCAGCCTGTTTAGACTCTACCTCTTCTGCAAGTGTTCTTACTTCGACTGCTTTTTCAGAATGTAGCTTGTCCGTTTCAAACTCTAATGGCAAAGCAAATTCGTCTGGATTAGTTTCCGTGCGAGGAAACCTTAGTGCCTTATTAGGACCCTCAACGTTACAGTTTTTTGCTAGGAAATCATTTCCTAGAAGTCCATCATCGGAAAGGCCAGGCAAGTTCTTTACGACTTGAAACTTGCAGGGAATTTTGTTTTTGAAAACGAAGTTTCCCTGGCAATTTCCCAGCGTCTTTCCGGTACCAAATGGGGTCTGAAGTGTACATGCCTCATTGTGGTTAATGACTTTGAGATCTTTTAATGACCTTTTCTTTATTATACTAACCTCAGCGCCTGTATCTACTACTAGTTTAGTTTGGCCGCTCAGGCCTATGTCTAAAGGAAGTTTTACTGTAGCGACACTGGAATCGGGCTGCTGAGGAGACCCTAATTTATTAGACGGGAGTTTTATAGTCGAGCCGGGGAGTTTTGGGTCGACTGTACGTCGTTTCCCTGACTCCGGGCTTCCCATTTACGTTTTTGTTGGCAGTTATTTACTGCATGTCCAGAACGACCACAAAATTCGCACTTTTTACGCACATTATATACTCTGGAGTTGTTATTGGGGTTTTGCGGCTCTCTAGGACGTTGGTTTGGTGGTCCACTATTATTGTGTGGTCTCTGGAAACTATTGTTGTTTCTTCTGCAGTCACGCACGTCATGGTTATACATTTTGCAGTTCACACAATAAGGCGTATTTTTCCTTTTGAGGCAATCAGCATATGTATGGCCTCTTAAGTTACAAAAACTACAACTGATTTTATTTAAATAGGTATTTTTATTATTTACATTATAATTTTTATTTGGCGATCTTGGTTCGTAGGCTATTTTGGGTTTTTTGAGTTATTCTTGATAACCTTTAAAGATTTTTTGAAGGGATTTTTGAGAAAATTTTTGGGAAGGTTTTGGTGAAGGGATTTTTGGTGGGTTTTTGTGCAGAATTTTGTGAAGAATTTCGAGGCTTTTATGAAGAAGCATTTTAAGAAAAGAAGAAAAGACAGATAAAAGTAGAAAATAAATTTCACCTAATCTGAAGAAAAAGGAGAATGAATATTTCATCTAATCTAATTGAATCACGGGATTTTCATGGAAACATTTCATGAATACTTATTTTTCATGGATGTGGCCTGCTGATGCCGACGCGACATTTACTGATGTGACTTTGCTGATATAACATTATTGATGTAACATTACTCTCATTCAATCGTAATATTTATCCAAATAAATTTTTATCCAATTCAATTTGATCGCCTATATCTTCACTGTGAGTTCTTGAACCACGCATTTCCGTCCTCAGGAACTCTTAAGCTGGACGCCTTTTGGGTCGCACCGGATATTCATCTCAGATAACACAGGTTCCAATCAGATGTATTTCCTATCAAAACACCCAATGTACAGTCATCAGATTTTTCATGAATTTTCTCATGAATAGTTTTCATGAATACCTATTTTTTCATGAGTATTTATCTGTCATGGATGCCTATTTTTCATGAATACCTATTTTTTCACGAATACCTATCTTTTTATGAATGTTTATCTTTCATGGATGCTTATTTTTCATGGATGTGTGGAGGTGGCCTGCCTGCCGACGCCGACGTGCCGACGCGGCGATACTGTCGTGACTTTGCTGATAACATTGCTGATAACATTACTGATATAATATTACTGACATGCACTATACTGACATATACTCTCATTCAATCATAAAAACTTTATCCAATTCAATTTGGTCGCTTATATCTTCACTATGAGTTCTTGAGCCACGCATTTCCATCCTCAGGAGCTCTTAAACTGGATGTTATGGTCGTAGCGTATTGCATATAGCAATATGCTACACGTACTGACGCGTGTGAACCGGCCGTGATCAAGTTTAAGAACTGAACGCGCCCCGACGAAACAATGCTTCCTCAAGTTAAAAAGTGCCATGTTGACGGTAATGACAAAGAAGAAGAAGACCATTGACCTGTCTCATTTTCTCGAACAAGCGCGTGAAAGAAGTCAAGTGAAAAACCGACTATCGAGAATTTTCAACGACATCGTGCCCAACAAGGTAACACTTTCATATAAAAATCGCTAGGTCAACGTGTATAAATAAAATCTTTTAGGAATTTTCGAAGGGTGATTGGTTTGTAGGCAGAAAAAGATTTTGGATATTGCAAGTCCTGGATGGTGGAACAAATAAGTAAAAAGGTTCCAACTTTGACACCGAAAATGAAAATTAGACTTGCTACTAATAAGCGGATTGTGTAAATTCTTCGGCAATAATCAGTTGATTAATGTTTATATTTCTCACTTTAATGCCGAGTATGATAGGAAAATGATGATTGTAAGGCACCTCGCATTATTCAGGCCTTTGATACTGCTCAATTTATAAAAATTACCAGAGATAAGGCAGTTTTACAGATTTTAGCTGGAACTAGAGATTGTGGGAAAAATTCTTATACAGCTGCATCTGTTGCTAAAGAAAATCCATTGGGAACAAGAATTGATCACATTCCAATAAGACCAAAAGATGATTATGAGGTATCAATTTTTGAATATGGACTTCCATTAAAAGAACGTGTACCAGGACACTCATTTAATGACATCTGTGATGTAAAAGGACCATTTAAGGAGATCCAACTACAAATCAAATTGGCATTAGAGGAAATGGTTGTTATTTGTAATGCGAATCTGCACGAATTGAAGATAGGTTATGGGATATACCTTGCCTACGAACGTTGTATATAACGCTGAAATTTTGGTTGTCCGGTATCATTGTATCTCTTTATTTTTGGCCACATTACGGAAGACAGTGTAACGTCGTGGTGTGCTGAACTATCAGTGGAAAATATGCTAGTCTTCTTAAAAGACGCATTTAGGATTAAGCGATAAATTGGGAAGAGGACATTTTTTTCCTGTCCGCTCATATTTAAAAGTAATTTGTGACTTCCGATAGTTATATTCAGAAGTTTTTTTTTTGTTTCAAGCACTACTTTGAACTTTCTTTGATGTAAAAGTTTTTGATCTCGTTCGAGCATAGTTGCAATTGCCGTCGGGCAATTTTTGTTCAACTCAGCTAGATGCATTGTCGTAATAAGACCTACTGAAGCGGGCCGAAGATAATTACTAATTTGATTCTTTAACCAGGTGACGGATAATGAGGCCTCATCATGCCGTGGAATTTACACCGTGAGTATTACTAAAATATTATGTTTTCTTTTGACATAAGCATGCTTCGGCTTCGTTAAATCTTGCTCAGTAGGACTTTTTCTATTGACATTTTTTCTTTGTAACTATATATATATATATATCTTTTTCAATAATAATATTTACATCACTACACAATTATTGTTACACAAAATTACATTATCATTATATGCGTTTCGCTAAGCTACCATCATCAGTAATCTTTACAACTTATGAACTTTCCCAATCAATGAAAGCGATTTTCACTGGAGTGCCGTAATAAATAAGTCTTGTATAATATTAAGCTCCTTATTATCGTGAAATTAGAGAAAAAAAAAGGAAAAGAGAACTAATTTGAAATTGTCTTTAGTTATGTATTAGATAGAAAGACAAAAATATTTGGTTGCCGAAATATTCTCCATTCCTTCAATCAACTTTAGAACGAATTTAAATGTTATTCAAGGACATCCGTTTTATGTATATGAATTTTATTAAGAATGAGTAAGAAAAAACAATAGCCTAGTGTAACTATATATATAATAAATTTTTTCCAATAATACTATTTACATAACTACACAATTAGCCTAGTGTAACCATATATACAATGAATTTTTCCAATAATAATATTTACATAACTATACAATTAGCCTAGTAGAATCTTTGTCCAGGTATAATTCTGAAAAACATTCTTTTAGCCGACTCTTTCGGTACTTACTTATACTTACCCAAAGATCTATGTATGTACGTACTTTGAGTTGAGGATAGTTCTCATCGACAATTATAACGTTGAAATGAACTCTTAAAGGTTTTATTATCTCCTTCCTCTTCCTGGAGCCCCATAGCATGAACGTTGTATAGGTCCGATCTAATCTCTTCACAGGTCAACAAAGGGACTTTGGACGATTATGCCACCCAAAGTCAATGGGAGGATGGGGCTTGGCCAAGAAGGCATGCCATCTGCGCCTTCATGCGAATGCAGCTAAGTGAAGTAACGGTCCCTTCAGGACTGAGTGAGTGCGAGGCTTTCGTATGTAGGCACGAAAATCTTTCTTTTGATTATGGTTGGTGACAAACGGCAGGTTATTTCGGGAACTCCCCCACACTCTCCGCCACCCTTAGCCGAGGTGCTAGCGTGCCGCCCTGTACTAACGCTGTCATCGATTGATATGTCAGCTCATGCTGGCAGTTTGGACTTCACGTCCTGACCATTCACTCTCAACATACACCCATAACATGGACATCTTTTGGGTCGTGTATTTCGATGTATTTCCCATCAAAAAATCCCAATGTACAATCATCCTTTACGGAGGAAACGTTTTTTTGTACGCTATTTGGGGTTTTTTGAGTTATTCTTGATAACATTTAAAGATTTTTTGAAGGGATTTTTGAGAAAATTTTTGGGAAGGTTTTGGTGAAGGGATTTTTGGGGGGTTTTTTGTGCAGAATTTTGTGAAGAATTTTTGGGAGGCTTTTATGAAGAAGCATTTTAAGAAAAGAAGAAAAGAAAGATAAAAGTAGAAAATACATTTCACCTAATCTGAAGAAAAAGGAGAATGAATATTTCATCTAATCTAATTGAATCACGGGATTTTCATGGAAACATTTCACCCAATCCAATTGAATCACGGGATCTTTTCATGAATACTTATTTTTCATGGATGTGGCCTGCTGATGCCGACGCGACATTTACTGGTGTGACTTTGCTGATATAACATTACTGATGTAAAATTACTCTCATTACTCTCTACTATTCTAGATGAAGGTCACACGGAGATGGTAAATTTCCTGGACATCACAATAATAGATACTGAAGAAGGCTTCAAAATCAAATGGTACAAGAAACCCATTGCATCTAATAGACTCATCAACTTTCACTCCAGCCAGCCGGCACAGTATAAATAGAACACCCTTATCCACAGGATACAACAAGCACTACAAAGCACGGACCAGGAGTATATCTCGGAGATCATAGACACCCTAATTACTGAGATGATGGAAAATAACTATCCGGAGGCGATAATAAAAGATTGCATCACCACGGTCCTAAACCGAACGATCTTAGAAGGAGATGTCCTGACACAACTAGACGAGATTTTGAACATAAAATTCAGACTTACCATAGAAGATATGCAAAGTGATGCATACAAGGATCATATTGCCTTCCATCCAACGAAATCTTTCGCCACACACCATGAGAAATTGGTAAGAGTTCCATACGTTGACAAACACAATAATAACTACTTGAGACATATACAACACCTATCTAACCACATCATCCCAATACCATTTAACAAGCAGGGCGATAAACTGAGAACTCACATAAATAGGGAGGGAACACACACAAAAATCACATAAACACGCACACGCGTATACACAAGAAACAAGCACACCAAGAACAAGCACACCAAGGAACAAACAGGCATGTACACATACATACACACCCGCATACACACACCCCCACACACCACCAGCCGCGTACACACACCCTCATACACCAGCCGCGTACACAACCCCATACACCAGCCACGTACACACACCCCAATACACCAGAAGCGAACAACCATATACCAGAAGCGAAAAGCCATACAGCAGAGAGGAACACACATGCACACATGTTAGAACCAATCGAATATTCACCAGAAGACATACATAACATACACAAGCAAGAATAACATACAGAATACCATCGCATACAATACAAATCACAACAGAGTTGTGATCTCACACAATCTACTCCACAAACATAACACAAAAGCACGATACAGTATTTTACACAGAGAGAAATCATATGAGAAGGCATGGAGATTCATAGGTGTATACAGGAACATGTACCACCGCAACAATAGGTGCATGGTAATACCATTAAATAATCCCATTCTGAATTGTATCACCAGATTCAATGCACACCACCGCCGCATAATCAAGAACACAAACACACAACCCTGAACCCAGATGATGAGGACATCATCATTAACCATTACAGCCATAAAGAAAACGACTACACCAACGACACCCATGACCACGATAATCTTGAATATCTTGAATATCTCAAAGACTTCATGGATGTCGACCTCATAGACACCGACGATGAATGTAACACCCACATTTCGGCTGACATTGACACTGACATGGTTGCCAACACCATCGATAAGGAGAATGACACTAACTTTTTTGCTAACACCAGAGATGATAATGACACGGAAATATTGGCCTATGACGAAGAAGACTTATCTGCTCATATAACTGAAAACACCAACACTGAGGACCTTAGAATTACTGATGATACCTACATGTACAACACCCACACGAAGGCTATCAGCAATACCAGGTCAATCCACATGGGAACTACAGTGACTGACACCAACACAGAAGCTATCAAGAATACCAATGACACGATAGATGACAACCACGTGGATATTAATAACAACACCATGGAAGACACCCACACATAAGCCATTAACAACGTGATAATTGACAACAACACCGAGATAATTAACAACACCGAGATAATTGACAACAACACCGAGATAATTAACAACACCGAGATAATCGACATATGATGACACCCACATGCATGCGTTTAACAACTCCAAGGATAACACTAAAGACACCCACATCCACACTAACACTGAAGATACCCATACTAAAGATAACACTGGGGATACCCATACAAAAGATAACACTGAAGATACCCACATTGATCACATTGATGACAAAGATACCCACATTGATGACTCCGGTACGAGAGCTGTTAACAATACCGACATGGACAATGCCGCCGCGTTTAATGATGCCAACATCAACAACTTCGAGATAAATGAAACAGTTGAGGACACCGAAGCTAATGACGCAGATTTGTTTAAAGGGAAAATCTATATACAGGACATCTTCGAGATAATCAACATTTGTGATGTCATTCAATACAACACCACACCCACACATATAGCAAGTGGGAGTACCACATAGCCATCCACGTATGCATCAGCACTGTCGCAACTATCCACTTACGATTCGGGAATAGCCACACACGATTCAACCGAGATCCCTGAATGAAGAGATCCCCAAATGAAAAGATTCGCCCAGATGTAAACAAATTACCCTAACGAGGAGGTCATACTCGGCTGAGTAATCAACCTAACAAGAAGGTACATATACACACTCATATACAAATTTTACCATTTTTCAGAGAGGCACACTCTGGAAACACCACACAACTGGACATCTTATAAGGAGAATCCATCTTGGAAGAATTTGTTCATCTTATGGAACAGAAATATGTCTATAAGAATGAAAAATTTGTTTTTATATCAATGAGTTGGTCATATTGTAAATCATATGTCTTTAGATTGAGTTGCTTAACATTCCTGAACTATGTTGTGAATCATATACCTTAAGAAGAGTTTACGTAATCTATGAATATGGATAAGAATTTGTGTTGATGTGGAATGTAATTTCCATGTTATAAATATAAATGTAATTTCCATGTTATAAATATAAATGTAAATATAATTTCTATATTAAAAAATTATTAAAATATTAGAATAGTAAAATGTAATTTCTTAATATCTACCTTGTTATCTATCCACTTTAGGGATTTTTATATATATTTTTCTCCTAATGAATAATCATTTCTCCTTACGAATGATCATGTATGTCTTATATTATAATAGAATTGTATATCATAATTAATTATCTCCTTTACGAATAATCATCCATCTTAGTTATATAATAAATTTCTAAAATAAAATTAAATAATTTATGAATTTCTAAATTTCTATAATTAAAATTATATATTTTTTCATTTTCGAGAATCTCTTACCTCGAGATCTCTACATACCAACCATTCGGAAGCATGAATGTATTTATTCCAGTGCCTCTTCTTATGAGTATCCTTCTGAATAAAGATTCTTCTTACTTGACTTACATACGTAGACGCACTATGTAACAGAAATTGGGAAATTAAGAATTAACAAAATTTGGATGGACGTAGATGCACTAGGTAACAAAGATTGGTGATTGCGAACGGACAGAAATTGATAGATTAGAGGATGATTGCGGACGGACAGAAATTGATAGATTAGAGATTGACAGAAAGTGGTAAATTAGAAATAAAGACACATCCAGAACACAGAATAGCAAACCTTAAATAAGATTAAAAAAGATTAAAAAAGATTAAATGAGTTAAAAAAAGCTAGCCAAGTTGTAGAATAACAAAACTTTAAAAGGCAGCCAAATTGTAGAATAGCAAAACTTTGAAAGTCTTAAAAAAAAAAAAGATAAAAAAGATAAAAAAGACACATCCAGATCTCAGAATAGCAAAATTGTAGATTAGCAAAACTTAAAAAAAAACATTAAAAAAGATTTAATAAAGATAAAAAAGATAAAAAGATAGCAAAATTGTAGAATAGCAAAACTTAAAAAAGATAAGAAAGACAACAAAGAATAAAACGATAAATAGGAACACAGCCAGAACACGAAAAGATAAACAAATTAGTAAACTGACACATTAAACCGACACATTGAACATAGGAATTAATATTTTATTTTATATTATTTTAATTAAATTCATTTTACTCCATATTTATTTATATTTATTTTTATTTTATTTTATTTTATTTTTATTTTTATTTCTATTTACTTTCATCTTTATCAGAATCACTGACTTATAACAATGGACTGAGCGATTTGCTATTTCATGTGGCACAAAAAATATTGTGTTTCTGTATATCACCGTTAGAGCACCCTTTAAAACTATTACATAAAAAACATGTAAAACTCAACCAATCAGATGAAATTTTACACCCGAAAATCGAATTAAATTAAAAAAATGTATTTTCTTGTGTCCAAGTGATATTTTAATCGTTTATAAGCAATTAAACTCATTCCGACTTTAATTTTCAAAATTTATTCTTAACTGAATCCTGCTTATGGGCAAGAGAGACGGAGCATGGTAAACACTATCTTTACCTTATTCCTTCTGAAGTGATTGCATCTATAGCCAACATAAAAACATCCAATGGCATAAGCAAATGTTCCCGAATGCAATATTTTGTGTTGGTAGCTCCAACTCTGCCACAGGGCGAAAGAGAGAACTATAAAACTTGTGCCATGCTTTCCTATAGGGAAATGGCAATACGCACAGTCCATTGTTATAAGTCAGTGATCAGAATGAAATTGGTTTGCAAAACAACACTAGATGAAATTGGTTTGCGAAACAACACTACATGAACATACAGCTCTCGGCTAAAACAACGCGTACAGCGACAAAACAGCAAAACCACGCATACAGCGACAAAACGACAAAAAAACACCAAAACAACGCATACAGCGACAAAACACCTAACAACGCTTACAGCGACGGACACCAAACCAACAATGAATGACACAACCATAACCATATCATACCCGAGTTGGTTCGTAACGATACGATGATTCACATAAAACCCCATAGATGCGGATAACCGTTTAGGTTAGTACATAACCCATAGATGGCGATTACCATTGACCGTTAGGTATTAACACAACCCATAGATGGCGATTACCATTGACCGTTAGGTACTAACATACCCCATAGATGGCGATTACCATTGAACACTAGCAGTTCTCACGGTGGGCCCCCGTTTAAAGGAACAACATCCTACACTATAAATAATTACAGTGTACTGAAGACATAGTGTACTAATTACATAGTGTACTGACGACATAGTGTACTGATAATATTTCCCACATCCCAGACACATTTTCGACATATATTCTACATATTTTACACGTATCTACACATACTTTAAATACTTAATATACAAGTTCTTTATTTCACTCTAATCATACAAAATTCATAAACTTTCTATTAATCAACTCAACTCTAATTATCGCTAATACTGTACTTTCAATTATCGCAATCTAATTACAACACTTTCGCACGTTTATTACTTTCGCTTGTTAACACTGCAACGTCTAAGACAAGACTCTTTTTCTGGCTATGACAACTGTTATATTTATACCCTAGAAACTCTCCAGATTATTCTCGAGTGTTCTATTTTCCAGAAGCTTCTTGACTGTTCTATTCATTCTATTCATTCTATTCCTGAACCTTCCTGTAGATACCATAATCAATTCTCCGAACCTAAAGTCGTTTACTTCTCCATTGTCAGTAGATGTCACCAGTTGTCTCTTTCTATTGCACGTAACACTGCCCCCTTCTTAAATTTGTTCGTCCCGAACAGCAGGTGGTCCACGGCCTTGATGCTTGTAGTATTGACACAAGCGGTCCAAATGAACAATTTTATGCTTGCCTCTTGTGCCACGCTGAATCCTGTATACCAAGTCATTAATTCTAGTTACTACTGAATACGGTCCTTCCCAGTGTTCTTGCAATTTTGGAGAACGTCCCTTATGTCGTTTCGGATTGTATAGCCAAACAAGATCACCTTCGTTAAATCCTGCGGAATTAGCACGTAGGTCATAGCGGGTCTTCATCCGATCAGTATTTGTTGCTAATTTCGTCCTCGTGGCCTCGTGCACATCAGCTAATTGTTGTTTGAGCTCCGATACGTAGTCTTCTGGTAACTTTTGTTCACCTCTGGGGGTACCGAATTTGAGGTCGCTAGGTAAACGCATCTCTCTTCCGAATATGACTTTAGCTGGGGTTTGTCCGGTAGTACTATGAATAGCTGATCTATAAGCCATTAGGAATATAGGAATGTGTCGATCCCAATCGCGTTGATGATAGTCAACTACTTTCTTTAGATGCTCGACCAATGTTCTGTTGAAGCGCTCTACCATGCCATCAGATTGTGGATGTAGAGGAGTTGTTCTAGTTTTTCTTATACCCAACATTTTACACATCTCCTGTAAAGTCCGCGATTCGAAGTTCCGTCCTTGGTCCGAATGAAGTGCGTGAGGCACGATAAACCTACTGACCCAATTCGTTATTATTTGTTGAGCAACTGTGGCTGCCTCTTGATTAGGGATTGCATAAGCTTCAGGCCATTTACTGAAATAGTCAATGGCAACTAAAATATAACGGTTACCGCCATCCGTTTCAGGAAAAGGTCCAGCGATGTCTACAGCTATCCTTTCAAAGGGGGCTCCGACATTATACTTGTGCATTTCACCTCTGCTTCTGTGTTGCGGCCCTTTGCAAGCAGCGCAGACAGTGCATCTGCGGCACCACTCCTCCACATCTTCTCGCATATGTAGCCAATAAAACCTTTCCCGTATTTTGGAAATTGTTTTGTTCACTCCCAAATGTCCTCCAGAGGTTCCACCGTGCATTTCTTCTAGAACATCCTTGTTGAACACAGCTGAAAATAAATAAAAATATATTAAAATACAATATACACAATAATTGATACTTCCCTATTTCCTGAGTTCCTCTTCCAGTCAGCAAATGCCTCCTATACGTCCATTGCACATCTGAAATAAAAGGAATTAGAAAAATTAATTCAATACAATATAGTTGATCAAATATAACAAAAAAACTACAAAAAAACTACAAAAAAACTACATAGTTTACATGCAGACTGCCAAGAAACAACACTACATGCAAACATAAACATTGGGATTTCTTAGCGAAATTCATGTTTTCTGCACAATAAACATTTGCAAAACATGCATTTATGCTTAAATGTGCAAAATACATAAATTTGCAGAATCCATACACACTATTATTAGTGAAATTCAACAATTGTTGCCATTGTTGACATTTCACTAACAATTTTTTCAACACAAAATTTTCGCATAATTTGCATGATTCTTGCAAATTATGCACAGGCAAATCACTAATTAACACTAATAGAATATATTAATCACTTACCTCAAGAATTAATCCATTTATTTTTGAAGAAAACCCAACACAAAACACGGCACTTTACTATTTAAAAACCGCGAACCGAACTGTCACTGCGACAACGTAAATAATCAATTTTACGAAGTTGGCCGCGCTCTACCTGTTGGCAATAGTTAAAAAACGCGAAATTGCTCAGGTAAGAAAATATTTACAAAAAAAAGGTAATTTTAATTCCCATAATGAGTGGGAAAGAGAACGATGTGGAAACGAGACAGAAGAAAATTCGTGAGAGAATTTATGTTCCACACCGGAAATTAACATAGTATGATAGGGAGCGGCCATATTGATAAATTTTAGAAAAATTGAAATATCGCAATAAATCAATTAGGAAAAATTATGGATAATTAAAAATAAATTAATTCACATAATTTGGAAAATTTTGACATTACAGCATGGACTTATAATGTGCAAAAAATATATGAAAATTACATTTTTTCATGTGGAACTTGTCCGAAAATGGCGGCTCGGACATTATAAAAAGGAGGTGCTCCCTAACTAAGCTCTCATTAGTTTGACAGCGATCGTTCATGCAACAAGCATAGATCAGTCAGTGTTCTTAAAATATTAAATAGTTCGAAATACTTCAAATCTTTCTAGCATAGATCAACGTGCCAAGCAAGGTACAGTATTTACATGCTACGTAAAGATTGCAGCAGCAATTTTAACTTCTGTGGTGTTACAGGGATTTGGTGGAAATATAGGCTAAGTATTTTTATACATTTTCAAAATATATTTGGTGGCAGACATTTTAATTTTAGGTTTTTTCACATAGCGTTTAACTCACGCAAGCTAAGCATATTAGACGTTTCATGTGAAAAAAAAAAGTAGAATTAATTAATATTAAGAGTGATGTGAATTATATTAATGAAGAACTAATAATAATAGACAGTGAATTTTCGAATAAAAGTGAAATTGGTGAAAATCTGAGGTATAAAATTGAGCACGTGTCACGTTACGACACCTCAAGAATACATACCTACAGATAATTAATTAAATTAATTAAGTACAATTGAAGTGGAAAAATAAAATAGAATTCAGACTAACGTAAAATAAGGAATTTTTGCTCAATAAAGTAACAGTAAACACAAGCTCACATATCTTGTCATTTTAACATACCGCTACATTAACCCACCCAAAATGCAGTAAATAGCTGTAGTGTTCAATTACCGCTACATTACAAAACATTTTTGGTGGTTCCATCCAGGAATGTGTGCCTGTTTACTGTTGCGATTGACAAGAATTCAGTTACGATTAAATTAGTCAAGCAATTCTTACTGTTATTGTTCTGAGACGTGGCAGTTTTTGAAGAAGCTTTCAAAATTAATTAATAACTGTGCTTAGACGTGGCAGATCTCATTAAAAACTACAAAAATTAATTTATAAACATGCTTAGACGTAAAACTTCAGGGTGCCCAGACGAGGCAGCTCGAATATTATCGAAATTTCTGTTATAATTACTGAACTTACATGTCAGTAAATCGTGTTACATAGTTAATTGCTGAACTTACATGTCAGTAACTCTTAATAAATAGTTGATTAATTAAATTAATTAAAATTAGTAACGAACATTTAGTTAAATATTTTTCACGTCAATTTGTCATACTCGGTATCAATTTACGTTCTTCGACTAAATTTCCATTTATCCCACACGTGGCATTAAATTGCTTCTTTCAATTATCTTCATCATTTAACCCACACGGTTAATTAACTAATAGTAGAATATCAATCAACATGGATTCAGTAGATAAACTAATCCTTACGGAAAGCTTATTGCGTGAAAGAATTGAAAAGTTAATCGAAAATGGAATGAAAACGAACCTTGTTAAACGAACACAAGGCTTTTATGAAACTAAAATTACAGAGTTGAAGAAACTATGGGAAATATATAGCGATACAGATATGGCAATAAATCAGGCTTTATTAGAAAGTTCTGATGAAAAGCAGCATGAGTATTTAGCCCAAGATAATCATAGCTCAACAGAGTTAAAATATTCCGAATATATGGGAGAATTAGTAGAAGGATTGCGGAAATTCGTCCCAACTACTGAAGCATCAAGCTCGGGACAAGTACCAATTCATTCGACAACTGTTGTTCAACAGGAATCATTCCTTCCGCGCATTCAGTTGCCCAAGTATAACGGCAACTACGATTTATGGCGATCATTTCATGATCTATTCATCTCTCTTGTTCATGACAATACAAAGCTAACACCAGTTCAAAAGCTGCATCATCTGAAATCTTGTTTAGTGGGTGATGCTGAGAAATTGTTGCGGCACACCCCAACAAGTTAAAGGCTAGATATGAGAACAAGAGAATTTTAGTTAATCATCAATTAAAGGTTTTGGTAAACCAAGCCAAACTAAATGCAGAGTATGCTAAAGGACTCAAGTCAATAATTGATACAACAGACGAATCTATCCAACAATTACAAAGTTTAGAAGTTGATACGACATCGTGGGATGTACTTCTAATACATCTGTTAGTACAAAAATTACCTTTCATTACCCTCAAAATGTGGGAAGAAGAGCAGGGAGGCACACAAGAACTCCCAACATTTAAGTCATTTAAGCAGTTTTTAAGTACACGCTTAAGAATTTTAGAATCGTTAGCAGATAGTCTAGTTAAGTCCACACCACATCACAAATCAAACACCACACCAGATGTGACAAGGTCATATCACGTTACAAATGAATTTAAATGCGCAGCATGCAATGCCAGGCATTACCTCCAAAAGTGTCCGAAGTATCAAGCGATGGACATACTATCCAAATATCAGATATTGAAGGCATCAGGTCGGTGCTCAAATTGCTTAGGAATTCACCACTTAAATAACTGTACTAGCAAATTTAGATGTCTGAAATGCAATAGGAGACATCATAGCACCCTTCATGAAGAACACAATAAGGAAAAACCCAAGTCCTCAGCTGTTCATAATGAGCATAAGTCAGCACATGACAAGGTTAGATTGAGCACAAGTCAAGCTAATCAATCTAGCTCCTCACAGGAAAGCTTTTCCCGGTTACAAGCAGTCAACAATACTGATGGCTTAAACACTAGTCATAACTTCGTAGCCCGAGAAAGTCATAATGCTCTACTAGCAACTGCATTAGTAGTAGCACAGACAAAAAGCGGACAACCTTATATTCTACGATGTCTGATAGCTAGTGGCTCGCAATCATCTTTCATCACGGAGGAAGCTTGCAGGAAATTAGGAGCAGTACAAAGCCCAATTGCAGTCTCAATCACAGGCTTAAACACTAGCCATACAGCCATCTCAAGGCACCAAACAATACTCTCTCTTCGGCCTCGAACAACGAGGTCTACAGCAGTATTAGAAGAAAACTTTCTAATACTTAAGAACATTACAGATCCTCTGCCTTCTAGAATAGTGTCTAAAAAGGAATGCGCGAAGCTAAAGAAACTGCAACTCGCAGATCCCACATTCTGGAAACCGGGAAGGATAGATGCATTATTAGGAGCAAGAGTTTATGCTCAAATATTGCGAACCGGTATTCGGCAAGGAACAAAGACGACTCCTACAGCAGTCAACACAATATTTGATTGGATTTTGCTAGGGTCTAGCATAGATGATGCAGAGCACAAAACGTCATCAATTACAATCACAACTGATGATGTGGCTCTTCTACTCAAGAAGTTCTGGGAAACAGAAGAATTTCCCACAAACCCCATTCTCAAAAAAGAAGACAAGGAATGTCTACAGAGTTATCAACTCCATCACCAGCGTCTGCATAATGGAACTTATCAAGTTAAATTACCTTTTGTAAACGACGAGAACCCTACTCTGGGGCAATCGAGAATACAAGCAATCAAACGCTTTCAAGGAATTCAACGACAATTAGCCAGAAATCCAGACTTGAAAGTTGAATATGAGAGATGTTTGGACGAATATCTCTTGTTGGGTCATATGGAAGAAATACCTCCGCCCAATATCAATCAGCCCCATTATTATATACCTCATCATGCCGTTGTGAAGGAAAGCACGACAACAAAGGTGAGAGTAGTATTCGATGCCTCAGCTAAGACGTCGAATGGCAAATCCCTTAATGAGTATCTACTAAAGGGCCCAGTTCTGCAACCTAAGCTGTTCGCCACGTTGCTCAACTGGCGTAAATATAAAATCGCTATGAACGCAGACATTGAAAAGATGTATCGCATGATCACCATGCATCCCGATCACCGAACATTTCAGCGAATCATTTGGAGACATCATAAAACCAAGGAGATTCAGGATTTTCAGCTGAACACGGTGACATTTGGAACTGCGTCAGCGCCATACTTAGCTGTTCAGACGCTACAACAGTTAGCAAATGATGAACAGCAAAGATGGCCTTTAGCTTCTACGGTTACAACCACAGATTTTTATGTGGATGATCTCCTGACTGGAGCTGACAATCTTAATGACGCCAAATGCTTATTAAATCAGCTAATAGGTATGATGAAATCTGGAGGATTCAATCTCAGGAAATGGAAAAGCAACAGTTAAGAGTTGTTAAGCCATCTTCCTGCAGAGCAACGTGAATTCACAGAAACACTAACGATCACAGACCAGGAATCTGTAAAAACACTAGGAATTCGCTGGCATCCTAAACTTGATAGTTTTTCCATTATAACCAAACCATGGACAGTTCATGCCAAGGTAACTAAACGAACCACTCTGTCTGACATCGCATCACTGTACGATCCTTTAGGCTGGCTGGCACCAGTGGTAATCACAGCCAAGGTGCTCATGCAAGCACTATGGATCACAGGATGTGCATGGGACAACAAGGTATCGGAGATAATAGAACAACAATGGAATAAGTTTAAACGCAACTTAAAATGCATAGAAAACATACAAATCCCTAGATGGATCAACTATTCATCTGCGGCAAGCATCCAATTACATGGATTTTGTGATGCGTCTACAAAGGCTTTTGCAGCTGCCGTTTATTTACGGGTAGACGATCAGAACGGCTTAATTCATACCAATTTGCTTACTGCAAAGACTAGGGTAGCTCCAATTAAGCCAACAACAATTCCTAGATTAGAGCTTAATGGAGCTCTATTACTTGCACGACTGCTTCAGGCTACAATTGAAGATATGCGCCTACATCATGTGCCAATCTTCGCCTGGACAGACTCAACAATTGTCTTGCAATGGATCAAGGAACATCCAGCCCGATGGAAAATCTATGTAGCAAGCCGCGTCGTCGAAATACAAGACGTTGTACGCTTCGAACAATGGCGTCACGTATCCACAAAACACAATCCGGCAGATTTAGCCTCCAGAGGTGTTCCCGCAGCAATAATCATTTATGGTGGCATGGACCATCATGGTTAGCTGAAGAGCAGGATAACTGGCCGAAATTTAAGGACATTTCGGAACAAACAAATTTAGAAGCTAAAGAACTTCCTACAGTAAGTTTTTTAGCGAAATTAGAAAACAATCTTCTTTTACGATATTCGTCGTATACTCGCCTTGTGCGAATTGTAGCAAACATTCAACGTTTCATACACAATTGTCGGCATCCGCAAACGAAATTCGTTCAAGCTTTCACTGTGCAGGAATGGAATAATGCTGAAGTAACAATATTAAAACTCGTACAACAAACTGCGTTCGCAGAAGAGTATAAGAATATGTTGGGCAAGAAACCATTGTCACAACATAGCAAATTAATCAAGCTCAATCCATTTCTGGACAACAACGGTCTAATACGATTAGGTGGTAGACTTCTGAATGCAACATTGCCATATAATAGGAAGCACCCAATCATCTTACCACGTGATCATCACGTTACACTAATACTACTACTCAGCACTAGTCGAGATAGATTTTGGATCTTGGATGCACGACGCCGAATTACCAGTCGAGTACATAAGTGCATTATCTGTTTTAAACATCGTACTACAACAAGAACCCAATTAATGGGAAATCTACCAACGTCTCGAGTGAATATAACGAGACCGTTCCTTAACGTAGGAATTGACTATGCAGGACCTGTAATAATAAAAGCATCAAAAGCCACAAAGGCGGTACATCTGGAGTTGGAATCAGATCTCACATCTGAAGCATTCCTCGCTGCATTAAAACGATTTGTGGCACGAAGAGGATTGTGTAGTGACATATACTCAGATTGTGGCACCAACTTCATTGGAGGAAAAGCGATATTAGACAAGGATTTGCAAGCAGCAATTAAAGGTGCAACTCCAGTAGCAGCACAATATCTTGCCTCCAAGCAAATCAATTGGCATTTTAATCCTCCAGCCTCTCCACACTTTGGAGGGATATGGGAAGCTGGAGTAAAGGCAATAAAGTACCATTTACGCCGAACATTACAACACTCCAGATGCACATTCGAAGAATACTCTACAGTCCTGGCTCAGGTTGAGGCATGTCTAAATTCTAGACCGCTATGCTACGTGAGAAATGATCCAGAGGAGTTACTTATCCTCACACCCGGACATTTTTTAATAGGCCAAGCACTTAATGCCATTCCAGAGCCAGACTATACACATGAAGCAATACTACCTTCCAAACGGTGGAAGTACATACAACTATTATATAAACAATTTTGGGATAAATGGTCAAGGGATTACTTGAACCAATTGCAAAATCGACCCAAATGGTATACAAGACAACCAAATATTCAAGTAGGGGACGTGGTACTTGTAAAACACGATCAGATGCCACCCACAAGTTGGTTAATGGGCATAATCGAACAAGTGCATCCAGGGACGGATGATCTGGTTCGGGTAGTCAAGGTCAAAACGCGAAACGGTAGTTTTCTACGACCAATTGCAAAAATTAGTCCGCTACCATTAGCAATAGATTAACTACCAGTTCTTAGTGTCGTCATGTGTCTGTCCTTCTGTGTACTACTGTTGGATGCGGGTTGTGTTCTATTCACGTTACGCCATACTAACTGGTTGCCATTTCAGATGTCATTCACCTACGAACAGGATGATACATTATACATTCTGGAAGACATTTACTTTAGCCCACCAGGAAGCCCGGAGCGGAGGATGTTGCGCGACCCGGGATGTGATGTCTTTGGCAGACCCAGGCCGGAGTTGTCCCACGAATTGGCTTCAGAAGTTCGAGAAGAAGTTGTAGGAGCTAGAGAAGAAGTTTCCAGAACCAGAGGAGAGCCATCCACGAGCGCAGCAGCTAAGGAATCAACTACGGCTACAAACTGACCGTTTGTAGGCCCGACTCCCTTTACGGATCCACACCCGGATCAGACAGTGGTGGTTAATGGCAGTCGGATATCACAGTTATCCAGACTTCTGCTGACCACAAACATAAACGAGTTCGAAATGAGGATGAACAATAGCTTTCAAAAATTTCAAACGCGAGAAGGCGTAGATATATATCTACCATGATACGTATTGCAGCGTATCAACGTGAGAGCAATACAGCAGCGAAGGAATCGGGAAAAATTCATCAATTTACCCGACAAGTATCAAGTTAAACTAAAAGTTAACAAGGACGGAACGTTGATATTCCATCATTACCACAAGAGAGGTATACGCAAAATAAAGGAAGCTTTGGTTGAACAAACTGTTCAGCGGGGGGGGGGGGGGGGGAGTATGTTGAACACAGCTGAAAATAAATAAAAATATATTAAAATACAATATACACAATAATTGATACTTCCCTATTTCCTGAGTTCCTCTTCCAGTCAGCAAATGCCTCCTATACGTCCATTGCACATCTGAAATAAAAGGAATTAGTAAAACTAATTCAATACAACAAAAAAACTACAAAAAACTACATAGTTTACATGCAGACTGCCAAGAAACAAATTTCTTGGCAGTACAACAACAACACTACATGCAAACATAAACATTGGGATTTCTTAGCGAAATTCATGTTTTCTGCACAATAAACATTTGCAAAACATGCATTTATGCTTAAATGTGCAAAATACATAAATTTGTAGAATCCATACACACTATTATTAGTGAAATTCAACAATTGTTGCCATTGTTGACATTTCACTAACAATTTTTTTAACACAAAATTTTCGCATAATTTGCATGATTCTTGCAAATTATGCACAGGCAAATCACTAATTAACACTTATAGAATATATTAATCACTTACCTCAAGAATTAATCTATTTATTTTTGAAGAAAACCCAACACAAAACACGGCACTTTACTATTTAAAAACCGCGAACCAAACTGTCACTGCAACAACGTAAATAATCAATTTTATGAAGTTGGCCGCGCTCTACCTGTTGGCAATAGTTAAAAAACACGAAATTGCTCAGGTAAGAAAATATTTACAAAAAAAAGGTAATTTTAATTCCCATAATGAGTGGGAAAGAGAACGATGTGGAAACGAGATAGAAGAAAATTCGTGAGAGAATTTATGTTCCACACCGGAAATTAACATAGTATGATAGGGAGCGGCCATATTGATAAATTTTAGAAAAATTGAAATATCGCAATAAATCAATTAGGAAAAATTATGGATAATTAAAAATAAATTAATTCACATAATTTGGAAAATTTTGACATTACAGCATGGACTTATAATGTGCAAAAAATATATGAAAATTGCATTTTTTCATATGGAACTTGTCCGAAAATGGCGGCTCGGACATTATAAAAAGGAGGTGCTCCCTAACTAAGCTCTCATTAGTTTGACAGCGATCGTTCATGCAACAAGCATAAATCAGTCACTGTTCTTAAAATATTAAATAGTTCAAAATACTTCAAATCTCTCTAGCATAGATCAACGTGCCAAGCAAGGTACAGTATTTACATGCTACGTAAAGATTGCAGCAGCAATTTTAACTTCTGTGGTGTTACAGGGATTTGGTGGAAATATAGGCTAAGTATTTTTATACATTTTCAAAATATATTTGGTGGCAGACATTTTAATTTTAGGTTTTTTCACATAGCGTTTAACTCACGCAAGCTAAGCATATTAGACGTTTCATGTGAAAAAACAAAGTAGAATTAATTAATATTAAGAGTGATGTGAATTATATTAATGAAGAACTAATAATAATAGACAGTGAATTTTCGAATAAAAGTGAAATTGGTGAAAATCTGAGGTATACAATTGAGCACGTGTCACGTTACGACACCTCAAGAATACATACCTACAGATAATTAATTAAATTAATTAAGTACAATTGAAGTGAAAAAATAAAATAGAATTCAGACTAACGTAAAATAAGGAATTTTTGCTCAATAAAGTAACAGTAAACACAAGCTCACATATCTTGTCATTTTAACATACCGCTACACTAACCCACCCAAAATGCAGTAATATAGCTGTAGTGTTCAATTACCGCTACATTACAAAACAATCTTTGACGTTTGATGCTGGCACGACTATCTGCATTCGGAAATATTCGCCGTTAGGTGCTTACCATTTGCGTTTTAATATACCACATTCAACATGAAGAGAGTTCCATTGAGCCCAGTAACTTTTCAGCTTCTCACTCCGTTCCGAAATATCCTTCCAGTCTGGTCTTTCCATATCTTCTTTCCAAGCGAGAATAGGTGAAATGTCCGGATCTTCTCGTTGTGCTGTTCTCAGGTCCTCGTTATCCCAACCTGTAGATGGTTCCACCGTTACCAACTGTATAGTTGCTGTTGTTTCTTTTTCTTCCACCCGTGCGCAATGTTTGCATTCAAGTTTGCATGGACGTCGTGAAAGGGCGTCTGCATTTCAATGGATACGACCTCTTCGGTGTTGGATCTCAAGATCATAAGCCTGGAGTCGCTCTATCCATCTCGCGGCTTGTCCCTCAGGGTTCTTAAACTGCAGAAGCCATTTAAGCGCTGCATGGTCGGTGCGAAGGATGAATTTCTGCCCGTAGAGATGTTTATGAAAATGTTTTGTTGAACTTACAATAGCAAGTACCTCTTTTCTTGTAGCACAATAATTTTTCTCTGGCTTTGAAAGTGCTTTGCTATAGTAAGCTACTGGAACGTCTTGACCATTCTCCTCCTGCGAAAGCACTGCACCAATACCTTCATTGCTGGCATCCGTATCTAATATAAATGTTTTTCCCAGCTTTGGATAGTGAAGTACTGGAGCTTCACAGAGCTGTTGCTTCAAATTTTCAAAACTTTCGTTGCATTTATCCGACCATATGAACGGCCTTCCCTTTTCTGTAAGTTGATGTAGGCTTCTTGCTATATCTGCAAATCCTTTCACGAATCGCCTGTAGTAGGTAGCTAAACCAAGAAAACTCCGTAATTGATGTTTGTCCTTTGGAACTGGCCAATTTTTGACGGCTTCTATCTTCTCTGGATCGGTTCATACTCCTTGTGATGAAACTATGTGCCCTAAATATTTAACTTCATCTTTGAATAGAGCACATTTACTCGCACTGAGCTTCAATTTTGCATCTTTGAGTCTTTGAAGTACGTCTCGTAAGTTGTTTTTATGTTCCTTGAATGTCCTTTCGATAACTATTATGTCAACCAAGTAGACAAGACATGTTTTCCAGGTTAAGCCACGCAGAACACATTCCATTCGAATGTGGCTGGAGCATTACATAACCCGAATGGCATTACTTTGAATTGCCACAAGCCACTGCCAACTGAAAAAGCAGTTTTCTCTCTGTCCTCGGGATGTATTTCCACTTGCCAGTAACCACTCTTTAAATCCAGCGTGGAAAACCATTGCGCTCCGGAAAGCGTATCCAACGTGTCATCAATCCTTGGTAATGGATAGCTATCTTTTCTCGTCACGTTATTTAGTTGGCGGTAATCTACACAGAATCGGGTGCTGCCATCCTTTTTCCTAACCAGAACAACCGGCGATGTCCAACGGCTGTTAGATTCCTCTATTATGCCTTGTTTCTTCATAGAGTTTGTTTCTTCATAGAGTTCATCATGTCTGCAACGTCTGGTTGTTTGGCTAATGGCAATCTTCGTGGTGTCTGTCGAATGGGCCTGGAATCTCCTGTATCGATCCGATGCTGGACAAGATTTGTTTTACCATGGTCATCATCATTCATTGCAAATAATTCCGAAAATTCATCGATCACCTCTTTGGCATCATTGTGTTGTTGTTTACTTAAGGCACTGGACGAAAGAAGTTTCTGAACCTGTTGGGTAGTAGCTGGTATAGTTTTTGTCTCCTTGACATTACTACCATTACCCAAATTGACGATTTGGTAAACGGGTTCACAATTTCCAATTATAGCACGTTCTTTTAGTTGTACCTCATTTTCGAATGTCTTAAGCACTCTGACTGGTATTAATGTTGCACCTTCGGCCTTCACTAATGTCTTCCCCACAATGATGCTCGATGTGACTTTTCTGGGGTTAGGCTCCACCAGATAGAATCGGCAGGTCCCGATGTCATCAGTAAGCTTTGTCCATATTAGTGTCTCGGAGCATGGCGAAAGAGTAATATTTTCGCAGACCATCGTCCTTACTTTCGCAGGATGATCTGCTCCCTCTCCTAGTTTCATAGGAATTTCTATGTTCCCATATTTGAGAATCCGCTCTCCGATATCCAGATTTATTTTGTATGTGGTCATGAAGTCTATTCCAAGAATACATTCATCCATTATGTCTGAAACCAGGAAAATGTGAGGAAATAGTAGTTCGCCTAGTTGAACATCTAAAGTTATTTCTCCAAACACCCGTGCCGTTGCTCCAGTTGCTGTTCTTAGTAGATATTTGGTGGTATTATGAAGCCATTTGTTCTTAACAAGATCTGTTCTAATAATTGATCTTGCAGCTCCAGTATCGATAGTGACTGCGCAGTCATTTTTTCCTACACTTCCATATATAACAAGACTGCTATTATTTCTCTGCAACTGGTCTACTTGAATAGCTCTCTCCACGAATAGCTTGTTCCCTGGCTCGACATCTTTGGCATTCTTTTTTCCCTTCTTCAGGTGATTCCACTCGTCGACGTTTTCTGCAGTCTCTTTGAAGGTGCCCTGATCTATTACAATTCCAGCATCGAAGGACACCACGTGAGGGCGGGCTCTGTGATGATTGCACTCTGTTACAAGTACATTCTTCCACTGAAATTTCTCTTACTCGTACTACACTCCGTGAAGCTTGTCTGGCGGATTCATACGCTAATGCAATAGCGTTCACAAATGCCTCCGTCGCCACTTCATTGAGAAAATCCGCATTCACGCTGGAGTATGAAAGATGAGCTAATCTTTCTACATCTGCCTGCAGTTGTTGTAGTGATTCGCCATGTTTTTGAATCCTGTTGCGTAACTGTAGGCGATATACTTGCTGCATGTGTTCATCTCCGTAACGTAATTCTATCGCCTGTACTAATGAAGTGTAATCACGTTGATTTTCAATCGGTACAGTTTGTAAGAGTTCTGAAGCAGGACCTCGAAGTGCTAACACCAGAGCTATAGCTCTGTCTTCATTATTCCATCCATTTATCTCTGAAGCTGCCTCAAATTGTCTCTTGAAGATATGCCATGAATTTTGTCCATCAAATATTGGAGGTTTCATTCTACCTGCGCCAAATATTTCAGCTGCTACGTTTAGAGGCTGACGATGCCTTATTCTTTCCAGATCTGCTTTAACGTTTTCAAGTTGCTCAGTAAATTTTTGTTGTTGCTGCTCGATTTCTTCAATTTTCAAATTTTGTTCAACTAATGAGTTTTTTAGAAGACTTTTCTGTTCCTCCAAACGAGTTTCTAGGCAATTCTCCAAAGAACTCTTTTGTTCGTCCAAGGGTTTCCATAGAATTCTTCTGCTCATCTAACCGGGATTCCAAAGAATTCTTTTGTTCCTCAAAAGCATTCTTTTGTTGCTCAAAAGCATCCTTTTGCTTGTCCAGACGGGTTTCCATAGATTTCTTTTGCTCATCTAAACGGGATTCCAGAGAATTCTTTTGTTCCTCTAGAGAATTCTTTTGTTCCTCAAAAGCATTCTTTTGTTCATCTAAACGGGATTCCAGAGAATTCTTTTGTTCCTCGAGAGAATTCTTTTGTTCATCAAAACGGGCTTCCATTTTGCTCATAAAAGCACTCAAAAGCTGTTCCATTTTCATTGTAGGATCTTCTTCAACTTCGGTTTCTTCCAAGTTCTCTTCGAAAACAAATGTTTCAGGATTCTTTCCTTCCTCTATCAAAGCTTGTCTTAGTCACTCGACCAGCACTTTCTTTGCACCTGTCGTTTGTAAAGACCGGTTCCCTAACTCCACTTTCAAATCCTGCGTTCGAAGCTCCTCGAATTTTCGCCCCATTACTTTAGTAATTCACTTAAAGTTGAATATAAATTATTTTCCAGAACTTTCAAAATTTAACACAATTTCACAAAATTAATCACAGTTTGAATTTTTAAATCAATTGCCACCACTTTATTTCGCGAATTTATTTCACTTCTGACACCAGTTGTTGCGAGCGTGGCCTTTGGTTCGTTATTTAAAACACAATATTAAATACTTAATATACAAGTTCTTTATTTCACTCTAATCATACAAAATTCATAAACTTTCTATTAATCAACTCAACTCTAATTATCGCTAATGCTGTACTTTCAATTATCGCAATCTAATTACAACACTTTCGCACGTTTATTACTTTCGCTTGTTAACACTGCAACGTCTAAGACAAGACTCTTTTTCTGGCTATGACAACTGTTATATTTATACCCTAGAAACTCTCCAGATTATTCTCGAGTGTTCTATTTTCCAGAAGCTTCTTGACTGTTCTATTCATTCTATTCATTCTATTCCTGAACCTTCATGTAGATACCATAATCAATTCTCCGAACCTAAAGCCGTTTACTTCTCCATTGTCAGTAAATGTCACCAGTTGTCTCTTTCTATTGCACGTAACAATATTATAAACGGGCTCGCCATGCTCATCATACTTCTCGACGACAAAAGAACAATTAAAAACCAGTCGTCATGCTCATCATAGTTACCTGGAAACTTGAATCGCACGACAAAAGAACAATTGAAAACCAGTCATACGTGACCATATACATTAGTCTTCAATAAACGCAATCGCATATATTATTCCTTAATAAACGAAATCTTTTAATACGGAGTCTTGTATATAAAATTGGATAAGAGATTAAAATACGGAGTCTGTATATATTGAATAAGAAATTCAATACGGAGTCTTGTATATAAAGTTGAATTATAAAATTGAATAAGAAATTCAATACGGAGTCTTGTATATAAAGTTGAATTATTAAGTTGTGTAATTGAATAAGAAATTTGAATTATAAAAATATAAAATTGAATAAGAAATTAGAATAGTTAATTTTTGAATACCAGTCACATGTAACTGCGTATATTAATCTCCAACAAAGGAAATTTCACATATTAATCTCCAATAACGGTGGAGACAAGGCGAATATAAATGCTAGAGGCAAGGCCTAAAGTTGGAAATCTCGAGTGGGGAAGTTTCTCAAAAGTGATTCTGAGAAGCATTTCCAAAGGTGTAATTCTAGAAAGATATTTCCAAAAAAAGGTATTTCTGAAAAATACCCTATAGATGGCGATTACCATTGAACACTGGCAGTTCTCACGTAGGGCCCTACACCATAAAAACCCCAAACAAAACTTTAAAGGAACAACATCCCACACTATAAATAATTACATAGTGTACTGATAATATTTCCCACATCCCATGCAAATTTTCTACATATATTCTACATATTCTACACGTCTTTTACAATACTTTTCATATTATCTACGGACTCGTCATTCTCATCATAGTTACCTGGAAACTTGAATCGCACCCATACTTCTCAACGACAAAAGAACAATTAAAAACCAGTCGTCATGCTCATCATAGTTACCTGGAAACTTGAATTGCACGACAAAAGAACAATTGAAAATCAGTCACACGTGACCATATACATTAGTCTTCAATAAACGCGATCCCATATATTATTCCTTAATAAAAGAAATCTTTTAATACGGAGTCTTGTATATAAAATTGGGTAAGAGATACGGTAAGAGATACGGTAAGAGATACGGCGTCTTGTATATAAATTGAATAAGAAATTCAATACGGAGTCTTGTATATAAAGTTGAATTATAAAATTGAATAAGAAATTCAATACGGAGTCTTGTATATAAAGTTGAATTATTAAGTTGTGTAATTGAATAAGAAATTTGAATTATAAAAATATAAAATTGAATAAGAAATTAGAATAGTTAATTTTTGAATACCAGTCACATGTAACTGCGTATATTAATCTCCAACAAAGGAAATTTCACATATTAATCTTCAATAACGGTGGAGACAAGGCGAATATAAATGCTAGAGGCAAGGCCTAAAGTTGGAAATCTCGAGTGGGGAAGTTTCTCAAAAGTGATTCTGAGAAGCATTTCCAAAGGTGTATTTCTGAAAGATTATCTCTAATATTTTTAAGGGATCTAATTCTGAAGCCTTATTACATTTCTTGAAGAATAGATTTAAGACTTATATATAACCTGTGGAACCATCTATAGAATCGTCATCATCTGCCAGGCAACGGATTAGGAATTAGGGATAAGGGAGTGTTGCGGATTAAATCTCCAGACCAGCTACCCTACGTTTGAGAGAATTTCAATCTCCTTGTGTTGTCCATTGTGTTACTCACGCATATTTGATTGATGCTGCAAACAAACTTATTTCGTTACAGAGAACGCCAATAACTTCAGAAGGTCCTTCGAAAAGTAATGGAAGCAGAGGAACGTCGAGTGGGACCCATAGGCCTAGGGAATACAACAGCAACGTTCATCGAGCTTATGCCGGATAGTCGACCCACAGGACAGGTTCCTAGTCCCAACCCATGTTTCAAAGAGGTTACTCACGCACGCCCTGGGTCAAATGGGGTACGAAATACGCCCCAAACTGAAATTTGGATTGAAGAATGAAGTAAGCTACATCGCCATATAGACAACGAGGAGAGGAGTTGATGGTAGAGACATCAACTTTAGCAGATTATCCACGAACGCCACCATTAAGACTACACTTTTCACTCATCACTGGAAGTGAAGTTATTTACCACCGAGGAACTGGAATCACCCTAAATAATGATTGTTTGCTTACCACGAAATTTATTGTTACCCCTGGTACTCCTCTTGTTAGTTAGTAAGCTTATAGATAGCAATTGTAATTATATTAGATAGATCTCTTGTAACCTCTCATGAGTTGTTAACTATATATATATATGCGTAGGTTGGTATATCAAGTCATTGTTTCGGAGTTTTGCCTTAAAAATTCGAGCAAGTAGTGCTGACAGCCAGGCGCGCTAAAAGAGATGCGAATGTGCGAACCTTCTTCCCTTACGGGACAATTCAAGCAACATGGAAGAAGCCCAAAGGGCAGCGGAATGTACCCCAGACTCCTCACTCGGAACCCAACCCACAAATAACAACAAAATAAATAAAAACATAGTGCGACTAATTGAGTAAATAACAACATAGTGCGACTAATTGAGTAAATAACAACATAGTGCGACTAAATGAGTAAATAACGACAAGATAAATAACAAAAAAAAAAAAACCTTGAACAGTCTAAGTAACAGTGTAAATAAAATAAAAATGAAATAAACAAAACAGAAATAAACAAAATAAATACCCAAAAGAAGAAAACGGTCTAAAACGAATAACAGGAAAATTACAAAAGAAAATCTAAAATAAATAACAAAAAAAAAATTAAATAGTCTAAAACAAATAAACGTTGACAAAGGTGTAACGTGTAACAGGACCGCGCCTCAGGGTAGTCCAGCAATTCATCGACAGCAGAAGGAGGCAATGTAACCTCGGCTTATTGCGATGAGCAGTCGCGCCAAATTAGCAAAACCAGTCTCAACGACGAAACACGTATCAGCTGAGTGCGCTGACATAGTGGAAAAGGGGAGCAAAAAGTCAACTTTTTGGGGATTTCCTGTTTTTTTTTTTGGCTCTGTTAAAGTAGAGAGAAGAAAGTGCTTCGCAGAAAGAAACGTGGACCTAAGTGTTGAGATCCAGAAAAATCAAAGGGAAAGCAAAGTAAATGAGAGAAATCATCGTCAATAATTTAAGTACACCGTGCGAAGGAACAAAAAGGAAAAGGGCATAAGTAATAGCTTTTAAAAAGGAATAAAAGTCGTGAAGAAAAGTGTTTCGGCAAAGAAACGTGGGCCCAAGTGTTAGATCCAGAGGAAAAGTACAAGAAAATAATAGGAGTCAAGACATCAAGGCATCTATACATCGAATATAAATTCACTGCGACATAAAAAGAAAAATCATTCTGGAAGTTAAAAAAAAAAAGAGGGAAGGCGATGAATAAGTAGTCTGGGGACAAGACGAGTCTAGAATTTCTTTGTTTTAATGAAGAGGAAATATCTCAGGAGCGAAAAGTGGCCTTCTATAAGGGATTCAGGTTACACGAGATAAGTATTTATTCTTTTGGTTTCTTTGTGCACACTTGGCTGTGAGCATTAATTTCATATTGTTTTCTCATAGTAACTTTCGTTACAATAATTAATCCTTTTCATATTATTATAATTAAATAAACGGAGGATAACTTTCCCTATAACGAGTAACATATTACTCATTATTATGACTGTACATAACGTATTTTAACTTAGGGCATAAGGTTGAATAGGTGCTGCCGTTATCAGGCGTAGCACGTATAGTGGAAACAAAATTATTTTAGGTTAATTTTAAGTACGTTATGGTAAAGACTTACAGTGAATAATAATATCATACCACTGAAGGTAACAAAATTATTTTAGGTTAATTTTAAGTACGTTATGGTAAAGACTTACAGTGAATAGTAATATCATACCACTGAAGGTAACTAATCTGATAATTTGTTGAACAATAGCGTAATACCATTGGAGATAGTTGCTCCGATAATTAGTTTTTTTGTTGCATAATAACATTATAGTATTGCGGATAGTCACTCCGGTACTTTGTTGAATAACAACGCCATACCATTGAAGATAGGTACTCCGATAATTTGTGAAATAATAATACGTATAGTAGCATTGGAGATAGTTACGATAAGTTGTAGAACATGCCATAAGGCAGTATCGCTCTATTATGTCAGGACCAGGTCAATAAAGAGGATACCATATTAGTGGAGTGAGGAGTATTTTTTTTTGGGTGTTGTGTTATATTTCAGCCTGGACTCTATAGGTTTCGTGATCTGCCCTGCCATGAGTAAAAGATCACGTGGCGCCCTATTTTTGTTGTCTATTGTTATCCCCGTCGTCGTCTGGAACCCATCCCATCTCCTGGGCTAGCGGTTACGCATACGCTGTGCGTAACATATTTTTGGCGCCCAACTTGCCACATTTGAAACACTTACGATTGGTTCTAGTAGGGGTAGCTATCTCTGACACAGGACATTCTATCGTCGTATTCACATAAGCGAGATCCGGCTCGAGAAGGTTGTTATTCTTCTTTGTGGGGGGTGGTACGAAAGTCTCCACTGAGGTTCTTACTGACTCTAAACGCCTCCCCAATTCTACTAAATCTTCCGCGGCTCCTATCTCAGTAAGTCCGAACTGCGTCTGATAAAAAGGGCTGATGTTCCGCTGTAATATCTTTAACTTCTGCCTTTCGGAAAGCGGTACAGTCAACCGATTAAACATATTTGACATGACTGCCACATACATGCCGATGGTCTCATCCTTACCTTGTGTGCGTCGCTTAATTTCATCAAGCAGACGGTCATCATAATCTGATGGTAAAAATTCCCTTTTTAATTCGCGCACTATGTCGGACCATGCATGAAATTTAATTTTATTAGCCCGATACCAGATCAAGGCCCTTTCTGTAAATAAATCAAGAGCTGATCGAAACAGTTGTTGTTTGTTAATACCTCGAGCATCAGCCAACTCATCTATTCTTTCTAAGAAAGAGTTCAGTGACTGACTATGTTCCCCTGAGTATTTAATCTCCCATTTATACAATGGCACTCGAGAATGGCCACTAGTCATGACCCTAGCAGTTGTGGATAACTCTGCCTCGGAGAGATATGAAGAGGATCTCGTCCCCATCTGCCTTCAGCTTTAACGATCCCAGAGCTAAGACCAATTCTGCGCGAACCCTACTTCTTTCTTTATCTTCGTCATCACCGCTCGCCTCTACCCTACCTAATCGGCCTAGAGCCCATTCGATTTTTGTCAGAATTTTCTTATATTCTGAACTACCCGAATCCCCCTCAAATTTATCGAGAAGTTCTCTCACCTCCTTGACTGTTTTCTTCAATGCTTCCATATCTTCAGTGAACTCATAAGGGTAAGGATCTAAAACTAGTGATCTGCCATCTTTCTCAGCTTTCAATGCTGTCCGTAGAGTCTTTCGCATCTCGTCTACACTTGCCACTGGAAGGCCGCGGATAATGAGCTCATACGTCAGCTCGTCTGTGTTTAGCCTATTGATTTCCATTGTGAGGTTTTCCCTACTGGCTAGGATCCGTACTGACTTTGCAAACTATTGCTAAATAACAATCACCACAATTAGATGCAGACAATGAATGAGATATAGAGGAAAATTGTAATACTAGCTCGGTGACTCAGAACGAAATGATTAGTCAAGGAGACCAAAATAAAAAAAAAAATAAAAAAAAATCCAAGTGTTGGATTAGGCGGAGTAATCAAATTATCGTGCGAATAAATTCAGTTTGACCAAAATACGCTACGCTAATACCAAAGGTATGTACATCTTAAAATTAAATATATAAATAAAACCAACTTCCATTTATGGTAATAGTTTCTGTACTAAGATACGCGTAATAACTTCATTAACTGATTAGAATAAAAATCACAAGACTCCTTTATTGAAGATCTCAGCATAAACTGAGTTCAAAACTATGTTTATTCGAAATCTGTTCCAATACCCGATTCTCGATCCGTTTTGTTTTGTTTTTATGAATAATGATGATTATGAATTACTTCTTTTTAAATATAAAAAAAGCGAAATATTCTTCGATTTTGTCACTACCCTCTCAATGCAAAAAAAAAAAAATGTGACAGCGACTGAACCAGCGCCAAGTTTAACGATATCGCTACACTGTCGTTGCACTACTATCAAAAGAAAACAATTTTTTGAAAAACAATTTTTTATTGGCCTACCAAATATAACACTCTAAGTTACTTGCTAAGTAATCCTAAGAACTTATAATTAGACAGAGATTTTAAATCCCTTTACCCTAATTTATACCTGAAGAAATCCTACTTATTTAACATATGTTTGTGTCTAATCCCTGCTGAATTATTCTGCGAGAAAAATGGCCTTACAAAAAAAAACTCGCGATACCTAACTTATACTAAATAACTATCAAAAGAAAAATCTATCCCAACCGCTAATATAGGTGCAATATGCAGTACACTGAGAATGTCCCTTGGTCTAGTTCACACAAATCCATGCCTAAAAAAAATGTACTACCCTAAAGCCAGCGAATAATCCAGGATAGCCAATTAGTCATTGATTTCTTAGAAGTTCTTCGCTTGCGTCACAAATGTATATACCTTTAAAAATTGAACAACCTCAAATCGAGAAATTTTGGTTACGGAACCCTTGCAAGAAACAGGTCAACTGAATTATGTTCAGCCCCTACGGCCTACTCCATAAAAATCGTTAAGTGTGGAAATTCTACGAGGCGCATGAAATTTTAGCACCAATTCACCCTGTCTACCTGTGACTAGTAACCGGTTCTTGGTTCAGTTGCTATAAGTTTGTTATCAGCTTCCACTCGTACACTACAGAAGAAAGGACAAACGCATCCGTGCTGATGCAAAAAGAAATATGTGTTCAAAACCGAAATTTATTACCAGGCTTCCATAAATTACGTAGCAAAAAAAAATTATCCCAAGCACTGTGTATACGTATGTATGCCTACCTATGTAATTTTGATTTTCCTGAATTATACTGAACTTCAGATATTGTCCTTGATATTTAATCTTAACTTATAAGAAAATTAATAATAATTCTTTATCACTATGAGAAATCTTGTTTGATTCTCCGATCGTTCCAGTCCAAGATACTTTTTTTTCTTATCCTCAACTGGTTCCTGGATGTGGTTATCCGCGGGATTTTAGGTACAAGACTATTGAGTATCCAACTAAAAAAATTTAACAACCCTTCTCACTGGGTACCTCCACTCAACCACCAGCAACAACTACAACAAAAATCGTGTCTACTCTATACAAAATTTTTTTTTTGTAAAATTCAAATCCGTTTCCTATAGACTTCAAATAAAAGAATAAATTCAATTCAGGCTTAATTTCCTACAAAATGTATCTCCCCCAGAGAAGAGATCGCTTAGATGTGATAACACCATCTGCCTCTTACCTATCATAGGTACTAGTTACTACCTAATTCGACTACACGTATGTGCAAGGTGGACGCTATCAAAACGCTGTCGAAAAATCGTAAATTTATCGATCGTTCAAGTGTACCGTTTTACAACTTCGAGATTATAGCCGTGCCCCTCACACAAAGGGATAAAAAAAAGAACTTGTTTGTACTTATGCATGCGAACGGCATGGACAATTTATTTTTGTGCAACTACTGTCCATACACTCGGGCCCCACGTTGGGCGCCAAAAATATGTTACGCACAGCGTATGCGTAACCGCTAGCCCAGGAGATGGGATGGGTTCCAAATATGTAGGCTCCCAAATATGTAGGGCCATTCACAGTTGTCAAAGTACTCTCCCCATGGACTTATGAGCTGCAAGACAGCACAGGTAAACACGCAGGCAGGTGGCATGCGAAAGACCTGAAGGTATATCACTCGAGCCAGGAAAGTATTGATTAGTATACATTTTTCCCTCCAATTTTAAGGAATGTCTACGACCCATACACATAATATGCTGCATTGGTTCTGGTAACTCATTAATTTTGCAATAAGTTCTTCGTTCATTTAGATCGATCTAGACCAGACACGTTAGTAGAAGCCTATCATAAGGGATATAAACTTTTCCACCAACTCGCGGAAAACTACCTAGCCCTCAATTATATCCCGTTTTGTTTAACAAAATTAAAAGAATCGACTCTCATGATAGCGGATGGGGATTTACAGGGTTTTCTTTTAATGGCAGGATTATTTTACTACTAGGCTCACATTAGAGTTACGGAGATTTCGCCTTTTGCTGCTTGTGTTCATTTTTGTGTCTATTAGATACTGAACAGGGACTCCAAAATTACAATGCAATAGTATGTAGTTTTCCCCTTTGAATAAATTCTACTTAGAGTCTTTTATATATTAATACCACCCAGCATACACGGCATATGCCACCCATAGGGGTGGATTTTTTTTTATCTGTTTTTTTTATAGACGGCAACGTTAAGATAAGATACCGGAATAAAGCTGTATATGTTAGAAATTTTACGGTTGTACGCCGTGATGGGATCGCTATTTTTGAAAATAAGTTAAAATACTTTGAGGTTGGGGGAAGCAGTGCTGTACTTATGTACCCTCGACATCCATTTGGTAATATCCAACGTCAGTAGTCGAGAAACGATAGATTGTCATAAAAAGAGAAGGATATTGGAAATAATATGTTGAACAACGCACAAATGAGGATGAGATAAACCATACCATCTCGGACCTATCCAAACAGCTGCCACTTTTCCTTCTTAGCTCGTATAAGTGAGTGAAGTATTGGTCAATAAAAGTACAGCGCTAATTTTATTTGTCGATTCCGATATAAGATCGAAGGACTATTTTATTATAAAGTAGGCAATGCACTATGAGCCAATCTGGGGATTTAGGTCTATCTAAATAGATTGTTCGGGAGGGGTCGATTTCAACGAACTTAATTCCTTTGGCATTATCTTTTTTTTTGAAGGCCTAGATATACAAGCTAGTGCCATTGTTATTTCTTTTCTTATAAGACGTGATACGGATGCGGTAGACCGATTCCGTTTTGATATGAGATTTCTACGAAATCTCCCAGAGGAAGGGGAGGCTTGTTGCGGATTAAATCTCCAGACCAGCTACCCTACGTTTGAGAGAATTTCAATCTCCTTGTGTTGTCCATTGTGTTACTCACGCATATTTGATTGATGCTGCAAACAAACTTATTTCGTTACAGAGAACGCCAATAACTTCAGAAGGTCCTTCGAAAAGTAATGGAAGCAGAGGAACGTCGAGTGGGACCCATAGGCCTAGGGAATACAACAGCAACGTTCATCGAGCTTATGCCGGATAGTCGACCCACAGGACAGGTTCCTAGTCCCAACCCATGTTTCAAAGAGGTTACTCACGCACGCCCTGGGTCAAATGGGGTACGAAATACGCCCCAAACTGAAATTTGGATTGAAGAATGAAGTAAGCTACATCGCCATATAGACAACGAGGAGAAGAGTTGATGGTAGAGACATCAACTTTAGCAGATTATCCACGAACGCCACCATTAAGACTACACTTTTCACTCATCACTGGAAGTGAAGTTATTTACCACCGAGGAACTGGAATCACCCTAAATAATGATTGTTTGCTTACCACGAAATTTATTGTTACCCCTGGTACTCCTCTTGTTAGTTAGTAAGCTTATAGATAGCAATTGTAATTATATTAGATAGATCTCTTGTAACCTCTCATGAGTTGTTAACTATATATATATATGCGTAGGTTGGTATATCAAGTCATTGTTTCGGAGTTTTGCCTTAAAAATTCGAGCAAGTAGTGCTGACAGCCAGGCGCGCTAAAAGAGATGCGAATGTGCGAACCTTCTTCCCTTACGGGACAATTCAAGCAACATGGAAGAAGCCCAAAGGGCAGCGGAATGTACCCCAGACTCCTCACTCGGAACCCAACCCACAAATAACAACAAAATAAATAACAACATAGTGCGACTAATTGAGTAAATAACAACATAGTGCGACTAATTGAGTAAATAACAACATAGTGCGACTAAATGAGTAAATAACGACAAGATAAATAACAAAAAAAAAAAAACTTTGAACAGTCTAAGTAACAGTGTAAATAAAATAAAAATGAAATAAACAAAACAGAAATAAACAAAATAAATACCCAAAAGAAGAAAACGGTCTAAAACGAATAACAGGAAAATTACAAAAGAAAATCTAAAATAAATAACAAAAAAAAATTAAATAGTCTAAAACAAATAAACGTTGACAAAGGTGTAACGTGTAACAGGACCGCGCCTCAGGGTAGTCCAGCAATTCATCGACAGCAGAAGGAGGCAATGTAACCTCGGCTTATTGCGATGAGCAGTCGCGCCAAATTAGCAAAACCAGTCTCAACGACGAAACACATATCAGCTGAGTGCGCTGACATAGTGGAAAAGGGGAGCAAAAAGTCAACTTTTTGGGGATTTCCTGTTTTTTTTGGGCTCTGTTAAAGTAGAGAGAAGAAAGTGCTTCGCAGAAAGAAACGTGGACCTAAGTGTTGAGATCCAGAAAAATCAAAGGGAAAGCAAAGTAAATGAGAGAAATCATCGTCAATAATTTAAGTACACCGTGCGAAGGAACAAAAAGGAAAAGGGCATAAGTAATAGCTTTTAAAAAGGAATAAAAGTCGTGAAGAAAAGTGTTTCGACAAAGAAACGTGGGCCCAAGTGTTAGATCCAGAGGAAAAGTACAAGAAAATAATAGGAGTCAAGACATCAAGGCATCTATACATCGAATATAAATTCACTGCGACATAAAAAGAAAAATCATTCTGGAAGTTAAAAAAAAAAAGAGGGAAGGCGATGAATAAGTAGTCTGGGGACAAGACGAGTCTAGAATTTCTTTGTTTTAATGAAGAGGAAATATCGCAGGAGCGAAAAGTGGCCTTCTATAAGGGATTCAGGTTACACGAGATAAGTATTTATTCTTTTGGTTTCTTTGTGCACACTTGGCTGTGAGCATTAATTTCATATTGTTTTCTCATAGTAACTTTCGTTACAATAATTAATCCTTTTCATATTATTATAATTAAATAAACGGAGGATAACTTTCCCTATAACGAGTAACATATTACTCATTATTATGACTGTACATAACGTATTTTAACTTAGGGCATAAGGTTGAATAGGTGCTGCCGTTATCAGGCGTAGCACGTATAGTGGAAACAAAATTATTTTAGGTTAATTTTAAGTACGTTATGGTAAAGACTTACAGTGAATAATAATATCATACCACTGAAGGTAACAAAATTATTTTAGGTTAATTTTAAGTACGTTATGGTAAAGACTTACAGTGAATAGTAATATCATACCACTGAAGGTAACTAATCTGATAATTTGTTGAACAATAGCGTAATACCATTGGAGATAGTTGCTCCGATAATTAGTTTTTTTGTTGCATAATAACATTATAGTATTGCGGATAGTCACTCCGGTACTTTGTTGAATAACAACGCCATACCATTGAAGATAGGTACTCCGATAATTTGTGAAATAATAATACGTATAGTAGCATTGGAGATAGTTACGATAAGTTGTAGAACATGCCATAAGGCAGTATCGCTCGATTATGTCAGGACCAGGTCAATAAAGAGGATACCATATTAGTGGAGTGAGGAGTATTTTTTTTTGGGTGTTGTGTTATATTTCAGCCTGGACTCTATAGGTTTCGTGATCTGCCCTGCCATGAGTAAAAGATCACGTGGCGCCCTATTTTTGTTGTCTATTGTTATCCCCGTCGTCGTCTGGAACCCATCCCATCTCCTGGGCTAGCGGTTACGCATACGCTGTGCGTAACAGGAGATAAGTTAGAATAATTGTTATATCCCACAAGAGGGCTATCCAAGCCAAGCTGGTCTCTACAGCTGGTCTCTACAACATCAGGTTTGCTCCTAATAAACAAAACTTCTGCGAATCTTTTATCAGGTTTGCCCCTAATAAACGAAACGATACGTTCTTTAAGTTTTTCAAAGGATTTATATTTGAATGTTTTTTATTTTATCAGATTTGCTCCTAATAAGCAAAATATTCTTTAGATTTTTCAAAGGAATTACAACTGTAAATATAACTATAAATATGACCATTTCAGAAGGATCACGTGATCATCGATTCACAGACTTAGTACTTCTTTCACGAGCTCATCAGATTGGTTCATCCACTCATCCAAGAATTCTGGAGGACACACGGTTTAAGTTTAAGTCAAGGACTCTACCGTAAGAATCACAACACACGTCAAACGATCCCAGAATCTAGAAACGTGCTATACATACATATATAAAAAATCCCACGTAAGAAGTTATTTTTAATATTTTACAAATTCCACAAATTTAAAAAAAGGGGATCTATGTTTTATGCTCTATGCTTTGAGTTTCTGCAATTACACAGAGACACTGTGATTTACATTTGTACATGGATGCTGTAACTCATTTCTAGTAGGTTTGATGATCTGCAAATGTACAGAGGTGCTATAGCTCCATTATGAGCAAGGATACTGTGATTCGTCACTATAGTCTCCATTTGAACAAAGATACTATAATTCATCGCTGTAATCTTCATTTCTGATATTTCTGTAATCTACTTTGGACAAGGATACTGTAATTCAATTCAGATACTGTAATTCATTTCTGATATTCTGCAGATTTGATTTTGGACGGGGACGTATGGGATATAATGTTTTTATATAATTTTTAAAATTGTTATATTTAGTTCTTAGACAGGGATATATGGGATGAATGATATTTTATATTTAATTTCTAGATATTACATTAGACGGAGCTACCATAATATGAATTGCATACCTACATATATGATTTATGTTCAGAATGTCCACATTAGACAGGGCACTATAATATGAATTAAATATGAAACATATATGAATTTTCCACATCTACTTAGATACAGTAAATTTACTCTGGATTGCACTATTTCCTCATGTACGTATCGTATCGCATCACATCTGACCTCACTCACAACCGTTCTTATGGACGCATTGCATCGCATTGCATTGCATCTCACAACCGTTCTTATGGACACACTGTACCAGGATCGAGGAACGACTGCTTTTCACTTCATCAATTTGCTTGGTTGGTTAATTCAATCATCAGTTGACTCAATCTCTGATATACGTCACCGCACCGGAATTGTTGAACAAGAGTTTTTGTTTCATCATTTGACTCAACACTCGACAATTAAGCCACTTAAACCAGATGGACACACTGGGGGGTTTTTTAAGCTTTTAACATACTGGGATGTATCCATTTTTGAGTTTTTGAGTTTTTGATTTATTCATTAGGGATGTTTCATTTGGATTTTCGTTTGAGCTTTTGTTCTTAGACAAATTCCTTGGGATTGTTTACTCTTTGAATTGTTTTAGGAAAGATTCCTTGAAATTGTTTATTCTGCTTCCTTGGAATTGTCTGTTCTGCTCATCTAAGATTTTGAAGGGATTCTTGGAATTGTTTATTCTGGTCGGTTCACCCAAAGATATCTTATTCCATTCATTTAGGATTCTTGGGATTTTATTCTGGTCGGTTCACCTAAAGATATCTTATTCCATTCATTTAGGATGTCCTATTCTTGGATATTTTTGGAGTTGTATCTTCCATCCCATTTTTCAATTGTTCATTTGAGGTATCCCATTTTTTCATTTCTTCTTTTTTCATTTTTTCATTTTTTATTTTCTCATTTTTTCAATTTCTCAAAAAAATCTTTTCTCATTTTTTCAATTTTTCAAAAAAATTTTTTATATATTTTTTATTTTTTATATTTTTTATTTTTATTTATTATTATTTTTATTTTATCAACTTTTCACATTATCAATCTGTACATGCGGTTTGTTTCAATTCTTCATGGTTTCACTTTTGACTATCAACCTATACATGCTTTTTGTTTGTTTGATTTGCTGCACGCTACTATTGTCTTTGATTCACTGCGCGCCATTGTCTTGGTTCGTTCATTTATTTGGTGCACTTACTCGGCAGACGTACTCTCGCCACGTAAATTCAATTACTGCACCTCACATGTGAAGTTGACGCAGAAGGTTGTACTGCACCTCACAGGCGTGGAGTGGAGGAATACACGGAGATTTGGACAGTCATCAGATTACTGCACCTGGATGTCTCCCTTCAGAGAGTGAACTTGACGAACGGGGTTGGGGTTGAGTACTTGATTGATTGCCTGAGAGACATACTGGGTGATGGGTTTGATGGACATCTCAGTGAGATGTAAATCAATGGATCCGGGTGTACATCTCACTGGGCTCATTTTTTCCCTGGTTGATTGTTCCAACGCTTGATCCGGGTGTACATGTCAAACACATGTCACTGATTACCGTGCTGGATCTGGATGTACGTGTTGCCGCGCTGGATCTGAGTGCACATGATACTTGCTAGGTGTTTCTGGCGCTAACATGTTACTTGCCAATTTTCCTAACGCTTACTTGCCAATTATCCTAACGCTTACTTGCCAATTATCCTAATGCTTACATATTATGTTACTTGCCGATTAGTTCAACACGTACTTGGTGATTGTTTCATACTAATTGTTACATTCTGGCATATACTTACGATTGCTCAAGGCTTGTTAAGGCATATTCACTTATAGGCATGTTCACTTATGGGTTGTTCTGATACTTACTTAATGGTTCTCCAATAATTATTCAACACTTACTTAATGGTTTTCTAATAATTATTCAACACTTACCTTAACACATCCGTCATGCACACGGAACTGGAACTTACAATACAACACAGTACACATTTGTCACAACAATACATATATAATGCGAAACTCCTGATGATCCCGATGGCTCGGCTATGTTTACCACACACACTCAATTTGGCTGCACAGCCCCACCCCACCTTACCATAGGATTCAAATACTTAGTCACCACTCTACTACCCACCAACCACCTACTCAGATCTGCTTTATACTCTCAGACCCGACCATTCACGTCTGCTTGATACTCTCAGACCTGTCCATTCATATCTGCCTTATACTCTTAAACCTGATCATTCACATTGCCCTATACTCTCAGACCTGACCTGACCTTTCACATCGCCTTGTATTCTCGGACTTGACCATTCACATCCGCTTGTACTCTCAGACCCAAGTCTAACCGAGTTTAACTGGAAACATCACTTGGTTTTATACCCGTATCCAAAAAACTGGAAATTAGAAGTATTCCAAAAGGAAATATTAGAAGTATGGCAAGAGAAAACATAATTTATACATGCACTACCGAAAGTACTGAAAGCTTTCATAAGAGGAGGAGGTCCTATGCTATCATATACATATATGAACATGGATCCTTTACTGATTCAAGTATACTGACTTGCAGAATGCTTTATTCCACAACATAAAAATGACAAATTTTATACCCTAGAGATACTAATTCAAGTATACTGACTGGCAGAATGCTTTATTCCACAACATAAAAATAACGAATTTTATACCCTAGAAATAACAAATTTTATACCCTAGAGATAACGAATTTCACACTACGGAACGTTCTTGTTGGTTGGGGGGGGGGGGGGGTCTTTTGAATGATTCTTAATGGCCTTTACGGAGGAAAAGTTTTTTTGGAGGCTGTTTGGGGTTTTTTGACTTATTCTTGATAACTTGATAACCTTTAACGATTTTTTGAAGGGATTTTTGAGAAAATTTTTGGGAAGGTTTTGGTGAAGGGATATTTGGGGGGTTTTTTGTGCAGAATTTTGTGAAGAATTTCGAGGCTTTTATGAAGAAGCATTTTAAGAAAAGAAGAAAAGAAAGATAAAAGTAGAAAATACATTTCACCTAATCTGAAGAAAAAGGAGAATATTTCATCTAATCTAATTGAATTACGGCATTTTCATGGAAACATTTCACCCAATCCAATTGAATCACGGGATGTTTTCATGAATACTTATTTTTCATGGATGTGGCCTGCTGATGAGCACGCGACATTTACTGATGTGACTTTGCTGATATAACATTACTGATGTAACATTACTCTCATTCAATCGTAATATTTATCCAAATAAATTTTTATCCAATTCAATTTTATCGCCTATATCTTCACTGTGAGTTCTTGAACCACGCATTTCCGTCCTCAGGAACTCTTAAACTGGACGTCTTTTGGGTCGTACCGGATATTCATCTCAGATGACACAGGTTCCAATCAGATGTATTTCCCATAAAAAACCCAATGTACAGTCATCAGAGTTATCATGAATTTTCTCATGAATAGTTTTCATGAATAGCTATTTTTTCATGAGTATTTATCTTTCATGGATGCCTATTTTTCATGAATACCTATTTTTTCACGAATACCTATTTTTTTATGAATGTTTATCTTTCATGGATGCTTATTTTTCATGAATGTGTGCAGGTGGCCTGCCTGCCGACACCGACGCGCCGACGCGGCGATACTGACGTGACTTTGCTGATAACATTGCTGATAACATTACTGATATAATATTACTGACATGCACTATACTGACATATACTCTCATTCAATCATAAAAACTTTATCCAATTCAATTTGGTCGCTTATATCTTCACTATGAGTTCTTGAGCCACGCATTTCCATCCTCAGGAGCTCTTAAACTGGATGTTATGGTCGTAGCGTATTGCATATAGCAATATGCTACACGTACTGACGCGTGTGAACCGGCCGTGATCAAGTTTAAGAACTGAACGCGCCCCGACGAAACAATGCTTCCTCAAGTTAAAAAGTGCCATGTTGACGGTAATGACAAAGAAGAAGAAGACCATTGACCTGTCTCATTTTCTCGAACAAGCGCGTGAAAGAAGTCAAGTGAAAAACCGACTATCGAGAATTTTCAACGACATCGTGCCCAACAAGGTAACACTTTCATATAAAAATCGCTAGGTCAACGTGTATAAATAAAATCTTTTAGGAATTTTCGAAGGGTGATTGGTTTGTAGGCAGAAAAAGATTTTGGATATTGCAAGTCCTGGATGGTGGAACAAATAAGTAAAAAGGTTCCAACTTTGACACCGAAAATGAAAATTAGACTTGCTACTAATAAGCGGATTGTGTAAATTCTTCGGCAATAATCAGTTGATTAATGTTTATATTTCTCACTTTAATGCCGAGTATAATTTATTGAATATAATTTTCTTGTGATTTCAGTTGTTTTTTTTTTCATAAAATTTCGTCAATTAATCAATTTATCTAGGTATAAAACTGTGCCCACACGGGTCACCTTTACAACACATGAGAATTGATTCATGATTGACATTAAAAATAATTTTTTTTTTATTTTTCAGCATTAAATAGATTATAGAAATTAGAAAGGAATTTGAAATAGTTTAATATAAGTCTAGTTAAGAAATTTTGAGCAGATGTTATGAAATTAAGTTGAGAGTGATGTACTTCGGACGTTAAGTCCACACTGCCAGCATGAGCTGACAGATCACCCGATAACAGCGTTGTATACAGGGCGGCACGCTAGTCCACCTCGACTATTGGCGGAGAGTGCTAGGGGGTTCCACAAAACAACATGCCGCTTGTACCAACCATATACAAAAAGAAATATCGTGCCTTCAATAAACGAACAGCTAGCACACACTCGGTCCTGACGTCACTTACCTGTATTTCGGTGGAAGGTGTAGGTGTTCTACCTTCCTTTGCTAGCCCCATCCTCCTGTTTGACTTTGGAGGCAATATTTTCCCAAGTCCCTTTGTTGACCTGTAAAAGAGAAGCAGAAAGACTAGGTACGCCTACACGACCTTCATCTTACGCGAGAGAGGGCTCCGGGATGAGAAGAAACCAGTAAAACTCTACTTCCGATTCATGTTATTGACTTCAGTTATACATAAATTTTTTCTCTTTTTAATCTTGACAGGTTCCGTAAAAGGTGGACAATCTTAACCTATTATACAATGTCGGTTGGTCTTATAGCTGATAATACTGTCATGGCTAGGTCGCATCTAATAAGCGAGGTTAACGAAATCCCGTCAATACTTATTTGACAAAAATAAAACTCTGAATTAATTCTAGTATGTACTTACTCAGATACTAAAAGCATTCCTACTTGCTACGGACACAGTAAGCCTAAGGGGAATACTACTCCAAAAATGTATTATTTCTTTATATTTTAGATAACACTCGCGAAAATCATATGTACCTTTGGAATAGATAAAAACATGACAGAGAAGTATTTCTTATGTACGTCGTTGGATTAATTTAAATGTGTCTGATTCGATGACACAAGCAATACTCTTCGCGCATATTCCTACGTTATAATATGCTTCACGGTAGGTACTTAAGTTTTAATTTTTCTTTGTTTCTAAATTTACTTGAAAATAAAATCTTCTCTAAAAATTCGTGTATATTCTTCTTTTTCTTAGTACTAAGATTTATTTGTTTTTATTTATTACATATTATTATTAGAAGAAGAAATTTTCAGCAGAGGTTGCTTTTATTATTATCTTATGGTTTCTAATTTTTCGCAAATTTTTGCATGTATATTCCAATTAAATTAAGTATGCAAGCAAAAAAACGATTTTCTCATTGAAATATTTACGCAACAGTAACGTTAAAAATCAAAATTATTTCAGCTCAATCCAATCAATTTGGAAGAATCTTGATGAATAGACAAATATACCGTGTGCTTTAAACATTAGAACTCATTTACTCACCCGTTATCCTTTCCTCCAGAAGGCCTTCGAGAGCTGGATGCGGGATCTCTGACAATAGGTGTTAAAAGTCTCCCCTTTAGACTACTTTACAAATATATGATATAATCTGGGTGTTATGTATGTAAATTATACCCTTGAAAAGTATAAAAAGGGAATAATTTTAGTAGGCATACATACATACAACCATGCTAAAACATGATTATCACAGATATTAAAAATTGATTATCACAGATATTGAATGGGTTCTTCAAATCCAATTCATTAAAATATTACAAATTATAAATTTTCACATAAGCTAACCATGCCTAAAACATGGTTAGCTTATCAACTCAATCAGTGAAGAAAATTGCGTCAGCAATTTTCTTCACATTCCATAAATTAAAACAAAATTATTCCCATGGTAAATTTTGCCTTCAGCAAAATTTGCCAGTAGAAATAATTACTTTAAAAAAATAAAGCAAAAGACAAATCGTACCTTCAGTACGATTTGTCGTGAAAATTATAATATGTATGTACGAACGTACATACATATCACAAAAAAAAGCTTTCGCGATAAGAAATGCGCGCCGCGAAAATACATTACATGTATACGCGCGCCGCAATTTCAATCGACGGGACGGTGGCTGATGTTTATAAAAACATCAAATTTCATTTTTTCAAGCCACCGTCCAACGAAAAATATTCTGGACTTGTTTAATCAAGTCCAGAATAAAATGAAAATTTTCTCAGGGTGAAAATGCAACTATGCATTTTCTACCCTGAACGAAAGCTCTTGATCGCGACAAAAGTGATCAAGAGCGGAGTTGGGTTTTTAATTTTGTTAACGACGGTTCGGCAGTTGATTTTTAAACTAGAGCGCAGTTGATTTTTATAACGACGAAAAGGCGAGTTGATTTTGGCATTTCGGTTCGGCACGGTCTCGCTAGGTGAAAACAAAAGAAGCAAGAAGAAAAAGTAAAATTATTTAACCGAATGAAAATTTTGAAAGTAAAATAGAAAAAGTAATATTATTTTACCGAATGAAAATTGTGAAATTGAAATAAAAAAAAAGTAAAATTATTTAACCGAATGAAAATTGTGAAATTGAAATAAAAAGAAAAGGGGCAAAATTGTTAAATAAAATAAAAGTTGTGAAATTATAAAAAAAGGGTGTTTGTGTATAAAAGAAAAGGCAAGATGGTTTTAGTTTTGCAACACTAGGGTGCAAGGGAGAACTGGATACGGCTCCTACTTGCCCCACAAACAGGTACATAACAATTGGCGCAGCCGGTAGGATAGAGGAAGCCTACTTTGAAAAACAAAAAAAAAGAGTAAGCGCTCGAAAACCCTCTATCCTACGAATCTAAAAGGAGTTTAGGACGAGATCGAATACTGGGCAAGACACCCTACCCTCCGCCTGAAGTTGAGTCTGGCTTCAGGAGTATTTCGATCTTGTCGGCTCCCAACGCTCGGGGTCGGACAGCTTTAACTGCCTCTGTTTGCAAAACACGCAGCCACCCCCTCATCAAAGCACAAAGTGCCAACGTGGGACAATAGCGGGCTTCATCCCAGCCCAGGATATCAGTAGTTCACAACCAAAAGTGCTAAAGCTACACTTGAAGGAAGGAAGAATCCTCAACCGTCAATCTGCGATCCGGAGTTGAAAGGGACTTCGAAGTAGGCAACGCGCCCCCCTTTCAGCTTTTATCCAGGGGAATTTAAGTAGGCCACGGGCCCCCCCCGGCAGCAAAAGAACTTCAAGAAACCGAACCAACGATCCTGAATTGAGAGGGACCTCGAAGAAGGCAATAAGCCCCCCTCTCAATTTGAACCAAGGGAATTAAGACGGCAGAAGCCCCCCTAGCTGCAAATTTCACACACGGTGGTCCATGAGCGAGGAAAGCTCCCACCAGGAGACGCCGCAGGAAATCACACCATTTCAACCAACTCCTCAACAATCTTCCTCGCCGGGCGACGCACAGGAAGATCCGTCCCGGTACGAAGGAGGCAACGCGGGAGCAACATCCGCAATAGAGGGTGCTAATCAAACACCCCCAACAATACCAACAAAAAAAGGGGTAACACTCAGGAGTGGGACAACCCTCACAGGTCCCCAACAAGTAAGACCTTCTAATTTAAATTTAGAAAGTTATTTAAAATATCTAGAGGAGAAAGTGCGAGACTCCTCCGAACTTTCTGTTATACAGTGTGATTCTATCGATAAACAGCTCAAAAAGTCCCGTGAACGGCGGCTTGAGCAAATCGCGCAATTCAAAGAAAGTACGGAAAAATTTAAAGAAAGCTTAAAGCAGTTTGGGGAACTCTCGCACTCTCTCGAAACAGAAATTACAAATAACAGTGTAGAATTAAGAGAAGGTGCCATTGAAGACAGTGTCAGTGATTCCACCGTAAGTGAGGTCCTTTTGAATTGGCTGGGCGACTCCCTTCTGGAGACCAGTCTAGAAGAAACTAGCTCCCCAAAAGTGTCAAACTTTAGCTTCAGAATCCCCAATATAAACATGGCAGATTACGCGAAAATCGCCAAGCTAACTGCCCAGCTCGTTCCCCTATTCTCAGGAGAACAGCACCCAAAATTGAGCCTTGAGCTCCAAACGTTCCTAGGATGCTGCAGGCAGGTAATCCAGTGCATCTCGGTGGATGAACTAACAGCATTTTTACAAATCTTTCCCACCAGACTTCGAGGCGAAGCTTACCAGCTTTTTGCCTCAAATATGCCCACTACTTTCAAAGAAGTAGAAGAACGGCTAAATCGCACATACCTGCCTAGAGAAACTTACCAGGAACTGGTAAATAAATTAATCACTACAAGGCAGTATCCTTTAGAGAATCTCACAGCCTTCACGGCACGAGTAAAACAAATGCTGGCACTCTGCAATGAAGCAGCAGAATCCAAATACGGAGCCACAGCAGCACCAGCTGTTAAAACGCAGTTGGAAGATTTCGCGAAAAACGCACTGAAAACAGGCGTAAATAACCCATATATGTGCCAGTACCTTCTGACCATGACAGACGGCACGGTGGATGACCTCGTACAAAGAGCACTTGACATGGAACGTCTCCAGCAAAGTGCCCTATTCCTGCAACCTTCAGGGCAATTTCAACAAAATGTGATGCAAAATACGTTACCCCATTCCATAAGCGCAACAACACCAAATAACGCACATTTTAACCAACTTAATTCATCAGCTAATCACAGCGTATTTACTCCCGGCATAATGCCATTCGCTCAAGTTCCTCAGACCCTGCCAAACACAAATAGTCACATTCAGCAGCCGCAGTTCACACAGGCAAACACATTACCATACATCAAACAGGAGCCAAGATCTCCTAATAAAAATTATAATGTACAAAATAAAAATAATTATTTAAATAAAATCAGTTGTAGTTTTTGTAATTTAAGAGGCCATACATATGTCGATTGCCTCAAAAGGAAAAATACGCCTTATTGTGTGAACTGCAAAATGTATAATCATGACGTGCGTGACTGTAGAAGGAACAACAATAGTTTTCAAAGACCCCAAAACAGAGAAGCACCAATCCAACGTCCTAGAGAGCCTCACAACCCCAACAACTCCAGAGTCTATAACGTGCGTAAAAAGTGCGAATTTTGTGGTCGTTCTGGACATGCAGTAAATAACTGCCAACAAAAACGTAAATGGGAAGCCCGGAGTCAGGGAAACGACGTACAGTCGACCCAAAACTCCCCGGCTCGACTATAAATCTCCCATCTAATAAAATAGGGTCTCCTCAGCAGCCCGATTCCAGTGTCGCTACAGTAAAACTTCCTTTAGACATTGGCCTGAACGGCCAAACTAAACTAGTAGTAGACACAGGCGCTGAGGTTAGTATAATAAAGAAAAGGTCATTAAAAGACCTCAAAGAAATTAACCACAATGAGGCATGTACACTTCAGACCCCATTTGGTACCGGAAAGACGCTGGGAAATTGCCAGGGAAACTTCGTTTTCAAAAACAAAATTCCCTGCAAGTTTCAAGTCGTAAAGAACTTGCCTGGCCTTTCCGACGATGGACTTCTAGGAAATGATTTCCTAGCAAAAAACTGCAACGTTGAGGGTCCTAATAAGGCACTAAGGTTTCCTCGCACGGAAACTAATCCAGACGAATTTGCTTTGCCATTAGAGTTTGACACGGACAAGCTACATTCTGAAAAAGCAGTCGAAGTAAGAACACTTGCAGAAGAGGTAGAGTCTAAACAGGCTGAACTATCCACCTGCAGTGTCTTCAAGGCTTCTCAAACGAGAAAAGCTGGCTGCCAAGCTCCAAAAGGGCCCAAGGAATGTGAAAAAAGCTGTCTGGGCGAACAAGAGACCGATGAAGGCAGGCAGCAATTGGTTACCTTTAAGGAACCAATCTGCATACCTGCACGCTCTCAAATGGTGGCCCCAGTGCCGTTACAAACTCAAGAAGAAATGCTCTGTTTATCCCAAGAGATAAGCGATGGAGTCTTCTTGGCAAACAGTTTGCTGTCATCTGGAGAAGAATTAGTGCTGGTTAGTATTCTCAACGCTAACAGTCATCAAGTAGTCATACATAGCTTAAAATTACAGCTGTATCCGATAAACGACTACAAAATAGTCCCATTAACAGGTGCAAAAGACCACAAAAGTACGCACATCCCCATACTAAAAACGAAAAATTCAACGAATTCCAAAAATGACGGACACGAGTGTCCAAAGCCTGCTAAAAAGGTGCATATAGCTCTGCCGTCCAAAATTCCTAGGCATAAATCGTTTCTATATAAACAAAGGCCATATAAGAACGGAAGCGAGTCGCCAAAGCCTATATTAAAGGTGCATGTTACTCCACCGTCTTCCAGTATAAAGAACTTTACATGGTCAAAACACAATAGCATCGACGCGCATGAGTATTCCACACAACCTAAGGCAAAGACCGCACAGGTGTATCAAACTCAGCCGCCAACAAAGCAGGAAGCAAGTACCCTGTTACATGCTAAATACAACAAAATAAAGCCTCATAAGGAATTAATTAAATTCAATCCAGTTTCAGGAAACAAATTCACAAGGAAAAGTAAGTCAAACATAGGTTCAGCCGACAAAACGGCGATATTACAACATGTAAGATACTTATACCCGGATAATGAGACTCCGGACGACCCAAAACAATACCCGCGTATTTCTAGGCTAGAGCAAGAACTCAGCCTAGACCCAAATTTAACCGCGGAAGAAAAAATTTCGATATCGGAGCTCTGCCAAGAGTATAACGATATCTTCTTCCTCAAAGGTGACAAACTCACCTATACAAATGCGATAACGCATAATATTCCATTGGTGCAAGATCAAGCACCAATCAATCAGAAAATGTACCGCTTACCTGAAACACAGCGGAAAGTAATAAATGAGCAGCTAAAAGAAATGCTAGACAGTGGGATAGTCCAGTCTAGTAAAAGCCCTTGGAATTCACCTCTACTAGTTGTCCCCAAGAAAGCAGGACCTGACGGTGAAAAAAGGTGGCGCGTCGTTGTCGATTTTCGTAAGTTAAACGAAAAGACAATAGGCGACGCATTTCCGCTACCCCGAATCGAGGATATTCTCGACCAGCTAGGTCATGCTAGGTATTTCACCACCCTCGATTTGGCCAACGGCTATCATCAAGTGCTTGTCGACAAAAAGGATCGACACAAGACAGCTTTCAGCACAAGTTATGGGCACTACGAGTTCAAGCGTATGCCATTCGGGCTCAAAGGAGCCCCCGCCACATTCCAACGCCTGATGAATTTCGTCTTGACAGGCCTGCAAGGCCTCGAATGTTTTGTCTACCTAGATGACATTGTCATCTATGGAAAAAATTTAAATGACCACCACGAAAAGTTGAGGAAAGTCTTCAATAAGTTGAGAGAGAACAACTTGAAACTGCAGCCAGAGAAGTGCCAGTTTCTACGAAGAGAAGTTGTTTACCTAGGACATAAATGTTCTAGCGAAGGAGCCCTACCAGACCCAAGTAAGACGGCCTGCGTCCAAACATTTCCTGTTCCAAGAACAGTAAGGCAAGTTCAGTCATTTTTAGGACTTGCCAATTACTACAGGAAATTCATTCCAGACTTCTCCAAAATTGTACGTCCAATTACGAATTTACTCCGAAAGGATGTAAAATTCACTTGGACAGAGAAATGCCAAGAAGCATTTCAGAGCATAAAAAGTGCTTTAATTTCTCCACCACTTTTAATTTACCCTGATTTTACAAAATCATTTAATCTTACTACGGACGCAAGTAACGAGGCTCTAGGAGCTGTTCTTTCTCAAGGAGAAGTCGGAAGGGACCAGCCCATTGCCTATGCAAGCCGCACATTAAACAAAGCCGAAAGAAATTACTCTACTATAGAGAAAGAGTTATTGGCTATAGTCTGGGCTACCAAGAATTTCAGGTGCTATCTTCAAGGCCGGAAATTCACGGTCTACACTGACCATAAACCTCTCAAAGGTGTCTTCAATGTGAAAGACCCTACTTCCCGTTTGGTGAGATTTCACCACAAATTATCTGAATTCGATTACAACATCGAATATAAACCAGGGAAGTACAACACTAATGCAGATGCACTAAGTCGCATCCCTCAAGCATTAAAGGAAGACAGTTTAGGCAATACCTTAACGGTAAAAGCCCTAGTCCACCACACGATGGACTCAGATGTGGAGGAAGACGATTCCACAAGTAATAAAAAGAAAAAGAAATCCGCTCATTGTTTCGTCGTGACTCGAGCTCAGAAGCAGAAGGCTCAAGAGACATTAGATAGCTCCAGTGTGGAGACAGAAGAGCACACGAATGCGGACCAAAACGAAATTCAACATACGGAGGCGGAAAAACTAAACCCAGCATCGCTTGAGCAAAAAGTAAGTACTGGCAAGACACCCGAAGTTATCACGAGCCCTACGGAGATCCAAACAATCTTAAAAGATTATCACGATTCTCCATTTGGTGGCCATCAAGGTGTCATAAAAACTTACAAACGAATAAGACGCAAGTATTGGTGGAGACACATGCTTAGCGACATCAAGAAATACATAAAAAAATGCCCAAAGTGCCAGACGATGAAAGCTTCTCCACAATATAAAATGCCAATGGTTATCACGGACATCGCAGAACAACCGTTCGACAAAGTTTACCTCGATATTGTAGGTCCATTAGAAGAGACCACATCAGGAAACAAATATATCTTGACCTTCCAAGATAATTTAACAAAATTTGTCGACTGGTATGCCATACCTAATGCAGAAGCAGTCACAGTAGCGCAGATTTTCTTTGATGAAATCGTTACGCGCTATCGCATACCCAAAAGAATACTCACCGATCAGGGAACAAATTTCCTGAGTGAATTATTCAAAAGAGTATGTAAGCTTCTAAAGGTAAAGAAGTTACAGACTTCAGCATATCACCCACAGTCTAATGGAGCACTAGAGCGTGCGCACAGACCACTAATTGAATACCTGCGAACAATCGTAGACGAAAATCCCAAAACATGGGACCAATTCCTACGAACCGCTGCATTCGTGTATAATAATAGTGTACACGAGGGTACTAAACTTACCCCAATGGACTGCCTATACGGCTTCACAGCGGATGTCCCATCAAATTTAAAACGGGATCCCGAACCCGTTTACAATCATGAGAGCTACTATCACATATTGAAGTATAAGCTCCAAAAATCATATGCCACGGCACGAAAGAACTTATTGGCAAGTAAACAGCGCTCAAAGGGGTACTACGATAAGACAGTACGGCCCCTAACTTTCCATGTAGGAGACAAGGTCCTCATCAAGAACGAAAGCAGAAAACATAAGCTTTCCCAAATCTGGGTAGGACCTTATCAGGTAATAGCAATACCAAGTGATGTGAATACCACAATCAAAATTGGTAAGCGAATGGTGACGGTACATAATAATCGTTTAAAACCATATTTCGAATAAAAGCATGTTGTACAAAAATGAACCAGGTTGACTTGAAATTCCTACTCCAATGTCCATTAAACGTCATTTCAATACCTCCCCAGAAACATTTGCGGTGGAGTCACTCCACTGCCCAGTTTAAAACGGCACAATGCAAGTACAAATAAACTTAAAGAATTGTTTCCTCCCTCCGAATTGTCCACAGAAATGGCGCTAAAATTCATCGTATTTGCCCTCCTTATCCAATACACAACAGGAGAGATCGCTGGCAAACCCTATATAAGGACCCAACTAAATGGCTCGGGCATATTTTTCGAGGACCTAGGAAGCCTCATGGTATATCATGACACCTGGAATGTCCTCACCGAGATAGATTTGGACGAACTAGATACCCAGATAAAGCTAGCGGAATATGCAGAGCACTTGGTGCACAAACTGTGCATAAATATAACAGACCAAGGAGATCTGTGCAACGTGCAGCAGCTACACATTCACGCTATAATAGATAGCATACGAAAGCGCACGGAAACAATAAAGGAACTAGTACCAGGAAAACGCAAAACCAGATCTTTATTTGACGGAATAGGTGGTGCCATGCATTACTTATTCGGTACCATGGACAGCAATAATGAGAAAGAAATTTACAGCAGGTTAGAAGAACTTGAATCAAATACACAAGCCCTAGCCGAGCTAGAGAAACAACAAATTAGTGTTGTAAAAACTACCTTGGAAAAGATTCAAAAACCGCTGGCTTTGCTAATGGATCGTCAACAAAAAATAGCACACCAGATAAACGATCTCCACCATGTGGCCGATGACCTAACTAGGAGGCAACTGAGACAAGAGATTATATCAAGCTTATTACTCCAAATCATCGAAGTCGAATATCGACAACAAGCCCTTCTGGATATAATAATGGCTAGTAGAACAAATCACATTCATCCACTGCTCCTATCCCCACAAAACTTGTTACAAATATATCGCAAGACGACTTCGAATTGCCCGAATGACCAAAATTGTCTATCTGTTCTATACCAAACAGCAGGGGCCCAATCACTCCTTATGCAAAATAAATTGGTGGTGAGAATCACTCTCCCAATTTTTAATCTGCCAAGAATGAGGCTACAACAGATTCAATGTTATCCTGTACCCAAGTCAGCAAATTATTCATTAATTCCAAACCCTGGTTATTCATACATAGCCAATAGCGCAAAAACCCAGGAATTTCTCTTATTAAGAGGCGAGGACATGAAAAACTTTAAGAAAATAACAAGTAATTTGGAAGAAAACACGTATGTAGGCCTACTGAATACGCCCATAATAAAGGCAGCAACATCAAATGAATGTGCCATTAAGTTGTTATATAATCCTTTAAATGAAGTACCCAAATGCCGGACCAGAGTTCAATCTCCCCAAAAGGACATGTTGATCAAACTAAACAAGCCAAATACGTGGCTATTTTCATTTATCACCTCAACGGTGCTACACATCACATGTCCAGATCACTTTCTGATCTCGAAACTGGAAGGACAAGGGATATTAGAGATAACGCAACCATGTCAAGTGCAAATAAGTGACAAGGTGCTCAAGTACGAAGGTCAAAGTAAACGCCCGCTGAAAATAATTCAACCCAAACAATTTCCCCAATTTAATCATTCCTTATTTAATTTGAGTCTGGCTGACATTTTACCAGAATCTCAAAACCAAACGCAAGTCTCAATGGAAATTTTAACTGGAGACGATACTCATAAATCAATCTACCAGGACACGCATTCGCTGGAAGAAATCCAAAGTAAAATCAACAAATACCAAGAGAAAGTATCAAATAGAAACTCCCATATCCTGTCCACCACCTCTGTATCATTTACGAGCCTACTTGTTCTGGCCATAATGATTGTGGTGGCAGTAAAATATCTTAACCCTGTTGTCATCAAGATGAGACAACGGAGAAATCAACCACAAGGTAACCCCGAAATTTCATCAGAGGGAATTCCTTTAGAAGAACGAACCCCTGCGCCCCAACCCAGTTTAAAGCGAGCTCGATCACTTCCTAGAACTAAGTCTGTTCAATTGGTTTAAGGCGGGCCAAAGGAACACTGATACTGTCAACATGAGCCACTTAGTCAAAAGTAAAATTATAGAAAATAGTAGACCTGGTAAAATATGTAGAAGAAACCCAAAAAACTAAATGTAACAAAAAAAAAAAACACTTTATATTAGAATTATTAGCAAAAAAAAAATAAAGAATAAATAAATAAGGGTATATATTAAACCAAAAACAAAAAATAAACAAATCCCTAAGGATAAGATACCCAAAAATGTATGGAGTTAGAAATAAAATAGTAAAAAATTAAAATGCGTAAAATAATAAATTAAACTTAAAAGGAATAAAAAAAAAGGGGGTTAGTAAATTACAAATAGAAATAATAAATAAATACCCTAAAGAATATAAAGAGAAAATACAATCGTAGAGAATAAATGACAAGAGCAAACTGAAACGCATTATATTAAAAAAAAAAAAAGGAGAAGAGAGTAGAATAATGTCAGAAACATAGAGATATAAATACTACATAGAATAGGAATAAAATAAAGTAACGGTAGAAATAATAGAAATAGACAGAGTATAAAAGCAATACCAGGCTACTAAGAAACAATTTAAAAATTTTTTTTATATAAGATTAAAATTAAACTAATAAAATACTAAATAAAATAGTAAATAGTAGTACGTATAAGGTAATCAAACAAAAACCAAATAGTTGCTAACGGGGGAAGAACTTAACGAAATAATTTAAAAAAAAAAAAAAAAAAAAAAAAAAACCCCAAGAAAATATTTTGTAAAACTGCAAATGTTGTAAAACTCAACCGAGAACCGACCAAGACCCGAGCCGCCAAAATAGCACCCACAACAACTTCCCCTGAGAATTATTCCTCTTCAAAGAATAATTCTCTTTTTCTCAGGGGGAAGGATTGTTATGTATGTAAATTATACCCTTGAAAAGTATAAAAAGGGAATAATTTTAGTAGGCATACATACATACAACCATGCTAAAACATGATTATCACAGATATTAAAAATTGATTATCACAGATATTGAATGGGTTCTTCAAATCCAATTCATTAAAATATTACAAATTATAAATTTTCACATAAGCTAACCATGCCTAAAACATGGTTAGCTTATCAACTCAATCAGTGAAGAAAATTGCGTCAGCAATTTTCTTCACATTCCATAAATTAAAACAAAATTATTCCCATGGTAAATTTTGCCTTCAGCAAAATTTGCCAGTAGAAATAATTACTTTAAAAAAATAAAGCAAAAGACAAATCGTACCTTCAGTACGATTTGTCGTGAAAATTATAATATGTATGTACGAACGTACATACATATCACAAAAAAAAGCTTTCGCGATAAGAAATGCGCGCCGCGAAAATACATTACATGTATACGCGCGCCGCAATTTCAATCGACGGGACGGTGGCTGATGTTTATAAAAACATCAAATTTCATTTTTTCAAGCCACCGTCCAACGAAAAATATTCTGGACTTGTTTAATCAAGTCCAGAATAAAATGAAAATTTTCTCAGGGTGAAAATGCAACTATGCATTTTCTACCCTGAACGAAAGCTCTTGATCGCGACAAAAGTGATCAAGAGCGGAGTTGGGTTTTTAATTTTGTTAACGACGGTTCGGCAGTTGATTTTTAAACTAGAGCGCAGTTGATTTTTATAACGACGAAAAGGCGAGTTGATTTTGGCATTTCGGTTCGGCACGGTCTCGCTAGGTGAAAACAAAAGAAGCAAGAAGAAAAAGTAAAATTATTTAACCGAATGAAAATTTTGAAAGTAAAATAGAAAAAGTAATATTATTTTACCGAATGAAAATTGTGAAATTGAAATAAAAAAAAAGTAAAATTATTTAACCGAATGAAAATTGTGAAATTGAAATAAAAAGAAAAGGGGCAAAATTGTTAAATAAAATAAAAGTTGTGAAATTATAAAAAAAGGGTGTTTGTGTATAAAAGAAAAGGCAAGATGGTTTTAGTTTTGCAACACTAGGGTGCAAGGGAGAACTGGATACGGCTCCTACTTGCCCCACAAACAGGTACATAACATGGGTGAATTGTCCCCACCTAGGGAGGATATATGCTGGATAGTAAACTTCGTTTCCTCAGCTGAGCCTATCGATGCTCTACAATTGCAAAGGCTAACCTACCTAATGAAGTATTTATTCGCTAACAGACTTAAAAAAATTTATGGGTCTGCTTTTGGTTTCCAATCTTGAAGCTAATGTCAATTTCACACTTTACAGAAATCATACTGTTCAAACGTGAACATAAAATTTGACATAAAACCATATTAAATAAATCTGCGTGTAGATATTTAAAAAAGGTCAAAAAACCCAGCATAACGCAAATAAGCAATAATTGTTCGCAATAATTATTGAACTCTTGCTTACTAGGCAAATTGCGCAAAATAAGCAATTGCTCACAATAATTTATTGAACTCGAGACAATATTGCTTACTAGACATTATTCATTAAGTGTATTTTATTAAGTTCATTTCATACAAAGTTGCTTAGTTCGTAAAATTTAGTTATTATAAAAACAATGTAAATGTAAGAAAGTCACAGTCTTGATTAAAGATTTACAGTAGCAACGTTCTAGTTCTCACTTTGCGCCCCCACCCGTGGTAAGCGCAATACCTCCTCATTTAAAATACAAGACCCTGCGCCACCAGCAGAGTCTATTCTAATTACAGGTCACGTGACGTCTAAACATTGGTCCTTCGAGACAACCTGAACCAAAGATGACCACAATGGAAGAAATTCAACAGCTCACAAAGGAGCAATTCCAACTTGGGAAAATGATAGCCAGGTTGCTGGAAAACATGAAGAAAGATGGGCCCTGCAGAAAAACGCAGCAGTACATTGACGAGAAAAGGGAAACTTTCTTGAAGTACTGGCAAGAATTTGAAAAGCGAGACCACTCAATCAAAAAGCTGAATATCACAGAGCACGGATATTTTCAGAAAGGCTTTTACGAACAAGTAAAAGCCACACTTGAAGAGGCATTACAGCTATTGGAGAAATACCAGAACTGGTTAAAGGAGGATGATTTGGTCAAGCAGACGACAAGACTAACGAACCCAAGCAAGACAATGAAGGAAAGTGCTGGGATATCTATTCAACAGACTACGAACGAAATGGATAAAACCAAGGAGGCGGAAAAAATACCTGATAAAGAGACCACAAGCGGCGTGGAGCATATGACATCTTCAGACTCGAGTACTGCCCAAAATACGAGGAAATCGGACTCTGAGCAACCAAGTAACCATGAAGAGTGTGATTTCACACTTCATAATAACATGAATAACGATGAACAGAAGTTAAGATTGAAGAGACAAATGGTCAAAATGAGCACAATTACTAGGCTCATGAACGACATAATAAGACATAAAGACCAATCGCACCCAACGATGTACTATGAGTACAAAAGATGGACTTTAAACGACCACTTTAACAGTATAGCCGCATTACACGAAGAAATCATTATGCATGAACAAGAATTCATTGATTCTTATTTTCGTCAAGACGCATTTGGACAACTTGAAACAGAAATTCAAGAAATAATGGTGTGGCTACATGAAATACAGAACTCAGGTATTCAACAGTCAGTAGGAGATACTTGGACACGATTACCTAGGCAAACAATACCTACATTCGAAGGGAACTATAATGACTGGACAGGCTTTCGAGACATATTCACCAAAGTCATTCATAACAACATTCGCCTATGTAACGCAGAAAAGTTACAATATCTAAAAACAAACCTCAGAGGTGAAGCAGCAAGGCTTATCAAACACATACAGATTTCAGACGCCAATTACTTAGCCGCATGGGATCTAATTAACGATAGATACAACAACAAACGAGCACTGTTATTTGCTCAACTAGATCTATTATTCAATCAACAGAATCAGAATTTGGAATCCTCTGGAGGGTTAAAAAGCATTCATGATATTACGCGTGAATGCATCCATGCCATCCAGAATCTAGGAATTGAGACAGACACCTGGGGACCGATTATTGTCTTCAAATTAATAAAAAAGTTGGACAAAGATACCCGAAGGTGGTATGAGCAAGCAGTTAAGGAACCAAGAGAAATTCCAGATCTCAAAGAATTTTTAAAATTGCTGGAAACACGGTTTCAGTCACTAGAAAATCTGAAAGAACAGAGAAGGAATAATGATGTTATAAAACCATCGCTTAACACAAGGTTCCCTGCAAAAAGCTTTCATTCCACATAGACACAGTGCAAGTATTGTAATGGTACACATTTAATTTATAACTGTAAAAAATTCGTGTCCAGTGCAGTAGGTGAACGATATAAATTCGTAAAAAACAGCAAATTATGCCTAAATTGCTTGAACCACAAAGAGGACGTAAAATGTTACAGTCAGCAGCGCTGTGGAGTATGTCGAGGCTATCATCATACTCTACTCCATCTAAGTCAAGGCAAGACTGAGCAGGAAATAAGCAGACAGAAACCTGTGGCAACTCATAGCGCGATGACGAGAAAAGAACAACCGCCAAATTCTCCTAGGCACGTGATTTTAGCAACAGCGCTGGTAAAGGTGAAAACAGTTTTGGGTAATTATGATCTACTACGAGCATTAGTCGACCCGGGCTCTCAGGCATCATTCATAACCGAGAGAGCAGCTCAATCTATTGGACTACCTAGAACAAAAACTGATATCGAGATATCCGGAGTAGGCAACGTACAATCGGGGAAATCTAAAAGTAAAATAGTTCTTCAATTATCGCCCAGATTTCCGTCAGATTTCCAACTACGACTGGAAGCGTTAATTCTTCCAAGTTTAACAAAGCTCCTACCCAACGAGACTATCCCATATCTGGATATCCAACATCAAGATAACATGATGCTAGCCGATCCCACACCAGTTGTTCCTGGTCCAATCGATATTTTGATAGGAGCAGATGTCTTTAGTTTAATCGTCATGGACGGTGTAAAACGACCGGCTGAAGGGTTGCTAGCTCAGAAGACAGAGTTCGGGTGGATACTCACGGGAAGACCATCAATAAATATAGCTAGTCCTTCAAAGATAATAAGCATGGTTTCAACAACCGAGTTAAATAAACAACTTGAGAAATTCTGGGAAGTAGAAGAAGTCACAACAAAAACTATACTCTCTGAAGATGATCAAATATGTGAAGACAACTACCAACACACATATAGACGAGACAAGAATGGGATTTATACAGTACACCTTCCATTAAAAGAAGGTTTAAACAAAATAGGAGAAACTCGCAAAATAGCTGCCGCAAGACTCTTACAACTGGAGAAACGATTTCTTGTAAATCCCGAACTTAAGAAAGAGTACTGCAAATTTATGAAGGAGTATCTAGAACAGGGTCATATGAGAAGAATAGAGCCAGAACTCCAAGTCCCAAAACCACATTACTACCTACCCCATCAAGCTGTCATTAAAAATGATAGTACCACTACAAAACTTCGAGTGGTCTTTGATGCATCTGCGAAATCTAGTACTGGCTACAGTTTGAACGACATGATGCACACAGGACCACGTTTGCAGGAAAATTTGTCAGATATTCTATTAAGATGGCTGAAATATAAATATGTATTTAAATCTGACATAGAAAAGATGTACAGGATGATAAAGGTCGCAGATGAACACCAAAACCTACAAAGAGTACTATGGAGATTCTCAAATAATGAGCAAATAAAGGAATATGCTCTTACAACAGTAACATATGGTACAGCAGCAGCTCCATACTTGGCCATTAGAACGTTGAAGCAACTAGCTATTGATGAGAAAAACGCATTTCCTAAAGCCGCAGACATAGCATTGAAAGACTTTTATGTAGATGACTTAATGTCTGGAGCTGACTCGATGGAAGAAGGCAAAATGTTACAAATGGAACTATTGAATCTACTACGAAGTGGCGGATTCAACCTCAGAAAGTGGGCAAGTAACAGTAGAAAGCTTCTGAGTATGATTCCAACTGAACTAAGAGAAAAGGGTAAAATCGAAATTAATGGTACAGAATCTATTAAGACATTAGGTATCTATTGGAGTCCAGCAACGGATACTTTTCACTTCAAGACTAATGTCACCAAAGATCTGCCAACAAAAAGAAACATCTTATCTGATATTGCCAAGCTGTTTGATCCGCTTGGGTGGCTTTCGCCTATAATGATAACTGCGAAAAGATTGATGCAAGAGCTATGGATTGAAGGAAGCCCTTGGGATGAACAAATACGAGAAGACCTAGCAAAAAAATGGCACAATTTCAAAACAGAACTTCCACAGATCGAAGAAATAATAATACCAAGATGGATGAATCACACAAAAAGTAACCTTGATATCGAATTACATGGATTTTGTGATGCTTCCGAGAAAGCATATGCTGCGGCAGTGTATAGCAAAACAACGACCAAGGAAGGAAAAACCCATACAACTCTTTTAACAGCAAAGACCAAAGTAGCACCAATCAAGATGAAGAAGACTTTACCAAGGCTCGAATTATGTGGTGCAGCATTATTAGCGAAACTACTGCATCAGGTAAAAGTTGCGCTGGAGTTCCATGATGTAACAACATACGCATGGACAGACTCCACTATTGTAATAGCTTGGATAAGGGGTGGTCCAGAAAAATGGAAGAGTTTTGTTTCAAATAAAGTATCCGAAATACAAGACTTAACTACACCCAGCATGTGGCGTCATGTAAGATCAGAAGACAATCCAGCTGATGTGGCATCTAGAGGTGTTAATCCCTCAAAATTACGCGACTCAAAATTGTGGTGGACAGGACCACACTGGCTTAAAGAGAAGAAGGAGAATTGGCCTATTTTACAAGGAGAGGTACTCACGACAGAAGAAATCAAACGTAATGAAACCATATGTGGAGCCACCGTTTCGAACAATAATCTTTGTGAAGAGATAATAACACGGTATTCCAAACTTCCCAAGTTACTACGAGTCTGGGCATATTGCCTGAGATTTATCAATGCCTGTTGCAAGGAACGTATATCCAAAACGCAAGTGACAATAACTGAAACAACACAGGCCTTGAACAGCATCATACGTATGAAAAGAATTTTCGTTGGAAATTAAGAGAATCCAGAAGGGTCGAACAGTAGACAACCAAAGCTGTATCGCAGCGCTCAATCCTTTTATAGACCCTGAAGGTCTTCTAAGACTAGGAGGACGCATTGGGAACGCAGATATATCGTACTATGAGAAGAATCCAATAATATTGCCACATAACCACCACATAACAGAACTAATTGTACGTGAAGCTCACGAAAGTACCCTCCATGGATCCACCCAAGTAACATTGGCGTTTATACGACGAAAGTTCTGGATCATAAAATCGAGAAGTGCGGTTAAGAGTGTAATAAACAAATGCATTCGATGCATTCGTTACAAAGCACAAATTCCAACGCAGCAAATGGGAGATCTCCCTTCACCAAGAGTAACACCATCGAAACCATTTAGTCACACTGGAGTTGATTACGCAGGACCTATAAAGACTAAAGCATCTAGAATACGAGGCAATACAACGCACAAAGGTTACATAGCAGTCTTCATATGTTTCGCCACCAAAGCAATACACTTGGAGTTAGTAAGTAGCCTTACAACGGAAGATTTCCTGGCAGCACTCAGACGTTTCTTCGCCAGAAGAGGGAGGTGCACACATATATATAGCGACAACGCAACAACGTTTGTCGGGGCACAGAAGATTCTTGATCAAGATCTGAAGAAAGCCATAAAAAACAACAATAGTCTAGCAAATACTTTAGCAGGCAAAGGCACAGAATGGCATTTTATTCCCCCGGCAGCTCCTCACTTTGGAGGAATATGGGAAGCTGGAGTAAAATCCGTTAAGTACCATTTAAAAAGAGTCATAGGTGAATCAATCCTTACGTTTGAAGAAATGACAACGCTCCTCTGTCAAATTGAGGCATGTCTAAACTCGAGGCCACTATGTCCCCTGACAGAAGATCCATCGGATCTTAACATTCTAACCCCGGCACACTTTTTAATAGGTGAAGCTCTAATAGGCCCTCCTGAGCCGCAGGCTCTGACTGAATCTCATCATTACCATTCTCGATGGGAACACATTCAAAGAATGAATAGAGATTTTTGGAAGGCGTGGTCCACAGACTACCTAAATTACTTACAACAACGACCAAAATGGAGAAACCGGGCTAACAACATGCAAATCGGGCAAATAGTCTTACTGAGAGATGAAAACTTGTCACCAACAAATTGGCCACTAGCAAAGATTAAAGAGGTTCACCCAGGTAAAGATGGACTAGTGCGAGTCGTAACTGTGCAATATAGGGGAAATAATGAGCTCAAACGACCTATATCAAAAATATGCCCTCTGCCTATCAACCTCCCGGAACCTCAAGAAACAGCAAATAGTAATATAGGAAGTAATGAAGAAAAGCTAACTGGAAACGTAATAGTCTGTGCCGCTATAACAAAACCAGACTCAGAGATGCAAGAACCTCAAATACATCATAAGGATTCTCCATTACCATCCCGACAATATAGTAACAAACGGAAACAAGAAACTAGTGCAATAAATGCTCCATCACCATCAAAACGATCGCGTAAAGAGTCAGGTCATGAAGTTGAAGATAGAACCACAGCATATAGAAGACGGATCGAATAAGCAAAACAGGAAGCGAAACAATTGAACCCGAAACGTTGTCGCATTCACCCTGTCACTACAAAATATGATTGTCTTATACCGATAGGAAAGCAAAAGCAACTAACAGAAAAATATAGAGCTCGGATGGGATATACAGAGTCTACGCAAGCTGCGAAGAAACGTATTACACTAAACGAGTATAGAAACCGAAAAAAGGGTCTAAACACAAAATTCATAACTGTGCTATTACTATCACTACTGTTTAAATTAGGCAAATGCTCTCTGAACATTACACGCCCGCAACCAGGACTGTACGTTGAAGACATTGGCGAAATCCAACTCAAAAGAGGAACATTCAGAGTTGAACTCAAGTTCACTGCTGACGAAATAAAAACCGATATAACCAAGTTAAATCAAACGATCAAGCAAGTAAACATACTGTGTGATGAAACACTTAAGATATCAAAGGACACACACTGTGATGGATTAATTCATCACCTGACAGACATCCACATCGAGTTGTATAAACATATCAAGACTTTGCAGGCTGAAACAATTAGAGAAAGAAGGAAAAGAGGAGTTCTTGGTAATATCTTGCAGACGGTGTTCGGAGTGAATGACGAAGTTTACGCAGACATCAAAGACCTAGAACACAACCAGCAACTTCTTCAGCAAGCCGTTAACCACCAAACCAATATCATGCTTACAACCCTCGCGACGGTCAACGAAACTGAGATGACAACAATCAAAAAATTGAATAGCTTTACCGACAAACTTAATAAAGGGTTAGAGGCAATTAAGGTGATGCAACAGCAATGGTTCGCTGGACCTGATGCTAACAAATTAAACATACAGTTCCTTGCAGTATATCACGCGGCAACAAACTACATCGAGGAGCTTGGAGAAAGATATAACAAGCTAATGAATGCATACACCCAACGCGGAAATTTGTTAGACTTTCTGCAACCTACAGATCTTCTCAAAATCATCGGTAACGCCAAAGCTAAACTACCATCAAACCTAGACATCCTGAACTATTTTAAGACGCCTATAGAGATGAAACTGTATAATGATGAAATTAAGATATATGGTTACCTTCACATCATCGAACACAGCAGGTACACCCTGATAAAATGCACTGCAATACCACAAAGGCTAAAAGAAAGACATTATGCTGGGATGGAGCTACCTGCAACAACCTTAGCAATTAATTACAATATGCAAACCTACTTCATGTTAAGGGAAGACGAGCTCGATCACTGTGTGCAAATAAAAAAGCACAACTTCATGTGCACACCCTCGGTTGTACGGAGTATAGAAAACAACCCCAACTGCGTCATTGACGAACTATACCAACGACAGGAAGGTCATCGGTGTACAATAAGGGAATTCGAGTTAGACGAAATCATATGGAAACAGTTATACATGACTAATACATGGTTATTCATCTCGAACAAACCAGTAACAGCTGCACTACAGTGCAAAGGCATCAGAGAAGATATAAGTCTCAACGGCACTGGAATACTAAAAGTACCACAAAATTGTATCGTCCAAACCAAACGAAATATACTCAAATCAGAAGTATCAATAAGCGTACCCGTGAGAGCATCCTTCATAAAACCAGTAGAAATAAACTTCGAAACCAGCATGACAAAACGGATCGCCCCGGACACGGAAGTAGATGCGGAGCCGGTAATAAAAACATCCGAACAGATATACGCCAGATTACGTAAAGAAGGACAAGAGATCCAAGTCACCAGTCACTGGAGAAACATACGTACACACGCAGTTGGAACAAGTCTAAGCATGCTTGCGATAGGTACAATTATAGGACCAATCTTCGCAGGAAGGTTCACATGGAAAAGGTGGCAGGCTATGAAAACAACTAAAAGCTCAGCAAATGACTCACCACCAGCAGACCATACAGACGCCATCTCAGAGTTCAATCTTTACTCATCACCGAGTCCCCGGCAGAATGTTCAAACGTGAACATAAAATTTGACATAAAACCATATTAAATAAATCTGCGTGTAGATATTTAAAAAAGGTCAAAAAACCCAGCATAACGCAAATAAGCAATAATTGTTCGCAATAATTATTGAACTCTTGCTTACTAGGCAAATTGCGCAAAATAAGCAATTGCTCACAATAATTTATTGAACTCGAGACAATATTGCTTACTAGACATTATTCATTAAGTGTATTTTATTAAGTTCATTTCATACAAAGTTGCTTAGTTCGTAAAATTTAGTTATTATAAAAACAATGTAAATGTAAGAAAGTCACAGTCTTGATTAAAGATTTACAGTAGCAACGTTCTAGTTCTTACTTTGCGCCCCCACCCGTGGTAAGCGCAATACCTCCTCATTTAAAATACAAGACCCTGCGCCACCAGCAGAGTCTATTCTAATTACAGGTCACGTGACGTCTAAACACATACAGTTATGAAGTCTGTAAGTAGGTATGCGTACTTAAAACCTGTAGCTCATTACAATACCCTTACCTTTCAAAATGCTATGCACATCAAAGGCAAAATGTTTCTTTCATACAAAAATTCTAAAAAATCTAATGAACACCGTCGTAATTAGACAGAAATATGACAATTCATAATTATAACAAAAATATTCGATCAATTCAGAGCACGTAACAGTGACTTTTTACTCTATTATTCAACTTAAAAAAGATAAAAAAACGTATCCTCATTTACTTTAACAATTACGTCTTGAGTTATATACTTCCCTTTTCTTTTATAACTAGCATGAGGACATAGTGGTTTGGTAGTTCGTAAGCGCATTTCATCCCTTATTCCTTGTTTTTTTGGAAATTAATTCCTAGAACTATTTACTTTCTTTTATGAATAAACTTGCACTTAGTAACTATTTTGTGAGTATATGCTCCTGTATTGAATGTTCTACGTAATTATTTCTAAGTTTTGGTAAGCTGCTTATGTATATAGAAGAAATTTTATAAAACAATCGCCCCAGAGGCATCTATTCAGGAGCCTTTTAAACAGGCACTTTCTACATCAAAGTCCAATTCTATCAGCTTAGTTTCTTCAGTGCCATTTCGTGATCCTACAGCACAAATAAGTTTTGTATCAATAGCTCTCACTCTCCAAACAACTCCACCAGAGCCTCCTGACTCTCTAGTTACTAAAGTGCGTATTAAGTCACCCGTTTTAGTGTCCCGCAGCTTCACAGTACCGTCATCTGAGCTTGTAATCACCGAACGTGAATTGAATTGCAAACAGGTAACAGCTGACTGGTGCTTATTTGGCCCCGGTAAAGTCCGTAGACCTGTCCAGTGGAGATCTCAATACTCAGACGCTCTGAAAATGTCTGTTTCACTATAACATGGAGGAACTTTCCGCTGCTCTATACTTCGGTTTTTTTGATGATAGCCTGGCTCACATGGGCCTCGTTATGAACTCTTTCTACCACGTCTTGATGTGCACTTTGTCTTTCCTTAATTTTTCAACAAAAATAATTTTTGTGAGTTATGTGGGCAGTAAAATTTTATTGCAATTTACCTTAATTTTTCCAATTTTGGTCTCGATGATCACAAACATTTCAGATTCTATTTCTTCTCTGACTTACCAACAGTAACTTTTTATTCTTACACGTAGACAGATCGATACTCTTCTTCTTTAACTTTTCTACACCGACATGAGCTTGAGGAAGCATTACTCTCGGACGGGTGCGTTCAGTCTGCGTTTTGCTTTAAGGCCAGCGTACATGCATCAGCATTTTACATGTAGCATATTGCTATATGCAATAGCTACAACCATAACAATACAGAGTGGTCTACACCACCCGTGGTTCAGACGACGCTGAAAAATGGTCGACTGAGCTAGCCGGTCTTAAACATAAGCCTCATCACTGCGGGCGCTCAATGTGTGTCTCGACCCACGACCCAATGTGCATTCCTCATCACTCGGGTTTTACTTGTCCGATGACGCATCGAAGACACATCCTTGAAGTCTCCAAGGCGTCGTCGCAGTAGTGACATGCTGACAGCCTTATACAGGAATGAATTCCAACAGGTATATCACCCACCATTGACGGGGCAATAGGAGGGCTTCGCGATATCCTATAGTTTACCAGTGAAGCTGGCTGGATGCCTTCTTAGGGCTACCAGGAATAAACGTGACAATAGATAAACGACGTTTCTAGACTGATGATCATTGCCTGATGTTTTTGACGTGATAGACTCCTAACAGTTTCCCCTGCAGATCTTCAAGCTCATAATAAGCGTTTCCTTCCTTGGCTCTGACCCGACACTTGACAAATTTTCGTCCCAGTTTAGCACTCGTCTGCTGTTGGAAGTTGCTTTGGGCAAAATTCCTTCGAAATACCTCTTGACCAACTTTGAAATCAACAGGCTTCGCCCTGAGATTGTAGGCTCGTGAACCCTGTTCGAACGCATGGTGTAAATTTTCCTGCACTCTCGCACGGATCAATCTCAGTTTGTCCTCAGCATCTACTCTCAACGGCTCATTAAGAGTTCCAAGGCTCCTCAAGATGGAATAGGAGCTGCCATGTTCAATCATTTGTTGACCGAAAAGTGTTCGATAAGGAGAGAAACCAGTAGCTTGGTGGAAAGAGCTCCTGAGGGAACTAGCTACTTGGCTTAGTTTCTCATTCCATTTCGTATGTTCCTTCCGGATATAAGCCCTAGTCCCTGACAATAGAGACCGGTTTACTCGCTCTGAGGCGTTTGCTTGTGGCGAGTAAACTGCCGTTCGCAAGTGCTTCACCCCATACTTATCCAGTAATCTGGTGAACTGAGTCGAGCAAAACTGGACTCCATTGTCAGAGACTATCGTTTCCGGGACTCCGAACACGTGGAATATTTCCGTCTCAATGAATTGGCACACATTGAGTGTAGATGCTTTTCTCATAGGTTTGAGAATTGGAAATTTTGAAAAGTGGTCAAGAACTATCAGAATGCAGACGTTTCCTTTCACGGACCGAGGATGTGGACCTAGAAAATCGATATACAGCTATTGCCATGGTCGTTCTCTCACAGACTGGACTTTCATAGGTGGTCTCAGAATAGTATTGGGAGCCTTCGTTTCCTTACACACGTCACAGCCGCCTACGTAGTTTCTGACATCAACTGTCATTCGTGGCCAGTACAGATATCTTCGCAGACGTTCCAGTGTTTTCCCTATACCTCCGTGTGAAGCTAGTGGCGGATCATGAGCCCTTGAAATGACGTCGGTGACAAGCCCTCGTGGAATCCAAAGCTTCCAAGCTTCTTCCTCCGAATATAAACGAAGCCATCACTGACACAAAGATTTGGTAGTTTGCCAGAAGTCATTTTAACCTTATGCCTCAGTTCCTCATATTCCAACGAGTTGAAATATGGCGAACTAAGGTCAACTTCCGGGCCAGGATCTTCATTTGTGGTCAGGCTGTCACAATGAATGCGTGACAGCGCATCAGGGACGAAGTTCATGCTTCCTTTTCGGTGCTCGATAGTGAAGTCGAAACCCTGAAGCTTCAAACCGAGCAAGTCTACCGCTGAGGTCCTTTTGAGACATCAGCCATTTCAAGCTCGCATGATCCGTCACTATCTTAAACGGCATGAGTTCTATGAAGGGACGGAACTTCTGTACGCTCAAGATTGCAGCTAAGCATTCTTGCTCTGTGACGGTGTAATTTCTTTGTGCTGAGTTCAACTTTTTCGAGACATAGGCTATTGGCTTCTCGTGGCCATCGTCATCTAGTTGAAGCAGCACTCCTCCAATATCTTGCTGGCTCGCATCGCACTGGATAACAAATGGTTTGGTGAAGTCTTGGCTTACTAGCAACGGAGCAGAAGTAAGTTTTTGCTTTAGTAGATCAAGAGACGTCTGGGCTTCAGGTGTCCATTTGAACTGACTGGGGTTTTTCAAGGTGTCTGTAATGGAGGTAGTTTGTACTGCCGGCGATATCGGATAAAAGCGCGGTTTTATCGGAGCTGCGTCATTCGTTTCAATCTTGTGAGTGACCAATGATGTTTTTCCAGGCCTAGAAAGGCGAAAGAGGGAAATAGCTGTTTGGTGGCTTCTAAGCGTTATTGATCGAGACTAGAAAGAATATGGCAGTCGGTGGCAGAGGTAGCTATTACACTTGGATTCACTTCTGCGAATATATCCAGGATATATGGAGCCAACCCAAATAGACGCCAGAAGTCTATTCCCAGATATAGTGCCTGTGTGAGCCCAGGAACCACGTAAAAACGTACGTTTTGGGTCTTATCACGGAAAGCGACATCCAAGTTCGCATGACCATGCACAGTCGTCATGGCACCATTTGCTAATTGGACCTGTGTCCGATACTTCTGTTATGGCCCAATATGAGGAAGATTCTTCATGCAGCCAAGGGCGCATTTTAGAGAAATAATTAGCAATTGCTAAACAATAATCTCGCATGGTATTGTTCTGCAACTGCCGGTTATTTGGCTGATTAGCTCAACAGCTGGCTACAATGATCGCTTAGTGGAGCAATCGACGATTACGATAACAATTAACCTCGCATGGTAATTTTTCTGTAAAGTGATTGTTTACTACTAAGCGACTCAGGTGCTGCAACCGGTTACATCCGCGTTGTGAGCAAAGAAAGTATTTCCGAATATCGGGGCATAAAAAACCAATGACTGGTCTGGCGAGTGCAGTTCAGTGTTCAGTCGCGATTCAACTTTGGTTTTTAGATATCAAGTTACAGTTCGGTTCGGGTTAGATTGTTTTAAAGGTATTAAGATAAGTCAGTTTGGTTTATAGTAATAAAGAAACTGTGTTAAAAGAAATTTGAGTATTGTTTTATTTGAAGAAAGTGATCGTAATTATTTCTTTGGTTTTTTCGTTATTGGATTGCTTTGGGACACGACAAATTGGCGCAGCCGGTAAATTTAAGGTAAGAATAACTTGAATTTATCTGTGTTTTATCTTTTACATAATAAAAATAATTTTGTTTTAATAAATTTTTTTTAATTGTGAGAAAGTGTTAAATTTAAGATGTGATAAACTTCGGAATAAGAGATAAGATGAAATATTTGTAAATACTTTGTGATATAGGTATGTGTTTTAGCTACGCGAGAGTAGTTACGCTAGGAGAGTTCTGGCGCACTTTTTCCATACAAAAAGTGCAAGGTAGAAACCAACTATTTTGCTGGCTCTGGACTGGGTTCTGGGTCACTGAGGGGGATTCTGTCTAGTGGTATACGTCACAGGGTATGCCTGGAGAATTCCTTTCCTACCGTATGGCTGACCAGGAGATGACGCCAACTTTTTGTTTGATCTGGTTTTGGAGGCTACAATTTAACCTTCGACCTTTCCTGTGTCTGGGTGCTGGAGGTTGTCTGAGAGCTTTAGTGACAATATCTGATATCGGGGATGTATACTTGTCAGCTTGAGTTTGCTGTTAGTTGTTTACTTTAGTATGTGTGCCTGTGGTATGTTGGGCTGGGCTACTTGGTGGCTGAGCAAACGTTACCTAAGGCGTGGATGCATTTGCATTGTATTTATGTGGATAAGAAATGTTATGGAATTCCCTAAGTGAATTAGTGTAATTAGTATAAGTAATAATTCAAGTTAATCCTAGAATATTTTTGTTAATGCCAATAGATGCTAGAAGGTGTCAGTGGAGATCTTAGTCCTGGAGGTTGACAAAATTTTCATCAGAAATCCTCTACGGGCTATGGGTTTCGAAATATTAGCGATCTTATCTTTGCAGGTATAATTAATAGTAGTAATAATTCAAGTTAACCCTAGGATATTTTTTGTTTATGCCAATAGTATTAGTAGGTAGATATGTTGGCTTAGATAAGAAATGCCCTAATTTTTGATCTTCAGGTGTAATGCTCCTAATTTGATTCATTGCATAAACAATTCATACAGCCGAATAATGTAAACAAAATCGCAGTCGAATAATGTAAACAAAATTCTCACAGAGCCGAGTAAAGTAAACAAATTTATGAAAGATTCTCAATAGCTGAAAAAAAACAACAACTGATATGTTGTCTTAGATGAGTATTGAAAATTTCTATTGTTGAAAAAAAAAACAACTGCGGATTAAAAGCCAAGAGTGATCATGATATCTAAAAATAAATCACGGCTGCTTGTAAGAAGTAGTGGAAATTAAAGCCTCGGTGGCCAGGTGGCTGGTAATTTGATACCGCCAACTAAAGTAAACAATGGTTTTTTGCATCTAGGAGTGTGTATTGAAAAGTCATAAGTTTTATGGAAAATTGTTTTTATTTTAAAGTTTCTTTTTACAAAAATTTGTTTTTATTTCCAATAAAATTTCTTATTATAAAAGTATTTCTTATAGCACATTGTCCAATATGAACTTGGCAAGATGGCGCATTTGTTTTAATCTCTATTAGTTTTCCACAGTTGTATTCATCTTCGACATTGATAATGATTTCACTCTCTCCAACTATCTTCTGCATCCATTGAACTTTTTCAGCTCCCTTTACATATATGATTTTATTTCGAAGCAGTGGTTCAACTATAGTGTACAGCTTGTGATACGGTATGTAGCCATCATCCCAGCGGAATCCATGAAAATTGTGCTGAAGCCATTTTACTTGTCTCTTTTTCGCTGAAGTCAAATCTTTGTATCTGAACGGTGGTTGAAATATAAAGTGCTGTATCTGGTTTTCATCGTTTAAAATTGCCAGTTCTTTAGTGATAAATTCATTGAGACTAGTTTTGAATCCTTGAACGTCTACGATGACAGCCATCTTCTTAATTTAACTTTCTAACTTCACTTGTCAGCGGACTGTATTCCACTATTCGATCGTGTAGAAGCAGACAATATGCTGTTGTATTAGCCGGTATATTTTTAGATGTCTTGAATTCTAGCCTTATGTCAACAGGTCCAGTTTTTATTGTTTCATTTGGATGAGAGCAATCAATGACAGCGATCGGAGCATCGGTTTTGAACTTCTCCCATGTGAGGAACGGCTGATACTGATGACCATAGTATGATTGTGTAAACTTTATATACATCTCATACAGCAATGCGTATCTATTCAAATCAAATTTCAAATTCAAATCATCATAGGGATATGATTCTGAGTTCAAATGAACTGTAACATCGGTGAGTTTGCAGTGATCAAACTTGCTTGCATCTTTGGTTTTATCGTTCCTTCGATCCGTTTGTAATGCTAAGATGATAAATCGAGTTTTCTCCAGTTGAGTGGAAGTCTTAACTGACCAGGTTTGATGCGTGGATTCCGGTAGTACTGGATACTCATATATGTCCCAGCTACGGAATGGTATTTGTATCGGGCGACCTCTCCCGATAATTTTAAATAGTTGCAGCTTTTCATCATCGGATACTGTAACATGTGGAATGCTCCATTGAAGTTTGGTAATTTAAATTTTCACCACATCAGTGGGTGATATAATGGCATTATCATCTGTCCTGCTCCGGATCAATATGAGTTCATGTTTGGAATTTATCAGAATTTTCTTGTAATCTTCAGCGAATCCCAATAAATATTTCAGAGGTACACAATAGTTAAACAGTCCATTGGCTGGTATAACGGATGAATCTGGTGACCAACTGCCGTTGAATAGTATCCTGCTTACATTTGCATTTAGCGATACGTAGTTTTTTAATGTTGTCGCAATCCCAAGATTTCTTGTACGATCGATTTCCACTGCATTCAATTCACAGCGTATTTCCTCAAAAAGAAATGGTAGAGCATTGTTAGCTAATTTTGCAGTTGCTGAAACGGTTCCATCCAGCTTTGTTAGAGATCCCTCAATGTAAAGAAAACTCCTGCTGGGTAGAAGATTCAAGTCCTGATGTTGTACAGAGATACGGATTTCATCGCTGTTTTTAAATGATGTTAGAAATGGTGAATAGGAGTGATGTTCAAATTTAGTAACACTGTTATCAAAGTGAGCGTCTGGTGCAATATCTAGTATTCCTTTATTCATTGTTTCAGCGTTAAGCCAATTGATTGTAAATATGCTGTATTTGCAGGTGTTAATGTAGGTCTTGATCGCTTCAAGGTTGTCCGCTGACTAATGATCTTGTCTGCTCCGAACTCGTATTTATCATTATTGTATATCAACATGCTGTGGCTTCAAATGTAACCTGATGGTTATAGTCTCTCCTCTGAAGTTGATTAAGTCACCGTCTTGGTCAAGGAGCTTCAATGTTAGAGAACTTATACGTTTGGTGTTCACAGGCAAATAGATTACATTTTTGGGTACCTCCACTATTTTATACCCAGGCCCAACGTTCGGGGAAAACTCGTGGAGAGTGTGTACATGTGTGTTGTTGAAGAATGATCCTGATATAATATTACATTCGATGCATATAGTATTTACTTTAATGATGTTGACTGGCAACTCTGATGTATGCACTATATTAGCACTCAAGTTTCTTTTACTGAATCCTAGCAGAGGAGCTATGGATCTCTGTTTTTCAAAATGTATTTCTTCAGTTGCCTTAACTTCACTCTTCAATGTATTATTGTTAGCCTTTATTGAAACCTTTATCCTTCTCCCTTCTTTATCCAAGTATCCTTGTACATATTTTGCTATATCATCAATCTCATAGGATCCAACAGGTATCTCAACAACCTCATTACCTACATGAACCAGATTATTGCTCACATCAATATTTGGTATAGAGTTGTATGTTTGAAAATCAATTAATCCACAAACATAATCCGTTGCTAGCTTCAGCGGGGGAAAGTACTCAGCAGTGAGTAGAGATGAATTTCCCGTGAGAGTAAGTGTTAATGACATGGTGGTTGATAATGAACTGTTACAATTTCAATATAGATACATTTATTTATAGATAATAATTAATGGCTATAACAATTATATAAAAACTTTAAACATAAGTGACCGCAAATTACTGCATCATAGTTCTGATAAGAACTGTAGTTGTACGTAATATTACTACCCAAGTAGTTTATGAGCTCCCTTGGTGGTTGGAGATTGCCAAAGCTATCAAAGTATTCGATGTTATAACCTTTCTTGTAGTACGCTACCCAGTGTGTACCTGCTCCAGTTGAGATGTCCAAGTTAACAATACCGCTTTCTCGCTTCCATGGCTTTTTAGGTAGATTATCACGCATAAATACTCCTCTGAAGTGTGGCAAGTGTGTGGTATACTTGTGAAGATCCAACTCGTTTAGCGGTCTTTTGGGTAGCGTCTTTAATAGTTTTTTGGTTGAGGTTGTAGATAGAGTCCAAGTCCTTTTCTGTACGGCTTCAGGAACAGCCCGTTTCCATCTTTACCAACCGCTATAGTTTCCATTGCTTGGTTATGACGTTTGCTTTCTTCCAATTTTGCCTTTGCAGCACTGGTATTATTTACTGCTTTAGCTATGCCTGCTGCACCTCCCGATAGTGCTCCCAATGCTGAAAGCCCAGCAAACAACGGGATGAGGAACGGAAGTGCTCCACCAACCTTTGGTACAGGTATCACTCGTGGAGTTTTAATTGATTTTTTCTTTCTTTTCACAATATTTTTAGCTGCACTAAGAGCTATTTTTGTAGCTTCCATCAAGTCTTTTGGTTTTTTGACTTTTAAAATTTTTCGTGCATTTCGTACTGCTTCTCGGAATGTGGGTTGGCGTTTATTTTTAGCCTTAAGACCCATACCTAGCTTAATTTTAGCCTTCATTGCGTTTGTTATAAGCCAAGCGTTGGCACGTTCACTCAAATTTGCATCCGTAGATTTTGCACGCTGCCAGGCCTTTTCAGCTAATATTTTATCAGCTATATGTCGATCACTTGTGTCTTTATGTCGCGAGTATGCTATATCGTGTTCTTTGCAGGCTGCATCCAGTGGATTAATGCCTGGATCTCCTCTTGCTAATCTTTGTTGTAACTTTGTTCCTGGTCCACAGTACTGGTATCCCGGTAGATGTAATTCTACAGGTAATTTGTTGATGATTGAATTTAATAGTCCTCTGCCCCCTTTCAAAGATTTTCTGGAGCGTTTCGATTTGTGATCTGGCATCTTATAAGGTTCCGATGATACTGTTGAAATGTAATATAAACAGGTGTATTTATAGGAATCCCGTTAGTCTTCAATATGCGGTTCATTAAACAACAACAAGCTTTTCCTGTTCGAAATGCTGATGTAGGTGTTATGAAGGTGAAAAAGAAGCATGGCCCCCTATTGCCTAATAGTATAAGGAGCATCATTGTTGGACCATCGAATTGTGGAAAAACTAATGTTATGATAAGTTTGCTGGAGCATCCCAATGGTCTGAGATATGAAAATATTTACATATATTCAAAATCTTTACATCAACCAAAGTATGAATACTTGAAGCGAGTGATGACTCATATATCAGGATTGGGGTATTATACATTCTCAAACAACTGCGACGTTCTACCTCCAGAAGAAGCCAAATCACATTCAGTGTTTATTTTCGATGATGTAGCATGTGAAAAGCAAAATAATGTGCGATCCTATTTTTGCATGGATCGCCACGAAGATATAGACAGCTTCTATCTCTGTCAAACATATACGCATATACCAAAGCACTTAATACGTGACAATGCTAATCTAATCATCTTATTCAAGCAAGATGACTTGAATTTGAAACATATCTATAATGATCATGTGAATACAGACATGAAGTTTGATAAATTTCGAAGAGCCTGTGCTGAGTGTTGGAAGGATGAATATGGTTTCTTGTTGATTGATAAGGACAGCTCATTAAACAAGGGGCGCTACCGTAAAGGATTTGATACCTTCATTGTACTATAAAAGGATGAAACATGCGAAATATTCATAAGTCGAAGCTGTAACTCAGACGAAAGCACACCGAATCCTGTGGACCTGCTGAATAGATTAAAGCTGTTCACCTATTATCAGACCTGTTTGAAAAGCTGTTAAGCTGTTATCAGAGCTGTTTGAAAAGCTGTTAAGCTGTTATCAGAGCTGTTTAAAAGCTGTTAAGCTGTTATCAGAGCTGTTTGGAAAGCTGTTAAGCTGTTATCAGAGCTGTTTAAAAGCTGTTAAGCTGTTATCAAAGCTGTTTGGAAAGCTGTATACCTGTTATCAGACCTGTTTGAAAAGCCGTTATTCAGTTAATATCGAAGATGAATGAAAACCTATTAAAAGAAATCATCAAGACAAGGAATGCAGTGCGAAGGAAATTTAAAGCTCTAAAGACGAGTAGGATTGAAGCAGAAGCTCAACTTGAAGAAACTTTCAAGCCAATCACCAAACCTTTAAAAGAGTTTGTAACAAGAGTCAAAAACGAGCCACCACTCAAATTGGAACCAAAAGAAGAAAAAGAAGAAGAAGAAGACAACGAAATTGTGGAACCTTTTACCCCTCCAAAACGAAAATATGTGAAAATGGAGGCTAGTAGCACACCTATAAATTATGGAGATTATTCCTTAACATCTGAGGAAGAATTCGCAACACCTAAACATTCAAGAACATTGACAGGAAGGTCTCCTGTCACCTCCCCCGATACATCTGGATACATAGTTTCAAACTATTTAAAGCTATTCACTGATAATAGCCCTAAAATTGATCCAACCTATGGAGTTTACTATGATAACAACGCATGGAGAATCGGTAATTCAACGTTTGATGTTGATGATGTAGGAAATATTGTTATCAAGGGGAAGAGCTATAAAACAACTTTGGGGTTATGTGAGCTGCTATTTATGAAAGATCCCGTAAAAAGTCTCTATACTAAAGAGGATTTAACTAATTATGGATCTATTTTGAGAGATACCAATGCATATAAACGTGACTATGCCGAAGATGGACAAATAAAAGGTACTAGAGCGGTTAAGTATAAAGCTATAATCAGTAAACTTATACAGCATAAAGGCCTGGGACTAATGCATCTGCCTAAAGAAAACATTGATCACATTTACTGGGATGATGGATAGACTGCGCCTTCTAATGGCATCACAGCAGGCTGGAAACACCAGTCACAACAATGAAATTATATCTATCCTGGAGGAGTTGCGAGAAGCAGATATTATAGTTTAAATACTACCTCATTACCATACTTCTTCACAATCTACAGATGAGCGTTGATAAGTTTGGACGTTTCTCTAAGCGAGGATATCTTGGGAAACCAGGTGAACGTGGACCAACAGGAGCTCAGGGACCAGCCGGTGAACAAGGAATTCAAGGCCCAGCTGGTAAACAAGGAGCTCAGGGTCCTGCTGGTGAACAAGAAGAGCGGGGTATTGGATTTAATTTAACGATAAACGGAGACTACGATCTAAACTCAAAGTGTATAAAACGACTTGGTGAGCCCCTTGAAAATGATGATGCTACAACCAAAGACTATGTTGACAAGAAAATTAAAATAAGTGTGGAAGAAATAAGAAAAACTATTAATATAGAGGTGGCAAATTTAACGCTATATATCAATGATGAAATCGCGAAGATTGAAAACTATTTGTTTACTTCAGTAATAAATAAGAAAGACTTGACACCAACAGATGGTGTATATGAGTAAAAACTTTTGAGAAATCTGTTTCATTTATAATTACGATGAGTAAGAGACAAGTGGTAAATGAGCTTCATAAACCAGCGAGAAAAAATTTTAAACGACGTCGTGTGATTATCAAAGGACTAGATGACTTGTGGCAGGCAGACTTGGTTGAAATGGATCCCTACAAGTATGTGAACAAGGGTTACCGCTATCTGCTGACAGTAATTGATGCCTTCTCCAAATATGCATGGGCAATTCCAATTAAAAGAAAAACTGGTGTAGAAGTAAGAGATGCCATGCAATCTATATTAAGCGAGGGACGAATACCTAAAAACCTGCAGACTGATGATGGAAAGGAATTCTACAACAGCCTCTTTAAAAATCTAATGCGGAAGCATGCAATTAATCATTACTCTACGTACAGTTTCCTCAAAGCATCAATAGTGGAACGATTTAACCGAACTCTGAAGGATATGATGTGGAAGGAATTCAGCTTTAATGGAACTTATCAGTGGATTGGTATGGTAAAGAAACTGCTCACTGAATACAACTCAAGAATACATCGAACTACGAAAATGAGACCACGTGATATCAACACCACTAATGAGAAACAACTGCTTTCAACTGTATACAGTCATAAAAAGATTGTTGTTCCTGCAAAGTATAAAGTTGGGGATTTTGTACGCATCAGCAAATACAAGCTTATATTTGAGAAAGGCTATACACCAAACTGGACAGCTGAGATTTTTAAAATTATTAAAGTTCAAAACACAAACCCCATCACATATCGGCTGGAAGATTATCAAGGAAATCCAATCACAGGAGGCTTTTATGAATTGGAGCTGCTGAAAGTTAAACACCCAAACCTATATCTCGTAGAGAAAATCTTAAAGAAGAGTGGAGATAAAGCTTACGTTAAATGGCTCGGATTTTCATCAAAACACAATTCTTGGATTAATAACAAAGATGTTTTATAATTTGTTGAAGAAACAACTATAATACAATTTAAAAATAAATTTATAATTAAAATATCTTAGACTGTACTACAATTAAAACAAAGTACTTAAATAAATGAAACTAAAACTATAATACATGTTTTTATTTACAATAATGAGCTTAGATTTCTATACTTTCCATGCCTGTTCCTTGTTGATCTGAACCTGAACTTTCTGTGCTTATTCCTTGCTGTTCTGATTGAATAGAGTAATGTCCCCCTGGTAGAGTATCCATTGTCCCACTCATAATATACCGCTTGTTATCATATGGATTCAATGCTATCTTCTTTTGGCTGATCGTGTAGACATTATGGTTATGCGATCGTATGGAGCTCTGATTAGCAGTTAATATTCGCTTGTTATTCAAACATTCGACGTAGTCTTCGAAATTGATATGCCTCTGGACTACATTAGTCTTTACTCCTTTTGCTTTCTTTACAGTTTTACCATCGTTTATACGTAGACTGTACATTTTCGAGCGCAAGCCTGCAAATTCGCTCATGATTTTCCCATTCAGCTCATCCTTCATTAGACCAGGAATCTTTTTATTCATGAGCGGTAAATTGAATTGATTATCTTCTGGTTAATCACTTGTATCAAATTTGTTTATATTTTCAGCCATAAACTCATATGCATTTTTCTCTTCAAGTTCATATATTAGAGAATCTGTATCTGCAAACTTCAATGGAGCATTCCACATGTTACAGTATCCGATGATGAAAAGCTGCAACTATTTAAAATTATCGGGAGAGGTCGCCCGATACAAATACCATTACGTAGCTGGGACATATATGAGTATCCAGTACTACCGGAATCCACGCATCAAACCTGGTCAGTTAAGACTTCCACTCAACTGGAGAAACCTCGATTTATCATCTTAGCATTACAAACCGATCGAAGGAACGATAAAACCAAAGATGCAAGCAAGTTTGATCACTGCAAACTCACCGATGTTACAGTTCATTTGAACTCAGAATCATATCCCTATGATGATTTGAATTTGAAATTTGATTTGAATAGATACGCATTGCTGTATGAGATGTATATAAAGTTTACACAATCATACTATGGTCATCAAAATGAAACAATAAAAACTGGACCTGTTGACATAAGGCTAGAATTCAAGACAACTGAAAATATACCGGCTAATACAATAGCATATTGTCTGCTTCTACACGATCGAATAGTGGAATACAGTCCGCTGACAAGTGAAGTTAGAAAGTTAAATTAAGAAGATGGCTGTCATCGTAGACTTTCAAGGATTCAAAACTAGTCTCAATGAATTTATCACTAAAGAACTGGCAATTTTAAACAATGAAAACCAGATACAGCACTTTATATTTCAACCACCGTTCAGATACAAAGATTTGACTTCAGCGAAAAAGAGACAAGTAAAATGGCTTCAGCACAATTTTCATGGATTCCGCTGGGATGATGGCTACATACCGTATCACAAGCTGTACACTATAGTTGAACCACTGCTTCGAAATAAAATCGTATATGTAAAGGGAGCTGAAAAAGTTCAATGGATGCAGAAGATAGTTGGAGAGAGTGAAATCATTATCAATGTCGAAGATGAATACAACTGTGGAAAACTAATAGAGATTAACACAAATGCGCCATCTTGCCAAGTTCATATTGGACAATGTGCTATAAGAAATACTTTTATAATAAGAAATTTTATTGGAAATAAAAACAAATTTTTGTAAAAAGAAACTTTAAAATAAAAACAATTTTCCATAAAACTTATGACTTTTCAATACACACTCCTAGATGCAAAAAACCATTGTTTACTTTAGTTGGCGGTATCAAATTACCAGCCACCTGGCCACCGAGGCTTTAATTTCCACTACTTCTTAGCCGTGATTTATTTTTAGATATCATGATCACTCTTGGCTTTTAATCCGCAGTTGTTTTTTTTTTTTCAACAATAGAAATTTTCAATACTCATCTAAGACAACATATCAGTTGTTGTTTTTTTTCAGCTATTGAGAATCTTTCATAAATTTGTTTACTTTACTCGGCTCTGTGAGAATTTTGTTTACATTATTCGACTGCGATTTTGTTTACATTATTCGGCTGTATGAATTGTTTATGCAATGAATCAAATTAGGAGCATTACACCTGAAGATCAAAAATTAGGGCATTTCTTATCTAAGCCAACATATCTACCTACATTCACCCCAACCAGCTTCGCCTGATCTATTTTTAGATATATGGCTACATGGTGCAATCTTGTTTATAAAAGGCACCTACAGATTAATATCATCAAATCTTTAATCCACAACTGAGGTTATAGTTGTTGTTGTTTTTTTCAGCTACTAATATTAATTACACCTGAGAAGGTAAGATAGCTTATATCTCGAACCATAGCCCGTAGAGGATTTCTGATGAAAAATTTTTACCCCACTAGTACTAATACTATTGGCATAAACAAAAAATATCCTAGGGTTAACTTGAATTATTACTACTATTAATTATACCTGCAAAGATAAGATATAATATTTCGAAACCCATAGCCCGTAGAGGATTTCTGATGAAAATTTTGTCAACCTCCAGGACTAAGATCTCCACTGACACCTTCTAGCATCTATTGGCATTAACAAAAATATTCTAGGATTAACTTGAATTATTACTTATACTAATTACACTAATTCACTTAGGGAATTCCATAACATTTCTTATCCACATAAATACAATGCAAATGCATCCACGCCTTAGGTAACGTTTGCTCAGCCACCAAGTAGCCCAGCCCAACACACCACAGGCACACATACTAAAGTAAACAACTAACAGCAAACTCAAGCTGACAAGTATACATCCCCGATATCAGATATTGTCACTAAAGCTCTCAGACAACCTCCAGCACCCAGACACAGGAAAGGTCAAAGGTTAAATTGTAGCCTCCAAGACCAGATCAAACAAAAAGTTGGCGTCATCTCCTGGTCAGCCATACGGTAGGAAAGGAATTCTCCAGGCATACCCTGTGACGTATACCACTAGACAGAATCCCCCTCAGTGACCCAGAACCCAGTCCAGAGCCAGCAAAATAGTTGGTTTCTACCTTGCACTTTTTGTATGGAAAAAGTGCGCCAGAACTCTCCTAGTCCTAGTGATATAAATTTCACCAGCTTTTAACGTCACGTAATAACGTCGTTTTATACTCACGGAAAAAATCTTTGTTTATGTGCATTTGCTCGGCCAAGTGTATTCGGGTTCTATGCGAGTAAGTAGGTAGAAAGTTTTAAATAAAGGATGGTGCATCTGATGCATCGGGATAAGTAAAATAGAAACATTGAGAGAGTATAATAGGTTTGATTTGTACATAGGTACGCATAAAAGAGGAGTTTAGAGTATTGAACGTAGTAATTATATTACAGTTTGAATTTTTAGAGTTATATATGAGTATGTACAATATTAAAAATTTTAAGATGTGTTAAAGTTTTTTTTTTTGGAGTTGTATCATTTTCTGCTCTCATTAATACATAGTAAGGGTATTTAACCGACATGTTGTCCGGGTTTAATGGGCTCGAATAGGGTTATGTTAAGTTAAGTTTTTAAATATCGGGAATAATCGTGGTAGGAATATGAATCTGGTCGGGTCGTCGCATGAATATTTAACATAAATAAGAGCTGTAGGAGACATTCTCCGCCGGGGTATCGATGTTATTAGTATAATAGCTCGGTCATAAAACTTTAATGTCCTCAGGTAGGAGTAATATCTTAACTAGGGAAGAATTAGCACGCTATCAGGCCCAGGAAAGGGAATTAGAGCTTAAAGCACAGGAACTTAAGGAATGTCAGGCAATATTGCAGAATTATGAACAGGACTGGCAATATATAGGGGAGCATATATTAGGAGAGTTACAAAAAAGGTGGACAGAAAAAGAAGCGAAGAAATTACGACAGGAATTGAATGAGAGTGCTAAAAAGGGTACAAAAGGCGAAGCTTCAGATCATTTAGTGACAGCAGCATTCGAAGTTATCCAGAGTCGTGAAATAGAAGCAGAAGAAGCATTGGAAGAAATACATAAGGAGAAAACAGGGCTCTTAAAGAATATAAACTCGCTAAAGGTACAGCTAAAGGAGGCTGAGGAAACTACAGCAGAACTATAGAAAGAATTGGAATTCGATCAATCATCACAGGAAAATCCTAATCAAGAACTTAATAAGGCGAGCACGAGTAAGAGGTGGAATCCAAGGAAATTAGTATTCTGGGACCAGCTACAGAATAAAAAGGGGACCTCTGGGACGTTTAAAGACACACAGCAAAAAACGTCCAGTAATAGTACGGAACAAGGTCGAAATAAACCCAGAACAGAATCTGTCAAGTCAAAAGCACCTCTAAAGAGCAACATGGCAGAGGCCTACGAGAAAGTCATGGACTTGGTCTCTAAATACGTGCCAATGTTTTCAGGGGAAAGGTCTCTTGAGATCTACCCATCTTCCACTGTAGTTAGAAATATTCCGTTCCCGCCGAGTTTGAGGTTATCCAAACTTGAGATTTACCCGTCTTCCATTGTATTGTAGAAATATTTTATTCCCGCCGAGTTTGAGGTTATCCAAACTTGAGATCTACCCGTCTTCCACTGTAGTTGGAAATATTCCGTTCCCGCCGAGTTTGAGGTTATCCAAACTTGAGATTTACCCATCTTCCCATATATATAAAATCTAAAAAACGTACAAATGACACAAAATAAGGAAGTCATCCCTCAAAGACAAATAAAGTGGAGATAGTATTAAGATTGTGTGACAGTTTTGTGTAAAACCTTATGGACAAAAGGTTAATAGTATTAAGATTGTGTGACAGTTCTGTGTAAAACCTTATGGACAAAAGGTTAATAGTATTAAGATTGTGTGACAGTTCTGTGTAAAACCTTATGGACAAAAGGTTAATAGTATTAAGATTGTGTGTATTGTCACAGACAATAAATCCGACAGTTCTGTGTAAAAACCTTATGGACAAAAGGTTAATAGTATTAAGATTGTGTGTATTGTCACAGACAATAAATCCGACAGTTCTGTGTAAAAACCTTATGGACAAAAGGATAATAGTATTAAGATTGTGTATATTGTCCCAGACAATAAATCCGACAGTTCTGTGTAAAACCTTATAGACAAAATGTTAATAATATTAAGATTGTGTGTATTTTCAAAAAATCAAAATTAAATGATAAATAAAAACATTTGTTCAGAATAAAATCAAATAAGTGTTCATCTTTAATACGTCAAAACCTGGTATTTATTTCTTCTTCTTCCCCGTCGTTGAACGCCTTGATCCTGGCGTAACTCCAGAGCTAACCCACAACGTTCAACTTAAATATCAACGATTACAAGTTGCAGCAAAGACTTGCACGATCGACTGGAAGCAGCAGAGCAAAACATTTTTATTAAATGCATAAAATACCGTTTGTCCGATGACGCTTACTATCTAATAAGCTCACATGAGCCAAAGGATTTTGCATCTTTGCAGCAGGCGATTAAAACGGCCTACATGCCACGGAAATCTTTCAGTGAATTACGCACTGAAATGTTAGCCTGTAGGCAGAGACCTGGTGAGGATATTAGAGAGTTTGCGGGTCGGATGATGGAGCTGCTGGACCAGATTAAGTCTGCGGTATCAGCCAAATACCCCAATAAGGAGGGAGGTTTGATAGCAGAGCTAGAGGTCGACGCGGTAGCTACTTTTAAAACTGGTGTCGGCAGTCAGGCCACACGGGTATACTTAACCGGAAGAAAATTCGAAGCATTAGAAGAAGTTCGAGAGGAGGCTCTCTACTTCGAAAAAGATTCGGAAAGACTTCAGGCCATGGCACCAAGGGCCTGGAAAAAAGCACCGGAACATGCCCTAGAAACACCACAGGAAAGTTGGAAGATCGGAAACTTTAGCGAGGTCAGGCAGAAACAAACTCCAAAGCCTTTGCAAGCAGTACGGAGACTGACAAGAAACTGGGAAACTCCAATCAGAGCAACACATCAGCCTAGAGCGGTCAACTGCTTCAAATGCGGACAGCCGGGACACTTTGCTAAAGAATGCCAGTGGAGAAAGCAGCCTCCATACTGCACTAAATGCCGAAACTATGGGCATGAGGCGCCAAGTTGCAGGAATCAGCAAGTCAGGTTCGCAGATACAGTGATAGACAACTCAACAGAATTCACTCAGAGAAGAGATGTTCTCTATTGTCAGTTTTGTAAGACAAGTGACCATTATACAGATATATGCTTAAGAAAGTACCTAGCAGAGCATGGAGCCAGGCCTCATGAGGGAAACGAGAGGCGGCAGCTGGGAACTCTTTCCGCAGCTGCCTTCAATTAAGAGAATCGGAGTATACCCAGTTAACCAGAGATAAAAGTAGTGCAGTAGAATTAGGTTCATTAAATAATTGTTTAATCACAGTCGACGCAGACATAGGACCAGAAAGTAAGTTAGTATTATTAGTAGATACGGGATCTTCATGCAATATAATCAAGGTAAATAAAATAAAACGAAGTACGCCCATACAAACCCAAGAAACAATCACTCTAGGAGGATTGTTTGGTACACAGAGAAAATCTTTAGGAACCTGTCAAGCTTTACTAGGCTTTGGTACTAGCCAACAGACTTGTGTATTTCATGCAATACATGATACCGAGTCTATACCAGCAGATGGAATATTAGGCATGGAGTTCCTTAAAAACAGAGCCGTTATTGATTGTGTTGGTCATACACTGTCAATTCAAAGCGTAGAAGGAAACAGGGGAGTAAGACCACTTTTTGAAATCATAACAGGGAAAGATAATGTTGATATTCTTACGTTAGATGGATGTACCTCTAGTCGATCTAGTACAGAGAAGCCGCAGGAGATTTCATCAGAAGCTGTGAGGCTACGAATTCAAGAAAAAATCACAGGGCTAAAAGATATTGTACTCAAGGCAAGTGCCGCTTTAGATAGCATAGAGAAATACTTGAAATATGTGAGCAACAGCGATGAAACAGTGAATATACAACTGGAAGGTAAACGGATAACACCGAAGGAGCGGAAAATAGCTCCTGAGACGGACGAGCTGGATCTTAGGCAAAAGCAGAGAAATACCTTAACCGCGATTCTTCGCACAGAAGCGCAGCAAAGGGATTTTCGTCCTGCAGTAGAAAAGTCTATAGCGTGGCCCAAAGAAATGTGGGGTGAAGAGCAGGTAAGGGTAGCGGTTGAAAGGAAGAACGGACTAGGACATCCTCGCACGGAAGTCCATCTAAATAGCCTCGAAACTGAACCCTCTGCCTCTTTTCTCAAATTTCAGGACACGAAAAGACCAATACGCTTGGAGCCAAGAAGCGAGCAGCTAATAAGAATTCAAATCTCGAGCGATTCTGAACTGGTATGTATGGCAGAAGAGATATGCCCCGGTGTGTATTGTGGGAATACCTTGATTAGGCCCAGTAACGGACAAGCCTTTGTAGGAATTGTCAATGCTAGGACTGAGGCAATCGAAATAAAAAATTTTAAGCCTAAGTTGGAAAGCTTAAGTATTTGGTAAGACCATTAAGAAATCCCGAGGGTAGAACGAAAATCACTCAGCAACGGCTTCAAGTAATGAAGAAATCTCTGGAGTTGGGGGATGAGCTGAATTCGGAAGAGAGGGAAGCAGTAATGCAAATCTGTTACGAATACAGCGATATCCTTCACTTACCTGGGGATAAACTAACGTACACTCCGACGGAAATGTTCAAACTTCCCTTGATGGCCGACACCGGGCCCATAAATAAAAAGCAATATAGAATGCCTGAAGCCCACAGAGAGGAATGTCAGGAGCAGCTTAGAAAGTTGTTGGAGAATGACATAATCGAACATATTAACAGCCCGTTCAATTTTCCAGTCTTATTAATACCGAAAAAGGGAACTGATGAAGCAGGTAAGCGAAAGTATAGATTGTGTGTGGACTTTCGCGAACTTAACTAAGTCTGTATTCCTTTTTCTTATCCACTACCACGGATTGAGGATATTCTGGATAGATTAGGTCATTCTAGGTATTTTACTACCTTAGATCTTGCAAATGGTTATCACCAGATGTTGGTGGATCCGGCAGATCGTGAAAAGACAGCTTTTAGCACAAACTTCAGTCACTTCCACTACAAGAGATTGCCATTCGGATTGAAAACGGCACCTTCATTCTTTCAATCTTTATTAAATGGGATATTAACAGGTCTTCAGGGGATTAAGTGCTTTGTCTACCTTGATGACGTAGTGATTTTTGCGAAAAATCTGGATGAACATAACCGAAAGTTACGAGAAGTATTTCAGAGATTTAGGGAACATAACTTAAAACTACAACCTACTAAATGTCAATTCCTGAAAAAGGAGGTAGTATACCTCGGGCATGTCTGCTCGGAGAAAGGTGTACAACCTGACAAACGGTTAGTAGAAGTGGTACAAAACTTCCCCCGACCAAAAACAGTGAGACAGGTTCAGTCTTTTTTTGGGTTGGCAAACTACTATCGTAAATTTGTTCCCAATTTTTCAAAAATTCGGGCTCCAATTAATAACCTCTTGAGGAAAAAGGTGAAGTTCAATTGGGGATCAGAATGCGAGAACTCTCTTAAGTTCATTAAAGAAGCTCTCACTTCGCCGCCAGTATTAATTTATCCAGATTTTAATAAGGAGTTCACTCTCATCACGGATGCGAGCGGGGAATCTCTAGGAGCAGTCCTAGAAAAAGAAGGTAGGCCAGTTAGCTATGCCAGCCGCACTCTGAGCCAAGCTGAGAAAAACTATTCTACCACGGAACGGGAATTGTTAGCCATTGTATGGGCTGTACGCAATTATAAATGCTACTTACTGGGAAGACATTTTAAAATCATAACTGATCATCAGCCTCTCCGAGGGGTTTTTAAGGTTAAGGACACCACATCTCGCATGGTTTCACCAAAAACTTTCGGAGTTTGATTTTGAAATTGTCTACAAGAAAGGTAGGGAAAATGGCAATGCGGATGCTCTTAGTAGAATTCCCAGACATATAGAGCAAGCGGAGGAAAATTCTGGTAAGGAATATCCATGTTGTGCAGTTACTCGAGCACAGGCTAAGAAAGATACAAATAACGGAAAGAGGAAACAAGACTCTTCGCCGGAATCCGAAGATGAATGGGAAACAATAGAGTAGACTGAGAATAAGGAAGTAAGGCTACAAAGCTCGAAGCCACAGAAGGTCACTGACCCAAAAGATGTCGAGGTAATTCTGAAAGATTTTCATGACTTGCGATTCGGAGGGCACTTTGGGCGAAATAAAACCTTGGAAAGAATAAAAAGGTTCTATCGTTGGAAGGGCATGAAGAAGGACATCGCCAAACATGTCGGGTGTTGCGCGAAATGCCAGAGAAATAAACACTCCAGGGCGATTAAAATGCCGTTAGTGGTAACAGAAATTTCAGAAAAACCATTCGACAAGGTATACGTAGACTTAGTAGGGCCGTTGCCTACTAGTCATAATGGTAACAAGTATATTCTGTCCATGATGGATGATCTGACTAGATTTGTTGACTTTGTGGCCATATCAGACCAAGAAGCGAACACCGTAGCGCAGGTCTTGTTCGAGCAAATTCTTAGCCGTTACTCATTACCAAAGCAGTTAGTAACTGATCAAGGAGCCAACTTTACAGGCGAAGTTTTAGAGGCTCTTTGCAAAATGCTTAAGATAAAGAAACTGCAAAGCACCGCCTATCACCCACAGTCCAATGCGGTAGAGCGGCAACATTCTACGTTAGCTAACTACTTGAGAAGTTTTGTAGACCGGGAACCCCAGAGCTGGGATAACTTTTTGAGGACAGCAGCTCATACCTATAATAAGTACATGCTGGTACAAAGCTAACACCCATGGAAACTCTTTTCGGATTTGTATCAGAAATCCCTAGCAACTTACAGCATAAACCTGAACCCGTGTACAACACTGATAAGTATCATTCGGTGTTGCGTTTCAAGTTACAAAAAGCGTTTGAACTGGCTAGGGAAAACTTACTCAAAAGCAAGCTATCTGCGAAAAGGTATTATGATAAGACAGCCAGGCCAGAAGCCATACATGTGGGGGATAAAGTTCTGGTGAAAGATTTAGCTCGAGTGGGGAAGTTATCTTCAATTTTTAAAGGCCCTTACGAAGTAATTTACATTCACAGTCCTGAGAACGTTACCATCCTTCAAGGAAAAAAGCTCAAGAGGATTCACACGAATCGATTGAGGAAATATAATGAATAGTTTCAGCATAAAATTGGATCATTTCAGAAAGACGGAAGCCTAAAAGGAGTGCAGCACGAGGCAATAATTTTGGAATTGGCGGAATTCGACTAATTAATTTATTTAATTTTTTTTTCTCTTCTTCCTCTTAGTTTGTTTCTTTTATTACAGAATATAAACACGTACAAGACCAACAAAGATTCATAAAGAAGATTACACTACGAAGGGCGAGAAGATAAGAAGATAAGGCAGTCGATCTAAAGGTATAGTAAGTATAGTGAAAAAAAAATATGTAAGAAAAGAGAAAGAGATTAAGACAATTTAAATAAAAAATTTGAAAAAAAAATAATAGATTTAAAGGAGCAATTTGCAAAAGAAGTAAGACATTTAAAAGAGAACTCAAATAACCAAGATTTAAAGAGAAAGATTTAAAATTTAAAGTATATAGATATAGAAAAAATAAAAATAAGGGTTGCCATAGACTAGCATAGGGTTTAGTTATCAAGATGAAAGCAGTTATAACGGTAATATTTGCACTCATCACCTTGCTGGAGGCAGAGAAAACAGGGTATAATATCCAACCGATACCCCATACTGGAGTGTTGTTCGAGCATCTGGGAAAAGTCAACTTATACAACAAGCACTGGACTATCCTGTCCAAGGTGGAAATGCCGGATTTAACAGGGGACATGGAATTTGTAAATAATTGCACTAGCCTAATTACACAGTTATGTTTGGAGGTGACACACGACGGAATAGTATCCAGGTGCACCATAGCTGCCAAGGAGATAAGAAGTTGGGTCTCGAAAATTAAGAGGCAAAACGAGGAACTGCTACACCATACCCAGAGTGAATCACCACGACGAAGCAGACGTTCAATTTTTGATGGATTAGGATCAGCATTCAAATACCTTTTCGGGACAATGGATCATGCAGACTCAGAAGAGATCCATGCAGCCCTAGATGATCTTAGCGGAAAAGAGAACCGAACCTTCACTCTGTTAAAGGACCAAATAACGGTCATTAAGTCTACATTCGACGTATTCAACGCTACCAGAGTACAAGCGGCAGCAGAACGAGAGGAACTAGGTAACAAAATATCAGCATTAGTAAAAGCACAACAGGGTCAATATCGTGAATTGTCGGCATTGCAGCTCAGATTAGAAATGAGCGAAGTAATTACACTGATGACTCTTCATCTACGAGAAATCAGTGAAATGCAGGAAAATATAATCAGTATGCTGGTCGCTCTGAGTGTCGGAAAGCTACATCCATTAATTATTCATGCTCGGGAAATGAATGAAATAATGAGGAACGCCACGCGGCAATTGGATTTAGATGAGAAATTCCAGAACTTCCAGTTGTTGACGCAGATTGCAAAAGTGAAATCCCTACAAGTAAATCAAGGGATATTGATCCGGATTGAAATTCCACAGCCACAAAAAGTTGCGTTCGATATGCACAAGATATATACAATTCCTGTTACAATAGACGACGCCGGGTATCACATATATGATCTGGATGCCGAATTTGTAGCTTCTAACAACCATGAACGGCGGTATGTCCTAATGAGTTATCAGCAGTATCAAGGGTGCCAGCAGCTTTCGACCACCGCCGATCAGACACAATTTCTTTGTCCACAGTTGGGCCCGACCTTCACAGCAATTGGAGAAAATTGCGTATTAAACCTTTTCCGAAGCTTCAATGTGAACCGAAATGGAACAGTCTAGTTCGAATGATGACGAGGAACCATTGGCTATTTGTGGTATCCGAAAAGAAAAACAAAATTAGAGGTGAACTGCCAAAATTCACCAACTACAATTGTAGAACTATGATCTACAGGGGTGTTATCAATTGAAGAACACTGCCATTTACAGATTGGAGACCTACGGATAGCTGCAGAAGACGACAGCCAGAAAAATATCTCAATTTGGCAGCCGAATCGTTGGGAATTGCCAGCCTGGAATGACGTTGACATAGCTAAATCAAATAAGCAGAAAGCGGAAATTATAGAGAGTAAAGAGACTGGGATAAGACTGTTGACAGCCAAGAACTGCAACCAAGCATGGAAAGACAATGAGGCCGATATAAAGCGAGTACATTAAGAAGAAGAGACTAGCAGACAATGGTAAAAATGAAAGGAAAACAAAAAGTATTATTAGAGAAAAGATTATTGGCGACGGAATTATTAAAAATTAGAGTACTTATTTAAGATATATCAAGCTTATAGTTTATTGTAATAGATAAAAATGTAGAAATATTTTTTTTTTAATTTTGTGAGATGTTTGAAGAAGTTATATTGTAAAAAAAAAAAAAAAAAACAAAAAAGCAAATGTTAAAATAAGAGGAACGTAAAAAAAAGCTAAGAAAACAAATGTAAGAAATACAGAAAAGAAAAAATGTTAAATAAATTAAAGAAGTATAGAAATATTGTAAGACGATAATAAAATTTAATGTGAGAAGCATTAAAAGAAATTAAAATGTGGAAAAATAAAAACATAGAATACAGAAAGCAAAAAAAATGCAATGTGAAAAGAACCTAGGAAAGAATATTAAGGAAGAAATAAATAGTAAAAGAGAAATGTGAAATGATGTAAAATCAAATAATGTTAGAAAAAGGAAGTAAGAAAATTTCGAAACATGTAAAAATGAAATGTACAGAAATGTAATGAAATAATGTAAAGAATCTGAACCCAGATCTAGTTCCCTGCGGAAACTAGTTTTTCAAAGGGGGGAGGGATGTTATGGCCCAATATGAGGAAGATTCTTCATGCAGCCAAGGGCGCATTTTAGAGAAATAATTAGCAATTGCTAAACAATAAGCTCGCATGGTATTGTTCTACAACTGCCGGTTATTTCGCTGATTAGCTCAACAGCTGGCTACAATGAGCGCTTAGTGGAGCAATCGACGATTACGATAACAATTAACCTCGCATGGTAATTGTTATGTAAAGTGATTGTTTACTACTAAGCGACTCAGGTGCTGCAACCGGTAGAACAAACGACAAGGTTGTTGTCGTTTGTTTACATCCGCGTTGTGAGCAAAGAAAGTATTTCCGAATATCGGGGCATAAAAGACCAATGACTGGTCTGGCGAGTGCAGTTCAGTGTTCAGTCGCGATTCAACTTTAGTTTTTAGATATCAAGTTACAGTTCGGTTCGGGTTAGATTGTTTTAAAGGTATTAACATAGGTCAGTTTGGTTTATAGTAATAAAGAAACTGTGTTAAAAGAAATTTGAGTATTGTTTTATTTGAAGAAAGTGATCGTAATTATTTCTTTGGTTTTTTCGTTATTGGATTGCTTTGGGACACGACACTTCTTCCATTCGACATCTGCTTCTGCAAGCTTCTCTAGAGCTCCCTGACCTAGAATACTGACAATGGCACCACTATCACGTAGTCCAGCGTCAGTTCGCCCGAGCAGCTTTACTTCGGCGTTCGGTCGAATGTCGTCTGGCATCGACACGGAAATCTGTGCCAGTTTTTTTCTCTCTAGTCTCATCCGTCGGCAGTATTCCCGCCAACGAACGGTAGATCTTTTCTTTTTCGGTCTCATATCCAAGTCAGGAAACACGATTTCAGCTAACTCTGCCACTGAGGAGAAGATTCGGTCTTTTACTGCGTTGTATTTCCGCAGACGCGTATGGTACGGCGTCAGCGGATGTAAAACTGGCTCACACCCACTCGTCATAACAGAGCTTGGTGGCCGTTTTAATACAGAAATACCATGAGGCCAAACCTCCTGCTCAATAACTTTGTCAGCTAAAGGTGCTGTAGGTGTTATCGGGACATCGAAAATTGAAGACTCTTCCAAAGAAGTGTCGAATAATGTCATGGGCTCCCCAGAAGTGGAAATGGGAGCTTGAAGATCTGCGGAGAAGTCTATCAATTTCTCCGTCTCTATCCTTGGAGTGTTCGTACTATCAGGTGTTTTACTGATATCATCAGAATCAATGAATGATATCAGGGGACATTGCAAGGACTCATCATTATAGTCTGCTAATGGAGCGGACCTTCCTCCTTGTTCGAGGCTTGAACTGGAGGGTTCGTTGCAGTTGCTGCTTGTGACGTTGACGCTGGTCGGAAAGAGGTGGTGGTATTTCCGACCCGTCTCAAGTTTTTCTGTCTATCATAGCGACAATCAGGCTTGAAAACGTTTTTGCATCCGCATCCATAGCAGAACACAACTTGTTTCTCTTGCCTGCAGTCTTGATAAAAGTGACCGGACTGGTCACAATTCCAGCATACAATAGTGTGTTTGGCCGAAATGCTCGACACGTCACCTAGGCTGTTGTCACTGCCTGTCGCTACTGCCAGTTCAGGGTCCAAGGTCTGAAAGTTCTCAACTTCGTGCACCCGTTCGTTCCGGTAAGGGTTCCAACTCCCAGCTGTCGCAATTCGTGTCTGCGTGGCTTGGATACGAGTAACAAGCGATCTTAGCTGTCCTATCGTATCAGTGGGATGCAGGCATATTTTCTCCCGAATCTCAGGCAATAAGTTCGATTTGACAATCTCCAGAAACTCTTGGTCTAGCATGCCGTTCTGTAGTTGACCACGCAGCAACCCTAAATGATGGTGATACATAGCGAATAGTTCACTAGGCTTTTGCTTCGAGACATCAGCTGTAAGCGGATCTTTAGATCGTCCTTGGGCACTCCCCATTCGATGGAAAATCCCGTTTTGATAAATTCCCAAGTTGGAAAAGGGTTATGCCGTAATATCGACCAGTACCAGTCCTTCGCTGGTCCTGTTAATAACGTAAGCATATTTCTAACTAGGAGATCAAAATCCCCTTCTAGAGCGGAGTGCGTGAGCGCTTCGACTCTAAAAATGAAGTCATCCACAGAGAGCTCCGAGTTGTTGCCGTTATACGTCAGGTTCCATCTTCGGATAGGACTGCCTGATCGTCGGTGTCCTACATTTGCAGGGACACGAATATGTGGTGGAGGCTGAAGTTGCACGAATTTCGGTCTGGGCTGACCAGTAGGCTGACCAAAAGTCTGATCAAAAGGTGATGGTGGTCTCTGAAACGATTGTCTCCCCAGATTGGGGAAACCATTCGACTGTCTTTGGTTACCCATGGACGGAGGAGGTCGTGCAAAGTCCATTGGCGGCAATGCTGCTGCCACTTGTTGTCGGATACTATTCGTTAAGTCAGTCCGCAAACCATTGGGGCTCTGTTCGAGACCTTCTCGTATTAGGTTTTGCATTTGTAGGCATAGGCCTACCATCAGTGCATCCATAGCGGCTGAGGTCTGTCCACTGCCAGAAGGCAGCGGGCTATTTCGTCGCGAGTTAGGATTGGTAAAAGTCCTTGAATGTAAATCTGGCATTCCAGGAGATAGAGATCGTCGATTCGGTGGTGGTAAGTCGAAGGTCGGCAATGAATCGCGACTAGCCGACTTCGCGGGCTTTGCCTTCTTCGGTCTTTTAGGAAAGGCACCAGTGTAACCAGTGAGGTCCTGTGGCATGAGGCGACGTCTACAGTTAGGGCAACTAGAATGTTCACATATCCAGGTCTGTATACATGCCTCATGAAAGACATGTCCACACATGGTCATGACAGGCTTCTGTTCGGCTGACCAGCTCGTATCTGTACAGATAGTGCATGGTTCAGGCAACATAGTCACACCGTTCGGCACAGGAGGTGGTGTCCGTACTATAGCCATACTGAATCAGTTGTAAATCAAATGAAGAGATTTTCAAATCAAGGGTTTGAACTAGATCTAAAAAAATTCAAAGAATTTGAAAATTCGAAAGAGATAACAGGCTCTTCACAACGTGAGGATGATGAAATACTAATTTAATGTCGAAGGTTTGGACGAGATTCTAAATTTCAAACAAAAATTTTCCCAAGTTCCCGAAGTTGAGAAAGAATTCAAAAAATCAGAGAACACGCAGTTTCGACAAAGTTACCAAAAGTTCGATTAAACGTTTCGAGAAAAAAAAATTCCAAACAAAATCATACGGTTTCTCCTTCACTTCCAGGAGCTAACTCTCAACATAAAGGTCTTCAGGTCGCCCTCTCTCTTTTCAGGCCATAAACTTTATACAGTCAAGCGACGTGAATGTGTGCATTGAAAAAAAAATTTGGAGCTCCCACAGAAATCTGGGAAGAGTCGGGTTGGCGAAGCTAGAGATTGAAAATGGTACTAGAGATTCTTCAGCCAGGCAGTTAGCAGTATGCTAACTCCTGATTACTGAAGGTCTCCACCATCACTTCCATCCTCCAACAACTCCTTCCTTGCTCTTCACCTGATTGTCATGTTCAGCTAATCTTCCAACTGGGCAGAGTCATGAATCTGGTCAACTAGTTAGCTGGAAGCCAAAAAGTCGTCTCACAGATTCATAACTCTGTCCAGCCAGTTGGCCAACAGAGACATGTCTCCGTGAGAGCTCACACAAAAAGTTTTGTGAGGCCACCCACCATTTCCATGACAGAAGGCCAGCGGGAAAGATCAATTTAAAAAAAAATCAAAAAAAAATTCAAAACTTCCAAAAACTAGACAACTGTTCAGACTCGTGGCTTGACCAACGTCAAACCTAGAGTCGAACTTCAATTCAAAACTTCCAAAAATCTAAAACGTTACGTTACTTTATTTTACAATCAACTTCAAAAATTCAAAATCTCAAAACTTTACTCTACTTTCAAAACTGTAAAAACTTTTAAAAACTTTACTTTACTTTACTTTACAGAAAAAAAATCCAATTAACACAACAGTCAAACCTCAGGTCCACATGTATTCTCCACTAGATATGAAACTACCGAGTCAGACGATTTAGCTAGAAACCAAATGTCCATATCTCAAGTAGCCTCAGTCCCCAGTGTCAAACACATTCGAGCACCGAAGCTGACTGAGGTGGCCCCACGTTGGGCGCCATTTTTGTTATGGAATTAAGTTGAGAGTGATGTACTTCGGACGTTAAGTCCACACTGCCAGCATGAGCTGACAGATCACCCGATAACAGCGTTGTATACAGGGCGGCACGCTAGTCCACCTCGACTATTGGCGAAGAGTGTGGGGGGGGGTTCCACAAAACAACCTGCCGCTGCTACCAACCATATACAAAAAGAAATATCGTGCCTTCAATAAACGAACAGCTAGCACACACTCGGTCCTGAAGGGACCCTTACGTCACTTACCTGTATTTAGGTGGAAGGTGTAGGTGTTCTACCTTCCTTTCTATCCTCCCGTTTGACTTTGGGGGCACTATTTTCCCAAGTCCCTTTGTTGACCTGTAAAAGAGAAGCAGAAAGACTAGGCACGCCTAGACGACCTTCATCTTACGCGAGAGAGGGCTCCGGGATGTGAAGGAACAAGTAAAACTCTACTTCCGATTCATGTTATTGACTTCAGTTATACATACATTTTTTCTCTTTTTAATCTTGACAGGTTCCGTAGAAGGTGGACAATCTTAACCTATTATACAATGTCGGTTGGTCTTATAGCTGATAATACTGTCATGGCTAGGTCGCATCTAATAAGCGAGGTTAACGAGATCTCGTCAATATTCATTTGACAAAAAAAACTCTGAATTAATTCTAGTATGTACTTACTCAGATACTAAAAGCATCTCTACTTGCTACGGACACAGTAAGCCTAAGGGGAATACTACTCCAAAAATGTATTATTTCTTTATATTTTAGATAACACTCGCGAAAATACCATCATATGTACCTTTGGAATAGATAAAAAACATGACAGAGAAGTATTTCTTATGTACGTCGTTGGATTAATTTAAATGTGTCTGATTCGATGACACAAGCAATACTCTTCGCGCATATTCCTACGTTATAATATGCTTCACGGTAGGTACTTAAGTTTTAATTTTTCTTTGTTTCTAAATTTACTTGAAAATAAAATCTTCTCTAAAAATTCGTGTATATTCTTCTTTTTCTTAGTACTAAGACTTATTTGTTTTTATTTATTATATATTATTATTAGAAGAAGAAATTTTCAGCAGAGGTTGCTTTTATTATTATCTTATGGTTTCTAATATCTCGCAAAATTTTGCATGTATATTCCAATTAAATTAAGTATGCAAGCAAAAATAAAAACGATTTTCTCATTGAAATATTTACGCAACAGTAACGTTAAAAATCAAAATTATTTCAGCTCAATCCAATAAATTTGGAAGAATCTTGATGAATAGACAAATATACCGTGTGCTTTAAACATTAGAACTCATTTACACACAAGTTATCCTTTCCTCCAGAAGGCCTTCGAGAGCTGGATGCGAGATCTCTGAAAATAGGTATTAAAAGTCTCCCCTTTAGACTACTTTACAGAGATATGATATAATATGGGTGAATTGTCCCCACCTAGGGAGGATATATGCTGGATAGTAAACTTCGTTTCCTCAGCTGAGCCTATCGATGCTCTACAATTGCAAAGGCTAACCTACTAGTGAGATAACACACCTATCCTACCTAATGAAGTATTTATTCGCTAACAGACTTAAAAAAATTTATGGGTCTGCTTTTGGTTTCCAATCTTGAAGCTAATGTCAATTTCACACTTTACAGAAATCATACAGTTATGAAGTCTGTAAGTAGGTATGCGTACTTAAAACCTGTAGCTCCTTACAATACCCTTACCTTTCAAAATGCTATGCAGCTCAAAGGCAAAATGTTTCTTTCATACAAAAATTCCTATCAATCAATAGATAAATGCGATCTAATGAACACCGTCGTAATTAGACAGAAATATGACAATTCATAATTATAACAAAAATGTTCGATCAATTCAGAGCACGTAAGAGTGGCTTTTTACTCTATTATTCAACTTAAAAAAGATAGAAAAAAACGTATCCTCATTTACTTTAACAATTACTTCTTGAGTTATGTACTTCCCTTTTCTTTTATAACTAGCATGAGCTACGCATAGTATGACATAGTGGTTTGGTAGTTCGTAAGCGCATTTCATCACTTATTCCTTGTTTTTTTTGGAACTTAATCCCTAGAACTATTTACTTTCTTTTATGTATAAACTTACACTTAGTAACTATTTTGTGAGTATATGCTCCTGTATTGAATGTTCTACGTATTTATCTCTAAGTTTTGGTAAGCTGCTTATGTATATAGAAGAAATTTTATAAAACAATCGCCCCAGAGGCATCTATTCAGGAGCCTTTTAAACAGGCACTTTCTACATCAAAGTTCAATTCTATCAGCTTAGTTTCTTCAGTGCCATTTCGTGATCCTACAGCACAAATAAGTTTTGTATCAATAGCTCTCACTCCCCAAGCAACTCCACCAGAGCCTCCTGACTCTCTAGTTACTAAAGTGCGTATAAAGTCACCCGTTTTAGTGTCCCGCAGCTTCACAGTACCATCATCTGAGCTTGTAATCACCGAACGTGAATTGAATTGCAAACAGGTAACAGGTGACTGGTGCTTATTTGGCCCCGGCAAAGTCCGTAGACCTGTCCAGTGGAGATCTCACAAACCTTAAACTATGTTACCTTGCTCAATACTCAGACGCTCTGAAAATGTCTGTTTCACTATAACTTGGAGGAACTTTCCGCTGCTCTATACTTCGGTTTTTTTTATGATAGCCTGGCTCACATGGGCCTCGTTATGAATTCTTTCTACCACGTCTTGATGTGCACTATGTCTTTCCTTAATTTTTCAACAAAAATAATTTTTGTGAGTTATGTGGGCAGTAAAATTTTATTGCAATTTACCTTAATTTTTCCAATTTTGGTCTCGATGATCACAAACATTTCAGATTCTATTTCTTCTCTGACTTACCGACAGTAACTTTTTATTCTTACACGTAGACAGATCGATACTCTTCTTCTTTAACTTTTCTACACCGACATGTCACACGAGCTTGAGGAAGCATCACTCTCGGTCGGGTGCGTTCAGTTTCAGTCTGCGTTTTACTTTACGGCCAGCGTACATGCATCAGCATTTCACATGTAGCATATTGCTATATGCAATAGCTACGACCATAACACAGAATTAGAAAAAATATATAATAGTTTAATTGAATTCCAATTAGGTTAGTTTTGTTATGAAGTTATTTTTTACTAGTCTAATTTTAATAATAGAAAGAAATTTTTTGCTAAATAAATCTAAAAGAATGAATAACCGGATGATTCTTTCATTTACCGCTACACTACCGCCATCTAAGTGTGATTGTGCTCGGCCATCGTTTTCATTTTAGGTTTCTACCAACGAGGTAAGAACTAAAGAGATGCAAATGAGAAAATATCGCGTACCCAATTCTAGCACAATGACACTGATATTGTTTTTACATAAGCGCCGTAAAATGTGTACACCTGTACACAATTGTACAACCTATGCGCAATTTTAATCGCTTTTATTTTCATATACTCGAAAGTATTTACTGAATTTGCAAACGTGAACGTAAAAAAGTTAATAATTAAGAAGAAAGGTCAGTGGTAAAAAGTTTGTGAGTAATATTTGCTTCGTGCCCCTACGGTTATTTCTCGGGTTTTCCTGCGTCAATGCACCAAGCCCAAAACCAACCAAACCTAAGTATGGATTTGACAGCGAAGACCAAAAATAGCGGAGTGAAACATACACAAATGCAGGGTAATTTTGGGTACGCTCATGTACACGGATCGTACATATGATTGCATCTCCTTTACTTATTACCTCGTTGGTTTCTACGTTGATTTACACTAGACAGTAGGCATTGGTATCGTGATAGCTTATTGGAAGCTACACGCATCGCCCAGACGTGGCAGTTTTTAGGTGGATCATTTCAATCTCGTTGTTATAGACCACACCATCGCCCAGACGTGGCAGTTTTTAGGTGGATTATTTAAATCTTGTTGTTATAGACCACACGCATCGCCCAGACGTGGCAGTTTTTAGGTGGATTATTTAAATCTCATTGTTATAGTCCACACACTGCAGATTCAGTGTGTTTGAGTTACTATTTCACAAGAGACGTTTACACTAGCAGTAACTTATAGGAAGTTGCACTAGTGCGTAAACGTTAGAAAGTCAACTCATCGTTTCATTACAGGTGACAAATCTGAGTAGCCATCAACAAAGCTCTAATTTATGAACGTAGACAATTTCGATTCTATAAGAGGAACAACGAAATTGGGTAAAGTTCAGGAAATTGAGCATTTCAGATATTCTTGTTTTCAGGACGTCAGCTGTCAGTCAATTTTTCAGCGAAGCACAACAAATCACAACTAAACAAGCACTAAAGAACCAAGAGAACAATCCGGAGAATTTCTCTCTTTCCCTTGTTTTTCGTTTTTTTCTTTTACAGCGTTAATCACCAGGTCGCTGAAGCACTTCGTCGACAGGAGATTGACATGTAAGTACAGTTGGGTGATAATGTAATATAAGAGAGTTGTTTTTTTCTGGTTTTCTAGGCGTTCTCGTAGAGAGTTTTGGCTATTATTATTTTATGTTTTGCGTATCATATGTTCACATCGGGAGTTAGACATTCCTAGCAATTTCTCTATATATAGGTGCATACCTATTTTTACATACATGTTAGCTCATGGTATAATAACATTCTGACTTCTCTCTACTTATTCATTACACATATATTTTTTTTTCTTTTCCTCATATATATTATATCATAACGTAACGATACCTGTTACAGCTCCTATGGCTGTACATAAAAAAATTAAATGAAAATAAAAAATGGAAGTAAAAAAATAGGTAACTTGCTGATTGAAAGAATTAACCTGTTTTTAATACGTTTATTTTGTATTCTTACAAACTAACAATAATTCTAACAAATAAATAATAATTAAATTCAAAGAAAGAAAAAACAATAAAATTAACAACAACAAAAATAAAGTAATTCAAAAAAAAATCTTAATTATTACTTTAATTCTTAACTTCTACTTATCGCTAATTATCTGCAATAAGAGAAAGGAACAAATTAGTAAAGCGCAAAAAATGAATAGCAATTCAAATTCTTTTGGAAAATTCAATATAAAAAAAGGAGTTAATTAATATCTTCTTGAAACAAAAAAAGGTTAGTAAGTTTTATACTTATTTATTTCCTGTAGAATACTCAACCCTGAATGGTGTAGCTAATCCCTGTACCTATTTTTGACCTAATTTTGGTCTCTGGATTGAACCCTTGAAAATCTCCCAAAAGATTCAATTCCAAGATATTGTCCCTTTCCTGATTCCAAAACCAAATCAGCAAAAAAAATCCCTGGAAATATCCCAAGGGATTTTGCCGCCGATTTAGCCTAGATATTGACCGGGATTTCTAATTAGTATGGAAATCGCCCAATACTAATGATTTCCCGATTGACTTGAGTTTCCTGCCACACTTCACTTGGATATATCCCGAAATGAAATGTTTTGTGAAACCTTTTTCGTTAACCTTAGTTAATTGGATATTTCCCAAATCAACTTTGCTGAATAGTTAGTTACAAAAAGATGAGACAAAAATAACTTAGATTGCAGAATTTTATTCTTAGCTTGGTAATATCCCAAAACTGCGAATTAACTTTCCAATCTCAGTATAAAAAAATTTAAATGAGGAATTCTCTGGTAATATCCCAGAATATTTTCCCTTTTTTATGAAGAAAAAAGATCTGAAATTATAGAAGTCTATTCTTAATTTGGTAATATCCCAAAATCTTGAATTTATTCTATATTTCAGTGGTGTTTTTAATTAAATAGAAAATTTCTGGTAATATCCCAAAAAAATTTCTATTTGTATTACCTTTGTATGGTGAAGACTTATTGTGGGAATAACCCTACAAAAAATTTTAGCACAAGTGGGAAAAAAATGCTAGTGGCAATGGTCCAGCTAGCTGACTCTACTGGTGAAATACCGAGCAACAAGTGATTTTTCTTCTGAAATCGCCCCCTTTTTATATGGTTGGGGCCAGCTGCCGCCCATTGTTCTGTGGCTTCGCTTAGTTGCTGGCTATTGTTCTCGACTTTGCGCAAGTTCACCACGGCGCTGTGGGAGTTTTACGAATTTGAGATGACGAATCGGAGACATTGTGCAGTGACAAGCAACAATCGTTTGTATGACGAGAATCGCTCAATTATTGTTCCGAGCCCTTCACTTTTTTGCATTGCAAGGGCTTTTACTGTCGTTAATTCGTAAGACGTCTCTCTGCTAAAGCTCTTATCTTGTGGCCAGTCTTGGCTTGGCTGCCTTAACCAACTAGGACCTGTCCACCATGGCTCACAGTCTTGAATGTTTTTTGGCATTAGACCTCGTGATGCCATATCGGCAGGATTATCCTTTGTAGGTACATATCCCCACGTATTATTTAGGTTACCTTCCTGTATCTCGGTAACTCTGTTTGCCACATAAGTTTTCCATCTATTCGGATGACCTGATATCCAGGCCAATACGATTTTTGAATCGCTCCATGAAAAGCTGCTGACATTACTCATATGCATGTCAGCTCGAACTTGACTTAGTAGTCTAGTTAACAACACTGCTCCACTTAACTCAAGTCTTGGCAACGTAATTGGCTTTGTGGGAGCCACTCGAGTTTTTGATATGAGCAATATTGTTTTTATTGTGTCGTCATCGTCTTGAACGCTCATGTAGACGACAGCTGCGTACGCTGAATTTGATGCGTCGCAAAAACTATGCAATTGACAGTTGTCTTTGTCTTGCTTGGTATGTATCCAGCGAGGAATTTTTATTTTCAATATGTGAGGCAGCTGCATCTTGAACTGCCTCCATTCCTCGCTGAATTCTTCTGGGACTATTTCGTCCCAGGTACGTCCATGCATCCATAATTTATGGATGATGATTTTTGCCAAAACTACACATGGAGCTATCCAACCTAAAGGGTCGAATAGCTTTGCTACTTGTGACAAAATTTTTCTTTTTGTTGTGGCTTCTGCTTCAAATTCTGAAGCCTTGAAGGCAAACATGAAATTATCGGTGGCTGGATGCCACTGGATTCCTAGAGCTTTGACTTGGTTGTCATCTTCAAATTTTAATGGCAACTCTAGCTCTATTTCTTCCTTAGGTAACCAATCAAGCATTTCATCATGATTAGCTGCCCATTTCCGGAGGTTAAAACCTCCTCCCTTTAATAGCCTTATTAGCTCTTTTTGGGTTTGTTTGACTTCTGCTATGGTATTTCCACCTGTTAGCAGATCGTCAACGTAAAAATCCTGCGTTGCAATTTCTGATGCCTTAGGATACTCTTCTTTGTCATCCTTGGCTAATTGCTGCAGTGTTTTTATTGCTAGATATGGTGCTGCCGTAGTGCCGAATGTTACGGTGTTGAGTTCGTATTCTTCTACTGGCTCAACTTCACTACTTCGCCAAATGATTGTCTGATACTTTTGGTCATCCTTATGTATCTTAATCATTCGATACATCTTCTCTATATCGGCAGTCACTGCATATCTATGAACACGCCATTTTAGCAATGTTGAGTACAACTTTGGTTGTAATGTGGCTTCTCCCGTTTGATGATTTTGCGGAAGCATCAAATACTACTCTTAATTTGGTGGTAGTGCTGTCCTTAAGAACAGCATGATGGGGTAAGTAATACCTCTGGGTATTCGCATTTTGTGTGGTTTTATTTATCTTACACATATGCCCCAGGTCTAAATATTCTTGAATACATTTATGATATTCAGCTCGTATGTCGGCAGCTCGCTCGAATTTTTTCTCGAGTTGAGCGAATCTTTTTAACGCCATTATCTTTGATTCCCCAAGCTCGAGAACCTTGCCTGCTTTGAATGGCAGCTTCACTTCATAACTGCCATTATCCAGGCGTTTATGATTCTCACTGAAGAATTGCTCACATTGCTCTTCTTCTTTAGTGAGTTTACGTTTTGGGTTGAGCTCTTCCCATTCCCAAAATTTCCGCACTTGCATATTTAGCTGTGCTAAGTCATCAGCACTACTTGTGGTGAATGCAGAAAAAATTTCATTTTTGTCCACTTGATTTAGTGGTGCTGTTGTTTCTCCGAAAAGAATCCACCCTAGCTTTGTATTCTGTGCTATGGGGGTCCCTTCAGGTCCACTTTTAATTCCCTTGCATAAAATTTTTGCATAGGTATTCACACCTAACAACAGGTCTATTTTCCCTGATTTTAGGAAGTCTGGGTCTGCTAAAGGCAAGCCTTTTATATGAGTCCAATCAGAAGACCTTATGTGTGTTGGTGGGAATATATTAGTTATCTTCTTGATAACAATAAATAAAAAGAGATTACTCTTTTGGACTTTTTACCGGGTTAAACTTAATTTTCTTCAAGAAAGAATTTTTTGGGATATCTCCGGTATATAGCAAAAGCTAAAAAATGTTCTAATTTGTTATTTCATCACACAACCCATTAATTTTTGGTGACAAGTTTCAAGTCTTGGTTTGACTCATCAACAGGTCCCAAATAGCGAAATTGGGTGATTAGAAAAACAAATGAAAAAATGAAAAAAGAAGAAAGAAATGAAAAGTTTAAGAAAAATAGAAAAAACCAATTTTTTTATTTATTAAAAAAAAATTAAAAAATTTTAAAGAAACAGATTCATTCGAAGCGAATCGAACATGTATACGCCACGCAGTGGGCTGAAAATGAAGAAGAAAAAGGAAGAAGAAGAAGCGTTTCGTGTCAGCAGAAAACCTTCCACTCATCGGTGCAGCTTGGTTTTCTGCCTGCTGCAGACGCTTGAAAATAGATCAAACCGATCTCTTCTCATATAAACTCAGAATAAATTCTGGGTGTGAATTATATGAGGAAAAAACACTCCTGTACAAGCCCAGGAGGAAAAATAAATAAAAAGAGATTACTCTTTTGGACTTTTTACCGGGTTAAACTTAATTTTCTTCAAGAAAGAATTTTTTGGGAAATCTCCGGTATATAGCAAAAGCTAAAAAATGTTCTAATTTGTTATTTCATCACATCATCTTGATAACATAAGCCCGCAATGGGATTTCAAAATCAGCTGAGGTGGCTGATCTCACATGGACAGACACTTCTTTGTTTGCCTTTGCCACTTGTGTAGATCCCAATCCGGTAATTTGAAGTGACGTTGACACGCCTTTCAGTTGTAAGGATTGAACAGCCGCTTCGGTTATAAAAGAACTTTGTGATCCTAGACCAACCAAAGCCCGCATGGGAATTGTTATCCCACTTCTGTCCCTAACATGTACTATAGCCGTAGCTAATAGTGCTTGTGTGGCTTTCTGTTGATTTGAGCAAGCATTTGCCGAAGTTGATGGGACAGAGTTTTCTGACTGTCTTGATTGTATGGTCTCAACAGCCCTTGGCTTGTTTGAAGACATGTTTTTGTCTTCATGAAGCCATGTGTGATGACGCTTGTCACACTTGAAACATCCATTTTTATTTGGACATGCTTCTTTGTTGTGTGGTTTTAAGCAATTTGTGCAAAGCTTGTTCTTTATCACAAGTTCACGTTTTGCATTAAAACCCTTTTGTTTAAATTGTGTGCATTTGTGGATTGTATGTTCTCCTTTGCACACCGGGCACCTTTTACTCATCGTACAAGATCCATTATGTCTTTGTAGACAGTTAAACCAAATATTATGTTTCAACAGGAGTTTTGTATGCGATGGTCTCCCTTACATACCACGCAAGCATATTGTTCGTTGACGTGATAGTTTAATGATTTATTTTGTCCATGTTTGTTCATGGCAACATAACCCACCTTACTTGGGTTAATAGCTTCCAAAGTTCGGAAGCGAGATTCTAGGAAACAAAACATTTCTTTTAACTCTGGAATCTCTGTACTCTTGGAAATTGATTGTTCCCATAGAGTTCGAGTTTCCATAGGTAGTTTTTGTGTTATTATAAAAATAATTATTGGATCCCAGGTCTTTGTACTTATTCCAAGGGATTCCAATTCATGTAAACATTCCTTTGTTTTATCATGTAAATTTTTCAGGCTACTTTCATGTTCACCTTTTACTATAGCTTGATTAAATAAGGCTTTGAGTTGTGTGGACACTAATACCTTTTTATTATTGTATCTTTGTGTCAACTCTGCCCAAGCTGGTTGATAATTAGTACTAGTTACATCGTATTGTCGCAATATCCTTTCTGGTTCTCCAGATAGATTGGACTTTAAATAGTGCAACTTTTGTACTAAGGGAATTTGAGAATCTTTGTGAATCAAAGATTCAAACATATCGTGGAAAGATCTCCACTTAGTGTAATCACCATCAAATTTCGGAATTTCAATGCTAGGCAATTTTATTTCCGTTTTGTGGTCATTGATTACACTTGTCTCTGGTTTAGTTACCTTTGGCATTTGGAGCTCTTGAAGCTTTGATAGCTGTTCTTGGAGCTCCCCTAAAAATCCGAAGTATACTCCTTCGCATTCCTCAAAAACATGGCTTGTTTCGTAGTCGTTGAGTGCTGTTTCCTCAAACTCTACTAATAATCTTTGAGGATTATTCAAAAAATGTTCCCACAATTCCTCAATACTCCGGGTTCTTTGCTTCAGATAACCTTTAGTTAACTGTTGCCCTGAACCTACATTCTCTTCATAATTAGAGACAGCATGAGTCAAAACTTTTTTGAAAGCTCTTTGTCTCTTTATAAATGCTTCCATTTTAGTTAGTCTTCCTTCACCAAACACAGAAAAATTTGAATTGCTATTTTTTTTTCTTTTTTATTGTTAATTTTAACACTCAATAAACGTATTATGCTACCGGTTTATCCGGCTCGAAGGACCACTGTTACAGCTCCTATGGCTGTACATAAAAAAATTAAATGAAAATAAAAAATGGAAGTAAAAAAATAGGTAACTTGCTGATTGAAAGAATTAACCTGCTTTTAATACGTTTATTTTGTATTCTTACAAACTAACAATAATTCTAACAAATAAATAATAATTAAATTCAAAGAAAGAAAAAACAATAAAATTAACAACAACAAAAATAAAGTAATTCAAAAAAAAATCTTAATTATTACTTTAATTCTTAACTTCTACTTATCGCTAATTATCTGCAATAAGAGAAAGGAACAAATTAGTAAAGCGCAAAAAATGAATAGCAATTCAAATTCTTTTGGAAAATTCAATATAAAAAAAGGAGTTAATTAATATCTTCTTGAAACAAAAAAAGGTTAGTAAGTTTTATACTTATTTATTTCCTGTAGAATACTCAACCCTGAATGGTGTAGCTAATCCCTGTACCTATTTTTGACCTAATTTTGGTCTCTGGATTGAACCCTTGAAAATCTCCCAAAAGATTCAATACCAAGATATTGTCCCTTTCCTGATTCCAAAACCAAATCAGCAAAAAAAATCCCTGGAAATATCCCAAGGGATTTTGCCGCCGATTTAGCCTAGATATTGACCGGGATTTCTAATTAGTATGGAAATCGCCCAATACTAATGATTTCCCGATTGACTTGAGTTTCCTGCCACACTTCACTTGGATATATCCCGAAATGAAATGTTTTGTGAAACCTTTTTCGTTAGCCTTAGTTAATTGGATATTTCCCAAATCAACTTTGCTGAATAGTTAGTTACAAAAAGATGAGACAAAAATAACTTAGATTGCAGAATTTTATTCTTAGCTTGGTAATATCCCAAAACTGCGAATTAACTCTCCAATCTCAGTATAAAAAAATTTAAATGAGAAATTCTCTGGTAACATCCCAGAATATTTTCCCTTTTTTATGAAGAAAAAATATCTGAAATTATAGAAGTCTATTCTTAATTTGGTAATAACCCAAAATCTTGAATTTATTCTATATTTCAGTGGTGTTTTTAATTAAATAGAAAATTTCTGGTAATATCCCAAAAAAAATTCTATTTGTATTACCTGTGTATGGTGAAGACTTATTGTGGGAATAACCCTACAAAAATTTTTAGCACAAGTGGGAAAAAAATGCTAGTGGCAATGGTCCAGCTAGCTGACTCTACTGGTGAAATACCGAGCAACAAGTGATTTTTCTTCTGAAATCGCCCCCTTTTTATATGGTTGGGGCCAGCTGCCGCCCATTGTTCTGTGGCTTCGCTTAGTTGCTGGCTATTGTTCTCGACTTTGCGCAAGTTCACCACGGCGCTGTGGGAGTTTTACGAATTTGAGATGACGGGGGCGCCACAATTTAAATGTTGTGGTTTGACATTTGTCATTAAATGACAAATGTATTTTTGTTCGTGTTGTGTTTTTATTTTTATTTTATCATAATAATTCGTATTTATTATGATAAAAATGAATGACTACAATTGTGCAACGTTGTGTTTATTGGTGGTGTGGACATATACGTCCTGCAACGACAAAACCCTGCACTGGATATTGCAGTAGATGAGATAAGTGCCATAAAAGTTTTTGTAAAAACTGTTGTGATTAAGTTTTAATTTTTTAATTTTAGCTATGTTTGCTGGTGTTTACAGCATGTTCTGGTCCTTGCGTGGACAGAACATTATTTACTTATCCGTTAACAAAAATACATTCTATTCCACCAAAATGTTCCACTATGGTCAGTCTTTTGAAATCTTACATGAGATTTCAATCAGACTTTGGTGTATGTATATACATGCTACTATGCTTAAATATAGTAAGACCTGGAACACCTCACAACTTTATGGTGAATGTTGTGAATGTGAAGCAACTTAGCTGCAATATCTTTTTACTTGTGAGTAAAAAATGGCAAGAGTGGCACAGATTTCCGTCCACCGCAGGTATATATAAGTATTTTATTTTTATAAACTATATTGTTTATATTTATTTTTATATATATATATTTTTTTTTATTATTATATTATATATATAATTTCGGTTGCTAATTGCAACAACTTCCGGCCCCGTTGATGCACTACTTGTGCATCAACCAAATGACGGAATCATGTTTTTTGTTTATTAAACTATAACGAGCGCTTACCTTTGGTTTTGGCCAATGATAATTATACCAGACTACCTTATTTTTTACCAGTCGTAGTCTGATAGAAGCGCCGTTCTTTAAAAATAAGTTGAATCGCATCCGTTTAGACTTACGGATGCGATCCCATGGTATAGACTGTAGTTCTTCAAATTCGATGAGATGGTGTTGTCCGTCTACCGTAAACACATCGTACTTTTTCTCATTTAAATTTGTGGCATGGACAGTCGTTTTTGGCATCTTCGGTGATGGTTGTGCCTTGGGTGCTGATGACGGGTTTAGTTTTTCTATGTCCCTTATCACCTTGTCGATGTGCTCGGGACTGCTTGGTTGTTTCGGAGGCAGAGGCATCTTAAACTGGAACTCTGCCTCTCTAGGCGGCGTGTTGAGGTCTGGCATACTTGGCAGCGGTGGTGTCGAAGGCAATGGTGTGATCGCCCATTCGATTGTTGCAGTATCTGCCAATTCTGCCCACGTCGTCTCAAACTCGTTCATCAGCCCATCGTACATTACGTCTAAGATGTCTTCCATCTCCATTCTTTGACCTATTTTAATACTTCGGAAGAATTTTATGTATTATTTATCTAATATGTGAAAATAGAAATATATGGCCAGGACCCATACATGCATCAAACTTGACGTATACAAACATTTACGGACATCACAATTTACTTCCTTTGCACCTTTATTGCATATTGACTGGTAAGGGGCAAATTTTTTGAATGGGTCTTTGCAAAATATTGCTTGCTGTTTTTACATACACCACTCTAACTCTGCCGTCCTTACCAGGGTGTAGCTCTTCAATGAGCCCCAACACCCATTTTGTTGGTGGTTGCTTTTCATCTTTAATGATGACAACTTGACCAATATTAATGTTATTTTGTGGCACATTCCACTTTTGTCGTTTCTGCATTTCGGTCAAGTATTCTGTTGACCATCTTTTCCAGAATTGTTGACGTAGTTGCTGAATCAGCTTCCATCGTTTTAGAAGATGCATATTTGACTCTTCTTGAGTGGGCTCTGGTACAGCTAGTAGCGGTCTTCCAATTAGAAAGTGACCTGGGGTAAGAATTTCTAGTTGTTCTGGATCCGCAGTGATAGTGTGCAGCGGTCTGGAATTGAGACATGCTTCTATTTGAATGACTAATGTATTTAATTCTTCTATTGTTAATGTTGATGAACTTAGAATTCGACGCAAATGGTGTTTAATACTTTTTACACCTGCCTCCCAAAGTCCACCTTGATGTGGAGCTGCAGGAGGTATAAAATGCCATTTGATCCCCATGGCTGCAGTATTATGAGCTGCTAGTTCGTTTGCTTCAGCGAGTGCTTTTTTGTACTCTTGCTGAAGAATTTTGTTTGCCCCAATAATATTTGTTCCATTATCGGAATATATATTAGCACATAAACCTCGTCTTGCAACAAATCTCTTAAATGCTGCGAGAAAGGTTTCAGACGTTAAGTCAGAGACTACTTCGATGTGTATGGCTTTTGTTGCCATACACACAAATAAACACAGGTATCCTTTGTATGTTTTGGATCCCCGATATTTTGTGGTTTTGACATCAATAGGACCAGCATAGTCTAACCCCGTATTCTCAAATGGGTGTGCCTGTGACACTCGAGGACTGGGTAGACTGCCCATAAGCTGCTGTTGTGTTGCAGCGCGATATCTAACACATATTACGCAGAGATGAATCCTTTTCTTAACGGCGTGCAGTCCATTAATGATCCAAAACTGACTTCGTATGGTATTTAGGACCAGTTGTGGTCCACCATGCAAAGTTTCTTTGTGGTAGTGATCAATCACTAAATTAGTTAAATGATGATCTTTGGGTAGTATTGCTGGGTGTCGTGTTGAGATTGGCAGGTCTGAATTTTGCAACCTGCCACCTACTCTCAAGACTGAATCTTTATCTAAAAATGGACAAAGCCCTATGATTTTGCTATTTTTGTGCAAATTTTCTCCAGCCTTTAACTGCTTGAATTCATTTTGAAATTCTTGCTGTTGTGTTTGCTGGATTACTCTTGTTTTGGCTGTTTCTATGTCAGCTGGTGTCAATCTGCCAATGTTCCTTTCTTCTTTATGTCTACAATTATGGACGAATCGGAGACATTGTGCAGTGACAAGCAACAATCGTTTGTATGACGAGAATCGCTCAATTATTGTTCCGAGCCCTTCACTTTTTTGCATTGCAAGGGCTTTTACTGTCGTTAATTCGTAAGACGTCTCTCTGCTAAAGCTCTTATCTTGTGGCCAGTCTTGGCTTGGCTGCCTTAACCAACTAGGATCTGTCCACCATGGCTCACAGTCTTGAATGTTTTTTGGCATTAGACCTCGTGATGCCATATCGGCAGGATTATCCTTTGTAGGTACATATCCCCACGTATTATTTAGGTTACCTTCCTGTATCTCGGTAACTCTGTTTGCCACATAAGTTTTCCATCTATTCGGATGACCTGATATCCAGGCCAATACGATTTTTGAATCGCTCCATGAAAAGCTGCTGACATTACTCATATGCATGTCAGCTCGAACTTGACTTAGTAGTCTAGTTAACAACACTGCTCCACTTAACTCAAGTCTTGGCAACGTAATTGGCTTTGTGGGAGCCACTCGAGTTTTTGATATGAGCAATGTTGTTTTTATTGTGTCGTCATCGTCTTGAACGCTCATGTAGACGACAGATGCGTCGCAAAAACCATGCAATTGACAGTTGTCTTTGTCTTGCTTGGTATGTATCCAGCGAGGAATTTTTATTTTCAATATGTGAGGCAGCTGCATCTTGAACTGCCTCCATTCCTCGCTGAATTCTTCTGGGACTATTTCGTCCCAGGTACGTCCATGCATCCATAATTTATGGATGATGATTTTTGCCAAAACTACACATGGAGCTATCCAACCTAAAGGGTCGAATAGCTTTGCTACTTGTGACAAAATTTTTCTTTTTGTTGTGGCTTCTGCTTCAAATTCTGAAGCCTTGAAGGCAAACATGAAATTATCGGTGGCTGGATGCCACTGGATTCCTAGAGCTTTGACTTGGTTGTCATCTTCAAATTTTAATGGCAACTCTAGCTCTATTTCTTCCTTAGGTAACCAATCAAGCATTTCATCATGATTAGCTGCCCATTTCCGGAGGTTAAAACCTCCTCCCTTTAATAGCCTTATTAGCTCTTTTTGGGTTTGTTTGACTTCTGCTATGGTATTTCCACCTGTTAGCAGATCGTCAACGTAAAAATCCTGCGTTGCAATTTCTGATGCCTTAGGATACTCTTCTTTGTCATCCTTGGCTAATTGCTGTAGTGTTTTTATTGCTAGATATGGTGCTGCCGTAGTGCCGAATGTTACGGTGTTGAGTTCGTATTCTTCTACTGGCTCAACTTCACTACTTCGCCAAATGATTGTCTGATACTTTTGGTCATCCTTATGTATCTTAATCATTCGATACATCTTCTCTATATCGGCAGTCACTGCATATCTATGAACACGCCATTTTAGCAATGTGGAGTACAACTTTGGTTGTAATGTGGGACCTGTCAACATTTGTTCGTTGAGGCTTCTCCCGTTTGATGATTTTGCGGAAGCATCAAATACTACTCTTAATTTGGTGGTAGTGCTGTCCTTAAGAACAGCATGATGGGGTAAGTAATACCTCTGGGTATTCGCATTTTGTGTGGTTTTATTTATCTTACACATATGCCCCAGGTCTAAATATTCTTGAATACATTTATGATATTCAGCTCGTATGTCGGCAGCTCGCTCGAATTTTTTTCTCGAGTTGAGCGAATCTTTTTAACGCCATTATCTTTGATTCCCCAAGCTCGAGAACCTTGCCTGCTTTGAATGGCAGCTTCACTTCATAACTGCCATTATCCAGGCGTTTATGATTCTCACTGAAGAATTGCTCACATTGCTCTTCTTCTTTAGTGAGTTTACGTTTTGGGTTGAGCTCTTCCCATTCCCAAAATTTCCGCACTTGCATATTTAGCTGTGCTAAGTCATCAGCACTACTTGTGGTGAATGCAGAAAAAATTTCATTTTTGTCCACTTGATTTAGTGGTGCTGTTGTTTCTCCGAAAAGAATCCACCCTAGCTTTGTATTCTGTGCTATGGGGGTCCCTTCAGGTCCACTTTTAATTCCCTTGCATAAAATTTTTGCATAGGTATTCACACCTAACAACAGGTCTATTTTCCCTGATTTTAGGAAGTCTGGGTCTGCTAAAGGCAAGCCTTTTATATGAGTCCAATCAGAAGACCTTATGTGTGTTGGTGGGAATATATTAGTTATCTTCTTGATAACAATAAATAAAAAGAGATTACTCTTTTGGACTTTTTACCGGGTTAAACTTAATTTTCTTCAAGAAAGAATTTTTTGGGATATCTCCGGTATATAGCAAAAGCTAAAAAATGTTCTAATTTGTTATTTCATCACACAACCCATTAATTTTTGGTGACAAGTTTCAAGTCTTGGTTTGACTCATCAACAGGTCCCAAATAGCGAAATTGGGTGATTAGAAAAACAAATGAAAAAATGAAACAAGAAGAAAGAAATGAAAAGTTTAAGAAAAATAGAAAAAACCAATTTTTTTATTTATTAAAAAAAAATTAAAAAATTTTAAAGAAACAGATTCATTCGAAGCGAATCGAACATGTATACGCCACGCAGTGGGCTGAAAAATGAAGAAGAAAAAGGAAGAAGAAGAAGCGTTTCGTGTCAGCAGAAAACCTTCCACTCATCGGTGCAGCTTGGTTTTCTGCCTGCTGCAGACGCTTGAAAATAGATCAAACCGATCTCTTCTCATATAAACTCAGAATAAATTCTGGGTGTGAATTATATGAGGAAAAAACACTCCTGTACAAGCCCAGGAGGAAAAATAAATAAAAAGAGATTACTCTTTTGGACTTTTTACCGGGTTAAACTTAATTTTCTTCAAGAAAGAATTTTTTGGGAAATCTCCGGTATATAGCAAAAGCTAAAAAATGTTCTAATTTGTTATTTCATCACATCATCTTGATAACATAAGCCCGCAATGGGATTTCAAAATCAGCTGAGGTGGCTGATCTCACATGGACAGACACTTCTTTGTTTGCCTTTGCCACTTGTGTAGATCCCAATCCGGTAATTTGAAGTGACGTTGACACGCCTTTCAGTTGTAAGGATTGAACAGCCGCTTCGGTTATAAAAGAACTTTGTGATCCTAGACCAACCAAAGCCCGCATGGGAATTGTTATCCCACTTCTGTCCCTAACATGTACTATAGCCGTAGCTAATAGTGCTTGTGTGGCTTTCTGTTGATTTGAGCAAGCATTTGCCGAAGTTGATGGGACAGAGTTTTCTGACTGTCTTGATTGTATGGTCTCAACAGCCCTTGGCTTGTTTGAAGACATGTTTTTGTCTTCATGAAGCCATGTGTGATGACGCTTGTCACACTTGAAACATCCATTTTTATTTGGACATGCTTCTTTGTTGTGTGGTTTTAAGCAATTTGTGCAAAGCTTGTTCTTTATCACAAGTTCACGTTTTGCATTAAAACCCTTTTGTTTAAATTGTGTGCATTTGTGGATTGTATGTTCTCCTTTGCACACCGGGCACCTTTTACTCATCGTACAAGATCCATTATGTCTTTGTAGACAGTTAAACCAAATATTATGTTTCAACAGGAGTTTTGTATGCGATGGTCTCCCTTACATACCACGCAAGCATATTGTTCGCTAATCCCTGTACCTATTTTTGACCTAATTTTGGTCTCTGGATTGAACCCTTGAAAATCTCCCAAAAGATTCAATACCAAGATATTGTCCCTTTCCTGATTCCAAAACCAAATCAGCAAAAAAAATCCCTGGAAATATCCCAAGGGATTTTGCCGCCGATTTAGCCTAGATATTGACCGGGATTTCTAATTAGTATGGAAATCGCCCAATACTAATGATTTCCCGATTGACTTGAGTTTCCTGCCACACTTCACTTGGATATATCCCGAAATGAAATGTTTTGTGAAACCTTTTTCGTTAGCCTTAGTTAATTGGATATTTCCCAAATCAACTTTGCTGAATAGTTAGTTACAAAAAGATGAGACAAAAATAACTTAGATTGCAGAATTTTATTCTTAGCTTGGTAATATCCCAAAACTGCGAATTAACTCTCCAATCTCAGTATAAAAAAATTTAAATGAGAAATTCTCTGGTAACATCCCAGAATATTTTCCCTTTTTTATGAAGAAAAAATATCTGAAATTATAGAAGTCTATTCTTAATTTGGTAATAACCCAAAATCTTGAATTTATTCTATATTTCAGTGGTGTTTTTAATTAAATAGAAAATTTCTGGTAATATCCCAAAAAAAATTCTATTTGTATTACCTGTGTATGGTGAAGACTTATTGTGGGAATAACCCTACAAAAATTTTTAGCACAAGTGGGAAAAAAATGCTAGTGGCAATGGTCCAGCTAGCTGACTCTACTGGTGAAATACCGAGCAACAAGTGATTTTTCTTCTGAAATCGCCCCCTTTTTATATGGTTGGGGCCAGCTGCCGCCCATTGTTCTGTGGCTTCGCTTAGTTGCTGGCTATTGTTCTCGACTTTGCGCAAGTTCACCACGGCGCTGTGGGAGTTTTACGAATTTGAGATGACGGGGGCGCCACAATTTAAATGTTGTGGTTTGACATTTGTCATTAAATGACAAATGTATTTTTGTTCGTGTTGTGTTTTTGTTTTTATTTTATCATAATAATTCGTATTTATTATGATAAAAATGAATGACTACAATTGTGCAACGTTGTGTTTATTGGTGGTGTGGACATATACGTCCTGCAACGACAAAACCCTGCACTGGATATTGCAGTAGATGAGATAAGTGCCATAAAAGTTTTTGTAAAAACTGTTGTGATTAAGTTTTAATTTTTTAATTTTAGCTATGTTTGCTGGTGTTTACAGCATGTTCTGGTCCTTGCGTGGACAGAACATTATTTACTTATCCGTTAACAAAAATACATTCTATTACACCAAGGTGTTCCACTATGGTCAGTCTTTTGAAATCTTACATGAGATTTCAATCAGACTTTGGTGTATGTATATACATGCTACTATGCTTAAATATAGTAAGACCTGGAACACCTCACAACTTTATGGTGAATGTTGTGAATGTGAAGCAACTTAGCTGCAATATCTTTTTACTTGTGAGTAAAAAATGGCAAGAGTGGCACAGATTTCCGTCCACCGCAGGTATATATAAGTATTTTATTTTTATAAACTATATTGTTTATATTTATTTTTATATATATATATTTTTTTTTATTATTATATTATATATATAATTTCGGTTGCTAATTGCAACAACTTCCGGCCCCGTTGATGCACTACTTGTGCATCAACCAAATGACGGAATCATGTTTTTTGTTTATTAAACTATAACGAGCGCTTACCTTTGGTTTTGGCCAATGATAATTATACCAGACTACCTTATTTTTTACCAGTCGTAGTCTGATAGAAGCGCCGTTCTTTAAAAATAAGTTGAATCGCATCCGTTTAGACTTACGGATGCGATCCCATGGTATAGACTGTAGTTCTTCAAATTCGATGAGATGGTGTTGTCCGTCTACCGTAAACACATCGTACTTTTTCTCATTTAAATTTGTGGCATGGACAGTCGTTTTTGGCATCTTCGGTGATGGTTGTGCCTTGGGTGCTGATGACGGGTTTAGTTTTTCTATGTCCCTTATCACCTTGTCGATGTGCTCGGGACTGCTTGGTTGTTTCGGAGGCAGAGGCATCTTAAACTGGAACTCTGCCTCTCTAGGCGGCGTGTTGAGGTCTGGCATACTTGGCAGCGGTGGTGTCGAAGGCAATGGTGTGATCGCCCATTCGATTGTTGCAGTATCTGCCAATTCTGCCCACGTCGTCTCAAACTCGTTCATCAGCCCATCGTACATTACGTCTAAGATGTCTTCCATCTCCATTCTTTGACCTATTTTAATACTTCGGAAGAATTTTATGTATTATTTATCTAATATGTGAAAATAGAAATATATGGCCAGGACCCATACATGCATCAAACTTGACGTATACAAACATTTACGGACATCACAATTTACTTCCTTTGCACCTTTATTGCATATTGACTGGTAAGGGGCAAATTTTTTGAATGGGTCTTTGCAAAATATTGCTTGCTGTTTTTACATACACCACTCTAACTCTGCCGTCCTTACCAGGGTGTAGCTCTTCAATGAGCCCCAACACCCATTTTGTTGGTGGTTGCTTTTCATCTTTAATGATGACAACTTGACCAATATTAATGTTATTTTGTGGCACATTCCACTTTTGTCGTTTCTGCATTTCGGTCAAGTATTCTGTTGACCATCTTTTCCAGAATTGTTGACGTAGTTGCTGAATCAGCTTCCATCGTTTTAGAAGATGCATATTTGACTCTTCTTGAGTGGGCTCTGGTACAGCTAGTAGCGGTCTTCCAATTAGAAAGTGACCTGGGGTAAGAATTTCTAGTTGTTCTGGATCCGCAGTGATAGTGTGCAGCGGTCTGGAATTGAGACATGCTTCTATTTGAATGACTAATGTATTTAATTCTTCTATTGTTAATGTTGATGAACTTAGAATTCGACGCAAATGGTGTTTAATACTTTTTACACCTGCCTCCCAAAGTCCACCTTGATGTGGAGCTGCAGGAGGTATAAAATGCCATTTGATCCCCATGGCTGCAGTATTATGAGCTGCTAGTTCGTTTGCTTCAGCGAGTGCTTTTTTGTACTCTTGCTGAAGAATTTTGTTTGCCCCAATAATATTTGTTCCATTATCGGAATATATATTAGCACATAAACCTCGTCTTGCAACAAATCTCTTAAATGCTGCGAGAAAGGTTTCAGACGTTAAGTCAGAGACTACTTCGATGTGTATGGCTTTTGTTGCCATACACACAAATAAACACAGGTATCCTTTGTATGTTTTGGATCCCCGATATTTTGTGGTTTTGACATCAATAGGACCAGCATAGTCTAACCCCGTATTCTCAAATGGGTGTGCCTGTGACACTCGAGGACTGGGTAGACTGCCCATAAGCTGCTGTTGTGTTGCAGCGCGATATCTAACACATATTACGCAGAGATGAATCCTTTTCTTAACGGCGTGCAGTCCATTAATGATCCAAAACTGACTTCGTATGGTATTTAGGACCAGTTGTGGTCCACCATGCAAAGTTTCTTTGTGGTAGTGATCAATCACTAAATTAGTTAAATGATGATCTTTGGGTAGTATTGCTGGGTGTCGTGTTGAGATTGGCAGGTCTGAATTTTGCAACCTGCCACCTACTCTCAAGACTGAATCTTTATCTAAAAATGGACAAAGCCCTATGATTTTGCTATTTTTGTGCAAATTTTCTCCAGCCTTTAACTGCTTGAATTCATTTTGAAATTCTTGCTGTTGTGTTTGCTGGATTACTCTTGTTTTGGCTGTTTCTATGTCAGCTGGTGTCAATCTGCCAATGTTCCTTTCTTCTTTATGTCTACAATTATGGACGAATCGGAGACATTGTGCAGTGACAAGCAACAATCGTTTGTATGACGAGAATCGCTCAATTATTGTTCCGAGCCCTTCACTTTTTTGCATTGCAAGGGCTTTTACTGTCGTTAATTCGTAAGACGTCTCTCTGCTAAAGCTCTTATCTTGTGGCCAGTCTTGGCTTGGCTGCCTTAACCAACTAGGACCTGTCCACCATGGCTCACAGTCTTGAATGTTTTTTGGCATTAGACCTCGTGATGCCATATCGGCAGGATTATCCTTTGTAGGTACATATCCCCACGTATTATTTAGGTTACCTTCCTGTATCTCGGTAACTCTGTTTGCCACATAAGTTTTCCACCTATTCGGATGACCTGATATCCAGGCCAATACGATTTTTGAATCGCTCCATGAAAAGCTGCTGACATTACTCATATGCATGTCAGCTCGAACTTGACTTAGTAGTCTAGTTAACAACACTGCTCCACTTAACTCAAGTCTTGGCAACGTAATTGGCTTTGTGGGAGCCACTCGAGTTTTTGATATGAGCAATGTTGTTTTTATTGTGTCGTCATCGTCTTGAACGCTCATGTAGACGACAGCTGCGTACGCTGAATTTGATGCGTCGCAAAAACCATGCAATTGACAGTTGTCTTTGTCTTGCTTGGTATGTATCCAGCGAGGAATTTTTATTTTCAATATGTGAGGCAGCTGCATCTTGAACTGCCTCCATTCCTCGCTGAATTCTTCTGGGACTATTTCGTCCCAGGTACGTCCATGCATCCATAATTTATGGATGATGATTTTTGCCAAAACTACACATGGAGCTATCCAACCTAAAGGGTCGAATAGCTTTGCTACTTGTGACAAAATTTTTCTTTTTGTTGTGGCTTCTGCTTCAAATTCTGAAGCCTTGAAGGCAAACATGAAATTATCGGTGGCTGGATGCCACTGGATTCCTAGAGCTTTGACTTGGTTGTCATCTTCAAATTTTAATGGCAACTCTAGCTCTATTTCTTCCTTAGGTAACCAATCAAGCATTTCATCATGATTAGCTGCCCATTTCCGGAGGTTAAAACCTCCTCCCTTTAATAGCCTTATTAGCTCTTTTTGGGTTTGTTTGACTTCTGCTATGGTATTTCCACCTGTTAGCAGATCGTCAACGTAAAAATCCTGCGTTGCAATTTCTGATGCCTTAGGATACTCTTCTTTGTCATCCTTGGCTAATTGCTGTAGTGTTTTTATTGCTAGATATGGTGCTGCCGTAGTGCCGAATGTTACGGTGTTGAGTTCGTATTCTTCTACTGGCTCAACTTCACTACTTCGCCAAATGATTGTCTGATACTTTTGGTCATCCTTATGTATCTTAATCATTCGATACATCTTCTCTATATCGGCAGTCACTGCATATCTATGAACACGCCATTTTAGCAATGTGGAGTACAACTTTGGTTGTAATGTGGGACCTGTCAACATTTGTTCGTTGAGGCTTCTCCCGTTTGATGATTTTGCGGAAGCATCAAATACTACTCTTAATTTGGTGGTAGTGCTGTCCTTAAGAACAGCATGATGGGGTAAGTAATACCTCTGGGTATTCGCATTTTGTGTGGTTTTATTTATCTTACACATATGCCCCAGGTCTAAATATTCTTGAATACATTTATGATATTCAGCTCGTATGTCGGCAGCTCGCTCGAATTTTTTTCTCGAGTTGAGCGAATCTTTTTAACGCCATTATCTTTGATTCCCCAAGCTCGAGAACCTTGCCTGCTTTGAATGGCAGCTTCACTTCATAACTGCCATTATCCAGGCGTTTATGATTCTCACTGAAGAATTGCTCACATTGCTCTTCTTCTTTAGTGAGTTTACGTTTTGGGTTGAGCTCTTCCCACTCCCAAAATTTCCGCACTTGCATATTTAGCTGTGCTAAGTCATCAGCACTACTTGTGGTGAATGCAGAAAAAATTTCATTTTTGTCCACTTGATTTAGTGGTGCTGTTGTTTCTCCGAAAAGAATCCACCCTAGCTTTGTATTCTGTGCTATGGGGGTCCCTTCAGGTCCACTTTTAATTCCCTTGCATAAAATTTTTGCATAGGTATTCACACCTAACAACAGGTCTATTTTCCCTGATTTTAGGAAGTCTGGGTCTGCTAAAGGCAAGCCTTTTATATGAGTCCAATCAGAAGACCTTATGTGTGTTGGTGGGAATATATTAGTTATCTTCTTGATAACAATAAATAAAAAGAGATTACTCTTTTGGACTTTTTACCGGGTTAAACTTAATTTTCTTCAAGAAAGAATTTTTTGGGATATCTCCGGTATATAGCAAAAGCTAAAAAATGTTCTAATTTGTTATTTCATCACACAACCCATTAATTTTTGGTGACAAGTTTCAAGTCTTGGTTTGACTCATCAACAGGTCCCAAATAGCGAAATTGGGTGATTAGAAAAACAAATGAAAAAATGAAAAAAGAAGAAAGAAATGAAAAGTTTAAGAAAAATAGGAAAAACCAATTTTTTTATTTATTAAAAAAAAATTAAAAAATTTTAAAGAAGCAGATTCATTCGAAGCGAATCGAACATGTATACGCCACGCAGTGGGCTGAAAAATGAAGAAGAAAAAGGAAGAAGAAGAAGCGTTTCGTGTCAGCAGAAAACCTTCCACTCATCGGTGCAGCTTGGTTTTCTGCCTGCTGCAGACGCTTGAAAATAGATCAAACCGATCTCTTCTCATATAAACTCAGAATAAATTCTGGGTGTGAATTATATGAGGAAAAAACACTCCTGTACAAGCCCAGGAGGAAAAATAAATAAAAAGAGATTACTCTTTTGGACTTTTTACCGGGTTAAACTTAATTTTCTTCAAGAAAGAATTTTTTGGGAAATCTCCGGTATATAGCAAAAGCTAAAAAATGTTCTAATTTGTTATTTCATCACATCATCTTGATAACATAAGCCCGCAATGGGATTTCAAAATCAGCTGAGGTGGCTGATCTCACATGGACAGACACTTCTTTGTTTGCCTTTGCCACTTGTGTAGATCCCAATCCGGTAATTTGAAGTGACGTTGACACGCCTTTCAGTTGTAAGGATTGAACAGCCGCTTCGGTTATAAAAGAACTTTGTGATCCTAGACCAACCAAAGCCCGCATGGGAATTGTTATCCCACTTCTGTCCCTAACATGTACTATAGCCGTAGCTAATAGTGCTTGTGTGGCTTTCTGTTGATTTGAGCAAGCATTTGCCGAAGTTGATGGGACAGAGTTTTCTGACTGTCTTGATTGTATGGTCTCAACAGCCCTTGGCTTGTTTGAAGACATGTTTTTGTCTTCATGAAGCCATGTGTGATGACGCTTGTCACACTTGAAACATCCATTTTTATTTGGACATGCTTCTTTGTTGTGTGGTTTTAAGCAATTTGTGCAAAGCTTGTTCTTTATCACAAGTTCACGTTTTGCATTAAAACCCTTTTGTTTAAATTGTGTGCATTTGTGGATTGTATGTTCTCCTTTGCACACCGGGCACCTTTTACTCATCGTACAAGATCCATTATGTCTTTGTAGACAGTTAAACCAAATATTATGTTTCAACAGGAGTTTTGTATGCGATGGTCTCCCTTACATACCACGCAAGCATATTGTTCGTTGACGTGATAGTTTAATGATTTATTTTGTCCATGTTTGTTCATGGCAACATAACCCACCTTACTTGGGTTAATAGCTTCCAAAGTTCGGAAGCGAGATTCTAGGAAACAAAACATTTCTTTTAACTCTGGAATCTCTGTACTCTTGGAAATTGATTGTTCCCATAGAGTTCGAGTTTCCATAGGTAGTTTTTGTGTTATTATAAAAATAATTATTGGATCCCAGGTCTTTGTACCTATTCCAAGGGATTCCAATTCATGTAAACATTCCTTTGTTTTATCATGTAAATTTTTCAGGCTACTTTCATGTTCACCTTTTACTATAGCTTGATTAAATAAGGCTTTGAGTTGTGTGGACACTAATACCTTTTTATTATTGTATCTTTGTGTCAACTCTGCCCAAGCTGGTTGATAATTAGTACTAGTTACATCGTATTGTCGCAATATCCTTTCTGGTTCTCCAGATAGATTGGACTTTAAATAGTGCAACTTTTGTACTAAGGGAATTTGAGAATCTTTGTGAATCAAAGATTCAAACATATCGTGGAAAGATCTCCACTTAGTGTAATCACCATCAAATTTCGGAATTTCAATGCTAGGCAATTTTATTTCCGTTTTGTGGTCATTGATTACACTTGCCTCTGGTTTAGTTACCTTTGGCATTTGGAGCTCTTGAAGCTTTGATAGCTGTTCTTGGAGCTCCCCTAAGAATCCGAAGTATACTCCTTCGCATTCCTCAAAAACATGGCTTGTTTCGTAGTCGTTGAGTGCTGTTTCCTCAAACTCTACTAATAATCTTTGAGGATTATTCAAAAAATGTTCCCACAATTCCTCAATACTCCGGGTTCTTTGCTTCAGATAACCTTTAGTTAACTGTTGCCCTGAACCTACATTCTCTTCATAATTAGAGACAGCATGAGTCAAAACTTTTTTGAAAGCTCTTTGTCTCTTTATAAGTGCTTCCATTTTAGTTAGTCTTCCTTCACCAAACACAGAAAAATTTGAATTGCTATTTTTTTTTCTTTTTTATTGTTAATTTTAACACTCAATAAACGTATTATGCTACCGGTTTATCCGGCTCGAAGGACCAATGTTCCAGCTCCTATGGCTGTACATAAAAAAATTAAATGAAAATAAAAAATGGTAGTAAAAAAATAGGTAACTTGCTGATTGAAAGAATTAACCTGCTTTTAATACGTTTATTTTGTATTCTTACAAACTAACAATAATTCTAACAAATAAATAATAATTAAATTCAAAGAAAGAAAAAACAATAAAATTAACAACAACAAAAATAAAGTAATTCAAAAAAAAATCTTAATTATTACTTTAATTCTTAACTTCTACTTATCGCTAATTATCTGCAATAAGAGAAAGGAACAAATTAGTAAAGCGCAAAAAATGAATAGCAATTCAAATTCTTTTGGAAAATTCAATATAAAAAAAGGAGTTAATTAATATCTTCTTGAAACAAAAAAAGGTTAGTAAGTTTTATACTTATTTATTTCCTGTAGAATACTCAACCCTGAATGGTGTAGCTAATCCCTGTACCTATTTTTGACCTAATTTTGGTCTCTGGATTGAACCCTTGAAAATCTCCCAAAAGATTCAATACCAAGATATTGTCCCTTTCCTGATTCCAAAACCAAATCAGCAAAAAAAATCCCTGGAAATATCCCAAGGGATTTTGCCGCCGATTTAGCCTAGATATTGACCGGGATTTCTAATTAGTATGGAAATCGCCCAATACTAATGATTTCCCGATTGACTTGAGTTTCCTGCCACACTTCACTTGGATATATCCCGAAATGAAATGTTTTGTGAAACCTTTTTCGTTAGCCTTAGTTAATTGGATATTTCCCAAATCAACTTTGCTGAATAGTTAGTTACAAAAAGATGAGACAAAAATAACTTAGATTGCAGAATTTTATTCTTAGCTTGGTAATATCCCAAAACTGCGAATTAACTCTCCAATCTCAGTATAAAAAAATTTAAATGAGAAATTCTCTGGTAATATCCCAGAATATTTTCCCTTTTTTATGAAGAAAAAATATCTGAAATTATAGAAGTCTATTCTTAATTTGGTAATAACCCAAAATCTTGAATTTATTCTATATTTCAGTGGTGTTTTTAATTAAATAGAAAATTTCTGGTAATATCCCAAAAAAAATTCTATTTGTATTACCTGTGTATGGTGAAGACTTATTGTGGGAATAACCCTACAAAAATTTTTAGCACAAGTGGGAAAAAAATGCTAGTGGCAATGGTCCAGCTAGCAGACTCTACTGGTGAAATACCGAGCAACAAGTGATTTTTCTTCTGAAATCGCCCCCTTTTTATATGGTTGGGGCCAGCTGCCGCCCATTGTTCTGTGGCTTCGCTTAGTTGCTGGCTATTGTTCTCGACTTTGCGCAAGTTCACCACGGCGCTGTGGGAGTTTTACGAATTTGAGATGACGGGGGCGCCACAATTTAAATGTTGTGGTTTGACATTTGTCATTAAATGACAAATGTATTTTTGTTCGTGTTGTGTTTTTGTTTTTATTTTATCATAATAATTCGTATTTATTATGATAAAAATGAATGACTACAATTGTGCAACGTTGTGTTTATTGGTGGTGTGGACATATACGTCCTGCAACGACAAAACCCTGCACTGGATATTGCAGTAGATAAGATAAGTGCCATAAAAGTTTTTGTAAAAACTGTTGTGATTAAGTTTTAATTTTTTAATTTTAGCTATGTTTGCTGGTGTTTACAGCATGTTCTGGTCCTTGCGTGGACAGAACATTATTTACTTATCCGTTAACAAAAATACATTCTATTACACCAAGGTGTTCCACTATGGTCAGTCTTTGGAAATCTTACATGAGATTTCAATCAGACTTTGGTGTATGTATATACATGCTACTATGCTTAAATATAGTAAGACCTGGAACACCTCACAACTTTATGGTGAATGTTGTGAATGTGAAGCAACTTAGCTGCAATATCTTTTTACTTGTGAGTAAAAAATGGCAAGAGTGGCACAGATTTCCGTCCACCGCAGGTATATATAAGTATTTTATTTTTATAAACTATATTGTTTATATTTATTTTTATATATATATATTTTTTTTTTATTATTATATTATATATATAATATCGGTTGCTAATTGCAATAATACCTGTTTAGCAATTTCTGTTACATATAGGTATGTATACAAGCAAATTAGTATGATTTTTTTTTTTTCGGTCTCCCTTTTTTTATATATAGATACATACAACAGCAGAATAACGAAAGGTTATTTTTTATTACTTATTTTTTTTTTTATATTTTGTATATATATACATACTAATCATTACTTATATGATATACCTATATTATTATAGAATGGATTCGTAGGTCATAAAATTCTAGCTTTAGGTGTTATGGAACATTTTTTTTTATTATGTTCTTATAATAGTGTAATGTTTCTTTATTCTTTTTTTTTTTGTATGTTATGGGCAATAAATAAAAACATGGCCATGCGCTAAATTTCTTTCGTTTGGTGCCGGGTTTGGTTAGGGTTTTGGGGAAAGTCGAGATGCCGGGAGAATAAAGTAACTTGTAGGCTCACCTAGCAGTATGGTCCATCTTCTGTCTATCTGTCCAAACAGTACCGCAATAGGTGGTTGATCGACGAGCAAAGAACCTACCCAAGCCCTGAGCTTGAGCCGGCAAAAGTCTATACCACGCTCATCTAAAGGCAACTCCCATTGTCCCTAAATACCAACCAAGGGCCAAAAAGTAGCCATAGCAAGTCGTCTGTCTCGTTGAGTTCGAAGGTCGGGAAGCGGCCACTCTCAGAGGTGAACATGACTAGCTAGCTGGTTACAAACTTCCGGACCAGGATCTTCAGATGGTGAGAAGCTGTCACAGTGGATTCGTGACAGAGCTTCAGGGACGACGTTCAGGATTCCTCTTCTGTATTCAATGGTGAAGTCGTAACCTTGAAGCTTCAAACTCCACCGAGCAAGTCTACCGCTAAGGTCTTTTTGAGACATCAGCCATTTCAAGCTAGCATGATCAGTCGCTATCTTAAACGGCATAAGTTCTATGAAGGGTCGAAACTCCTGTACACTTAAGATCGCTGCTAAGCATTCCTGCTCTGTGACTGTCTAATTTCGCTGTGCTGAATTCAAATTATTCGAGACGTAGGCTATCGACTTCTCGTGGCCATCGTCATTTAGTTGTAACAGCACTCCACCAATACCTTCCTTGCTAGCATTTTACTGGATAACGAATAGTTTGGTGAAATTCGGGCTCACTAGCAACGGAGCAGTGGTAAGTTTCTCTTTCAACAATTCCAGAGATGTCTGGGCTTCAGGTGTCCATTGGAACTGACTGGGATTTTTCAGGGTGTCTGTAATGGAGACAGTTAGATCAGCATAGTTAGGAATAAATCGTCGCTACCAGCCCCCCATACCTAGTAGGCGTCGGGCCTGCCGAACAGTTTTAGGTGACGGATAGTCAACTATGGCTGAAATCTTGCCGGGATCAGTTCGAATTCCTCCTTTCTGACCATAAAACCAAAGCATTTAGTCTCTTTAATGCAGAACTTACTCTTCGCAACGTTGATAGTGAGGCCAGCTTTCCTCAAACAATCCTCTACACGGGATAGTAGAGTGAGATGAGAGTCAAAGTCTGATGACAGTATTAGCAAATCGTCTAAATAAATGAGGACATTTTCACAAAGATCGAACGGCTGTTGTCACTGCCTGTCGCTACTGCCAGTTCAGGGTCCAAGGTCTGAAAGTTCTCAACTTCGTGCACCCGTGTTGGTTCCGGTAAGGGTTCCAACTCCCAGCTGTCGCAATTTGTGTCTGCGTGGCTTGGATACGAGTAACAAGCGATCTTAGCTGTCCTATCGTATCAATGGGATGCAGGCATATTTTCTCCCGAATCTCAGGCAATAAGTTCGATTTGACAATCTCCAGAAACTCTTGGTCTGGCATGGCGTTCTGTAGTTGATCACGCAGCAACCCTAAATGATGGTGATACATAGCGAATAGTTCACCAGGCTTTTGCTTTCGAGAAATCAGCTGTAAGCGGATCTTTAGATCGTCCTTGGGCACTCCCCATTCGATGGACAATCCCGTTTTGATAAATTCCCAAGTTGGAAAAGGGTTATGCCGTAATATCGACCAGTACCAGTCCTTCGCAGGTCCTGTTAATAACGTAAGCATATTTCTAACTAGGAGATCAAAATCCCCTTCTAGAGCGGAGTGCGTGAGCGCTTCGACTCTAAAAATGAAGTCATCCACAGAGAGGAGGTCGTGCAAAGTCCATTGGCGGCAATGCTGCTGCCACTTGTTGTCGGATACTATTCGTTAAGTCAGTCCGCAAACCATTGGGGCCCTGTTCGAGACCTTCTCGTATTAGGTTTTGCATTTATAGGCATAGGCCTACCATCAGCGCATCCGTAGCGGCTGAGGTCTGGCCACTGCCAGAAGGCAGCGGGCTATTTCGTTGCGAGTTAGGATTGGTAAAAGTCGTTGAATGTAAATCCGGCATTCCAGGAGATAGAGATCGTCGATTCGGTGGTGGTAAGTCGAAGGTCGGCAATGAATCGCGACTAGCCGACTTCGCGGGCTTTGCCTTCTTCGGTCTTTTAGGAAAGGCACCAGTGTAACCAGTGAGGTCCTGTGGCATGAGGCGACGTCTACAGTTAGGGCAACTAGAATGTTCACCTATCCAGGTCTGTATACATGCCTCATGAAAGACATGTCCACACATGGTCATGACAGGCTTCTGTTCGGCTGACCAGCTCGTATCTGTACAGATAGTGCATGGTTCAGGCAACATAGTCACACCGTTCGGCACAGGAGGTGGTGTCCGTACTATAGCCATACTGAATCAGTTGTAAATCAAATGAAGAGATTTTCAAACCAAGGGTTTGAACTAGATCTAAAAAAAATCAAAGAATTTGAAAATTCGAAAGAGATAACAGGCTCTGTGAGGATGATGAAATACTAATTTAACGTCGAAGGTTTGGACGAGATTCTAAATTTCAAACAAAAAGTTCCCGAAGTTGAAAAAGAATTCAAACAATCAGAGAACACGCAGGTTCAACAAAGTTACCAAAAGTTCGATTAAACGTTTCGAGAAAAAAAAATTCCAAACAAAATCATACGGTTTCTCCTTCACTTCCAGGAGCTAACTCTCAACATAAAGGTCTTCAGGTCGCCCTCTCTCTTTTCAGGCCATAAACTTTATACAGGCAAGCGACGTGAATGTGTGCATTGAAAAAAAATTTGGAGTTCCCACAGAAATCTGGGAAGAGTCGGGTTGGCGAAACTAGAGACTGAAAATGGTACTAGAGATTCTTCAGCCAGGCAGTTAGCAGTATGCCAACTCCTGATTACTGAAGGTCTCCAGCAGCACTTCCATCCTCCAACAACTCCTTCCTTGCTCTTCACCTGATTGTCATGTCCAGCTAACCTTCCAACTGGGCAGAGTCATGAATCTGGTCAACTAGTTAGCTGGAAGCCAAAAAGTCGTCTCACAGATTCATAACTCTGTCCAGCCAGTTGGCCAACAGAGACATGTCTCCGTGAGAGCTCACACAAAAAATTTTGTGAGGCCACCTACCATTTCCATGACAGAAGGCCAGCGGGAAAGATCAATTTAAAAAAAAATCAAAAAAAAATTCAAAACTTCCAAAAACTAGACAACTGTTCAGACTCGAGGCTTGACCAACGTCAAACCTAGAGTCGAACTTCAATTCAAAACTTCCAAAAATCTAAAACGTTACGTTACTTTATTTTACAATCAACTTCAAAAATTCAAAATCTCAAAACGTTACTCTACTTTCAAAACTGTAAAAACTTTTAAAAACTTTACTTTACTTTACTTTACTTTACAGAAAAAAAATCCAATTAACACAACAGTCAAACCTCAGGTCCACATGTATTCTCAACTAGATATGAAACTACCGAGTCAGAAGATTTAGCTAGAAACCAAATGTCCATATCTCAAGTAGCCTCAATCCCCAGTGTCAAACACATTCGAGCACCGAAGCTGACTGAGGTGGCCCCACGATGGGCGCCATTTTTGTTATGGAATTAAGTTGAGAGTGATGTACTTCGGACGTTAAGTCCACACTGCCAGCATGAGCTGACAGATCACCCGATAACAGCGTTGTATACAGGGCGGCACGCTAGTCCACCTCGACTATTGGCGGAGAGTGTGAGGGGGTTCCACAAAATAACCTGCCGCTGCTACCAACCATATACAAACAGAAATATCGTGCCTTCAATAAACGAACAGCTAGCACACACTCGGTCCTGAAGGGACCCTTACGTCACTTACCTGTATTTAGGTGGAAGGTGTAGGTGTTTTACCTTCCTTTCCATCCTCCCGTTTGACTTTGGGGGCACTATTTTCCCAAGTCCCTTTGTTGACCTGTAAAAGAGAAGCAGAAAGACTAGGCACGCCTAGACGACCTTCAGCTTACGCGAGAGAGGGCTCCGGGATGTGAAGGAACAAGTAAAACTCTACTTCCGATTCATGTTATTGACTTCAGTTATACATACATTTTTTCTCTTTTTAATCTTGACAGGTTCCGTAGAAGGTGGACAATCTTAACCTATTATACAATGTCGGTTGGTCTTATAGCTGATAATACTGTCATGGCTAGGTCGCATCTAATAAGCGAGGTTAACGAGATCTCGTCAATATTCATTTGACAAAAAAAACTCTGAATTAATTCTAGTATGTACTTACTCAGATACTAAAAGCATCTCTACTTGCTACGGACACAGTAAGCCTAAGGGGAATACTACTCCAAAAATGTATTATTTCTTTATATTTTAGATAACACTCGCGAAAATACCATCATATGTACCTTTGGAATAAATAAAATAATTTAAATGTGTCTGATTCGATGACACAAGCAATACTCTTCGCGCATATTCCTACGTTATAATATGCTTCACGGTAGGTACTTAAGTTTTAATTTTTCTTTGTTTCTAAATTTACTTGAAAATAAAATCTTCTCTAAAAATTCGTGTATATTCTTCTTTTTCTTAGTACTAAGACTTATTTGTTTTTATTTATTATATATTATTATTATTAGAAGAAATTTTCAGCAGAGGTTGCTTTTATTATTATCTTATGGTTTCTAATATCTCGCAAAATTTTGCATGTATATTCCAATTAAATTAAGTATGCAAGCAAAAATAAAAACGATTTTCTCATTGAAATATTTACGCAACAGTAACGTTAAAAATCAAAATTATTTCAGCTCAATCCAATAAATTTGGAAGAATCTTGATGAATAGACAAATATACCGTGTGCTTTAAACATTAGAACTCATTTACACACAAGTTATCCTTTCCTCCAGAAGGCCTTCGAGAGGTGGATGCGGGATCTCTGAAAATAGGTATTAAAAGTCTCCCCTTTAGACTACTTTACAAAGATATGATATAATATGGGTGAATTGTCCCCACCTAGGGAGGATATATGCTGGATGGTAAACTTCGTTTCCTCAGCTGAGCCTATCGATGCCCTACAATTGCAAAGGCTAACCTACTAGTGAGATAACACACCTATCCTACCTAATGAAGTATTTATTCGCTAACAGACTTAAAAAAATTTATGGGTCTGCTTTAGGTTTCCAATCTTAAACCTAATGTCAATTTCACACTTTACAGAAATCATACAGTTATGAAGTCCGTAAGTAGGTATGCGTACTTAAAACCTGTAGCTCCTTACAATACCCTTACCTTTCAAAATGCTATGCACATCAAAGGCAAAATGTTTCTTTCATACAAAAATTCCTATCAATTAATAGATAAATGCGATCTAATGAACACCGTCGTAATTAGACAGAAATATGACAATTCATAATTATAACAAAAATGTTCGATCAATTCAGAGCACGTAAGAGTGGGTTTTTACTCTATTATTCAACTTAAAAAATATAAAAAAAAACGTATCCTCATTTACTTTAACAATTACTTCTTGAGTTATGTACTTCCCTTTTCTTTTATAACTAGCATGAGCTACGCATAGTATGACATAGTGGTTTGGTAGTTCGTAAGCGCATTTCATCACTTATTCCTTGTTTTTTTTTTTTAACTTAATCCCTAGAACTATTTACTTTCTTTTATGAATAAACTTACACTTAGTAACTATTTTGTGAGTATATGCTCCTGTATTGAATGTTCTACGTATTTATCTCTAAGTTTTGGTAAGCTGCTTATGTATATAGAAGAAAGTTTATAAAACAATCGCCCTGTGATGGCCCAACATACGGAAGATTCTTCCAGCAGCCAAAGGTATTACAGCGAAATAATCAGCAATTGCTAAACAATAACCTCGCATGGTATTGTTCTGCAACTGTCGGTTGTTTTGCTGATTAGCCCAACAGCTGGCTGCGATGAGCGCTTAGTGGAGCAATCGACGATTACAATAATAATTAACCTCGCATGGTAATTATTATGTAAGGCGATTGTTTACTACTAAGCAACTCAGGTACTGCAACCGGTAGAACAAACGACAAGGTTGTTGTCGTTTGTTTACATCCGCGTTGTTAGTAAAGTTTACTTCCGAATATTGGTGCATAAAAGACCAATGACTGGTCTGGCGAGTGCCTTTTTTATCGTGCAGTCGCGACTTTGTTTTAGAGTGTCAAGTTTCGGTTCGGACTACTTAAAGATTATTAGGATAGGTCAGTTAAATAAAAGAAATTAGTAAAATAAAGATTTATAACGTGCAAAGAAATTCGAGTGTTTTATCTAAAGAAAGTTTTGTCCGGTTAATTGTTGGTTTTTATTGAGTGATTGCATTGGGACACGACATTTGGCGCAGCCGGTAAAAGTTTAAGTGAGGTATGGTGATTTTTGGTGTACTTTAATATAATTATCTTTTTGGATAATAAATTTTTTTTTTAGCGGTTTTTAGGTATTGTATTTTTTCAAATTAATTTTTGTTATTGTGGGAGTTAACGCTTTTCAGCTGCTCTGTTATAAATTTTCTTTTCTTTTGAGGTTAAATTAAGTCTTGTTTTGTGGTTTTTAGGTTTTTTGTTTTTTGGTGAAATTAATTTACAAATTACAATTACATCATTTGAAGAGTTGATCTTTATCAGCTACTCAACACAAACATACACTGGGAGCAAAGCTAATTTAGCTACTCCAAATACACACACTGGGAGCAAAGCTAATTTAGCTACTCCAAAAACACGCACACTGGGAGCAAAGCTATATTAGCTACTCCAAATACACACACACTGGGAGCAAAGCTAATTTTAGCTACTCCAACAAACACTAGGAGTTGAGCTATATTAGCTACTCCAACATATATTGACGAGATCGAGGAGTTGTGCTTTTACAAGCTACTCCCGCATCCCGAATGAACACCATTCACCATTTTCAGATAAAAAGCTATGTCCGCGTCTTCATCATTATACACAATAATTAACGACGATCTTTCAGGTAACAGATGTCAATTTTAGCATGAAATGGAGTTCGAGAGTAATGTGTAAATTGTGATAAATATCGGTTAGATAAGTTTTCAACGACGCAGGTCGGTTAGAGCGTTGATCACACATGCTTTTCTGTAATTTCTCGCGTTTTGAATAAGTTGTAATAACTGCTTCCAGTAACTACTAGAGTAATTTGATTAACGGGAATAATCTTGGGTTCAAGTAAAATATGGTTTTTTATGTTTGTTGTTATGAACATCAGAAGAAGAAATTATGAATAATATTGAGCATGTTTATATGTATGTACGCAGTATAGCTGAATTGTAATTGAGTGTGTTAATTATATAATAGTTTTGAATGTTGAGGGTTATAATTTTGAAGGGAAATTACTGTAACGAGTTAAACAAAAACAGATAAGAAACCAATAACTGTATATAAGATGGCAGACACATATCAAAAAGTTATGGATATGGTGTCCAAATATATTCCCATGTTCTCGGGAGAAAGATCACTGAAGTTAGCAAAGGAAGTACACCGCTTCCTAAACTGCTGCAAAGATCTTTACGAACGTCTTAAGGCTGAGGAGCAATCCATCTTCATGAAATGTGTAAGATATCGGCTCTCGGACGACGCATACTATCTGATAAGTTCTGAGGAGCCAAAGGATTTTGAAGCATTACAGCAGACCATTAAAACTGCCTACATGCCTAGGAAGTCCTATGGCGAATTAAGAACGGAAATGATAGCGTGTAGACAAAGACCCGGAGACGACATGAGGGAATATGCGGACAGACTAAAAGATTTGTTGAACCAAATTAAAGCGGCAGTTTCAGCTAAATATCCAGGTAAAGATGGGGGGTTGGAAGCGGATGCGATTGCCATATTTAAAGTTGGAATAAGAGATCCGGCTATCCAGATGCACTTAACAGGGCGAAAATTCGACTCATTGGAGGCGTTGAGAGAAGAGGCGGAATTTTACGAAAGGGACGCGAGAAGACTTCAGCTCGGGGGCAATAGGATTTTTTCACAGGAAGGATGGAGAAGTGACAATTTCAACGCTGATGAACCCGCACCTCGCCAAAAACCTTTCTCTACTCTACAACAGCCAGCTCATACAGAATCATACAGAAGAATGCCTAGGAAAGCATATGAACATATATCCAAGCATTGCTTCAAGTGCGGTCAGCCTGAACACTTTGTCACAGAATGCCAAAAATTACCTTTCTGTACGGGATGTGAGGAATATGGCCACGAGGTATCCAATTGCCGAATTCATCACGTCAGAGTAGCCAACTGAGCAGCTAGCATTCAAGATAAAGTCCGTTCAGGAAGGGAGGGGCTTTATTGTCAATTCTGCCGAACACGTGAGCATTACACGGATATCTGCGTAAAGAAGTATTTAGCAGAGAAGAAGAAAAATTGATTTCCAGTAATAAATTTATCATCACAGTCACATCAGATATAGCTTTAGAAGGTAAGTTTACGCTTTTAATTGACACTGGGTCCACGTGTAGTTTAATTAAAGTCAATAAAATAAAAAGAAATACACCGATACAAACACAGCAGAAAATACAAATTGGAGGACTGTTTGGATTTACTAGGAGCTCCATAGGGACTTGTGAAGCGAAGCTGCAAATAGATAATAGTCAGCAGGCTTGCCAATTTAATGCCATTGGTGACACTGACTCAATTCCAGCCGATGGTATCCTTGGAATGGATTTCCTGAGGGACAAAGCTGTTATTGATTGCGTAAATAGGAAATTGTGGATTCAAGATGCCAATGAAGCGCAGAAAGAAAGTTCTGTTTTTAGAAATGTAACGGCTAGTGGTCAAGTGGGGTCCAATTCTTTACATTGGTATAGTCAAGGAAAGCCTTTACAAGCCAGAATAGAGGAGGCTCATAGGAACGTGGCAGAAAACATCAGACCAGGTATCAGTAATCCAGAAAGCAACCAGAAGAATATAACATGTAATGTAAAGGAAGCTTCAGGACAGGGGGAGAGAAGTATACCCATATTGGATGAGCCAGTTCAGCCACAACAAGGGGAGAAGACTTGGACCATAGCTTACGACAGTGCGGAACTTAATAAAGTAAGAAATGAAGAAGCCAATGGTTCAAGAAGGAGGCCTCACAGGTATTATGGGTACAGTGGAATTAGGCTGGGGGATGAACGTGCATTCGTAAGAATCGCCAATGCAACAGCCTATTTCGTAAAAAGTCCTAATTCTTTCCATGGTCAGACGAAACCTCACAAATTTGACAGACGATCTGCATGGCGCTATAACTGTAGGAACAATATCTATCCTCAACTGGGGAAAGGACAGGGGCTTAAGCAAAAGGGTAAGTTATAGATGCCAAAACATAGTTATCAAACAGGTATAGCAGCGTCGCCGGTACAAAATAAGATTAATAGGATAAATCTTACGCCAAATTTGATCGGGCTGTACGAGGTAGGTAACGGTTATGACCCGGGAATCGGGGGACGTAACCAAAGAGATTTCCAACAAATTCCCTCCAATTTCAGAAGAAATTTGATGAGTGGAGTTTGACAGTCTCTAGCCGGAAAGAGATGGAAATGCGGTACCAAGATAACCCAGTGGATCCAATCGGTAAGGTAAATTTTTAGATTAAAAGGTAAGAAAATGTTATTAAAAGAATTTTTTGTGAGATTTAAAAGAAAAAAAAGAGAGGTTGTTTTAAATACGTAAATAATGAGAATTAAAAAAAAACAGATAATAGTGATATTCAAAAGAAAAAGGATCTTGGAAGAAGAGAAAAAGGAATAAGAAGTTAAATAATAAGAGATTTTAAAAAGAAAAAAAGGAGGCTTAGAAATTTAAAGTAAAAAAAAAAGTTCTCTAGTAAAAAGAAAGAGAAAGAGTTGAAGAAATAAAGTGTAAGAAAAATAAAGATTGCAAAAAAAAACTAAAAGGAAAGAAAAGAATTGAAATATATAACAAAGATCTTCATCTCTAAATAAAAGAAAAATGTAGAAAATTTAAGTATTGCCCTTGGCTGTTTTAAAAAAAAAAAATAGGACTATTACTTGAGAAGAAATAAAGAGAAAAAAAGTCGTAAAGATGTATAAGAAAAAAAAAGTTAAATGGGAAAAATATTACCTACGTATAAAAAAAATGTTATAAACTCATTGAAAAAAGATATAAGACAGGTTAGAATAATATTCCTTACTTTGAAAGAGTAAATGTATAAAATATGTAACAAATGATTAAAGCTTAGACTCATAAAAAATTAATGGAAATAAGGAAACATAAATAACCTAAGTTAACATTTGGATGTAAAAAAAAAGATAATTACATAAATTAGTAATTGAAATCCTACGTTTAAGCATAGAATTTAAAAATAGTCGCTAACCATAGGTAGAAGTTGAAGCAACCTCAAGAAGACTGAAGCAGAATTGGCTACATCAGTTCCAGAAACATTTTTGCATAACTTACGTCGAGCAATTTGATCATCAGAATAATACTGTTGGTGGGCAAATGACAAAAATTATCTGTCGACGACTGTCCTAACTACGCACACAGTGTCCGAACTGTGAAGATTGATGAAAAGAAGGAAAGCGCTGATGAACTTAAAAAACAAAAAGCCACTGGAAGAATCAAAAATTAGACTTCACGATAAAGCATCGTCTACTCATCAGGAACCCACATACACAATCACTGTTAAAGATGTGATTGAAGACCAAAGTGAAGGTTATATAAAGGCAAATCTAAAACAGATAGCCCAATCAGTTATAAGAACTAGGAATCATGCAGAATTCTATGCAGTTTTAGAAAGCACGTTACAAAACTTTCAATAGAGCAAATGTATCTTTTTTATGTATGGGTGGACTCTCAGTAATATATGTAATTGGGAGAACTCCATCATGCATATGGAAGTAATACAAAAAAAAAAACAATAACAAGATCCAAAGATCAATTAGAGTAAACAAAGGCATGTAGAGACGTTCAGCAGCCAATAAGCGTTATAAGCAAAAGGCTTAACAGTAAACTGAAATATTAGAAATACCCTTTACAGCTTCCGAAGAGTATAGCCCCACAAGCTGCTAGTTGCATAAGCGCGGTTTACCTGAGATGAGTCAAACACCCGCGAGCTTCCACTGTACATCGGCGTTGCAGATTGTTCTGAGGACAACTAGGAACACAGAGCAAAGCAATTAAAACAGTGTTGTGAAAATAATATTTGTAGATCGAACGCAATGCAATGTGATGACACTCATCAGCTGCACAATTTCATGATGACCCATTAAGCGCCGCTATGAATTGTGTAGGTAGCTATGAGGTAATCGCAATGCATTTGCGGAACTAAAGTAAATATATGTAATCACAGTGACCACGAATTTAAGCGGCACTGTTTTGAAATTGTACACCTGTGGTCAGTGAGTAAAAAATATTACTCAATGGCCCGGTAGTACATTAATTCATTGTTTTAAGTAGAATAAAAACAAAAATAAAAATGAAGAAAAGAAGCGACGAGGCAGAGGTAGGCGAGTAGTAGAGGAGAGTTTTGTTCTGACCACTCGCGCGTACAGAAGTGTCGAATTACTTGTCTTTCGGTAAATCACTGATAACAACCTTATTACTCATCTGTGAACAGTAGTAATTGTATTAATAAATGCCATAAAAAATAAGTCAAGTGGTTTTGTTTTTTGGTGACCGAAGCGCAAGAGAACATTCTCCAGTGTTGTGGTAGTTACATTGAGCAAGCAGTCGCTCAAATTAATCACAACATAAATTGGCGCAGCCGGTAGGATCAAGGAAGCTCGGTTAAATAAACAACCGTAAACGCTTTAAAAGCCTTGATCCTATATGAACAAAAAGGGGTACCTGTGACAAAGAGCCATATAAAACGGCCAAGTCACCCCCAACGCTCGGGGTAGATAGCATCTTTAGGCGCCTCTGCTCCAGGCGGGCAAGCGTTCACCCCTGTTAGATAAGAAGGCAACAAGGAATTCTGGCCAGCAACACATCATAGCCAGAAGAAGTCAACGTCACCTCCAATTCGATCTCATCAGCAGCAACAAAATCATCAGTAGCAGAAAAACTTCGTTCCTGTGTTGAAAGGGAAACCAAGACGGCTTTAAGCCCCCCTTTCAGCAGATCCAGGGGAATTTAAGAAGGCCTAGGGCCCCCCCGGCAGCGATACAACAGCAGACGAAAGTATTACAGTAAATTGGACAATAAAGAAACAGGAAAGTCATCACTACGAGGAGATGGGCAACAATAAATGCTCTAAGTTAATTAAGGTAAAAATTCACTTCATTCTTTAGTTAAATCTATTTTGAAAAGATATACTTAGATTAAGCTTTATTACACGTATATAGAAGTATATACTATTAAATTATAAGTTTTTTCTCCTCAAGAAAAGTATTAGAATATTATTATTTAAAAGAAAAAAATTTAAGAAAAACAATTGGTATAGATTTATGATTTTTATGAGTGAAAATTCTTTCAATTTGATCGGTTATAAGAGTGATATTTAATTAAGAACGGCAAGAATTGATATTAGGCGTGATAATTTAAAAAAAAAATTTTTTGTGTAATTCACCTTGATGACTATAGATCAAGTTAGTCACTTTAAATGTGACACTAGTCAGTTGTCAACTTCCCGTTGATTTTTTTTTTTCAATTCAAATGCGAATACTAGATCGTGGCGGTCCGATATCTCACTTGCAAATGGTTGGCCGCACTTCCACTAATTGCAAAAAAAAAAAATTTTGATATAATTCAGAATCCTGTCTAAAAGTCCATTTTCAAACGAAGTAACAGTGAATTACATACTTACATATGGTTCACAAATAAATGTTTCATTGAAATTTCTTTAATCCGGAAAATGGTAGATATTTCACTTTAAGTGTGATATTTGTTTTATCCATTCGCAAAGTACGTGTTGAAATCATTTTGTTTGATTTCCGTTTCGGTTGTTGGTCTCGTTCTAGTATTTCTCCGGTTAATGTCAAAATTTTGTAGCGTTGCGTGTGATATTGTGTAAAATTGTGTTAGTGATAGAAAAAAAAGTGCAGTGTGAGACCAAAATCGATTCCAGGTAAGACATTTAATGTCGCAAGAAACATCAGATGACCCAAGATCACCCAACGCGACTTTTAGCAGTCCACCAAAAAGCCATTCCACGCCAGTGACGAGAGATCAGAGCGAGTATCCGTTCTATGTATTGAGTTCTGCTCAAAAGAAATTCTGGAAGAAAATCAACTCTTTTTCCTTCGAGAACACCAGCCCGTCTGTTAGTACAGAGGACACTAGTTCAAGAACTGATTGTGGAACTTCGGAAACAGCAGAGGATAAGTTAATTGTGTCAGAACTGGACGAGAATAAACCAGTTATCCCCAAACCAATAGAGGAGAAGTGTATCATTACGGAAACTACTGAGGATAGAAGGCCCATTATTGAGAAAGTGGATGTGGAAACTCAGACCAGGGATACAATAACGGAATTGATGTCCTTAAGATCCGGAGGGAGGTATCGACAATCCTTGGACGCACTACCATCAATCCAAGAAGAAGAAGAAGAAGAACTACGGAGTCAATCTTTGGAACAGCCAGAAGACAATATCAGTGAAGAGCAACAACAACAGCAACACAGTCAATCTTCGAATAGTTCTGTGCAGCTAGACGAGTTAACCAGTGAAAAGAGCTCATCGGAAAACTCAATTTTAGAAATGGAGCCACCAGTGGATATAATTAAAATTAATCAATTAATATTTAATAGTGTACCAATTTTAATGGGCGAAATAGGTCCCAACTTAGTTCCAGAAATAAATATATTTATCAATTGTTGTAAGCATGTTATTAATTGTCTAACCGAAAGTGAAATTCCAGTATTCCTTAAATTGCTTCCAACGCGCTTCAGAGGCAGGGCGGCAAGTGTTCTGGAAGGTACAGGTTTCAATAACTTCCAGCAATTGGAGACCCAGATCCAAAATAAATTAGTAAATACAAAGAGCTACGTGGCTCTTGTAAATGAACTTAGGGTGTTGTTTCAATTACCAGCAGAAACTTTGACAAGCTATGCTCAAAGGATAAAAACATTATTTAAAAGCTGCGTTTCTAAAATCCCTGATCGACACTCTGGCACAGCAGCAGAGGCAGTAAAAAGGGATTTAGAGGAAACAGCCATATATGTATTTAAGACAGGTATAATCAACCCAAACCACAGAATGTTTCTCTTACAGGACTCTGGTGAGAGTTTAGCATCAGTAGTCGAAAAAGCTGAAAAGCTAGAAGAAGCCGAAAGACAAACACTGTCGATTTTACAAAATCCTTTAGGTATACCATTGGCCCAACCAGTAATTGATAGTTATCCAGTCAATACTACTTGGATGCCTATCAGAGATCCACCAATGCAAAACCCACCTCAAAATAGGCATTATAATAATTTCGCCCCAAGTGCAAGGAATCAGTATGATAATACCAAAGGCTATCACCCCCGAATTAAATGTACTTATTGTAATAAAAACAATCATACGTTTTCGGAGTGCTACCAAAGGAAGAATGCGACTTCTGGTAATAGTTATCAGAATTCTGCGTACGCTTCTCGAAACAATAACAGGGATAGTAAGACTCAAAATCGGCAGATAAACCTAGTACAAAATAGCAGGTCTGCTGAAGGTGGCCCAAAAAACACAATTGGCGCAATAAAATGTGATTTTTGTCAAAGAAGAGGTCACAATACAAACCAATGCCGAGCGAAGCAAGACTGGGAAAGTAGGTCGACTCAAAATAACCACCAGTTTTCGGAAAACTAAATAAGGACTTGCGAGGACACCGCGGAAGTCCAAACGTTAGTAAAGAAAATCGGTGTCAGCCCTCCCAAGTTCCTAAATGTTCAGTTAAATTACCCTTGGATATAGCAGCTAAGTCCTCGGTAGAACTATTAGTCGACACGGGAGCTGACGTGAGCCTATTAAAAAAATCCATGTTACAAGGAGAGAAAATAATAAATACTCAGGAAAAAACGCAACTGAGCAGTATTTTTGGAAAGGGACAGACAATTGGAACATGTACAGGAAAATTTCAGCTAGAAACTCCTCAAACATGTAAATTTCACGTAATTAAAGATAGTGAAAATGTCCCATATGATGGAATACTTGGAAATAATTTTCTATTAAATAAATGTAATATAAAGGGTCCAGATGGAATATTAGAATTTCCAGCGACACCTACAAATTTAGCAACATTTTCAGTGAAAGACGTCCTCTTGTTTACTTGGTTTTGTTCTTAAATTCTTGAGAGTCCCTATTTACACTGCAAAGATGGGTAGGGAGAACAAAGCCGCATGGAAAGCTAATTACTTTGTTAAAGTCGTGCAACTCTTTGATGAATTTCCAAAATGTTTCATTGTTGGAGCAGACAATGTCGGCTCTAAACAAATGCAACAAATTCGATCTTCACTTCGTGGATTGGGAGTTGTGTTGATGGGAAAAAATACTATGATGAGAAAAGCCATTCGTGGACATCTTGAAAACAGTGCCGCTTAAATTCGTGGTCACTGTGATTACATATATTTACTTTAGTTCCGCAAATGCATTGCGATTACCTCATAGCTACCTACACAATTCATAGCGGCGCTTAATGGGTCATCATGAAATTGTGCAGCTGATGAGTGTCATCACATTGCATTGCGTTCGATCTACAAATATTATTTTCACAAATGTTGTGTATGATGAGAAAAGCCATTCGTGGACATCTTGAAAACAGTGCCGCTTAAATTCGTGGTCACTGTGATTACATATATTTACTTTAGTTCCGCAAATGCATTGCGATTACCTCATAGCTACCTACACAATTCATAGCGGCGCTTAATGGGTCATCATGAAATTGTGCAGCTGATGAGTGTCATCACATTGCATTGCGTTCGATCTACAAATATTATTTTCACAACATTTGTGACACTCATCAGCTGCACAATTTCATGATGACCCATTAAGCGCCGCTATGAATTGTGTAGGTAGCTATGAGGTAATCGCAATGCATTTGCGGAACTAAAGTAAATATATGTTATGTAATCACAGTGACCACGAATTTAAGCGGCACTGTTTTGAAATTGTACACCTGTGGTCAGTGAGTAAAAAATATTACTCAATGGCCCGGTAGTACATTAATTCATTGTTTTAAGTAGAATAAAAACAAAAATAAAAATGAAGAAAAGAAGCGACGAGGCAGAGGTAGGCGAGTAGTAGAGGAGAGTTTTGTTCTGACCACTCGCGCGTACAGAAGTGTCGAATTACTTGTCTTTCGGTAAATCACTGATAACAACCTTATTACTCATCTGTGAACAGTAGTAATTGTATTAATAAATGCCATAAAAAATAAGTCAAGTGGTTTTGTTTTTTGGTGACCGAAGCGCAAGAGAACATTCTCCAGTGTTGTGGTAGTTACATTGAGCAGTCGCTCAAATTAATCACAACATAAATTGTTTTTTTTCTTCCCATATTTAATTTTTCTATTTGCATCTCCTCTTTAAACATTTTTTTCTTCTATATTTCTTAAATTTTCTTCTTGCTTTTTTGCTTTCTGTATTTCTGTTACAAGGAGAGAAAATAATAAATACTCAGGAAAAAACGCAACTGAGCAGTATTTTTGGAAAGGGACAGACAATTGGAACATGTACAGGAAAATTTCAGCTAGAAACTCCTCAAACATGTAAATTTCACGTAATTAAAGATAGTGAAAATGTCCCATATGATGGAATACTTGGAAATAATTTTCTATTAAATAAATGTAATATAAAGGGTCCAGATGGAATATTAGAATTTCCAGCGACACCTACAAATTTAGCAACATTTTCAGTGCCACTTAATATGAACTGCAAATTTCGCGACTCTAAGGACTTAAAAACGACACTAAATTCACCTATTAGCAGGTCTACGGTCCAAGCCCAAAAGGAAAAGCCTGGAAAGCCGCAACCTATGGAAATGGAAAACACCACTCAGATCTCCGAGAGAAAGTGGTCCATTCCGCATAAAGGTGAACAATCTGAACGGAAGCAAGCAAAGGGACTTAAGGTTAGAACGAAGATTCTAGTTCCAGCACGCTCAGAAAAATTAGTGCCAATCCCTATTAGAGACAACGGCGAATTTGTTTGTTTATCAAAAGAAGTGAGTGAAGGTGTTTTTTCAGGAAATTGTTTAACAAGACCATGGAAAGGTAGAGTTGTGTTGCCTATTATTAACGTTAATAATACTGATCAGGTATTAGATAACATGGAAATTGATCTTCACCCAATAGAAAATTATCATATTCTAACATTAAACGAAACGAACTGGGAAAAACCCAAAATAAAAACCGAAGAGAGTAAGACCTTTGGAAGCAGAAAACATGCGTTTATTAACAATCGAGACAGGAAACGAATCGAAATTCTGAAAGAGCAAATCAATATGGATACAGATGCCAATCAAGAAGAAAAAAATGCTGTCCTCGAAATATGTTATGAATATAACAATATCTTTCTTCTACCTGGAGATAAATTGAGTTATACGGGCTCAATAAAACACGAGATTCCAATTAAGCAAGATTGTCCCCCTCTCAATCAGAAAATGTATAGACTACCGGAGAAGCAAAGAAATATCATCCATGAACAAGTTGAAGAAATGCTTGAAAATGATATAGTAGTACCTAGCACTAGTCCATGGAATTCGCCACTCTTAGTTGTTCCGAAAAAGGCTGGAATAAATGGAGAAAAACAATGGCGTGTTGTGGTAGATTTCAGAAGGCTAAATGAAATCACGATTGGAGATGCCTTCCCTTTACCCAGAATTGAAGATATCTTCGATCAATTGGGGCATTCAAGGTACTTTACCACGCTTGACCTGGCCAGTGGTTATCATCAAGTGCTAGTGGAGGAGAAAGACCAACCTAAAACCGCTTTCAGTACTCCACACGGGCATTTTGAATTTAAAAGGATGCCTTTTGGATTGAAAAGCGCACCTGCTACATTTCAACGATTAATGAACCATGTGCTAACTGGTTTGCAGGGTTTTAAGTGCTTCGTATATTTAGACGACATTGTAATTTACGGGAAAAACTTGTCGGATCATAACGCTAAACTTAGGGAGGTACTCAAAAGACTTCAGCTAAATAACTTAAAACTAAAAATAGAAAAATGTCAGTTCTTGAGAAAGGAAGTAATCTATCTGGGACATAAGTGTTCCAGAGAAGGAGCCTTGCCAGATCCCTCAAAGGTAAGCTGCGTTCAAAGCTTCCCCCAGCCCAAGACAGTAAGGCAGGTACAATCCTTCCTTGGGTTGGCTAATTATTATAGGAAATTTATTCCAGAGTTCTCTAAAATAGCAGAACCCCTCAATAAACTCCTACGAAAAAATGTAAAATTCAAATGGACGGATCAATGTGAAAATTCTTTTAAAAACCTTAAGAACAAGCTAATCTCACCCCCTATTTTAGTTTACCCCGATTTCGATAAACCATTCTCCTTAACTACGGATGCTAGCGGAGAAGCTTTGGGTGCAGTGTTATCCCAAGGAGATGTGGGGAACGATCGGCCCATTGCTTACGCAAGCAGGAGTTTGAATAAAGCCGAGAGAAATTATTCCGCCACAGAAAAAGAAATGCTGGCAATAGTCTGGGCTACAAGAAATTTTCGGTGTTATTTGTATGGTAGAAAATTTACTATTTACACTGATCACAAGCCACTTAAGGGAATCTACAGTACCAAAGATCCTGGCTCGCGATTACTAAGATTTCGCCATAAACTCTCTGAGTATGATTATATCATAGAGTATAAACCAGGTAGGCTCAATCGTAACGCTGACGCATTAAGCAGAATCCAGAGTTCTAGTGAGATGGAGTGCAATAAGAACGAAGTTCCGCAGACAATGATAACTAAAGCACAAGTCCACCAGCAAAGAGTTACAGATGATAAGGAATATAAACCCAATCCCGCATGCATGGCCATTACCAGAGCGCAAAGCAGAGCTAAAGGAGACCACACAAGTTTTTCTGAAAGACAAGATGACTCGCCCAAAAATAAGTCTAGTTGTATTGGAGAGGACTCAGAAACTAATTCAGTTAGTTCCCAAGAGTCCAAGATTGACGAAAGTGTGCAAATACTTGGTAACCGGAATGAGATCGAGACCATTCTTCGGGATTACCATAACGCACCTTTAGGAGGTCATCTGGGAGTCTATAAAACTTATAAACGTATCAGAAGAAACTTTAAATGGAAAGGAATGCTCAAAGACATTCACAAGCATATCAAAAATTGCATTAAGTGTAGAAAAAATAAGCATAGTAGAATCACCAAGATGCCGATGGTAATAAGTTCCATTGCAGCGAGGCCATTCGATAAGGTTTATCTCGACATAGTGGGCCCGCTACCAGAAACCACTAAGGGAAATAAGTACATACTTACCCTGCTGGATGATGCAACTAGAGTTTTCGATTGCATACCGTTGACTAATGGAGAAGCCATCACGGTAGCCGAAGGATTTTATAAATTAATGATGAAGTATAAGATACCCAAAGCTGTCGTCACTGATCAGGGAGCAAATTTCACCAGTAATTTGTTTAAACGACTTTGCAAGCTATTCAAAGTGAGAAAGTTGCAGACCACAGCCTACCATCCACAGGCAAATGGCGCTCTTGAAAGAGCACACGGACCCCTGATTGAGTATTTGAGAAGTTTGGTGGACGAAAATGTAGCCGAATGGGACCAGTGGCTCGAGGAAGCAGTCCATGTTCGCAACCATTCAACTCATGTTGGTGGAAAACATACACCGATGGAGGCTCTATGGGGATTTTACGACCCGCCACCAAACAATCTAAAACGACAGCCTGAACCCATCTATAACTATGACGATTTTGTAAGCATTCGTAGAAGAAGAATGCAAATACTGCACAAGCGTGTTAGGGAGGAGCTTCTTAAAAGCAAGCTAAAGTCTAAGGAATATTACGATAAAAATACCCGTAGCATTGTACTGCATGTAGGAGACCAAGTCTTACTAAAAAATGCAGTTAAAAAGAATAAATTATCACCAGTTTGGACTGGGCCGTACATAGTAAAACAGGTTAATAATGATGTAAACTGCACGATCCAAATTGGTCGGAAGTTACGAAGGGTGCATAATAATAGGTTAAAATTATTTTAGTTAAAAATAAGTTATATTTACGATTTTGGGGATTAGCAGAATTTAATTGTTACTTCCTTATTACCCACAGGGAACATTAATATGGCTGTGGGCGGCCATACATCTAGCGAACTCACAAGCTGCTATAGAGACTCTCACCCCCACAGGCGTATTATTTGAACCACTCAATCCGGCGTACTTATACACGAAGACCTGGGTTGTTTATACCAAAATTCAAATCACTGAAGAAACGGAGGCGTTGGAATTTATTAACCGCTGCGAAGACACAGTGGAACGTCTCTGTCACGTACAAAGAAGCACCGAGGAAAGAGACTCGTGTTATACGTGGAAAATAGACTTAGATCGGCAGGTAGATAAGATTAAGAATAGGTTAAGAGATACAAATTTTTATTTATTAAATCGAAATAGGCGGTCATTAGCAAATATAGTAGGCAGGTTTTCAAATTTCTTATTTGGTACTATGGATGATAGGGATGCTCAAACCATTTACAAAAAACTAAAAGACCTTGACAGCCAAAATTCAGAGAACATACATTTAATGGAAAAACAAGTCAGCATAGTGAAGGCAAAATTTAATGCCATTGACCAAACATTCCAAAACATAAAGCATTACCAAAACAGCCTAGATGAACGTTTTAAGGACTTCATAGACCAAGTACAGAACTCCACGAATGAAATCAAGACAGAACTCAAATCAGTCCACATTAAAGCCGACACAAATGGACTTCTTATATATATTCTACACCAACTCCAGGAGATACATCAACGTCTAACAGACGAATATATGGTAATAAATGCTCTACACCAACACTCATTACATCCTTTAATTTTATCCGCAAACGATTTAGTCCAAATTTATAAAGAAATTAGTGCGCAGGGTATGGGAAATATTCTTCTAGATTTTAAACTGGTAAGTCATATAGTTCAAGTAGATAGCGTCCAGAAGGGAAAAGAATACTTTATCAGAATTACACTACCTCTACCAGAAGACACTATTTTTACAATAAACAAAGTCTACTTGCTACCCACACCGATCTCACTGGCGAAATCAGCTATCTTAGATATCAAAGCAAATTATTTTTTAAATAATACAAAAGCGCAGAGATATGTAGAACTGTCCAGTGCAGATTACTGGGAACACTGCAAGAAGACAACATCTGCTAGTAGCAAGATACACATTTGTTTCCAAACCGTACCTAAGGGAATAAGTTTCAGTAAGTCTAACTGTCTCATGGGTTTGTTCAATAATCCCTCTCCGGGACCCGCTCCTTGTACCCATAGAATTATGGAAAATAATATGAATTTACTTACAAAAATGGTTAGACCGAACTCTTGGCTATTTGTAGCCACGCAGGAAGAAACACTTTCTTGTAATTGTAGTAATCAGTTCAACCACATGACCCTAAAGGGTTCTGGAATACTCTCACTAACCCAACCATGCATATTTACACTAAATGAACACGAGATACCCTATGAGAGTAGTGTCAGCTATCACACACCCATACACCAACCTGAGCTGCAAAATTTCCCCAAAATCAACCTAGAAGAGATGTTTAGGGAAACTCCACAAGTAAAATTCGGAAATAAAACAGGTCTAAAAATAAATACCTCCGGAAATCACAATAAAGAGCTCTTGAAGACAAGTAAAGATCTTGAAGAACTACAACAAGAATTGCGGAAAACTGTAGAAAAAAGGGAACATGAAAAACTCAGTATACAAACATATACTAACACTGGAATTATGGTAACATTTACTATTGCTCTAATTCTTTTTCTAATTATAAATATATTAAAAACAAAGGTCAGAATAAAGCATCTGTCCAAGCCCCCAACATACAAATCCAACGCAGGCAAACCTTCACTATGAGTAGAGTTGACACACATAACCCGGACAAAAAATCATCCCCAGTCAAAATGGGAAACAGCCACCCATACATGAAATTCACACCGTCTCTAATCAAATCCCAGAAACGGACGAGCCAAACCCAAACATTAATCAAATAATAACACTCCATCCTAGTATTGAAAATTCGCATTCATCAAACGACCCAAGCGAATCATACCTTTACAAGATTTGAAAAAATTATCACTGCCTATGAGAAATTTGTTTTATTACTTAATTTTTTTTTTACCAACTTTAAATTGTTTTTATTTTTTTTTACGACCATCAAATTGAAAGAATTAAAAGCCGATAAGATTAGTCAACAAAATTAAAAAAAAAAATGTTTATATGTACTCGTATATACATATGTAATAATAACACTCAGTATGTACAATGTCAAGTTCACAAAAAAAAACAAAGACGGAAATTTTTGACGTAGGTAAGAAATTTGACCGCCAATGCAAAAGAAAAAAAACAAGAAGTTTGTTAGTAATAATGATTCCATATATGTGTATAGCATTTTAAAAGTTCAATTTCATGTAATAATGATTTTTTTTTTTTTTTACAAATATATGTACATAATTAAGAACTAAATAATAGAGCCTATGTCGAATTAGATATTAGGGTAAAAAAAAAAAAAAAAAAAAAAAAAAAACATATAATAATATGAAATAAGTAATATGCATGTTAAGCAAAATAAAATTATAATGGTCCAGAGCTTCTCGAACGCCTCTGTCACGACGACGGCGTCTTCGCAAGGGGGAGGAATGTTGTGAAAATAATATTTGTAGATCGAACGCAATGCAATGTGATGACACTCATCAGCTGCACAATTTCATGATGACCCATTAAGCGCCGCTATGAATTGTGTAGGTAGCTATGAGGTAATCGCAATGCATTTGCGGAACTAAAGTAAATATATGTAATCACAGTGACCACGAATTTAAGCGGCACTGTTTTGAAATTGTACACCTGTGGTCAGTGAGTAAAAAATATTACTCAATGGCCCGGTAGTACATTAATTCATTGTTTTAAGTAGAATAAAAACAAAAATAAAAATGAAGAAAAGAAGCGACGAGGCAGAGGTAGGCGAGTAGTAGAGGAGAGTTTTGTTCTGACCACTCGCGCGTACAGAAGTGTCGAATTACTTGTCTTTCGGTAAATCACTGATAACAACCTTATTACTCATCTGTGAACAGTAGTAATTGTATTAATAAATGCCATAAAAAATAAGTCAAGTGGTTTTGTTTTTTGGTGACCGAAGCGCAAGAGAACATTCTCCAGTGTTGTGGTAGTTACATTGAGCAGTCGCTCAAATTAATCACAACAACAGCACATGGAACAAAGGACCCAGCTAGCATCAAGGTAATAGTCCCCACAAACAAACGAGTCCACTATAGTTGAAAAGTTAATCGAATAGCTGGAGTAGCCACAATAGCATGCAGCAGTGTTAGCGAACTGGAATTAATTATTATTGTAAATAGGTACGTTCTATAGACATGTAGGCAGGACAAAAGTAAATAAAATAGAGGTATCAAATAGAAAGAAAAGTTGTAAAAATTCATGATTAGAGATGGTAAGAATTACAAGTGCGTGTAATTGATGAAAAAGATATGATACATTTACATATATATAATAGATAATGGAGGAAAGCTTTGATCAATGTTTTGCTATAGAAGGGAAATTATAAAATGGTAAATAATGTAGAAAGTAAGGAAAGAAAATAGCCATTGGAAAAATGTTAGATGATAATGGTATAAGGAAATATATTGTATAAAAATTGTGGTATGGAAATAAGAAAAGTTAAAAAGAAAGTATGCAGTTATTGTTGTTACGGCCGTTAATTAGTTAAATGAAAACAAAACAACATATAAGAGATGAAATATAAAAAAAAGGAAAACAAGAAAATTGAAATGTAATAGAAATCACGAAATCCAATTAAACTCAATGAAATATGTAAAATAGGAAAGTAAGAAAATTTGAAAATAATTATGTAAAGGAATCTGAACCGAACGAGGATTAAAATATTCTCAATTGTTAATTAAGACTGTTGCTCTCTCCAGATCTAGTTCCCTGCGGAAACTAGTTTTTCCAAGGGGGGAGGGATGTGATGGCCCAACATACGGAAGATTCTTCCAGCAGCCAGAGGTATTACAGCGAAATAATCAGCAATTGCTAAACAATAACCTCGCATTATATTGTTCTGCAACTGTCGGTTGTTTTGCTGATTAGCCCAACAGCTGGCTGCGATGAGCGCTTAGTGGAGCAATCGACGATTACAATAATAATTAACCTCGCATGGTAATTATTATGTAAGGCGATTGTTTACTACTAAGCAACTCAGGTACTGCAACCGGTAGAACAAACGACAAGGTTGTTGTCGTTTGTTTACATCCGCGTTGTTAGTAAAGTTTACTTCCGAATATTGGTGCATAAAAGACCAATGACTGGTCTGGCGAGTGCCTTTTTTATCGTGCAGTCGCGACTTTGTTTTAGAGTGTCAAGTTTCGGTTCGGACTACTTAAAGATTATTAGGATAGGTCAGTTAAATAAAAGAAATTAGTAAAATAAAGATTTATAACGTGCAAAGAAATTCGAGTGTTTTCTCTAAAGAAAGTTTTGTCCGGTTAATTGTTGGTTTTTATTGAGTGATTGCATTGGGACACGACAGCCCCAGAGGCATCTATTCAGGAGCCTTTGAAACAGGCACTTTCTACATCAAAGTCCAATTCTATCAGCTTAGTTTCTTCAGTGCCATTTCGTGATCCTACAGCACAAATAAGTTTTGTATCAATAGCTCTCACTCCCCAAACAACTCCACCAGAGCCTCCTGACTCTCTAGTTACTAAAGTGCGTATAAAGTCACCCGTTTTAGTGTCCCGCAGCTTCACAGTACCATCATCTGAGCTTGTAATCACCGAACGTGAATTAAATTGCAAACAGGTAACAGCTGACTGGTGCTTATTTGGCCCCGGCAAAGTCCGTAGACCTGTCCAGTGGAGATCTCACAAACCTTAAACTATGTTACCTTGCTCAATACTCAGACGCTCTGAAAATGTCTGTTTCACTATAACTTGGAGGAACTTTCCGCTGCTCTATACTTCGGTTTTTTTTATGATAGCCTGGCTCACATGGGCCTCGTTATGAATTCTTTCTACCACGTCTTGATGTGCACTTTGTCTTTCCTTAATTTTTCAACAAAAATAATTTTTGTGAGTTATGTGGGCAGTAAAATTTTATTGCAATTTACCTTAATTTTTCCAATTTTGGTCTCGATGATCACAAAAATTTCAGATTCTATTTCTTCGCCGACTTTCCGACAGTAACTTTTTATTCTTACACGTAGACAGATCGATACTCTTCTTCTTTATCTTTTCTTCACCGACATGTCACACGAGCTTGAGGAAGCATCAGTAAGTGTTTTCCTCAGAACGGCTCCTGTATAGATCGTGAGTCGATACCTACAATTCGGACAATTTGCCTGTTCGTCTATCCACGTATGCAGGTATGCTTTATGGAACACATTTCCACAGATAGCCACAACTGGTTTTCTTTTGACGGACCAGTCTCCATCCTGACAGATGGTGCACTGCTCGGGCAACTCGGTCGCACTGTCTGCTACTGGAGGTGGTGCTCTCACTGTAGCCATCATGTGAATTTAACCGACCCAACTGCAAAAATTAATATACTACAATATCGCACAAGAGTCCAGCTAGATAGTTTCAGCGTTCGTACAAAAATTTGACATAGTACGGACAAGGAAAAGCAGGTATTGTCGAAACTAGATTCGAGACAGCAGAATTTCCAATTTAAAAAAAATCAACAAGAGATTTAGAAAAATTCTCGCCAACTCAGGGTTGGTTCTTAACTAAAGGGTAACATACAACTTCAATGATGCTACTTAGTCACGTATTATAGGATGCAATGTCTTAATTCACGACTATATGTCTAACGTATATACTAAGTTTTCGACAAGAATCAAAAAAATTCACCAAATATTTCTTGCCATAAGTAACTAAAGCTCTAAGTCTATTCAAAAACATAGCTAAATTCCAGAACTAGGAGTACTTTATACTCAGAAAACAATCGTCGAGGCCTCAGTCACAGTATATCCATACAGTAGAACAGCTCTGTCAAAACTGTCACATGAATAGGATGCTTCTATAATGTGACTATACTTTCTCTTTCAACATTTTTGCCTAACACACTAGCCAATTTTTAATACAAAGACTCCTATCTAAATCTAAAGTGGAACAAAGAGAACTTAAGGCATGCACAAACTTGTACTAGAGGAAAAAGTGCAAAATGACGAGCAAATAAGCTAATAACAATTTGTTCCACTTCCCATGCCATTCGGCTTGGTTCTACGCTCAAATTGTCACAAACATTTTGCATATATTACACTGTCCATGGCATCTTTATGAACGTACACCACTTTGCAGTCAAACAGATGTTCAGTTTATGGAACAATACATTTATAAGTAGATTGTCGAAATGTGTACTTACATTAAACTAATATTTCTTCCCGTAGATTGTGCAACTAGCTACCGTTCGCCCATTACTTCCGTATCATACTTAATAGTTCCCTCTTATGGGAAAAATTTTGAGGTTTTTTTTTTGTAATTAAAATTTTAAAATTCACTTTTCAGTAGTTTGTTCTAAGCTGGTCTACTGTATGTATACTGTGCCTCAGTCAAGGTCGACGCTCAACATCGGGATTGGTAACTAGATTAAGAAAAATAATTGCAAAAGGTGTAGTCCAAAATGTAATCAACTGACTAAGATCTAACACCGAGAATCAAATAGGAACTGTTCAAATTTACGATATCCTAAAGTACTCATGAAACTTTTTCAAGAGCTAGACGCAAAATTTTCAAAACAAAAAGTTGAAGGATTCATAAAAATTGTCTCCCCCTCTCTCCAAGACCTAACTCCCAAAAGCAAAAGTCTTCCAGGTCTACTCTCTCCCCAATCAGGTCAGAAATTTTCGTACAGGCAAGTAATGTGAATGTGAGCATGAAAAAAAATGAAATTCTCACAGATATCTTGGAAAAATCGGGTTTTAGATGTCAAAGAATAAAAATGTTGCTAGAGATTCTTCAGCCAGGCAGTTAGTAGTATGCCATCTCCTGATTACTGAAGGCCTCCAGCATCACTTCAATCCTCTTACAACTCTTTCCTTTCTCTTCGTTCGATGGCTATGTCTAACTAACCTTCCAGTTGGGCACAGCCATGAGTCTGGTCAACTAGTTAGCTAAAAGCCAAAAATTTATCTCACAGACTCCTGACTCTCTCCAGCCAGTTAGCCAACAAAGACATCCCTCCATGAGAACACAAACAAAACTGTTGTGAGGTCACCTACTATTTCCATAGCAGAAGGCCAGCGGAAAAGATCTCGACAAAATGGAAAAATTAAAACTCGACAAACCGTTCAGCCTTAAGGCTTGGCCAAAGACAAACCTAAATTCGAACTTCAAATAAAAAGACACTATCAAGCTTTGCCAAAAAAAAATATTACAAACTTTACATTACTCAGAGCTTGCAAAACTTTAACTTTATTTTAATCTCAAACTTTAAACTTTACTCAAATCAAACACTTTAGTTAACAACAACAATTAGAACCAGGTCCGCATGTAACTCCCACTAGATATGAGACTTGAGATCAATCAACTAGCAGATGCCAGATGATCATCTCCCAACAAGTCCCAATCCCCAGTAAAATTCACATTTAGACCAGCGAAGACTAACTGAGGTGGCCCCACGTTGGGCGCCATTTTGTAATGGAACTATGTTGAGTGATTGACGACTGGACGTTAATGCCCAATCTACAATGCATGGTAAAACCACGTCGTCAAAACGATATGGATTTTTGTGTTTGCTTCCCACTCTTGCATTTGAAAATTTATTCTTGCAAAAATGTCCCTTCTCTCTCATTCATTTGACGACATGAGCACGAGCTTATGTGTAGTAGTTAATCAGCAAAAACGATATAGTAATACCTCAGGTGTATTCAGCATGATTTAGAACCTTGTAGGGGAATTTAGAACAAAACAGCTGTAAACTGGAACTGGAACTTGTACTTTCAATCTTAAAAGAAATATTTTATATTATTTGACTTCTTAGTTTACTAAGTTTACTAAATTATAGTATAAATTATTGAGACCAAATACTTCCTTCGATGTAATTCTGCAATGAAATCGAGGAAACAATTACATTTATGATAATTGACAGGTAAACAGCTGTTTAATTTGGCAGCTTACCACTACTTACATATTTCGTTTATTTATATGCATTCTTCAGCAAACGATATCGTTTTGACGATGTGGTTTAACCATGCATTGTAGATTGGGCATAAGTCCCGACTGCCAGCATGAGCTGACAAATCACTCGGTGAACAGCGTTGAAATGCACGGCGGCACGCTAGCTCGCCTCGGCTATTGGCGGAGAGTGTGGGGAGGTTCCACGAAAAACCTGCCGCTGCCACCAGCCATATACAAAAAAAAAAATCGTGCCAAGCAAAGGCCGTCGCACACTCCGGTCCAGAAGGGACCTTTACACTACTTACCCATACTTACATTAATGTTGAGCCTTCGACTGCCTTGCCCCATCCACCCATTTGACACTGAGGGCAGCAAATTAGTTCAGTGTCACTGTACTGACCTGGAAAGAGAATAGAGGAGCGGACCTTTACAACCCCTGCATCAAGAGGGCTCCAGGAGAGTGGAAGGAGAAATGAAAAGTATTCAGTAATCCATAATTACGTTATAATCGTTCCTTTGTACAATATTATTATTTTAGAAAAATATACGATCTAGTCAGTGGTTTTTTTTTATGAGCTATCTGCTAGTGAATAGAATATTTGAAAACTACTAAATTACACTTAATGAAATGCCTAGTCTTAGCAAACAATTTTTTGTTAATCTTTTGCTTTTTAATGGTATGATCTCACTATAAACCTTTGTTTTTTCTTACTAAATATTCACACACCATATAAAAACCTATCCTATAGAGCATTATTAACCTATTCAAGTAACCTATTTAAGTTTTTTTTTCTTTTACAAACAAATATATTATGTATTTGAAATTTTTTGATAAAAATTCGATTGCTCTGTGGGAACTAATGTAATCGATTTTCCGCTGAGAGGGAAAAACATTAACCAACAAGTTGGAACATTGTGTGGTCTACGGTTGCTTAGTATTCAAACTTATACCTGCCCTCATTTTTACACGCAGTCCTAATTTTACCACACAGATCTTATGTCACCTCACTAGACAAACCTTATCAATCAAGTTTGAAAACTTTATGGTTTAAAAACAGCTGTGTACCATTTAAGAATTAACTTATTTCACCTGAATACAAATACCTATCTTAAAAATTAATTAATAAAATTTCATTTTTGATAAAATTTAGAGCAACTATAGCCTACAGCCTTTTCTCATTTGTTTAAGTTATTCAATTCGTTCTTCATCTATTTACTTATTTCATTGATATTGTAACTAATTTCAGCCTTTATCCGATTTTTTTTTTTTTTTTAATTATATAATTTGTATTATAATCTACAGAAATTTCTACATTGACGTACATACCAAACACAATCTACAAAACAGTTGACTGGAAGAGTTTAATTGTGTACTGCACCATTATGAGTATCTTTTAGATTTCGCCATATTCAAGAGTCAACGTATAGACATGTTTTTCTGCGAATTTTTCGTAATCGCAACATATGTATATTTTAGAGCTTAGCCCACAATGCTACTTGCCCGACGTAATACCAAGTAACCGGCAGTTAAATCCATCGGTAATGTTATGGTGTATGTTGGAGTGATAGGTCAGGACGTGAAGTCCAAACTGCCAGCCTAAGCTGACAGATCACTCGATGACAGCGATAGCACAGGGCGGCACGCTAGCACCTCGGCTAAGGGTGGCGGAGAGTGTGGGGGAGTTCCCGAAATAACCTGCCGCTCTGTGCTATCGCTGTCATCGAGTGATCTGTCAGCTTAGGCTGGCAGTTGGGACTTCACGTCCTGACCAATCACTCCAATATACAACCATAACAAAATGGCGCCCAAAGTGGGGCCTTAACATCTTGAGTACATCAGACCTCTTTACTGGGGACTGAGATTACTTTGCAGATATGGACATCTGGCTTTCAGCTGATTGTCTGACTCGGTAGTCTCACATCCAGTAGAGATGTGATAACATCAGTACTCGGCTCCACGTGAACCTTCTGTTCGAAAGGGTTGTCCATTCTTCTAGTTATGATACGTTGTGCGCGTCCATTGTTACTACCATAACAAAATGGCGCCCAACGCGGGGCCACCTCAGTTAGACTTCGGTGGTCTAAATATAAATTTTACTGGGGACTGAGACTTTGAGAGAAATGATCATCTGGTGTCTGCTAGTTGATTGACCTCAAGTCTCACATCCAGTAGAAGTTATAGGTGGACCTGAGTCTAATTGGTTTTGTTGAAAATTTTTTTTGTAAAGTAACGTAATATTTTGAAAGTTTTATTGGAAGTCTTTGATATTTTGAATTTTTTGGATTAAAGTAAAGTAACGTTTTTTGAATTTAATGAAAGTTTTTTTGGAAGTTGAAATCCGGCTTTAGGTTTGACTTCGGTCAAGCCTCAAGCCTGAACAGTTGTTGAATTTTTTGAATTTTGTTGATTTTTTTTTAAATTGATCTTTCCCGCTGGCCTTCTGCCATGGAAATGGTAGGTGGCCTCACAAATTTTTTTGGATTGTGTTCTCGCGGACAATTGTTCTGTTGGCCAACTAGCTGGACAGAGTTATGAGTCTGTGAGACGACTTTTTGGCTTCCAGCTAATTAGTTGACCAGATCCATGACTCTGCCCAGCTGGCGAACTATCTGGACATGAGGATCCGGTGAAGAGGAGAGGAAGAGTTCTCTGAGGGTGGGAGTGATGCTGGAGATCTTCAGTAATCAGGAGTTGGCATACTGCTAACTGCCTGGCTGAAGAATCTCTAGTAGCATTCTCAGCCTTTGACACCTCCAACTTGACTTTTCCCAGAGTTCTGTGAGAACCCAACCAAATCTTTCATGCACCACTCACGTCACTTGCCTATATCCTGTTTTTGACCTTGGAAGAGAGAGAGCGACCTGACCTCTTATGTGGGAGTTAGCTTCGGGAAGTGAGGGAGAGATTGTATGATCTTTGTTAAAGAAATCTTTTTTTGAAACGCTTGAATTGTTCTCGTGATTTTTTTTTGATCCTTCGTAATTTTCAGAATTTTTTTAGATTTTTATTCGACGAGGCTGTTAACGCTTGGTTTTTGTCTTGGAATTCATTTTTTACACTATCTCGATTTGAGAAGCCTTAATTAACTTTTCGAATCCTTGTTTTCTAAAGTTTTTTAATTTCTTCGAACGTTTGGGAAAACTTTTGTCTGAATTTGAGTATCTCGCCCAAAGCCTTCGACTTTAAAATAGTATTTAGCCATCATCACATTGGAAAGAGCGTGTCTCTTCCAAACGTGCAAACTTCTAGAATTTTTTTTTGGGATAACCATCCTAAACCCTGATTTGACAATTTTTACCTGACTTACGTCTAAATTCTTTATGGCTACAGTGAGGACACCACCTCCAGCGACAAACGGTATGACAATGCTGCCGGAACCATGTTCTATCTGCCGGGACGCAAGCTGGTCAGTCGATCGGAAGCCGGTCATGACTGTATGCGAGCATATTTTCCACCAGGCATGCCTGCAGCATTGGATAGGTGAACATTCTAGTTGTCCTAACTGCCGTCGTCACATTACGCAACAGGACTTCAGTGAATATTCTGGTGCAATCCCAAAGAGACCGAAGAAGGTGACGCCCGCGAAATCGACAAGGCGCGACTCATTGCCAACCTTTGATTTGCCTAACTTTGACTTACCACCTTCGAATCGACGATCCTTGTCTCCAGGAATGCCTGACTTACATTCAAGGACTTTTGTAAACCCGAGTCCTCGACGTGATATTCCAGCGCGCACAGCTCAAGACCACAACACCTCAGCTGCTACGGATGCGCTGATAGCAGGCTTGAGCATGAAGATGGAAGACCTAATAAACCGAGGTCTCCAGCAGGAACCAACGGGTGCACGAAGTCGACAATTTTCCAACTTTATACCCTGAACTGGCATTAGCGACAGGCAATGACAACAGCCTAGGGGATATATCTAGTATTTCGACCAAACACTCTATTGTATGCTGGAATTGTGACCAGTCTGGTCATTTTTATCAGGACTGCAGACAAGAAAGACAAGTTATGTTCTGCTATGGATGCGGACGCAAGAACGTCTTCAAGCCTGATTGCCGCTATTGCAGACAGAAAAACGAGAGACGGGTCGGGAATACCACCACCTTTTTCCGACCAGCGTCAACGTCGCAAGCAGCAACTGCAACGAACTCTCCAGTTCAAGCTCTGAACAAGGAGGAAAGTCCGCTCCATTAGCAGACACTCATGATAACTCCCTAACATGTCCTCTGATATCATTCAGTGACTCTGGTGATATCAGAAAAACTCCGGATTGTACGTTTACTTCATTGGCAGAGGCGGAGAACTTAATAGATTTCTCCGCAGACCTTCAAGCTCCCATTTCCACTTCTGGGGAGCCCATGACATTGTTAGACACTTCCTTAGAAGAGTCTTTAATCTTCGATGTCCCGTTGACACCTATAGCACATGTAGCTGACAAGGTTACTGAGCAGGAGGTTCGGCCTCCTGTCATTTCTGTGTTGAAACGGCCACCAAGCTCTAATATGACGAGTGGGCGTGAGCCAGTTTTACATCCGCTGACGCCGTATCATACGCGTCTGCAGAGATATAGAGCAGCAAGAGACCGAATCTTCTCCTGAGTGACGGAGTTAGCTGATATAATGTTTGCTGACTTGGATATGAGACCGAAAAAGAAACGATCAACTGTTCGTTGGCGGGAATACTGTCGACGAATGAAACTAGAAAGAAAAAAACTCGCACTGATTTCCGTGTCGATGCCAGACGACATTCGACCGTACGCCGAAGTAAAGCTGCTCGGGCGAACTGAGAATGGATTACTTGATAGTACATAACGAGCCTGGACCTGAAAGACGCATTCTGGCAGATACCACTAGACGCTGATTCCAGAGAGAAGACCGCGTTAACAGTACCTGGTCACCCTCTCTATCAGTACACGGTGATGCCATTCGGCCTATGCAACGCTCCACAAACTATGTGTCGCCTCATGGATAAAGTCATTCCTTTCGATCTTCGTGAGAACGTTCTCGTCTATCTAGGTGATTTATTAATTTTGTCTTCAGACTTCGGTACTCATCTCATGCTGCTAGCCCGTGTAGCGGATTGTTTGAGGAAAGCTGGCCTTACTATCAACGTCGAGAAGAGTAAGTTTTGTATCAAAGAGACTAAATACTTGGGATTCATTGTCGGAAAAGGAGGTATGAAAACTGACCCTGACAAAATTTCAGCTATAGTTGACTATCCGTCACCTAAAACTGTTCGGCAAGCCCGACGCCTACTAGGTATGGCGGGATGGTATAGACGGTTCATCCCGAACTATGCTGATTTGACTGCCTCCATTACAGACACTTTGAAAAACCCGAGTCAGTTCAAATGGACACCTGAAGCCCAGACGTCTCTCGATCTTTTAAAGAAGAAACTTACTTCTGCTCCGTTACTAGTGAGTCCAGACTTCACCAAACCGTTCGTTATCCAGTGCGATGCGAGCCAACAAGGTATTGGAGGAGTGCTGCTTCAACTAGAAGACGATGGCCACGAGAAGCCAATAGCCTACGTCTCGAAAAAGTTGAACTCAGCACAGAGAAATTACACCGTCACAGAGCAAGAATGCTTGGCTGCACTCTTGAGCGTGCAGAAGTTCCGGCCCTTCATCGAACTTATGCCGTTTAAGATAGTGACTGATCATGCGAGCTTGAAATTGCTGATGTCTCAAAAGGACCTCAGTGGTAGACTTGCTCGGTGGAGTCTGAAGCTTCAGGGCTTCGACTTCACTATTGAGCACAGGAAAGGAAGCCTGAACGTCGTTCCTGATGCGCTGTCACGCATTCATTGTGACAGCCTGAACACCAATGAAGATCCTGGCCCGGAAGTTGAATTTAGTTCGCCATATTTCAACTCGTTGGAATATGAGGAACTAAGGCATAAGGTTAAAACAACTTCTGGCAAACTACCAGATCTTTGCGTCAGGGATGATTTCGTTTATATCCGGACTGCTCCGAGAACAGGCGATCCTATTCAGGAAGAAGAAGCTTGGAAGCTTTGGATTCCACGAGGGCTTGTCAACGACGTCATTTCAAGGGCTCACGATCCGCCACTAGCTTCACACGGAGGCATAGGGAAAACACTGGAACGTCTGCGAAGACATCTGTACTGGCCACGAATGACAGTTGATGTCAGGAACTATGTAGGCGCCTGTGACGTGTGTAAAGAAACAAAGGCTCCTAATACTATTTTACGACCACCTATAAGAGTCCAGTCTGAGACAGAACGACCATGGCAAAAGCTGTACATTGATTTTCTAGGTCCATATCCTCGGTCAGTAAGAGGAAACGTCTGCATCTTAATAGTTCTTGACCACTTTTCTAAATTTCCACTTCTCAAACCTATGAGAAAAGCGTCTACGCTCAATGTATGCCAATTCATTGAGACTGAAGTGTTTCACGTGTTCGGAGTCCCGGAAATGATCATCTCGGACAATGGAGTCCAGTTTTGCTCGACTCAGTTCACCAGATTACTGGAAAAATATGGGGTGAAGCACATGCGAACGGCAGTTCACTCGCCCCAAGCAAACGCCTCAGAGCGAGTAAATAGGTCTCTATTGTCGGGGATTAGAGCATATATCAAGAAGGAACACACGAGATGGGATGAGAAACTAAGCCATGTAGCTATTTCCCTCAGGAGCTCTTTACATCAAGCTACTGGTTTCTCTCCCTATCGAACACTCTTCGGTCAACAAATGATTGAACATGGCAGCTCTTATTCCGTCTTGAGGAGCCTTGGAACTCTTAATGAGCCATTGAGAGTGGACGCAGAAGACAAAATGAGATTGATCCGTGCGAGAGTGCAGGAAAACTTACAACACGCATTCGAACAGGGTTCACGAGCCTACAATCTCAGGGCGAAACCTGTCGAGTTCAAAGTTGGTCAAGAGGTATTTAGACGGAATTTTGCCCAAAGCAATTTCCAGCAGCAGACCAGTGCAAAACTGGGACCGAAATTTGTCAAATGTCGAGTCAGAGCCAAGAAAGGAAATTCCCTATACGAGCTTGAGGATCTGCGGGGAAAACTGTTAGGTGTCTATCACGCTAAAGACATCAAGCCGTGATCAGCATTATGAAAACGTCGTCGATACTTATTGTCGTTAATCTTGGTAGCCCTAAGAAGGCATCCAACCAGCTTCACTGGTAAACTATAGGATATCGCGAAGCCCTCCTATTGCCCCGTCAATGGTGGCTGATATACCTGTTGAAATTCAATCTCCTCAGCGCACCTCTACCTCTTATGAGTAGATAACCTTTTATAGTCCCTTCCGGATCGGCCTCATTAGGAGAAAAAAATTTTTTTTGTCGGTCCAGCTACAACATTTCGTTAATCGTCGGACATAGTAGTACTAAATCTATTCCTGGTAGCCCTAAGAAGGCATCCAGCCAGCTTCACTGGTAAACTATAGGATATCGCGAAGCCCTCCTATTGCCCCGTCAATGGTGGGTGATATACCTGTTGAAATTCAATCTCATATTCGGCTGTCAGCATGTCACCACTTCAACGACGCCTTGGAGGCACACCCTTGAACAATCGCGGTCTGGGATCGGAGCGAGATGTTGCGCCGGGAAGGCTTGGCTATCTGTTCTTTGGGTTGCTGATCGCAGGGCTTCGTCAGCATCTCGGTGAGGAAAGGCATAGAGGCATCGACCGGCCGGATTTTTTGGGTTACCAGCCTGTCGATGTAACTTTGGCTTCCCACACGGAGAAGGATGTCGATGTCTGGTCAAAGACTAACGAGACCTCGGGGATGTGTCCTCGATGCGTCATCGATCAAGTAGAGCCCGAGTGATGAGGAGTACGCATTGGGTCGTGGGTCGAGACACACATTGAGCGCCCGCAGCGATGAGGCCTATGTTTAAGACCGGCTAGCTCAAACGACCATTTTTCAGCGTTGTCTGAACCATGGGTGGCGCAGACCACTCTGCCCTGTTATGGTCATAGCATCTTGCATATAGCAAAATGCTACACGTGCTGAAGCGTGTAGGCCGGCTGTGTCAAACAGAAAAAAAATGAACGCACCCGAACGAGAGAAATGAATTTCCTCACGCTCAGGTGCCATGTTGACATGACTGACAAGGCAGAAGAAGACCATCGACTGTAGTGTCAGATCTTCTCGAGAGGACGTCGAAAAGATTAGAAACGTATCTTTTCTCTAAACATCGAGCATAAAATACATCCTTGAAGGTATTTGACACGACCCCGCCGAAATTCAAAAGTAAGGCATCTGAATTCCGGCCGCAGCAAAGTCACCGCTATACAATCAGACTGTAAGGCTGCATCATTGACATCTCACATTGGTCGCAGGAGGAGGATAATAATCCTCAGCTTACATTAGCACTCGTTGCGAGGAAATAAAAAATCACTGGGCTCTAGTTACAGCCGAAGGCAGCAGGAGGAATTTCCCTCTTTTTTCTTTTTGAACATCGAAGCCAAAACAGCTGAAGTTTTATACGCATTTCCCCCATGGAATTATCTTCTGAACTTCGAAAAGGAATCTATGGCACGAGACAAGTAGGCTCTTGATAGGAAGCTTCAATTACTTTAAAATAACTATTTTAATTTTAAGAAGTGCACTCGAAGTGCCGAAAGAAGAATTTTAGCTTCCCTATATCGGTTGTAAACAGCAGGGATGTTTAGTGTTAGTTTCTTTAGGTAATTTGTGAGCATTTTCGAAAACGGCAAGAAAATGATAGATTTTGAAGGTGAGGAAAACAACAGATTTCGTCTACAATAGCATATGAAATAGAAAATTAGTGACGACCAGCAAACATAATTGTACGCATCGCATCAAGTAGACTTCATGACCTTGTGTGGGTTTTTGTTTGGTCTCATGATTGTTGTGACGTGCTCCTCATTATTTTATACATATATATATACGTTATACATATGACCAGTTAACCATTTAGGAGAAATTCACATTTCGTGAATAAACTCAAACAATCATGTGAGCTGCGTTTATGTCGAGAACGAAATGATAGCGATTCAATTATGCTTATGGTCTGAAATTTATAGTTTTCATTTTTTTTCACGAGTTTAGTGTTAAAATCAGAACACTTGGTTTAATTTCCTTAGCATTAGTTGGAATTTTGAATTTTATAAAGTTACAAATTTATTTCAAGTGCCTTTAGTTGTAAGCATTTCCAAGGTACTAGAGCCGTTAGGTAATTGTTATTTTACTCAGATAGAGCCTCGTTGTGAGAAGACCTACCGAACGTAAAACGAACCTAAATTTTAACTTAAATTTTTACTAGGTGGCGGATGTTGAAGCTTCATCATGCCGTGGAATTTCACCGTGAGTATTATTGAAATATTACGTATTGTCTTTTAGTATGTTCATGCTTCGGTTTCGATAATTAAATGCTCGGTAGAAGTCTCTTACATTAACATAACAATAAGAAAAATTTTTTTTTCATTTATAACAAATTACCAAGGTATTTAATTTAATATTAATAATTGTTTTCAATTATATATAAAACATACGAAAAGTCGTATGTTTAAACAAAAAGAAAAAAAATTTTCTATATAGAGGGAAAAGAAAATAGTGCCCTAATGATGGAGAGATTCCTTTCCGGTACCTCTATATATACATAATCTTAGTTTGATAAAATATTCACATACTTATATAACTAGTTTAGCGAAATCTCTATCTGTGCCTATTACTTTGAAGTGATGAAATTGTTGTGTACTTACGTGTGCGTCCTTATCTACTTAATACTATACTACTGTACTTTTACATAGTTTCATAAGCTAATGGTATGCTTATCGGTACACCTTTTTTTTCCTGTACTCACTTTAAATCAAGTTTTGTAATTATAACGTGAAAATGAATTCTTAGAGGCTTTAATTTCTTCCTTCACTATCCCGGAGGCCTTTCATGTGAAGTTCGAGTGGGTCCGCTCTAATCTCTTTGCAGGTCAATAAGGGACTTTGGACGATTGTGCCACCCAAAGTCAATGGGAGGATGGGGCTTGGCACGGAAGGCATGCCATCTGCGCCTTCCATGGAATGCAGGTAAGTGACGTAAGGGTCCCTTCAGGACCGAGTGTGTGCTAGGCTTGGTGTAAGTAGGCACGAAAATTTTTTGATTATGGGTGATGACAAGCGGCAGGTTATTTCGGGAACTCCCCCACACTCTCCGCCACCCTTAGCCGAGGTGCTAGCGTGCCGCCCTGTGCTATCGCTGTCATCGAGTGATCTGTCAGCTTAGGCTGGCAGTTTGGACCTCACGTCCTGACCAATCACTCCAACATACAACCATAACAGTAAATCCTTACAGTTATAAATTCTTCAGCATTATGATACTGCAATTTTCTTTGCGGATCTGTATATAACGCAATTAAGCCCGAAATGTCGGAATACTTTTTAGCTGGACGAAAATGTGGTGGATTAATTGAAGAGTAAATTACTGCATTTTCAGGCCAAGGTAGACTCTTCTCTGTTGCTAAAATTTACTTTAAGAAACTTCCATATGCGTTTCTTGTTGACTTACGACAAATTTATTTATTTTTTATAAAATATATAAAGCATTAAGCTTCATATGTCATTTAAATCGGACTAATTGGTCGCTCCGTTCTCGAGATGATGATTTTTTGAAAATGACGTTTCTCACGAAATTTCTAACCCCTCTAGCGGGGTGGTGGGGGAAACAAAAAAAAGGGTGAGCTATTTTGGTATTCCTACAAACTGTGAAAATTTCACCCAAATCGGAGATGGTCGGGTTGCCCGCAGAAAGTGCCGGCTTGTAGAGAAGAAACTTGCATGAAGTGCGCGACCGTGAAAGTATTAAGGAACGGTCGTCGGCCTCTACGGGCTGGTTTCGATGGTTTTGTTGTTTTGAGCTCGCCTGCCGCTGCCTATATTCTTTATTGTCAATCTTTTCGGGCCGCCCTTGTATTTGGGTACTTGCTGGGTTGACTTGAATACTGATCTCGGTACATATGGTTCTATTATCTTGTCCGAGCGGTATAACGTTAAATTGTCAGTGTTTGCTTCTGGCTGCCTATATTTCTCGATGTGCGCGTAGATTTTATTGATTGCTCTGTCGATTTGTTCTTTCATTTCAGCTCTGGTATATGGTAACTGATGATTATGTTTTGTGCTTTTAAATGGATGATTACAGCTGATAGCCCATAGTCACGGTCTATAAGAAGACGGCACGTTCTACAGATGAGTGAAATTATCGAAGATTGCAAACTGTGACGGTCTATAAAAAGACGGCACGTTCTAAAGATGAATAAAATTATCGCAGATTGCAGACTGTCACGGTCGCCATGTGATAAACGCTTCCGACTAAATATGCGAAGAGCATCCCGTGGGTTTTACTATTAACGATATTTAAGAGGAGCAGCTCAGTGAGCATTAGCTCCTTGTAAGTAAGTTGGAGCGGCTATTCAAGCACTTACTCCAGGTGTAGAGATGGGGAGCAGCTAGGTAGCAGAACTCCTAATAAATAATTCTCGATGTTACTTGTAAGACTTACTAACGCGTTAATTCTATTTATATAAAAATATATCATTTGCTTAATTCGATAATTATATCTATATTAATTCTACCGTACATACTTCTAAAGAAGTTGTATTATGCCCAACCTTGCACTTTCATTTCATGAAGAAATGATTTGACCTATATGTATGTGTCGCTGACCGCACTTGTATATATCAATAATAATGTATTTCACTTTCTTACTGCTCGTGACTTTCGTCACTAGGCCTTTGTACCGTGTGCATTTATTAATTGGATCTTTTGCGATTGCAAGATATTGCATATATTGCAATTAAGCATATTACACATGACATACCACACATAGGTGGACATTCAGGAGTCAAACGCACGATTAACAAAATTAAGCAAAGATACTGTTGGAACAATCTCAGCAAAAAGGTTAAATCCTACGTAAATAACTGTGAAAAATCCAAATGCAATAAATTAGTAAGACATACCAAGGAAAGAATGGTAAAAACAAACACACAGAATGAAAGTTTCGAAATACTAGAAGTTGACACAGTAGGACCAATGAGACAAAGTAAATCCTACAGATACAGAATTTGTCAATCAACTATGCAAAAATTTTAAAATAGATCATATCACCTCAACTCCGTTTTACCACGAAACGCTAAGTGCCGTTGAAAGTAACCACCGAGTACTAAACGAATACCTAAATACCTACTATTAATATGCCATAACGGCGAATGGGATGAATAGCTACCCTATTACTACTACAACATTACACCTTATTCTGAAACCAACATATCACCATATGAGCTGATATTCGGCAAATTAGCCTCACTTCCAGACACTATGGATCAAAATAGAGTAGATCCCATCTACAATTTATAAGATTATTCGAAAGAATGGAAGTTTCGACTTGAAGAAAGCAAAACAAAAAAAGCCAAAGCCATTGGAGGATTCTAAAACGAAAAGACGCAAAAAGTCTAGCAAAACCACTAGCCCACTAAAGATTAAAATAGGAGATAGATTATTCTTAAAAGTAAACAATCAAAAAAAAGTAAACCCCCATACAAAGGTCCATATATTGTAATGGACACAAATAATGTCAACACCTAGATAAATTTAAAAGAAAATTTAAAGTAATAAAAGAGGTGCACAATAATAGATTGAAAAAATTTTAAGCAATATCATTGTAAATAATAGAAACATATCAACAAAAATATATTTTAAGTAACTAATAGCACCTTGGTGTAACTTAATAATACAAGTAAATGTAATACCATACAAAACAAGTAAAATATAATATCATCATTTTATTAACGATGTAGGATAGAGCATTATATTGGAATATTAGAACAACAAAAATTTACTAAATTCAGCAAAAATATAAAAAAAAAAGACAAATCACCCAAACATGCAAGTGCATTATTATGGTCGAAGCGTGCTGCATGCAGTAGCAAAACCCGCGAGAGTACTTCACAAGCCATGAAACACACTCCCTCCCTACAACATGCGAGGCCTAATGGAGTCCTTACATTCTAAAATATTTGCAGTGTTCTTATGTAAAACTGACAAAAGATTGATTTGAATAGTTCCTCCGCCCTAAACTACTATTCATACAGAAAAATGGTGTTCGGATAATCTTAAGCTTGCTTCTTATCTTCCGAACCGTAATGAAATTTTCATACCTTTCCTAACAAAATTATTTAAAAAAATTCTCAGCTGAGTAATCATTGTAATGTCGCTGTTCCGTCATGGGATGCCGTGGGCTGCTGATATCGAATGTAGCTGCCTACAGTTTGTAATCAAGACTATTTTATTATTTTGTTAAGTAAGGTATATAGTAAGTGTAGCCTTTGGGAAGGTAAGGAACCAAGCTGTAAGTTACTAGAAGACTATTTTCTGTATGGATAGTAGTTTAGGCTCTATAGCATATATAAAGTCAATGTTTGAAACTTTTCCATAAGCATCAATAAGGAACATTTTAGAAAACGGACTCCGAACGCACACATATAGATTTCTGTTTCATGGCTTGGGAAGTATTCTCGAGGGTTTTGGCAGTACCCATTGAATAAATAACTAATAAGGAAGCGGGGTATCGTGCGAATACAGTGTACGTGTTTAAGCAATTCAATGACAGTATGACCTAAAGTTGGGGGGCGGGGGCGGGGGGGGGGGCGACAAGATGGCCTACTGCCTATTTTGCATCAGTTCAACATTTCTGACATTTCATATTTTTTGAAAAGAAGTTCGGATTTGTATTCGCGATATTGTGATAAATAAATAATTTAACAGAATTTTTACTTAATAGTAGTGTAAAATAAGTGTGAAATATTCTTTTGTGAACGATGTTTTATCTAATTGAGACTCCAAGACTTAAATAACCGTAATGAAGTGCGCTATGCTATGCTGCAGGAGCAAACGGCATTATTGTCGTGGGAAAGCATTCTTCAAGTAAGTTTAATAGCTTTACTAATTAATTATAGTGTTTCAAGCAAAATAAAAGTGAAATTATTTATAAAAATAAACAGCCATGGAAAAAAACTTTAACATTTTACAATGCTGATTTTTGTTTGTTTACAATTGAATTGTAATTGCTGCTTAAATTATGTCAGTCATACAAAGGGAACGCCAAGAAATATTATCTGAATATAAGGGGGCGCTATAAATTTGTTTATTTTACATAGCAGTTTGGATAATAAAAAAGTCCCTCTTCAAAATGTCTTAATTTCATTACTGCTATCACGAAACGAATACAAACACAGCACACTAATGCATTTCGCCCGATATGCCGTTTTCTTATTAGTTATTTATTCAATGGCAGCAGCGTGATATATGCACGACTCTGACAGATGTAGCAGTGCGGACATTAATCCGCACGGCGAATGTGCTACCACGTTTGGCACAACCGCACGAATAAACCCTGGCGGGGACGAAGGACCAGAAAACAGTTGAATTGAAAAAAAAGAATAAGATTCAAGCGGTCAAGTATCGTTACTCCGTAGCTCTGCGAAATATATTGATTTATTACGTTCCGTTTTTGCGTAAGGGTTATTATAACTGAGTTAATTTATGCATTGGACCACTGTCTATTTGAGGTATATGAAATTTCAGTCGCGCTAACATTAAGCAGGATTTACATTATGATGACATCCAATTTTTACAGAAATTGTGAGGAAGATAGTTTATTGAAATTTAAATGCTGCGGAATTAACATCGCAATACCTCACACGTACAGTCCCCTCTACTTTTTATGGCAAAACTCTCAAACTGTCTAATTGGAAATTGTCAAGTTTTTAATCGTTTTTTCGTAGATATTCAAAGACGGATCATGAAAAGAAGTATAATTTTACAATTTCTAAAATATTGCATGAAGCACGCAGGAGTTCAAAGCAAAGGATGAGATTATATCGAAAAAATTTGTTGCAAAATATCAGGTGGTACTGTAATTCAGTTTTACAATCATCATTTTGTACGATAACGAAATTTTTATTTAATAATTATTTCATATAGTAAACAAAAAGTTCAGTAACTAATTTGCTAATATGTAAACGTCAATCCACTTCATCCACTCAAGTGCTCACATGAAAATAATCCCACTCCACTACCCTACCGAACTAACGCCGGTGAAGATAATTCCAGTCAGGTTCGTGTTCACATGACGGATTATCTCAAAGGCGGAATAATTCTAGCAAATTATAATGAAAAAGCACCACTGCAGTCAATCTGTGAACACACCACTCTCTGCTTGTGGATAAAAAACTACCTCAGAAATAACTTCAATATTTTCTATAAAGCAATATTTAATAACTTTCAATTTCGCAATATTTAATTACAAACTCAAAACTTACTTTTGTTTATTTCGACAAATATTTTACTTGGCAGATATGTATATGCCATAAAATTATAGTAACAAAACAGCAATATGGAGGCTCCAGTAGTCGAAATTGACAAATTAGGGTTGCCAATAAATATATTTTAGTTTCAGTGACTATAAAAACTCCCTATGCTTGAAGTCTTTTTATGGTTCTGGACACGCACACAGTGACAAGTCGACGTCCGGAAAAAATTCAGGACGCGTTTGCTTCTCTCGTCACTCATAAATAAATTTCCGTATACGATGCACTATCTCCCTCACAATTTCTGTAAAATTTGCATGTCATCATAATAGTCCGAGAGCTAGCAACGTCACGAAAAAAAGAACTTTAGTTCGGCTGATACTTTGCTATCACCCTTCTTTCACTATCTCAATAGGCATGCGGTCCATCTGGCTGGTGAGACGCGTTGCGTTTACTTGTGCGCATTCCGTTTTACAGGTAAAAGAAACAGTTTTCAAAATCATTTTAGTTCGATTTTTGTTTTTTTCATCTGTTTTCGTAAGCATCGGACAATATAAATTCACTGTTCCCAGACAATTACCTCGTTGCTAACACCGTGCCAGACGTTTTTTTTTTTCATAAAAAAAAAAAATATTTTATTACGGCTGTAATTTTTATACGAGCTAGTTTAATTATCGAACCAGATGAAATTCATTTTCCAGACGATAATTCGGTTGATTAGCAATAGCCAGATCGATTCGAGTGTGATAGGGAATGTGCCATCCCACGCTAGTACTCCTGATGGAGTATGCAAGCCGGTTATCTAGGGAAGAGGTAAAAGAAGCAAAGAAATATCTCTCCCGATGCTTGCATGGGAGTAAATGTAGCGGCTATACATAATTATGCAATGAAATTTCAAACGGAAAATTTGGAAAAGCTTTAAAAGTAAATTGTATCTCAACTGAAAGAAACTGGCGTTGATGTTTTACACCATCAATCAAAGATAGTGAACTCAAGCGTCAAGATGAATCGGCTAGCGAGGTTTCAATATTACTAAATCAAATTCGTCCTTATAATTTTACTGCTCAACTGAAAAATGTTCAATACAAGGAAGCATTAGTTATATTTTTTATCAACCACTGGACTGATGATATGCCGTCTTTTATTGGTGATAAAATAATTCACTTAAAATTCAACAAATGCTTCTTTTATTGGGTTGAAAATAATAGTCAGGATTCCAGGCCATAACATGTTGTAATTACACTCAAGCTTTTTTCAAATTACTAGAAGACGCGGAAGATTATCAGCTTGCATTTCAAAATATTGCCACCGATGATGAAAAAATACTGAAGAGTGCATTTGTTACCTTGGAAAGACTTGTTTCGGCAGTTCGGCAGATTAACAACGTCAACGATGTCAGATTTCATTTATTTTCTAATACGTATCAGTCAAAAAATTCAGTGAAAGTTAAATGCAGAAGAAAGTTAAATATTCAGAAATTTCAATCCATCAAGCTTACCACCGTGCAGAGCTGAATTATGGCAGCATTTATTGAGAGTCCAATACCTGACAACATTTTGGATAAATGCTCACTCTAAATCTCTTACATCTACAGAAGTCAATGTATTCAAAGTAAAACTTGTCATTTTTTATATTCCAAATAATTGCTTTTATTAATTTTTCCATGGAAATCTATCCAAGTTCTAATTCAATAGCGGATTTGTATAATAGAGGATTTTTTCATCCAGTATTTTATCAAGAATATCCTCAAATCTGAGCCAGATATCTCAATTTTGACCAGAAGCTTTTCCGTAGCTCCTGAAATTCTCTACAAAAAAAGAATAGGACAAAATTGTGCTATCTCGCTGGGTTCATCAAATATTCTCAAAACATCATCGTGAGAAAAAAAACCACTTTACCGTGCTCAAATTGGTCCGGTACCTAATGAGCAACCGAGTTATCGCCTGGCAAATTAATTTCATCTGGTTCGATAATTAAACTAGCTCGTATAAAAATTACAGCCGTAATAAAATATTTTTTTTTTAATGAAAAAAAAAAAAAAAAGTCTGGCACGGTGTTAGCAACGAGGTAATTGTCTGGGAACAGTGAATTTATATTGTCCGATGCTTACGAAAACAGATGAAAAAAACAAAAATCGAACTAAAATGATTTTGAAAACTGCCTTTTTTACCTGTAAAACGGAATGCGCACTAGTAAACGCAACGCGTCTCACCAGCCAGATGGACCGCATGAGTATTGATATGCTTTAAGGAAAGGCATATCAAAACTAGGCGAACTAAAGTCATTTCTCGAAAACGTTGCTAGCTCTTAGACTATAATGTAATTTTGGAACTAGCTAATTGAACTAAAATTTTATATTTCTCTTTGGATGTTGGCATCTCAAAGTACATCCTAATTCAACTAGGTTGGAGATATTTCTGCGTGAAGCAAGATTACTTTTACTATCCGTGGATTAGTGAACAGAAATTTCCTGAGCATCTGTATTTGTTACGGCAAGGAAGAGACTCCATAAATAAGGCTTTCGTTTGGCTTGACACTCAACTGACCTGTGTTAAAGGTTATGGCAATTATATTGGAAATCCTCTCATAGGGTTACTGCACGCCAACGACCAACCCACCCACTTGACAGTGCTACGGAAGAAAAATAGCCACAGCAAAGAAGGAATCCCAGCAAAACGCGATGCTAGGATTCCTAAAAGAATATTGAGCGGTCGCTTGGTTAAACTCAGCCTAGTAGAGAAAATGCAGTCTCTTGAGATGTTTGGTGTGAAAAAGCTAGCTCCTGCTTAGTTACAGTGGTACTGAACTTTTTTCATTTTTTTAAATACCTAGTCTAGGAAAGTAACCCGAACTACAGGCAGATGGTCTAATTTAGAAGTAAGATTATTGATTTAAGTCCAGCGGAAAATGGATTACTTAGGCACAATAGCAAGCTTTGTGCTATTAATGACAATATGAAGCAAAGCAACCGAGGTAGTGAATTGAGACCTCCAAGTTTTTTTTTTTTAATCTATACCTATATTTTATATCCTATACCTACCTCGTATGTGCATACACGTGGATTTATTTTTTTGATGATTACTATTATTATTACCACCTAACTCCAATTCCTCCCCGGGGTGCGTTTGCTTGTTGATAGTGATAAGGATATTGTAAAATCTAGTACGTAATGATGTCTCAAGCTAATTTGGCCGTTGTTTTTATATCGAACTTGTAGACATCAGTTTTCAGACTTCAGGAAATATCTCACATAAGAATCATTAAGGAAACTTTTTTAAAACCATCTAGCCTTATTAGCCCTGAAGATTACGTTATAGGAAAACAAACATAGTCTCGTAATACTTTTGCGATATAGAATAGTTTTGTCAATAAACTTGAATGCTATTATATCCACATATTATATAATGTATGTAGAATACACAAATCAGGTGAATTGCAATCCTTGTTATCATGAAGTGACGAGTCTTTTTGTCACTCTTCCGGAGCCCTCTCTTAGCGATGGTTGAATAGGTTCACTACTTCACTCGCACTTCAGGTAAGCAAAGGGACACTGAAAATAACTGACTGCCCTCAGTGTCATATGGGTAGATGGGAAACAGCAGTGAAGGCAGACTATCTGCGCCTTCAAGTAAGCAAAAGTAAGTGGTGTAAGGATCCCTTCAGGACCAGATGTGGTGCTTGTGGTTTTGTACAGGCACGATTTTTTTTGTATTATTGTTGATGACCAGCGGCAGGTTTTGGTAAGCCCCCCTATAACTCTCCTGTACTATTCGAAGTATTAGCGTGCCACCCTGTGCTACCACCGATCACGGGAGTGATCAGTCAGCTCATGCTGATAGGATGGACTTCACGTCCAAGAACACTACCATAACAGCATTACACTAAGAATAATCAGTACTAAAAATAAACATATCATATAAGATCAGCAATGAACAAAATTTTCCAGACGAGCAAGTATATAAAAGAGTCTCACGGCATAAAAAGTGCGTGATTAAAATCGTAAGAATAGTACATATTCAGTGGTATTTGTACCTTTTTTGCAATCAAGACTTATCTACTGACCCTAAGCTACAATTGGGTCATTTGGTTTTTCTACTGGACTTTAATTACAGTGAGTAATAACATAATTAAAATTCATAATTGATCGCGTGGGGAGGATCGCGCCAGCACCGCGTATTCTGTCAAAAGCACGTGGTGGTCGATCATACAGCGCCATTGGCGGATAACATATCTAGCCCAAAATCAGCGACCAATCACGTAATTACTTACATCAGCAGAACAGCCACAACATTTCCCAAAGCGGAATAATTTGAGAGGAACCCGAATTCAAAGCGGCATAAATCGAGAGTATCCCGAAAAAAAGAAAAACTCCGAATTTTAGAACTGCAGCTTTTTAAAATAAGCTTTCATCAAAAATAGCCGAGACGCAAAACTCACCTAAATTTGGACGAAAAGCAGCACCAGCAATAAACAACCTAGGACACACGACCAAATTATTGGATGCAGCAACCAAACAACTTCTAGCTATTTTCAATCTGTACCAACCAATTTCTCCGCACGTACACAATAATCAACAAAGAGGATAGACTTCCTCAAATTGATCTAACAGAATTTTTTCTTCGCCGGATGTGATTTTTTCATTTCTTTTTCGCCATACAAGAACTATACAACGTAGCTTTAGTTTTTAGTATTATATTGTAAATATCTGGTGGAGGATAGCAGTAGGCCTTAATATATAGACTCCTTTTTCAGAGACTCAAAACCTTTGACGTACAATACGATATCTACTTTTCTCACTGAAGTACAATAAACAAACGCCCCTAGTGGGCGCGTAAACATGAGCACGGCCAGAGGGCCGCCAAACTACTACTCCGTACTGGACATGGATGGCTCCATGCCCAGGAAGGTGGCTAGGAAGAACGACAAGCGTGGGACCAGATGGTCTGAGTTCCCCTCTTTGGAGGAATCACTCAGTGATGCCTTCACTGGGCCGGACCCCAAATATGTTCTTATATCTCTAAACGACAAAAGCAAGCTCATTACGGATCTCAATCCTTTCATAGTCACAAAGCACATAGAGCACTGCTCCCCTACCATCCGCTCTTGCAAGGCCTTGCGAGACGGCAAATATTTAGCTTTCTTCCCATCAAAATCTGCCGCTGAGAAGCTCATTAAAAACTTCACCAAGGTTGAAGGCTACGTTGTTAAATTGAGTACCATCACAGACTTAATTCGTCTAAGGGCATAGCTTTCGCTCCAAACTTGAAGCAACTTTCTGAACAAGATATCCTGGACGGTCTAAAGGAAAAAAATAAATCCGTCACTGAGGTGAAGAAACTAATGCGTCAGAAAGATAATATCAAAACACCAACTGGAGCCATCCAGATCACTTTTGACCGCTTCTCCCCCCCTACCAGCATCGTTTGCTGCCTAGAGAGTCTACCCATACGCATATGGTACTCTGCCCCACTACGCTGTAGGTCCTGCCTAGCCTTTGGACACCATGAGGCTTCCTGCAAGGAGACGCCAGCGTGCTAATTCTGCGGTCGACCCAAGGCGAAGGAAGAGACAATACACACAAACTGTAACAGAATTTACTGCGTCGGTTGCAAGACAGAAGGACAACACCCCACCCTTTCTAGAGAATGCCCCACTTTCCTTAGGGAAAAAGAAATCGTCAAAATTCAGGTGGACAACCACCTTACCAGATACGAAGCCAGAAGAAGTGGTACGCCATCAACGGTAATCTTGCGCCGGTTCTAGAGTGCCAAAGTAGAGCTATGCCAGGCTTATCCTTCGCAGGCGCTTTCAAAAACGTGCCATCGACTACTACTCAGATAAAAGAATCACGTAAAACCACAAGCGCAACCACGAACACTAAGGCAAAACCCACACTCCCACGTCAAACTCCAAGCCAGGCAAAAACACCTCCAACACTCCTCCAGCTATATCAAACCCTAAGCCAGATAAAAACAACACCATCTCAAAACCTCAGGCCAACAACCTCAAGCGTTCAGCTAGAAACCCTACACATAGTATACCCACACAAGATACTAATGAAACTACTCCGCAGAGAATCATCACGACAGCTACAGTACACAAAAATCAAAACCCTCACTCTCAAGATAAACAAGACATCGAGAAAATCTCTATCGCAGACTCATCCGATGACATAATCATCATCGAACACGAAAACTACACAGACTTTACAGAAACAGAACATAAAGAACATAAAATTATGGCGTCCACTGGACCCGATCCTGAAAGCATTGCCGTTAACGCTGGCACAAATTATACCTTTCGGGCGGCTACCCCCGAAGATGCAAACAAACTTCTTTCGCTATCCCCAAACACCTTTAAACAAGTCTCTGCACTTTTCCTCGAACACCCTCAAACACCTATTTTCTCACCAAACACCATAATACTAGACACAAATCAGACCACACTCCAAGTCTCTGATGATGAAATGATCTAAGCATTACGAATTCTCTCCTCAATCCCTCTTCTAAGTTGCCACCGATTTTCTCTCTGCATCACCCAAATCAGGTTCAGAGTCACATTGAGGATTTTAAGATCCTTCAGTGGAACGTCTGTGGCTTCTACAATAACCTGAGCAACCTTCAGCTGCTCATTTCCGAATTTTCGCTCTCCATCCTAGCCATCCAAGAAACTCACCTCCCATACTCTCCCACATCCCCTCGTCCTCCTCAATGACGGCTCACCCACTATCCTCAATACGAGAAACACTCTGACGCACATAGATCTGTCATTTAGATAGACTGGCGAGTTGTAAGCAACCCGAAAGGAAGCGACCATTTCCCTATACAAATTTCCATCTCTGGGCTTCTTCCAGGCAGGGCCCATATACCTAGGTATGTCGAAGGCCGTGCAGACTGGGACAAATTCAGATTGGGCGTCGGCGAATACTTACGGCTACATCCACCTAGAAAGCTATTAGATTTGCCGCCAACAATAGCATCCCGCTCAATCATCCAGTCTCAAAAACCCAGCCTCCATGGCTAGCGACTCAGGTCCGACTACTTATTCAGTGGAAGGACGCGGCCTGGAAGAAGTTTAAGAAACTTCCTAACACGGCAAATGCCATTGCGTACCGCAGGGCAAATGCAATCATGCGAAGGGAAATTAGAATTGCTAAAAAGCAAGCATGGCAGGACTTTGCGGATAGCATAAACTCAGACACACCCATGAGAGACAACTGGCGGAAGGTCCGAGCTATTTGCGGACGCTCCACCAAGGCAGGCATCACAGGTCTTTTGATGGGGGACCAAATAGTTCAGGGCCCTAAGCTAATTGCAGAAACACTGGCGTCTCACATGCCCAACTACTCCAACACCCAACGCCTCCCAACCTTCTCAACTGCTTACACTAACCAGTTCGAATCGTGCGGGGAGACCGGCACGAGGACTAGAGTCGTCCAGAAACCCAGCCCCCTTGACGATCACTTCTCCCTCCAGGAAATTAAGGAAACCCATAATTCATTCCAAGGATCCACTCCCGGTCTGGATAATATCTCTTTTGGGATGCTTAAGCAGGCACCTATTGCCTGGCTACTAAGAGCTAAAAGACTCTACGATCTTGTCTACGATCTAGGCCAATTTCCGCAGGCCTGGAAGACTGCTGAGATCAGATCGATCCCAAAAATGGCCAACAAGATTCCTAACCCGTCCGAAACCAGACCGATATCCCTCCTTTCCACTACATCCAAAATCCTAGAGAAGCTGATGGCAAATAGACTGTCATGGAAGTTAGAGCAGTTGCTGGTGCCACAAGTTGCGAGCTACAGACCTGGAAGGGGTACCCAGTCCTCCGTCAGGAGCTGGAGCACAACCTGGCTAGCGCACTCTCTAAGGGAAAGCATTCTGTTGTGCTGTCCATTTACCTGGAAAAGGCGTTCGACAGAACACCTAAGCACGCTGTCCTCTGGCAACTCAAGCAATGGAGCTTGGGGAAGAGATTTGTCGACACCGTCAACTCGTTCCTTACTAAAAGGAGAATTAAGGTCAGAGTGGGCGGACACTTTTCATCCGTCCGCAACCTAATAAACGGACTCCCACAAGGGTCCCCGCTCTCAGTCCACCTATTTAATGTATACATCCACTCCCTGTCTAGAGAGTTTGGAACAGGTGCCAAATCTCTTCTACCACATCTACGCGGATAATATTATCTGCTATGCTTCTGGTGAGGTTCCATTTGTAAACCACGCGCTCAACAGAGCTCTGAGAGCGATCTCAGTCTGGGCCGACACGAATGGAGACAAAATTTCCCTTAATAAGCTCGAAGCTCTGCATGTTTGTCGGAGACGGAAATGTGCATAGAGCGCCTTTGAAGGGGATATTGCTTCTATCCCTTTACAAAAATCCCTCAAAATTCTCGGGCTGTTCTTTTCGCACAATTTGAATTGGACAAAGCACGCTGCAAACGTCGCAGAAGCGGTAAGAAGCAGGAACAACCTCCTAAAAATTATATGTAGAAGGAACGCTGGGCCTCCCTTAGAGACGGCTACCAAAATAGCGAAGCAGTTAGTGGTTGGCAAGATCGATTACTGCCTTACGATCTATGGGTTCACCACCCGCTTAAACATCCGCAAAGTGCAGGCATCCCTAAATGCCACAGCCAGGATTTCCCTTAGCGCCCTACGTACAACTCCAATAGACAGTCTACTCATAGAATCAGGCTGCTTAACGATAAAAATTATAAGCTACTAGACAGAAACAGCAAGATAAAACTACACATTGACACATACGAACGTCTACAAGCAGACACTAATATCTACACGGACTCCTCGAAGGACGAGGAGAACGTAGCGATTGCTGTCTGGATCGAAAACAAAACTGCCCAACTACCATCGTCACACCAACTGCCAGCGTGGACTGATGTTTTCACGGCGGAGCTAACGGTTGTCTGGGAGGCTGTCGGGTGGGCCTCCAAGCAGGTGGGAACATGCGCCATCTTTTCGGATAGCCTTTCTTCGCTAAAGGCTACAAAAAACATAAAAAACAAAAACCCGCTGGCAGTTAATATTAGGAACTCCCTGCACACTGGGAAAATCACCTTAGCGTCGTGCCCAGCCCATGTGGGGATAAATGGGAATGAGAGAGCGGACGATCTCGCTAAGAGCGCGCTTCGCTCGTCACTCGAGATGACAAATCCACCGTGTTACAAGGCGGCCAGAACTTATCTCAGACAACAACAACACGACACCAGAAGCGTCAGCTGGCGCGAATCGAGCACATTTCTGGCAAGTCACTACAAATCAGTTGACAAACCAGTGATGCCAGACCTACCAACGCGGAACATGGTTGCGGTCGCCAGACTAAGACTGGGCCATTTCCTGCCAGTGAAAATCCACCTTTTCCTTAGACAACCGATCCCAGCTTGTCCATACTGCCTAAATGCTAACATGACTGCTGTCCATGTAATGCAACAGTGCATCGAGTTACAGAGACTACTAAACGAACTAGGTACTACAAAGACACCTACAGAACTCCTCACTTATAGGGGGGAGGATACGAACATACTTCTCGATGCACTAAGGACCAACTTACGTAACGCGATAAAGGACACTAGACTGTAACATTCGACACACACACTACCAGGCATGCTACCACACACACACTGCCTGCAAGATACTAATTAGGTAAGAGAATCTGAAATTTTTTTAGATACATAAGCTTACAAAACAATTTGTAAAAATATTATAAAAAATAAATTTATATAAAGATGAAGAAATAGCTTAAAACTAAGACAAAAATACTTATTTTAACTTATTCTAGCTCATAATTTTTAACATAAATTATCAAGGAAAAGGGCTAATTCTAGATAGGCACATATTAGAGAAGTAGCAAATTGAAGATCTAAGTTGAATTAAATGTAAATTGCTCAATCCTGTTTTGTGAGATCTGTCCAAGCTTCTCTTCTACAGATCATGCGAGAAAAAAGAGATGAAATTTATACTACATAAGAATAAACATTAGGAAGAAACCTCCTACTTTTAGCATTAATAATACTAAGCTCTTAGTACCCTCTTTTGTTTTGCACATCTATTGTTTCCTCCTCTAGCTTGTATTCCCCTTATTACTCTTGGAGTAGTTTTTAGTTTATATTTTCTTTATCCTTTTTAATTAAGTTCCTTAGCATTACGGCAGATGAGCTAAGCTCAGCATTACAGAAAAAAATATAAATCTGTCACTAACATTTAAAAATTGTATGGTTGCAATATAATGAACTGTAAATGTTAAGAATATTAAGTCAGACAAAACACCATGTAGCTGCCCAGATGGCCTAGTAGCCGTGGGCCCAAATCATTAGTTGATAGTTAGGTTAGGCTAATTTTTAGTTCTATATAACTACATCTAATGTAAAATAAATATATAAATAAAAATAAGATCAATAATATCACTGCCGCAATGGATGCAAGATGATTCACATAATTTATTTTACGGAAATAAGAAATTATGTGAACATACCAAGCAAGATTAACACACCTGACTGCAGCACACGTCAATTTGCTGACGCTTCATTCTACACCGTTTATGCGCTGCAATGAACTTGGTGAACCCGCAATATTTCAGGTCGATAACTTGTACATGAAGAATTTGTGTAATACTTAGACTGCCTTTGACGCCTCATATTGAACGAAAACATCGGCTGAGTTTAATTCGCCTATATGCAATCACTTAGGCAGTCTCGGACGCCAAGTCAAAATCTCGACGTAAGATTGGCCGAGATATCTCGCCACATGATTGGCAATAGCTAAAGAGGACCAGATTATTATCATACGTCGATCCTGTTATATAACATTATCACACGGCGACAAAACTTTATTACACTAAATCCACTAAAATCAACTAAATCCAATGAATTTTACGTAGCAGAAATTTTTTAATGATTGAAACAATTATTGAATTAAAGAAAATAAAAATATTATTAGAAACAAAGGTTTACATTTAGAGAAAGCATAATGTAGAAAGCCCAAAGAATGCTCTTTAAATTTCGATCTTCGAACCAAATCTTGATGTTTGATGAATAAATAAAAAATATATACATATATATATTGGTATTTTGTTGCAAACTAAACTTTATTAGCAGCGTGACATAAAATTCTTTTACTTAAATCTTTCATAAGGTGTAAATCGAACTAACTCGAACAGGATTATTATGTACAAAAAATAAAATAAAAATAAAAATAAAAATAAAATAAACCTAAGAAAACCTAATAATATTTTAACTACGAAAATGCAATGAAACAAAAGATTAAACGAAGTCAAAACTTAGTAAATAAGCTAATTTGAAACAAGACATTATTAAAAAGTCAGGGTGAAAGGTTTTTTTTCTTTTAAGAAAAAGCAAGGTAATAATCGAGCATTGCTTGTAGAATCTTATTTGTCAGTCCCTCTTGTTTAGCACTTAATACAAATTGGATATTTTTACGTTAACAAATCATAATTATTCGACCACTTATACATACTATGTACTATCTTACATATAAAACATTCAAACTCCTAGTTGTAATTGAATGGACTGAGATAAAAACCAAGAAAATTTATTATTATTATTGTGTAAAACTAAAAAAGGCACTATAAAAATTTTTTGTTGATATTCGCCTTCATCATTCGCGATTTACTTGGATTAACTTTACACTTGAGTTGCTGAATGAGATCGAAAATTTTAAGAGCGGGCCCTACTTTCATACCAAGTAGTGTTATAATTTCATCCTTAGAAAGTTGCAGTAGACGTTTTCCATCAATTTTATTGCGACTGAATGTATCACAATGCGGCGTGCAATCATTAACGCGTAGAAATTGTGAAACATCATAAACATTCCATGTTTCTGGTAGTAATTCTCCCGGTGGTGGTGTTGTACTTGATTCAGGCGATCTGTTAAGATCATTTAATCGAGGAATGTACTTACTGTTTGTAACTGATGAATTCTGTGAAACGTAGAAAGATGTTATTTTAATGTTATCAATATCATTCTAAAAACATAAATACTAAAAATATTGCATTTGAAGAAAATACATAGAATAAATATATGTCGGAACGCGATTACTTTGCCTTATTTAATTTTAATATTAGAGACGAAACATTCAGTAAGTCTAACGTATAAAAGAAGTTTGAAGTTTTCAGCCTGATACAATGGATACTTTGTGAAAGATGCGAGTTGGTTATGGAAATGTATTGACAATTATTATACCTTTGAACTAGTGGTAAAATTGATTTATGACCACTTAATTTTTTTTAAATGGTAAAATTTAGCGATAGCAAACAAAAAATACCAAACGTCGTGGGAATTGTCACTCCACCAAAACTTCACCCAAAAAGGTAAGTGATGATAAGAATAGAAATTGTTGTTTTGTATCCATAAATTAGTGGGTGATGTTAACACCATTCGAACATAAATATACATATATATTATTAATTAATTAAATATGTACAGGGATAGGCAGCCCTTTTCGCGGAAGATACTACATTAGTTTACATTAGTTACCAACTTAGATTGCAGAAAATGATATGCACTGATAAATGTTTATAAGAGTACTCTGTTCATTCATGAAAAATGTATTGTTTCGTTTTAGTTGTTGTTAACGGAGTATTGTTATGGTCGTATGTCTTCTTCTTCTTTTTGAGAAAATGTACACCTTGTGATGGTTTATTAGCTCCACCCAACGACACTGAGGGCAGACTGTTTTCAGTGTCCCTGTGATAACCTGAAAAGAGAAGAGTAGCGGACCTGATCGACCCTCACGCTACGAGGGCACCGGGAGATCGAAAGGAAAGAAAAAGCTTTACCACTTCATTTCGTATAAACGCTGTATTATTTCAAACTATTATTATCATAGGGGATGCTAGGTGCAATTCAGCACTTCAGATATGAATAAAGAAATATTTAAAAAAAATGCTATATATACAGGGTGTCCCGTAAGTCGACGTCAAGCCGGAACCGGGTGATAGACCAAATCGTAACAGTTGTGATGGTTTTTTAGCTCCTGTTGCTACAAATCTTTACTTTTTTTCAATTTTATTTTTCTTATGTAATCCCGAAGTTGACGCATTTAATAAGGATTCTAAAATGGTACAACACTTGCTACATTATTTCTTAGATTACGGAAAGAAAAAATTTTTTCTTCAAGAAACCTAGTTTCGAAAAATTTCTTTTCATCTACTAAAATAGATTCTAGTGTACCCAAAGCTTGCCTTAAGAGCGTAACATTAAGATTCTAGCTTGAGTGAGACGGAGCGTCATTGCATGAAGTGTGAGTGTTCGCAACTTCATCACATTGTTATTCATACAGAGGTCATTGCCTGTATTGTTATCAAATTTGTTACTTGTTACATGTTAAAATTAGTGACCCAATATTCAATTGGTGAAATTGTAACATCACGACTCGAGCTAGCAGCAAATGCACAAGTAATTAAACGATTTGCAATAACTAAGCATTTCACTTCGCACAGTAAAATGCTTGGCGATTGCGAATTGTTTACTTGTAAACTGTCGCATCCACTGCTGTATGTAACTGGGCATTGAGTCATGGTTAAGTAATTCATTTCGCATAGTGAAATACTCAGCTGGGCTCACTGTTTGTTTACATACAGTATTGGAGGCTCCCGCTGTCGGCAGTGATTAGCGTAATACTTTGTAATTATGATTGCAAGGTATTGCGCTGGTCACTGGGTCAAAGTCGCTTCCGCCTGGTTGAATGGAGGTAAGCACGGTCGTTTCGATAGATCGGGTTGCGTAGTTAGAAGTTAGTTTAGTTTAATAAAAGATAACGGTTCGGTATTCAATTAGTTTAGTTAACATTCGGGAGTTCGATCGCGAGTAACTGTTTTTGTAATAGTCAGTAAAGTCAGTAAATAAAGTTTTATCTCAGAATTACGCGAGTGTTTTTATTGGAGTGCTTATGGGACACGACACAGCATAGTTGCCTTTGAAAAGTATTGCACTTGTATTGCAAGTAAATATTTTTTGTTCTTGAGATACTTTTGTTTTGTTTGACATTCTTGTGTGAACTGTTGTAAAGAACACATCGTGGAAATAAATTTGATATAGTATTATTTTAAATCTTTAATTCTGTAAAGAGAAGGTTTGTCGTTAGTACAGAAAGAGCCAAAATGTTGGAGCTAGGTGCTGCTTGTAACCAACATATTAAGTATTGGAGCTAGGTGCTGCTCGAAATACAAGTTGAGAAATTCATGTGCGGAGTATCAGAAATCTACCACAAATATTAAAACTTCAGTCAACGTGCGGACTTGGTCCTTCGAAGATTTATTCATTGGTCCTTCATAGCCGGATCCATCCAAGAGAAGTTCTCCAAAGATAAAATAAAATCCCCACAAAAATGTCAGATAAGGCTGCTCTAATTCAAAAAAGAGGAAGAGTAAAGGGTACTTTAACGCGTATAAAGACCTTTACTGATTCAATGACGACTGAAACTGACGAGGAAGAAATTAAAGTACGATTAATACGATTAGATGATGCATGGGGTGAATTTCAAGATATCGAAGATGAATTGGTGTTGATTGATAGTACTGCTTCTGAAATAGAAGAATATGAAGGAAAATATTTTCAGATTAAGAGTGCCTTGAATCGCGCTATTCGTGCTAGATCAGAAGTTCACGTTACATCAGAGCAATCGATACTCGATCGAAGCCAGTGCCAATTCATGAATATCCGGCTGCCAAAGTTTAATATTCCATATTTTTTGGGTGACTACAAAGAGTGGCCATCATTTAAAGACCTGTACGAAGCTTCGATACATGGAAGTGAAAGCTTATCTGGCTCACAGAAGTTTCAGTAACTAAAGAGTCTATTGAAAGGCAACGCAGCTTCAGTTGTGCGTCACTTAAATGTAACAGACTATATTGAAGCTTGGAAGAAACTAAAAGAACGCTTTGATGAAAGCTTCCATATAACGAATTCATATATCAAAACTTTCATTGATCAAGCTTCAGACACATTTGATGAAGTGATTCGAGGTTTAAAAGGCTTAGGTAAGGATGCTGAAAAAAGGGATGCCTGGTTAATTTATATTGGTACTTCAAAACTAGACCACGAACCTAGGGAACTATGGTCTCAAGAAATTTCTGAGAAGGATTTTCCAAGTGAACAATCTTAGAATTAAAATAATGTAAGGTCATTGTACGTGCATATCCAACAAATTTATTGTCAGCACATACTTACAGCTTATTACATGTCATTCAATCAATTTGTTGGATATGCACAAAGTTCATTGCTCCATATGTGAATTCTTCGATAATTTCAACCACGCATTTTCTCACCATCAGCAAATTCTATAATTTTCAAGCACGACTTGCGACAGTGAGGAAATGCTGGATTAGCAAGAATTACTTTAAATAAATTTTAAATATAAAGAGGAACAAGTCAAATAAATTAATCAGTTTGTTTTCAATCAGATATCGGCATTTTTCATTTTTATAATTAACCCGTTACCTTTCAGAGTATTTTCTGGTGTAGTGGTTTATGTACCGCGTACACCCCATCAATTAACAGCCAGGGTTTAAAACCTTGACTGCGTTTACATCTACATTCACGTGAAATAAAAGAATTTCACATTTTTTGGTGACCCCGACGTGATTTAAGTGTAACACTTGAATCACATCAACCATCATTTCTGAGATTTCGGCTTACTACAATCCAGAAGAATTTCAAGTTCTACAAGAAGAAACATGTCAAAGGGTACGCAATCCAGAGATATGGATCAGTTAGCTGCTGAGCAAAAGGAATATGCGAAAGGAGTGAAACAAGTCACTTCTAATTACGACAAAGATCCACTCGACAGGAAAACAACAGTAACGTACTATGAAGAGAGGCTTCGCCGTCTAGAAGCAGCATGGTCGCTTTTCGAGAAGATTGATGAAGAAATCAGAAATCTGCCTTCTCCGCCTATAAGTCATTCATACTTCACCACGGGATGCTATGAAACTACGGCTCAATTGTATGAACAATATGTTGCACATTTCACAGAACAAATCATGCAATTGAAGAAAGACGCCAATAGTCAAACATCTGAAGAGCCACTAATTTCAATGGCCAACGATGAACAACAAAACCAATTCACGAATAAATCAACCACAAAAGGAGCTTCCAAGGGAGTTATGCCCAAGACCTTGGTAGCAGGCAATTTACCTGATTCTGCTAAGCCATTATCAGAAATAACCAGAATAATGAGAAGACAAAAAGTGATAATTCAGTCACATTATCGCTTATTCGCCACACTCGAGAATTTGGACCCCGGACAACATCCACAGTCCTTCTTCGAGTTAAAAATCAAGACAATTCAGCACTACTGGTTCCAAGTGGAAGAGCAAAACAGCGCCATATGGGAGCTAGTAGAGGACCCCGCCACACTGGGTTATGATACCAAAGGCTATATTCAGCTAGAAGACATTGTGCATCGCCATCTAATCGAATTATCTGCAATAATAGAAAAACAAGGCCATACTCCACTGCCATCAACACAGGCTCCAGCATCTAATACAGCTATTGCAAGTTTACCAAAAATAACGTTACCGAAGTTTGATGGCGACTACGCAAAATGGCGACAATTCTTCGATCTGTTCTCTCAGATGGTTCACAATCAAACAATGAGCAATTGTCAAAAGATGTGGTACTTGAAGATGAATCTAGTGGGGGAAGCTGAGAAGTTGGTGAGACACTTTACGCTATCTGATGAAAATTACTCGACCGCCTGGAAATTATTACAGGACAGATACGAGAACAAAAGATTATTAGTCGCAGCACTCATCAACAAATTACTAAACCAGTCATCTCATGCAGCAGAAACCTCATCTGCTACATCAATAAAGACAATGCATGACACAACGCAAGAGTGCATATTAGGATTAGAAAATCTTGGCATACCTACCAACAATTGGGATCCACTCCTGCTCCACATTTTGCTCAAAAAAGTGGATAAGACCACACACCAGCTTTACGAGCAATCGCTAGCCAAGCCAAAGGAGATTCAATCACTTAAGGAATTTCTGGCATTTCTTGAAACTCGTTTTCAATCTCTGGAAGCACTGGGCCATAAGGGAAAGGGTCCAGATGACTATAACAAAAGACAGAGTACAGCCAAAACTCTAACATCAACAATATCATCAAATCAAAGATGTGCAGCATGCAGTGATAAGCACCAACTGTTTCACTGCAGTAGATTCCTGCGAATGTCACCCAGCTGCAGGCTGAATTTACTACGTAAACACAACCTGTGCATTAATTGTCTAAAGCCAGGTCATTCGGTTTCGACTTGTACCCTCAGAGGATGCACCAGATGCGCTAAGAGGCATAACACCCTAGTGCACATAGAGCAAACTCAAATGACTGAACCTCCGAGGGCATTCAACAAGCCAGCAGATCATCAATTAAGGCCTAACGTTCAGGAGTTCATCCCTTCTCCTTCAGTTAACATCGGGATAAGCAATCAGCCACTTGCTTTAACTGCCTACAAGAACAAAGAAAAGATGAATCATGTACTTCTGAGTACCGCACGGGTTAAATTAGTGAGTGACAGTGGTAAGGAAATAGAATGCCGTGCCATCCTTGATTCAGGTTCACAAATAAACCTGATTACCACAAGAATTGTTAAAAGGCTAGGTGTGAACCCAACGCAAGAATCATTGCACATACAAGGCATTGGAAGTGGAAAGCAGCACTCACAGAAGAGAATAAGTGCCACATTGAACTCCAGAATAAATGGATTTTCTACCAGATTGGAGGCCTTTGTCCTCACTCATATAATTTCAAATCAACCCAGTAAACCAATGGACACATCATCTTGGAAAATACCACAGAATATCGCACTAGCCGATCCAGCATTCGATCAACCAGATCGCATTGACCTTCTCCTCGGAGCCGAGTTTTATCTTCAACTTTTATCTATTGGACAAATCAGTTTGGGACCAAATCTGCCAACCTTACAAAACACTGTTTTTGGTTGGATTGTAGCTGGCAAGACTAGTGGTACAACGGCAGCTGTGGCAACATGTGGAATATGTACAGATTCTGAGGTAGATTTAGACAAGGCCATCGAAAGATTCTGGAAGATTGAGGAAGCGGAAGAAGTTCCAAGAAAAAATTTCACGCTTTCAGAAAAACAATGCGAAGCACACTTCAACCAAACGTTTCAACGGGATGAGACCGGACGATTTATTGTACGCCTACCATTTGCAGGAGACCCAAGCACCCTCGGCCAGTCAAGAGACATTGCCCTAAGAAAATTTAATGCCTTAGAAAAAAGGCTTGCAAGAAATGAAGACTTACGAAAACAGTATATCGAGTTTATGGACGAATACATACGACTAGGGCACATGGAAGAAGTCAGTTCAAGACACATTTCATCACAACACTACTTTCTTCCTCATCATTGTGTAATAAAGCCAGATAGTAGCACCACAAAACTAAGAGTGGTTTTCGATGCGTCAACGAAAACCTCCACAAACATTTCATTAAATGACATCTTACACAAAGGTCCAACAATACAGAATGACCTATTTACCACACTTCTTCGGTTTCGCTTGCCACGTTTTGTATTCACAGCGGATATACAAAAAATGTATCGGCAAGTGAGGGTACATGAAGAAGACAGAAAATACCAAGCCATCTTATGGAGAAGTGATCCAAACCAAACGCTGAAATGCTACCAACTATGTACTGTTACATATGGCACATCTGCAGCACCATACTTAGCCATGAAATGTCTTCAACGGTTAGCCCAAATAGAAGCAACTAAATATCCAGTTGGAAGCGAAATACTACAAACAGGATTCTATGTAGACGACGTTATGACTGGCGCTAACTCCATCGCCACTACTCTCGAGATGCAAACACAACTAATCGGTGTACTCAAAGAAGCAGGTTTCAAACTACGAAAATGGTGCGCAAACCATCCACGATTGCTGCAGAATATACCTTTAGGAGATCAAGAAATTCAACTAAACTTCACAGATGAAAAGGACCTCTCTGTTAAAACGCTCGGCCTAACATGGATGCCAAAAACAGATAAGTTTTGTGTAAGAAGCAATTGGGAATCTACTAATAAGGTAACGAAAAGGACAGTCGCATCAGAAATTGCTCGGTTATTTGATCCCCTTGGGATCTTGTCGCCCATTATAGTTACTGCTAAAATATTCCTTCAGGAATTGTGGATGCTTAAACTTGACTGGGACGCCGCTCTTCCCATCGAACGTTACACTAAATGGACTAGGTTTCGAGATAGTCTGAAAACACTGAACAATATACAGTTTTCAAGACATGTCCTCTCAACTGAAGTACCGAGATCAATACAACTGCATGGATTTGCTGATGCTTCTGAGAAGGCATATGGCGCCGTTATATATGTGCGCTCTATCAATAGTGAAGGAAGAATCATTGTCAATCTTCTATGTGCAAAATCAAGAGTCGCTCCAACAAAAAAGCTAAGTCTCCCACGGTTAGAGCTATGTGCTGCCAAGTTAGCCGCAGAGTTAATGGCCCGAGTAAAAGGAGACTTGAACTTCAGAGAAACACCTAGTTATCTCTGGACTGATTCAGAGATCACGCTTGCCTGGATAAACGCTACATCCACTTCGTTCCAGACCTTTGTAGCAAATAGAATTGCAGCCATTCAAGAAGCTTCAATCCCCGAACAATGGAGACACGTACCATCCAAAGAAAATCCTGCTGATGTTCTGTCCAGGGGAATCGACCCAGAGAAGTTAAAAACCTGCAATCTTTGGTTCTACGGCCCTCTATATCTGCATGGAAACGAATGCATATGGCCCCGCCTTATAAAAAGAGTGCTCAGTGTAACGAAGAAAGAAAGGCATCGGCTTTCCCTGTAACTGTACCAATCGAAGATGAAGACAGTTCAATCCACTTTATACATAAGATAAATCACAAGAATTCCTTCCGCAAGCTACAACGGGTGGTTGGATATATTCTACGATTTATCAAAAGAAGTAAAGGGCTAGGTGATAAACTCATGAAGGGAAGGTCACTTACTGCTAAAGAGATGGATGATTCATTATTCTTCATCGTAGGTAAAATGCAAGAAAAAGAATTCAAGGAAGATATTCACCATCTACAGCGATACAATGAGGTTAACAAAAAAAGCTCATTGGCCACTCTGTCGCCGTTTTTAGATGATAGAGGTATCTTACGAGTAGGAGGTCGTTTGGAAGCTTCCATCCTTTCATATGACGCAAAACATCCTATCTCTCTGCCCTATGCACACGAATTAACCAAATTCTTAATGGTCGATACGCATCGAGAAAACTACCACGTTGGCCCACAGGGGTTACTATCCAAAACAAGACAGCGGTTTTGGCCTATTAAAGGTAAGACCCTCGCGCGTGCTGTAGTACAACATTGCGTCAAATGCGCAAGAAGCAAACCACAATTGCTAACACAAATAATGGGCAACCTTCCACCATTGAGAGTTCAACCAGCCCGGCCATTCATCAACTCAGGCGTTGATTTCTGTGGTCCTCTCTGGGTTCACTACAAAATAAGAGGCAAGCGACCGCATAAAGCCTATGTCGCAGTGTTTTGTTGCTTTGCCACAAAGGCTGTACACCTGGAAGTAGTAAGCGACCTTTCAACCAACGCTTTCATTGGAGCGTTAAAACGTTTTATTGGTAGAAGGGGACACTGTAGAAATATATTCTGTGATAACGCCACAAATTTTGTAGGCGCAAAAAATCAATTAGCAGAACTGCAGGATCAGATATATTCAGACCCAGCTCAGGAGAAAATAACATCATTTTGTAGCAACAAGAGTCTCGATTTTCATTTCATTCCACCAAGAGCCCCTCACTTCGGTGGGTTGTGGGAGGCTGCAGTCAAGTCAGCCAAACACCTGCTACAACGAAGCGTCTCATCAGCATCGCTCACATTTGAGGAATTAGAAACTGCAATTATAGAAATAGAAGCAATCCTCAATTCACGTCCTCTGACGGCAATGTCTTCAGATCCAAATGACCTCACAGCACTCACTCCTGGGCACTTTTTAGTAGGGGAACCATTAACCACCCCAGTAGATGCTCAAGCGAAACCTACTAACGTCAACCTATTGAGACACTGGAAGGCAGTATCTCACCTCAAGCAGCAATTCTGGAAACGTTGGTCAGTCGAATACTTGCATGAGCTTCAACATCGTTTTAAGTGGAAGCAAGCATCTCAAGATGTTAAGCCAGGGACAATAGTTGTGATAAAAGAAGACAATGCACCAGTAATGAAATGGCCTTTAGGGAGGATTGTAGAAGTACACAAGGGCAACGACGGCCGAGTACGGGTAGCCGACGTGCGTACTTCAACGAATATATTACGACGTGCAATACATAAGCTCGCTCCTTTACCATGTGAAGAAGAGCATACAAGTGAATTCCTAGCAGATCAAGAGGAACAGATTAAACAACCTCCTCCAAAACGACACAGTATAGACCACAATGCTGCTGAAAATCCCACCACAACAAATCAGTCCTCTAGAAAAAGAGTACGATCATCGCTAGGTAGCTCAATAGTAACATTATTGCTTGCCTGTCTCGTACTCCCAGTTATAAAAGGAGATCCTGTTGAAGTTACCCAATTTAAGACCCAACTTGGCATGCACTTTGAAAATCTCGGAACAATAAACCTAATAACAACTGAGTGGAAGCTGATAGTATACTACGATTTGCAGCCTTATTGGATGGAATTCAGCACACTAAAAAACGGGACCACAGCATTACAACACCTGTGCAATCAATTGATTATAACTAACAAGGGCTCGTGCCTACAATTAGTTCACCAATTTGAGCATATATTGGAAGAATTAAATAAAGAGAATGAGTTGATATCGCAGCAACACCTCCTAGACAGACAAAAAAGAGGGGCAATCAACGTCGTCGGTAATATAGCGAACGCATTGTTCGGCGTTCTCGATTCCCAATATGCAGAAGAAATGTCCAGAACAATAAAGTCGGTTCAGGAGAATGAACAACATCTCCTAGGGCTCTTGAAAAATCAAACATCTGTAATCGATTCAACCATAAACATCATCAAACACGACCAAGCGACGACAGAACAGAAGTTCAAGGCGCTAGATGCTCAAATACGTCAAATAATCGGCCGAATAAACAATGAAGACGAACAAGGTCAGCAAACCAAGATCCAGCATTTATTCAGTTCATTGGCAATCCAAATGTCACTCGTCTCTAGCAACCTCCAACGATTTCAATCAGCAATTATTGAAGTACTTACAGACACTCGCCATGGAAAAATAAACCCGCTGTTATTCTCGGGTAAACAGCTAAGGCAAGAAATTATGATAATTCGAAACAATTTGCCACCAAACTTCCGGCTTCCGATTAATCAAGAGAATGTGTTAGAATTATACCACATAATGACGGCCAAGGCTGGAATTGTTAATGACCATGTCATATTTCAAATATTGCTGCCATTGATAAATGGAGAGAATTTCGACCTATTTAGAGTGATACCAATACCTATTTGTATCAACAATTCATTCATCGCAATAGAATCACATTCTCCTTACTTGGCAGTAACTCCGCATCGAAATGAATACTATCCCCTAAAAGAGCAAGACCTGTACTCATGCATAGCGCTTGAAGATTCACGCCATCTCTGCAACCAGCTCCATCCAATATATCATAAAGGAGCCAACATAAGCGGATGCGAGATCGAACTACTCAACAACAACCCAGTCCTATCACAATGTAAACTAACTGAAGTACAAGAACAACCCATTTGGATACAATTGTCTAACACCAATGACTGGATATTTGCTCTAAGGTTCAAAACCTTAATTAACGTAGTCTGTGATGGTGAAGTCTTCCCAATCGTCTTGAATAACTCTGGTCTTCTAAAAATCAAGCCAAATTGTGTAATAAAGGAGGACTACGTTACCATACATGGGCACCAAATTTATTCAAGCAACTCGAAAACTTCATATACGAAGCTCGGGCTGTTCTACGAAAACATAGCTCCCGAGCAGAGACCAATAACGCTAGCTGATAGCCCTCGATATTCTGGCGAACTGGGATCACTAGAAGATCTGCAAAAACAACTTAAGTCGCTAAACCTATCGGTCCTGCCACATCAGACTTACACGGATGCGATTCATCATATCGGCGTAAGTTATCTCGCTCTGAGCCTAATCATTGTCATAGCAGTATATCTCGGATGGACGTCTAGAACAAAGTATTGCAACCCAAGGGTGACCAAACCGATGCCACAACCAAGAAGTTCAAATCGCGTCTTGCAGATCTAACTAAGTTGAACGAGTGTTCAACGGGGAGGAGAATGAACAATCTTAGAATTAAAATAATGTAAGGTCATTGTACGTGCATATCCAACAAATTTATTGTCAGCACATACTTACAGCTTATTACATGTCATTCAATCAATTTGTTGGATATGCACAAAGTTCATTGCTCCATATGTGAATTCTTCGATAATTTCAACCACGCATTTTCTCACCATCAGCAAATTCTATAATTTTCAAGCACGACTTGCGACAGTGAGGAAATGCTGGATTAGCAAGAATTACTTTAAATAAATTTTAAATATAAAGAGGAACAAGTCAAATAAATTAATCAGTTTGTTTTCAATCAGATATCGGCATTTTTCATTTTTATAATTAACCCGTTACCTTTCAGAGTATTTTCTGGTGTAGTGGTTTATGTACCGCGTACACCCCATCAATTAACAGCCAGGGTTTAAAACCTTGACTGCGTTTACATCTACATTCACGTGAAATAAAAGAATTTCACACCAAGTTTTGAGGACTTTCTTGCTTTTTTAAACAAAAGGTGCAATGCCTTAGAAGTGTGTGGAATTATGTCAAAACGACAAAATCAATCTGTAAGATCGATGCATGTTTCAACACCTGTCAAGCAAAATGTGTGTCCCAAATGCAGCTACAATATCTTCTTTATCAATGCGAGAAATTCAAAAAAGAACAGACAGTGAGGCGCAGAGAATTTGTTGTTCTGAAGTCACTTTGCTTCAAATGTTTGGGAGCAAATCATTCTGCTCGTACATGCCGGTCAAAAATGAAGCGCAACCAGTGTAATGGATCGCATCACCCACTGCTCCATCAAGTTAAAACTGAGCACAAGCCAACAAATTCAGGTCAGACAAGTGAATCTAGTCAAGATAGTTGTTCCAGTTCAAGGAATCCAATTTGTGATTTCTCATCCTCAAGCAACAATGAAGCAGTTACTGCCTTGATGGTTTCAGTCCCTGCTGACTCGACTATTTCTGAATCTGCTCCACTAAAAGCTAATCAAATCATGATTTCGCCATCTAATCCACCACACAGCTTTAGTAAACGTCTACACAGCTCTGTTAATACCTGCGCGAAAACTCAGACAAGGACCTGTAATGTCGAAATGTCTACATCCACCGTATCTTTGCTGCCGACAGCCTTGGTAAATGTTCAGGACAATCGGGGCAACTTGGTGAGCTGTCGTATTCGCCTAGATTCTGGCTCGCAGATTTCATTAGTTTCTGAAGCCTGTGCTCAACGTTTGAATCAGAGAAGAGAAAATGCAAGGTTAAGCGTGACTGGCATATCATCGGCAGGTTTTGGGACAACTAAGGGCAAGATGTGGTTAAGCTTACTTGCTAGATGGAGTAAAGGAGATTGCCTAAGGATTCAAACATATATCATGAATAAGCTCACGTCGTTGATTCCACCATCAACATCACCAAGGTCCGAGTTGGAATGTCTGAAAGAATTACATATGGCTGATCCCAACTTCCACAAGCCTTCAAAAATCGACATTATAATTGGAGCTGATTATTTTTTTGAAGTGCTTAAGGAAGGTAGATTGCACAATACGTCAGGGCAAGTAATCGCACAAGAAACAATCTTCGGGTGGGTGGCAATAGGCACATTCACACTACCATCAATTTCCATAAATAGCTTTCACCATTGTGTACTAGAAGATCTCGACAAAACTCTGCGACGTTTCTGGGAAGTTGAGGAAGTACCAATCAAGAGTGATAGTTTGTCTCCGGAAGAAGAGAAATGCGAGACACATTTCAGCGAGAATCTCACCATGCTTGAAAACAGATATGTTGTATCTTTACCGTTTAAGCTCGATGTTGGGGATTTAGGCAAATCACTTACTACTGCCATCAAACGCTTTCATAATATGGAGAAAAGATTTCAAGAAGACAGCACACTAAAGGAACAATATATAAAGTTCATGGAGGAATACAGAATTCTCGGCCACATGGAACTTGTGCCTCATGATGAAGTAACAATAGACGATAGATTTTGCTCTTACCTTCCTCACCATGTGCGGTATTCAAGGCTTCTCCAAATCCAAAGATACGAATTGTATTTGATGGGTCCTGTAGAACTACTTCGGGGATCTCCTTAAATGACAAGTTAATGGTTGGACCGACAATCCAAGGAGATCTAACTGCAATTGTATTAAATTTTCGAAAGCATAAAATAGCCTTCTGTGCAGATGTGGAAGAAATGTACAGGCAAGTCCTGATAGCTCCTAGTGACAGAGATTTTCAGCGTATTGTCTGGCGAGAGCATTCGAATCTACCCTTGGAATATTATAGGCTGTTGACCGTAACTTACGGCACAGCATCTGCACCCTTTTTGGCCACACGAGTATTGCACCAAATTGCTGATGATTTCAAAGACACACATTCTCAGGCAACATCAATCATCAAAAAGTGCTTTTATGTGGATGACCTATTGAGTGGTGCAGATCCTTTAGCTGAAGCACTTCTACTTAAGGAGAATCTTACGAATATTCTAGCCTCAAGAGGGTTTAACTTGACAAAGTGGTTGTCCAATTCAATCAAATTTACAAGCGGTGATGAAAGGACGGCTGCACCTGACGAGTTCATGACCATTGATGAGAATACATTTACCTCCAAGGTCTTGGGAATCCAGTGGAATTCCAAACAAGATGTTTTTCTGTTTAAGGTCTCTCTATCCAGTTCACCAGAAACTACAAAACGACAAATCCTTTCAGAATCATCTAAAATATTCGACCCAATGGGCTGGTTGTCGCCGGTAGTAATCTCAGTAAAGATCTTACTTCAGAGTCTATGGTTGTGCAAGTATGACTGGGATGACATCTTACCAAAGGAAATCGTGCAAAAATGGCAAGTCATTAAAAATCAGCTTCCTTTAATAGCGGCAATTCAGATTCCACGCTGCATCGTTTTGGGTAAAAGCCACATCCAGCTTCATGGCTTTTGTGATGCATCGGAATTGAGCTATGCAGCAGTTGTTTATTGCAGAAGTTTAAATGATGAAGGGAATGTTTTCCTTCGCCTGGTCACCGCAAAAACGAGGGTTGCTCCTCTGAAACAAGTCTCTCTCCCCAGGCTAGAACTCTGCGGTCCATCTTTGCTTGCTCAAGTAATACAGAAAGTGAAGGATACTTTAGAGCTGGAAAATGTTGAAACGCATGGACTGATTCAACAGTTGTTCTGGCGTGGCTGTCTGACATACCCCGAAAGTGGAAAACGTACATTGCAAATAGAATATCTGAGATTTTGAGAGTAATACCACGAGCACAATGGAGTCATGTACCATTGACACAAAACCCAGCTGATCCAGCATCAAGAGGAGTTTTACCAGCTGAAGCAGTTAATTTAGATATATGGTGGAATGGACCAAAGTGGTTGCAAGAAGAGCCCATCAAAACACCGTTAAAGGAATCAAATAAAACTCCTAATGCCGTATATAGTGAGATGCGAAGATGTAAAATTGCCTTTAACCTTCATCAAAACGCATCACCTTGTATTATCAACCTATTTGACAGATTTTGTTCGCTTTCAAAAATCTTAAGAATTCTGGGATATTGCGTGCGTTTCAAACATAATTTAAAATGTCCGCGATCCGAAAGAGATGTGCAAGATTTAACGGCATTGGAGCTCAGCCAAGCTGAAACTTTATGTTGGCGAATAGTACAACAAACATCATTTCCTACAGAAATAAAAGACCTGAGGTCAATACGTGCGGTGTCAACAAAAAGCCCCCTCTCATCATTATGTCCTTTTTTTGACGTTGCTGGAGTTATTCGAGTCAGTGGAAGGCTAGATAACGTAGATTTTGACATCGAAACAAAGCACCCCATAATTTTACCAAAACATCATTATATTAGCCTGGCACTAATAACTGAATTCCATAAAATTCATTTACACCCTGGTTCTTCGTCGCTCATGGGAATCATAAGGCAACGTTTTTGGATACTAGGCATCCGTGATTTGGTCAAGAAGGTCAGCCGACAATGCATCATTTGTTTTCGTCAGAGAGCTACTCGCAGTTCACAACTGATGGCTCATCTTCCAGAGGCTAGAATGAAGATTGCTCGTCCCTTCTTTAACGTTGGAATAGACTATGGCGGTCCTATGAAACTTTGTACTCGAGTAAGCAGAGGAGTGAGACCAATGAAGGGATACTTCGCTGTTTTCATCTGCTTGGCTACAAGAGCTGTTCACTTCGAGGCAGTGACTGATCTAACTGCTGAAGCATTTATAGCTACTTTGAGATGTTTTGTAGCTCGGCGTGGCATTCCTGGTAACATTTTTTGTGACAATGCTACTAACTTTGTTGGGGGAAAAGGCCAAATCACAGACATGCACAATCTTGCTTTATCTGTTAATGAAAACACACTAATCTCAAGTTTTCTTTCTCAGAATTGTATACAGTGGAGCTTTATTCCACCAGTTTCACCCCATTTTGGTGGCATCTGGGCAGCAGTTAAATCGGCAAAGTGGCACTTACGCAGAGTGGTAGGTGAAACGATGCTGTCATTTGAAGAGTTCGCAACACTTCTCGCGCAAATCGAGGCTATCCTGAATTCTCGTCCTTGTAGTCCTCTTTCTTCAGACCCTGATGACTTCGACGCTCTAACTCCTTCGCACTTCTTAATTGGAGAGCCGCTGACATCACTTCCTGAGCGAAATTTTTCTGACACCAAAATATCAAGATTAGGCAGGTAGCAGCACAGCCAATCTATGATTCAGGGATTCTGGAAACGGTGGAGGAACGAATATTTAACCACATTACAAACCCGACCCAAATGGAGAAAGGAACAAAACTCATTGAAACCCGCATAGTTGCCTTTGAAAAGTATTGCACTTGTATTGCAAGTAAATATTTTTTGTTCTTGAGATACTTTTGTTTTGTTTGACATTCTCATGTGAACTGTTGTAAAGAACACATCGTGGAAATAAATTTGATATAGTATTATTTTAAATCTTTAATTCTGTAAAGAGAAGGTTTGTCGTTAGTACAGAAAGAGCCAAGAGCTAGGTGCTGCTTGTAACCAAATCATTAAGTATTGGAGCTAGGTACTGCTCGAAATACAAGTTGAGAAATTCATGTGCGGAGTAACAGAAATGTACCAAAAATATTGAATCTTGGACTTGGTCCTTCGAAGATTTATTCAGTGAGTGAGGCGAATGTGTGCCGGCTTTTAGTTTGTAGGTACGAATTTTTTTTATTATGGCTGACGGCAGCGGCAGGTTTTTTTTTTTCGTGGAACCTCCCCACACTCTCCGCCAATGAGCCGAGGCGAGCTAGCGTGCCGCCCTGCAGTCAACGCTGTCCGTCGAGTGATCTGTCAGCTCATGCTGGCAGACTGGACTTCACGTCCAAAGCTAATCACTCTAACATAGTACCATAACAAAATTGGCGCCCAACGTGGGGCCACCTCAGTCAGCTTCGGTGTCTAAATGTCTACTTGAGATATGCACATTTGGTTTGTAGCTAAATCGTCTGACTCGGTGGTCTCATATCTAGTGAAGGATACACGCGGACCTGATGTTTGACTGGTTTTGTTATATGAAATTTTTGTAAAGTAACGTAAAAGTTTTAAGATTTTGAGTTTGATTTTTGAAAGTTGGTTAAAGTAAAGTAAATTGAAGTAACGCAACGTATGAAAGTTTTTTTTTTGAAAGTTGAAGTTCGGCTTTAGGTTTGACTTTGGTCAAGCCTCAAGCCTGAACATATTGTTGATTTTTAAATTTTTCTAAGTTTGTTTGAATTTTTTTGAATGATCTTTCCCGCTGTCCTTCTGCCATTGAAATGGTCGGTGGCCTCACGAAATTTTTTTGTGTGAGCTCTCGCGGAGACATGTCTCTGTTGGCCAACTGGCTGGACAGAGTTATGAGTCTGTGAGACGACTGTTTGGCTTCCAGCTAATTAGTTGACCAGACTCATGACTCTACCCAACTAGCGAGCTAGCTGGACATGATGATCCAGTGAGGAGGAGAGGAAGAGTTCTTGGAGGGTGAAATTGATGCTAGAGATCTTCAGTAGCATTTTCAGCCTCTGACACCTCCAACTTCAATCTTCCCAGATTTCTGCGGGAATTTCACTTTTTTTTTAATGCACACATTCACGTCGCTTACTTGTATAAATTTTCTGACATGAAAGGAGGGAGAGCGACCAGAAGAGTTTTACGTTGAGAGTTAGCTCCTAGAAGTGAAGGAGAAATCGTATGATTTTTATTAAGAATATTTGGAAACGCTCGATTGGACGTTTGTGATCTTTTTGTTTTTCACATTTTTGAACTATTAGAAGAAGTTTTGTCATTCGAAGAATTTGCTATCGTTTCCGAACTTTTGAATTTTTTTTTCAACCAGTATTTATATTGTCTCGATTTGAGAAGACGTAGCTAACTTCCGAATCCCTGATTTTTTTGAATTTTTTCTCAACTTCTCCGAACGTTTGGGAAAGATATTTTCTGTTTGAAATTTTAGTATCCCGTCCCAACCTTCGACTTTAAATTGGTATTTCGTCATCCTCACATTGTGAAGAGCCTGTTATCTCTTCCGAACTTTCGAATTCTTTGAAATTTTTTTTTATATCTATTCCAAACCCTTGGTTTGAAAATCTTTTTGCTTAATTCACGACTGATTATACAATGGCTACGCAGCGCACACCACCGCGAGCAACTGGTGTACCGGTACCGTTGCCAGACCAGTGCTCTATCTGCCAGGAGGGCGACTGGTCAGGACCGAGGAAGCCAGTGAAGACAGTTTGTGGACATGTGTTCCACAAGGCGTGTCTGAAAAGGATTGGGCAGCAGTCAAAATGCCCTAACCGCAGGTTCCATCTCACTCAGTATGATTTTACTGAGTATACAGGCGCTGTCCGGAAGACGACGAAGCCCGGAAAATCTGTCAGTCACGATCCATTGCCTCCCATGCCGACATTTGACTTACCACCGTTGACAATTCCACCACCTAGTCGACGATCCCTCTCTCCTGGCATGCCAGATCTGAATTTAAGGACTTTCACGAATCCTAGCTCACGACAAGACAGTTCAGCGCGTACAGCTCAGGGCCACACCTCAGCAGCTACGGATGCTTTGATGGCAGGCTTTCGCCTACAAATGCAAGAGCTAGTACGCGAAGGCCTCGAACAGAGCCTCAATGTTTTGCGGACTGAAGTCCGACAACAGATCTCAGCAGCAATGCCGCCCGTGGCACGACCACCTCCGTCCATGGGTGACCCAAGACCATCACAAGAATTCCACGACTCGCGTAGGCAGTCATTTAATAGACCGGCATCACCTCTTGGTCAGGCAAATGGTCGGCCTGGACCAAATTTTATGCGACCTCTACCAGCTCCATCTCATCGTATCCCGGCAAGCGTAGGACAACGACGTTTTGGCAGCCCCATCCGCAGATGGAATATATCTTATAGCGGTGAAAGCTCACGGCTCACTGTCGACGAATTTGTATTTCGAGTAGAAGCATTGACATATTCGGCCTTAGAAGGAGATTTTGATCTTCTAGTAAGGCACATGACAACCTTGCTTTCTGGACCAGAGATGGACTGGTACTGATCTCTCCTGAGTCAGAATTCCACGCCTTCATGGGAGTATGTAAAAGCAGCTCTATTAGCTGAATGGGGAGTAACGAAAGATGACCTTAAGGTCAAAGTTCAGCTGATGCTGGGAAAAAAGAAAGCAGGGGAGTCATTTGCGACATACCACCAACACCTAGTACAGCCGCGCGATCAACTGCAAAGTCCTTAGGCGGACGGAGAGTTCCTAGAAATCGTCAAGTCGAATTTGCTTCCAGACATTCAGCAGAAAATCTGTCTGCATCCCACTAACAATATACACTAACTACGGAGTCTTGTGACTCAAATACAGGCGACGCAGCAGCGAATCGCGACAGCGAGCAGCTGGAATACATATCGCAGCCAAAGAGTCAGCGAGGTGGATGAATATCGTCCGACGGAGGCTGAACTGAATATGACACATGAACGCAGTGAGGAAGCAGTAGCACTAGTTGCTATTACAACCCCTCAGAATGTAATCTGCTGGAACTGTGAACTGTCCGGTCACTTCTATCAAGATTGCCGGCAGGAGAGACAAGTTGTGTTCTGCTACGGATGCGGACGCAAAAACATTTTCAAGCCCGATTGCAGCTATTGTCGACAGAAAAACCTGAGACGGGTCGGGAATACCACCACCTCTTTCCGACCAGCGTCAACGTCGCGAGCGACAACACTCCAGTTCAAGCCTTGAACAAGGAAGAAGGTCCGCTCCATTAGCAGACTTTGACGAATCCCTGAATTGTCCACTGATATCATTCAGTTATTGTGATGATGTCAGCAAAACACCTGATAGTACGAACATTTCATTGATGGAGACGGAGAGCCTAATAGACTTCTCCGCAGATCTTCAAGCTCCCATTTCCACTTCTGGGGAGCCCATGACATTATTAGACACTTCTTTGGAAGAGTGTTTAACTTTCGATGTCCCGATAAAACCGACAGCACTTTTAGCTGACAAAGTTACCGAAGCTCTGTTATGACGAGTGAGCGTGAGGCTGTCTTACATCCGTTGACGCCGTATCATACGCGTCTGCAGAAATACAACGCAGTAAGAGACCGACTCATCTCCTCAGTGGCAGGGTTAGCTGAAATTATATATCCTGACCTGGATATGAGACCAAGAAAGAAAAGATCTACCGTTCGTTGGCGGGAATACTGTCGACGGATGAGACTGGAAAGGAAAAAACTGGCACAGATTTCCGTGTCGATGCCAGACGATATTCGACCGTACGCCGAAGTAAAGCTGCTCAGGCGAACTGAGCCAGAATTACTTGATAGTGGTGCCACTGTCAGTATTCTAGGCCAGGGAGCTCTAGAGAAGCTTGCGGAAGCAGAGGTTGAATGGAAGAGGTATCGGACACAGGTACAAGTAGCGAAGGGTGCCATGACGACTGTACATGGTCATGTGGACTTGGACATCACTTTCCGTGGTAAGACCCAAAACATGCGTTTTTACGTGGTTCCTGGGCTCACATAGGCACTATATCTAGGAATAGACTTCTGGCGTCTATTTGGGTTGGCTCCGGATGTCCTAGGTATAGTTGTAGAAGTGACACCAAGTTTACTAGCTACTCCTGACACCGACCGCCACGTTCTTTCCAGTCTAGATCAACAGCGTCCAGAAGCTACGAAACAGCTTTTCCCTTCGTTCGCCTCTTTGGGCCTGGGAAAAACATCTTTTGTCGCTCACAAGATTGAAACGAATAACGCAGCTCCGATAAAACAACGCTTTTATCCGATATCACCGGCAGTACAAAGTTTGATGGATGCCGAAGTAGAGCAAATGCTATCGCTGGGTGTGATAGAGGAGAGCCAGAGTTCTTGGAGCTCTCCCGTTGTTCTAGTAAGGAAGCCTGGAAAGGTCCGGCTTTGTTTTGACGCCAGGAAGGTCAACTCTGTTACGAAGAAGGATGCCTATCCGCTACCGCAGATAGACGCGCTTCTGAGTCGACTTCCTCCGGCAAACTACATAACGAGCCTGGACCTGAAAGACGCATTCTGGCAGATCGCACTAGACGCTGATTCCAGAGAGAAGACCGCTTTTACAGTACCTAGTCATCCTCTCTACCAGTACACGGTGATGCCATTCGGCCTATGCAACGCTCCACAAACGATGTGCCGCCTCATGGATAAAGTCATTCCTTTCGATCTTCGTGAGAACGTTCTCGTCTATCTAGACGATTTATTAATTCTGTCTTCAGACTTCGACACTCATCTCACATTGCTAGCCCGTGTAGCGGATTGTTTGAGGAAGGCTGGCCTCACTATCAACGTCGAGAAGAGGAAGCTTTGTATCAAGGAGACGAAATACTTGGGTTTTATAGTCGGAAAAGGAGGAATTAGGACTGACCCAGACAAGATCTCAGCTATAGTTGACTATCCGTCACCTAAAACTGTTCGGCAAGCCCGACGCCTACTAGGTATCGCGGGATGGTATAGACGGTTCATCTCGAACTATGCTGACTTAACTACCTCCATTACAGACACCTTGAAAAACCCCAGTCAGTTTAAATGGACACCTGAAGCCCAGACGTCTCTTGATCTACTAAAGCAAAAACTTACTTCTGCTCCGTTGCTAGTGAGCCCAGACTTCACCAAACCGTTCGTTATCCAGTGCGATGCGAGCCAACAAGGTATTGATGAGGTGCTGATTCAACTAGATGACGATGGCCACGAGAAGCCAATAGCCTACGTCTCGAAAAAGTTGAACTCAGCACAAAGAAATTATACCGTCACAGAGCAGGAATGCCTAGCTGCAATCTTAAGTGTACAGAAGTACCGGCCCTTCATTGAACTTATGCCGTTTAAGATAGTGACGGATCACGCGAGCTTGAAATGGCTGATGTCTCAAAAGGTCCTCAGCGGTAGGCTTGCTTGGTAGAGTTTGAAGCTTCAGAGTTGCGACTTCACTATTGAGCACCGAAAAGGAAGCCTGAATGTTGTCCCTGATCCGCTGTCACGCATTCATTGCGACAGCTTGTCCACACCTGAAGATCCTGGCCCGGAAGTTGACCTTAGTTCGCTATATTTCAACTAGTGGGAGTATGAGGAACTGAGGCACGGTTAAAACGACTTCTGGCAAACTACCAGATCTTTGCGTCAGGGATGGCTTCGTTTACATTCGGACTGTTCCGAGAACAGGCGATCCGATTCAGGAACAAGAAGCTTGGAAGCTTTGGATTCCACTAGGGCTTGTCACCGACGTCATTTCGAGAGCTCATGATCCGCCACTATCTTCACACGGAGGTATAGGGAAAACACTGGAACGTCTGCGAAGACACCTGTACTGGCTACGAATGACAGTTGATGTCAGAAACTACGTAGGCGCCTGTGACGTGTGTAAGGAAACGAAGGCCCCCAATACTATTCTGAGACCACCTATAAAAGTCCAGTCTGTGACAGAACGACCATGGCAGAAGCTGTACATCGATTTTCTAGGTCCATATCCTCGGTCAGTGAAGGGAAGTGTCTGCATCTTAATAGTTCTTGACCACTTTTCAAAATTCCCGATCCTCAAACCTATGAGAAAAGCGTCTACACTCAATGTGTGCCAATTCATCGAGACGGAAGTGTTCCATGTGTTCGGAGTCCCGAAGACGATAGTCTCTGACAATGGAGTCCAGTTTTGCTCGACTGAGTTCACCAGATTACTGGAAAAGTATGGGATGAAGCACTTGCGAACGGCAGTTTACTCGCCGTAAGTAAACGCCTCAGAGCGAGTAAACAGGTCTCTATTGTCAGGGATTAGAGCATATATCCGAAAGGAACATACGAAATGGGATGAGAAGCTAAGCCAAGTAGCTAGTTCCCTCATTCCACCAAGCAACTGGCTTCTCTCCTTATCGAACACTCTTCGGTCAACAAATGATTGAATATGGCAGCTCCTATTCCATCTTGAGGAGCCTTGGAACTCTTAATGAGCCGTTGAGGGTAGATGCTGAGGACAAAATGAGATTGATCCGTGCGAAAGTGCAGGAAAATTTACAGCAAGCGTTCGAACAGGATTCAAGAGGCTACAATCTCAGGGCGAAACCTGTCGATTTTAAGGTGGGTCAAGAGGTATTTAGACGGAATTTTGCCCAAAGCAACTTTCAACAGCAGACTAGTGCTAAACTGGGACGAAAATTTGTCAAGTGTCGGGTTCGAGCCAAGAAAGGAAACGCCTTATACGATCTTGAAGATCTGTGGGGAAAACTGTTAGGAGTCTATCACGCCAAAGATATCAGGCAGTGATAACCAGCCTAGAAACGTCGTCTATCTATTGTCACTTATTCCTGGTAGCCCTAATAAGGCATCCAGCCAGCTTCACTGGCAAACTACAGGATGCCAATGTGCCGCTTAGGACATCCCCAGCCTAGCGGCCGGCATACCTTTTGGACCATAGTACGTTTTTTTCCTTTTTCCCTATTCCCTACCATAGTAATTCTACACTACGTCAATCCCCTCCTACATGGTAACCCTGCGGCAGATAGCCTGTCGTAGGAATCCCATTTGCTCATACGTCTCCGCAAATTTTAGGATGAGTGCCAGCAGGTCACTACTTCGACGACGCCTTGGAGACACACCCTTGATCAATCGCGGTCGGAGATCAGAGTGAGATGTTGTGCCGGGAAAGCTTAGTGATCAGTTCTTTAGGAAGGATGTCGAGGTCTGGTCAAAGACTATGACGAGACTTCAGGGATGTGTCCTCGATGCATCATCGGTCAGGTAGAGGAACCGTCGTAATAGAATGAGTGATGAGGAATACTCATTGGATCGTGGGTCGAGACACACATTGAGCGCCCGCAGCGATGAGGCCTATGTTTAAGACCGGCTTGCTCAGTGGACCATTTTTCAGCGTTGTCTGAACCAGGGGTGGCGCAGACCACTCTGCCCTGTTATGGTCGTAGCGTATTGCATATAGCAATATGCTACATGAAATACTGAAGCGTGTAAGCCGGCTGCTGTCAAGCAGAAAGAGTGAACGCACCCCGACCGAGAGAAGTGCGTTTCCTCAAGCTCGGTGTGACATGTTGACGTGAATGAAAAGAAGAAGACACTTATCTGTCGTGTCAAAATCGTACACTCAGCCACATCGAGGAATTAATTAGAAAAACTTTCCGTAGCCATCGATGGGACAAAAAATCCTGTAAGTAAATTTATAACATTTTTCAGTTCTAATACTGATTTATTGTCAATCCTAGCAATTATTTTCGTACTACCCCACATAAAATCAGCCAGCCAGTACACCATAGAGTTAAGATTGCCTACTTCGTTATTGGGATAATTACTGAATAACCTATTCTTGTACCTGACGTTCCGTCTGTTCCTGACCTACACTGCAGAATAGCTGAATTTTCAGGCGTTCCATGCGATCAAGAAGATTCATTTTTGTCCATTTTGACCATTAGTCGGAAAACAGGCCACGTTCAAAGCCAAAGAGAATTTCACATAAGGTCGACTTAGGATATTAATAGTCGATGGTTAGTTAGTCGACGACGGAACTATACAAATATTGAAAGCGTAATCTCATCGATTTGAGTGGTAGCCATACTGGTTGGATCACAGATATTGAGCCCCAGAACTCTCCCGACGAAGATACGGTCCCGTCCATGCGAAAATACACAGAGTCTTCCTGTTATTAATGCAGTCAGCATGTCAGCTCACACCCGGTGAAACCCTGTAGATACCTGAAGCGAGTGCAGTCATCATAGGGAAGTCATTGTGCAAACTAATTTAAACTTAGGATAATGTTCTTATTATTTTAAGCATATAGTACTGTGTGCAAAATATAGTAAGACTTTGTTCATAATTTTAAAATTCTTTATTTATTCTGCCAAATCTATTTCGTCCCCCTCAAAGTAATCCCCCCCCCCCCCGGCCAAATACACTTATGCCAACGTTTTTTCCAATCCTCGAAACAGTTGTTAAAGTCAATTTCCGGAATAGCCTTCAATGCGCGTAGCGATTCACGTTTAATGTCTTCAATTGACTCAAAACGGTTTCCCCGGAGCGGACGTTTGAGTTTGCTGAACAGCCAGAAGTCACACGGAACTAAATCAGGCGAATACGGTGGTTGCGGAACGATATTGGTTGAATTTTTGGCGAAAAACTCACGAAGAATCAATGCAGTATGCGACGGCGCATTATCGTGGTGCAAAAACCAAGAGTTGTCGGCTCATAATTCCGGCCTCTTTTTACGAATAGCTGGTTTTCACTGATCCTTCCGATATTCCAACGATACCAGTAAGGTCTCTGATTGTTAATCGTCGATTCTCGAGCACCAATGCCTTGATTTTATTGGCGTGTTGATCATCAGCTGATGTTGATGGCCGTCCTGGACGTGGTTCGTCGTCAACGCGTTCTCGACCCTCTTTGAACAATTTGTACCAATCAAAAACACTTGCTCGTGACATACAATTATCACCAAAGGCCTTTTGCAACATTCTGAACGTTTCGGCACCAGAAATTTGATTCCGCACACAAAATTTAATGGAACTTCTTTGTTGAATAATTTCACTCATTGTAAAAATCTCCGAATGCACTTCTTGTACTTCAGAAAGACAAGCGTATACTAAACACTAATGATTATTTTGTGTGATATTTGGCACAGATGTCACTGACAGTCATACCAACGTAGAAAAAAAATATTTCGACGAATGGATTTCCGCGCTAAATTTAAATTAAAAAGTCTTACTGTTTTTTGCCCACAGTAGTATATATATATATATACATCGATTTAGCCAGTCAGTCCGACATGGATGTGGGTGACCTTTAAGGTTCAAAGAGTTAAATTTTTTTTCATCAGGCACAGCGGATCATCTCCGATGCGCCTCTGCGTGGGATCCCCAGCATTAAAACATGCGTAAGTGTTGCCTTTTTGTTTGCTGTTACATTGTTTGTTCAGATATATTCAAATGTGGTCCGAATTAAAGTAAATTGAAATCGAAATAGGAGGATTGTGTATCAACACAACAAATATTGTTAGGAATAAAGTAGTTCTTGAGTCACTGTTCGTTAAGAAGTGCTATAAGCACTATTCTGAAAGTAAGGCCTTAGGCCATAAAATTTTTGATTAAGTGCTCCATTGGTGAACTCAGGGACCCAAGCCATGTTATGGACGGACATAGAGGTTAGGTGAATAATACTTTCAATCATTTAAGCAAAATTTTATTGTTATGTCATCTTAATACTATTTAAAGTCTCTATATTGATAATTTCAAAAGATGAAATTTCTATAGCAGGTACCTTAGCTGTAAGATTATTATAGATTCGCTTGTTGCACGTCTTCATAGTATGGGAGTACTGGCACACTATTAACTCAAATGTACAGAAGTAAGACATTTTCAACACAATTAGAACTTCCGAATGTTTTCATTTGACTTATTATAGTCTGCTCTAGGCATAGAATTGTGAGATGCACATGTTATGAGGTTAATAGGGTCTCGACAGGCTGGTGGCACGCCTATTGGATAAGGAGGTTACAAGTAGACAATTGTTTTTTTTTTCACCGGATGGTGACTTCTATGAATGGAACCCAAATATTAGTAATAAAAGAAGAAAAAAAAACAAAATAAAATCTTTATTTATAACGTAATGAAGTGCTGAGAGTTTTTTATTTTTCCTACACTGTCCTGGCGCTCTCTTGCATGGGGGTTATTTAGTTCGCTCGTTTATTCTCTCTTTACAGGTCAACTAGGGGCTTTGAAAAATCTTGCCCTCAGAGTCAGATGGGTGGATGAGGCATGCAGGAAGGCAGAACATCTGCGCCTTCAACTATATATATACATATAGGTAAGTGACGTAAGGGTCCCTTCAGGACCGAATGTGTGCCGGCTTTTAGTTTGTAGGCACGAATTTTTTTGATTATGGCTGACGGCAGCGGTAGGTTTTTTTTCGTGGAACCTCTCCACACTCTCCGCCAATGAGTCGAGGCGAGCTAGCGTGCCGCCCTGCAGTCAACGCTGTCCGTCGAGTGATCTGTCAGCTCATGCTCGCAGTCTGGACTTTACGTCCAAAGCCAATCACTCTAACATAGTACCATAACAATACAAGCTCGACATCTTCTTAAAAAAGATCGGGTTTTCAGACGGGCAATTCTTCCGTTGTTGACAAATTCAACTGCTTCCGTACTTCTTTGCCGAGGCTCAGCTAAATTTTCAATTGACTTCTTATAAACTTTCTCTTTTACTGCTCCCCAGTAAAAGAAATCTAATGGATTTAGATCAGGTGAACGGGCTGGCCACGAGATCGTACCAGACCGCCCTATCCATCTGTCCGGATATTCTTCATTAAGATATTCTCTAACTGAAAGGACATAGTGCGCTGGTCAGCCGTCTTGCTGATACCACATCTCTCTGTAAATACTTAGTGGCATGTCTTCCAGTAAATTAGGTAAACGCTTTTGTAAAAAATCTAAATAAACCTCAGCATTAAAGACCTCTGGCAACTCAAAAGGTCCTATGACTTTTCCGTTTAAAATTCCGGTCCACATGTTTATTTTAAAACCATATTGAGATCTATTTTGTCTCATTAAATTCGGATTCTCTACGTGCCACTCGTGTAAGTTGTGTAAGTTCATGTAACCGTCTTTTTTAAATGTCGATTCTTTCGACCACAAAATTTTCTCGAAGAATAGCGGATCTTCCCGTTGTCTTTGAAGCATCGTTTGGCAAAGCGCAACCCGAGGTTGATAATCCCGAGGTAGCAGGGTTTGTACTCGGTATAGGTGGTTCTCATGTTTTTTGTAATATTCCTTGAGCTATACTTTTGGGCACTCCTATGCATTCCTGGATTGCACGTACCGAACTACCTGAATCTTCTTCAACTTGAAGTATTACGTCCTCGTAAGATAAGGAACTCTTCCTTCACCATGTAAATACTAGGTTTGGAAGTCGTCCCTCTGTGGACAGTAGATGATGCACATTTGTAAAAACTCAATGATTTGACGAGCTATCGTCACTATCTTGCTCACTCACATTTCATGCAATGACTCACCGTCTCACTCACAATCTACAGTCTAAAGGTTACGGTCTTACGACAAGCTTTGGTTACACTAGATTCATTTTTAGTAGGTGAAAAGAAATTTTTCGAAACTGGGTTCCTTTAAGAAAATAATTTTTTTTCCTTAATCTAAGAAATAATGTAGCAAGTATTATACCATTTTAGAATCCTTATTAAATGCGTCAACTTTTAACGTTACTTGCCAAACTGGCGTAGTACATTTTTTTATCAGTACAGTCAGTTAAAATTCAACGAATTATTAATTTTATATTGTTGGTTCGGCAAAATGTGACATTTGCTTCCAAGCTGGAGCAGTTGGCTTAGAATTTAAAGCAACAGGTTACATATGCACTATTCGGGATTATATAAGAAAAATAATATTGAAAAAAAGTAAAGATTTGTAGCAACAGGAGCTAAAAAACCATCATGGGGTGTACATTTTCTCGAAAATAAAAGAGATGTCTATAATTTGAAAAATACATGACTTAGATTTTTTTTTATATTTTTCTGGTAACTGTTACGATTTGGTCTATCACCCGGTTCCGACTTGACGTCAAATTACGGAACACCCTGCATGTTTTTTTTTTATGTACTTTTTCTTTTAATTTAACTGGATTCTGCTTCCATTACAATTATACATAAATTTACAAAATAATGTTACACTCTTTAGTGTATTTTATGAGAGCCTTTACGCGTCAATATTACCCTCCTTAGCAGGCTCATATTATTGGTGAAGATTGGGTTAATGGATGTGAGTTCGATGATAATATTGTTTCTTCGAGATGTTGGGATTTTGTTACAGTGGAAGAGTTTGTGGTCGACGGTTTCCGTGGCGCATCCGCATGCACAGATGGGGGAGTCTTTGATCTTGATTTTATTTAAATGCTCGTTGGTAGTGACGTGACAAAATCTAAGTCTGGTTGTTATTGAGATCGTCTCGCAAGAAAGCCCTAGGTAATGAAACCAAGGCTTTTGTCCAACGGAATGCACTAAGGAGTGGAAGGTTCTTCCCTTTGTTGAGCAGTTCCATTTAATCTGCCAAGCGTTGAGCTTGTCATTCCTAAGATTAGGTAGCAGTTCATTAGGAAGGATGGATATTTCGGTGTCTGAAGAACTGCTCGGAATTTCCCTTGCCAGAGTGTCTGCAAATTCATTGCCATCTATTCACATGTGGCTTGGAATCCACAGAAAGTGGATAAGAGTGCCTTTGCTTTTTAGGTTAAATAGAGCTTGTTTAATCTCTAGTAAGATAGGGTGAGGTTTAATAAAGAGTGGGTTTTTTAGAGCTGTGAGAACAGACTTGCTGTCTGTAAAGATGGGAAATTTTTTACTCTCAAGCAAATCTGCCATCCTAACTGCCTCTAAGATAGCTAGAGCCTCTGCGTGATAGATGGTGGATAGAGGATTTAAAGGGAAGACTGCCTCAATGTCCAAGTTGTGGATCCAGAGCGCCGCAGACATTTTGCAGCTAGTTTTGAGCCGTCTGTAAAGTTGTCAGTGAAAGTTTTCCAGCGTGTGTTAATGAGCTTGTGGAATAAATGGTCGCATGTATAAACATAACACTGATATAGTGCTGACACCTACCAACTGAAGGCTGTCAGAGGAACAAAAATGTGCCATGTGATGGGAACGGGAATTGGGCGAATCGCTGATGTCGGAAAAAGGAACTGACATATAATAAGAATGGACTGAGCATTCTGCTTCAAAAAGGCACAAATATTGAACAGGCTGTGAAAACCCTTTATTTCGTACAATTGCACACCGATTCATAATTTATTATTATTTGTCGATTGGAAACACTAAAGATGTTATAAAATAGTATGGCATTAAATTAAAATTATTTAGAAAGTTAAACTTGTTTTAATTAACACAAGAATTAATTTTTAATGTTACTAAAAAATGTGCGCCTCTGCATATTTGTTGTCAAATTTCATTGAGCTTGTAAGAGATAGACGTATATAAACGATATATTTGGCTGAGTTTTTATGTCAATTCCAATGCATTCCAATTAATACAGCTGTACTGTTTCCAAAATTGGTTACAGTTCAGTGTACATTTTGAGCTTGAAAGAGACAAATAAATTTTACCCAAAATTTGTGCCATTTTTGACTATAGGAATTAGATAGGATGACTCAGTCCATTCTTACTATATGTCAGTGGAAAAAGGTTACAGCCGGCCACTTTTGAAAAAGTTGAAATTAAGTCTAAAGTAGCGAGGAAGAAAGGTTGTGTCGGGTCTGAAAAAAAAAAAAAACAAAAAATTTGGTGCATCTGGTTGAAACGGAAACGGAGAAAGGAGTCTGTGAAGAATATAGTATTCAAGGAGTTATTACTCCGGGAGAAGAAGAAAAAGGATTAACCAAGTGGCGAAAATTTAACTAGCCAACAATTGGAAGGAAGAAGGAGACGCTTGTTGCGAGGTGGGCACTTAGACTATAGAGACCGAGACCGGCAATCACAAGAAAAGTAGAATTTTTTTTTTAAGCTTGGATGTAAAACTAGAACTTCGCTGACGAAGGCGATACATAAAAAACGTAAAAAGCAAGGTGCCAATAGGAGAATAGGGCAGATTTTTCTAGATTAGGACTAAACATTTGGCGGCGATATCTTATATAAAATCGGCTAGGTAGTACGATTGAAATTTTTCTGAAATATTAAAATAATGAACTCATCTTCTTTCGACGATTGCCTATATACGAGTATACCCGTAATAGTCCGTGAGGTAGCATTGCATTTTAGGTAGTTTTTATGCCGATCGGTTGTTATCTTTTTCGATAGATCTGGTATTACTAATAAGTGACGCGGTGGGCATCATAGTAAGTGGAAAAAAATCGTCAGTTGCATCGCGGAGGTGGATTATGCGTCAGCTGATAGCATGAGCTTGTAAAAAAAGACGTAAAATAAAGTTATAGTAATAGACTGAGAGCGCGTCGACGTAGAGAGCTTAAATTCGGTACATAGTGTTTTCATAGCAATAGTAAATGAAATTTTGAAAATGGAATAAATTGGGCAACCCCTTCTTGGTCTTGCCATATAAATATTTTAGTTTTTTATGTATACTGTGAAAATTATCAGCCCTACTTGCACAGAGAGGTGATCATACGAAATTACGTACTGGTATTCATCTAGGCCAGAGGTGACCAAAGCGTCGACCACGTAACTATTCCTGGTCGCCCGCCTTTCTTCAAATTTCGACATGAAAAAATTGTGTTGTTAATTTAACTTTTTATACCCTAGGCGAAATCATAGGTTTGTAACGCATAGAAATAATGCTTCTAGGGCAAAATGGATTGGACACCCACGCATAATATTAAAAGTTATTTTGATTTTTGCATGTCCGTCTGTCCATCCGTGTGTCTATCCGTGCGTCCATCAGTCTCTCTGTGCGCACGATAACTCGAGAACGCGTGCACTTAGAGAGCTAAAATTTTGCATACGGGCATTTAAAACAAAAAGTAAAATTAAGGTTGCCATACAAAAATTTAGTCTTTCACTAAATATTTGGACATTGCCTGAGAACGCGTTTATGTAGAGTGCTGAAATTTTGTACACGACGTTTTCATAAAAATAGTAAATATAATTTTACAAATGGGCTAAATTGGGAAATCCTTTCGTGGTGTTGTCACATATAAATTTAGGATTTTTACGTATACTGTGAAGACGATCCGTCGTAGACGTTTCTATTGAAAAAATAAAAAGAGCAAGTTAAATACAAAGTGATACCTACAAAGAAAAATATAGTAAGGATTGCCCACATGGGCAATCCATATACAGAAGACTTTAAAGTAAGAAATATTTGTGCAGATCTCAAACCAGCGCCCAATAGGGCGGGATCAGAGTTCAATATGCTTAAGAAAATAATATTACTCTCGGAATTCATAAATGATCCCGAAGAAATAAAAGGCATCGAAGAAAGGGCTTTGATGGCCGCGAGGAGGGCCCATGAGGCAAATAAAGTTATAAATATGAACACGCTGCAAGAGAAGACTTTCCAGCAATTAAATCTCCCCATTCGGAGTGGCAAACAGTAGAGATCAGCAAAAGGAAAGCATCAAGTTTACAAAATGAGAATATTAAAAGAAGACAGATCCAAAACTCAGAGAAGACAATATCGGAACAAAACAGGTTTACTATATTAGAAAATATTATCAATGAAAATAATATAGATAATAATAATAATGGATACTAACTTGGATATAAATGATATTACAACAAATTCTATTAATACTAATAGTTCAAAGATTAATGTTCAAAATACTTTGCAAATTCCGAATATAGAAATTAATAATGTTAAGGATACGGGTGAGGGGAGTACACTCTCCAAAAAAATAGAAAAAATACCCCCTATAATAGTGAAAAACATAAACGGCAAAACTCTATATAAATATATAATATCTGAGAACAATCTCAAAGCAAAGTTCAGTAATATTAACCCATCCACCTCTTAAGTATAACCGAGGAGTATGGATGAAAAACATATATTTCTAAAACTATTTGACGAAAAGAAAATTGAATGCTATACCTAATCAGCTTAGTCTGAGAAGCCAATTATGCTCCTACTCAAGGGTCTTCACCATAACATTGAATCAATCGATGTAATTGATGAATTCAAGATTATCTTCCCTCAAGTAATCCCAAACAAAATTTCCAGATTCCAAACCCCCAATTCTAGAAAAGAAAACTATCAAATAGATAGTTTCCTAATTCAATTGAACCCGGAAGAAAATATTTCAAACTTACTGGGAACTATATACTTCCTAGACCAACAAGTTACCTGGGAAGCAGTCAAAGGCAAAGGACTCGTGCTAGATGCCAACAGCTCGGTCATCTTGCGTTGAACTGCCTCAGAAAGTATAAATGTGTCAAATGTCTTCAAAGACACCCACTAAATGAATTTTCGTAAACTGCCCGATGTACAAAAAAATCCTCAAGGAAAGAAGAGACAGAATATTGAAAACAAAACCAGCCAAGGCAGACTTGGGTCGTAGAAGCTTAGTACAACCTTCCCCAATCAAGAAAGGAATTAGCTATAGGGACGCCCTACTTAATAACACTCAAGGGGAAATAAACTCCTCCTCACCACCTCGCAGTAATAACAGATTTCAAGGGTTCTTGAACCTCTCAAACGAACTTTTCGGAGTTCCTCTGCAAGAATTGTTTAAAAAAATTAACGACTTTATGGAAAACATAGAGAAATGCGATTCTCTACACCAGAAAAGGGAAGCTATGTTAATGTTTATAATATACACATGCCATAATGACTACTAACAACATCTCTTTTATTGAATTAAAGTGTAATCTTTAATAAACAATTCTCGAAGATTATAACTAGTTAATATCCTAAATAAGCATAAGCCTGACTTTGCAGCAGTACAACACATTAAGAGTAGATAAAGGCCCAGGAGTAGCCTTATTATTAAAAAATAATATTAAATATTCGCAAATATCAACAAAAAAACTTACAAACACCCCTTGTTCTGGCGGAAGTGGAACTAGAGATATCCTTAACAAAATCGAGGAGAAAATTTTGACTCCATTATAATAGGAGGTGATTGGAATGCTAGGCACACCAGCTGGGTTGACAGCAAAATAAACTCTAACGGAAGACAACAACATAACTGGATTAGAGAGAATGGGTCAAGAGTTAACCTAGACATTTTTTCACCTATGGGGACCTGCATTCCCACAGGGGGTCTTCTTATTAGATTTTTTTCTAACTACGGAAAAGATCTCAAGGGAACTCTTCCACTCATACTTCTGCACGACCTATGAATCATTTTCCGACCACTACATGGTTAAACTAACCATTGATGTGAGAAACGACTTTGCCAATGTAAACTGGGTTAACTTCCAAATAAACATTACAGAGCAGTTAGGAGAGCTACCGCAATCCAACGTCAATATAACAAATAATGAAATTGACATATTGATCGAAAAATTTAGTGACATGGTATTATCAGTAAAAAATAGACACATTAAGAAAATAACCCCATCAGACAAAAAATTCAAAAACGTCCCTGAGGAAATAAAGAAACTCATTAAGATTAAACAAAATTGGAGTAAAGAACTAAAAAAAAATATTTCACAGAACTTTTAACAGAAACCTCCAAGAATATCAATCGCTCTCAGCTAGAATTAACTACTCAAAAAAAAAAAAAAAAATGGACGAAAAATGCGATTACATATGAACAAACGGTTCCAAGACCGCTTATCTGCAATTTTTCTAGGCCCAAAAGCCCTCAAAGAAATATTCAAAATAATTGGGAAAAAGAAAAAAGTCTGCTCAAACAACCGAGAACTCACATCAATTCACGAAAAACTAAAGGCGTTCAATGATTACTATAAGACATTATACAAAGAAAATCTCCCTCAACATTGTGCACAGCTCCAGCAGGAAGCATCCAAATCAGTCCTAAATTTTAACTCCTTAAACTTAAACAAATCCCCCTTCACTAACACTAAAAAGATTCAGAAAATAATCAAATATAGAACTAACAACAAAAAATCGTGCGGTCTAGAAGGAATGTCCAATTCCCCAATAAAAAAAACTGCGATATAAACCGATAGAATACCTAACCACAACCACTGTATAAATAAAAGTAATAAATAAAAGTATGGAAAAAAAACAAAGCTCATCTCAATTCTAAAAAGCAAAATATCATTTGATGTGAGTAACTTTCGTCCAATACAAATGCAGTCTAACATTGAGAAACTTCTAGAAAGAATCATAGCGGATCACTTCGATGACTACTACGATAACAAAAATATTATCATAGCCCACCAATTCGGCTTCAGGAAAGACCACTCCACAAACCATATGCCATTTTAAAATTACACAATGATGTAACTTTAAACTTGAGACTGCGAAAATGCACAACAAAATGTGCGCTGGACTTAGAAAAGGCCTTCGACAGTGTTTGGACCATTGGTCTCTTACATAAAATGATCTTATATGGGGTCCCCCATTCCTGATAAGGGTGTATTATAGTTTTCTTACAAATAGAAGTCTTCAAATAGTTATAGAAGAGGAAACCTCAAACAATATCAAAATATATTCAGGAGTTTCCCAAGGCTCTATATCCGGCCCTAAACTAGTGGTGGGCATTATTCGATAATTTTTTTTTTAAATCGAATAAAAAATTATTCGAATAGATTTTTATTTGATTATCAATTTATTTCAAGTTATTCGCAAATAATTATTTATTTGGTGCAAATTATTTGAGTTTCAAATAATTATTCGTTATTTAGTGATTCATTCCCAAATAATTATTTCTGAACAAACAATTATTTATCATTCGATTATGAATATATGTTTTCTGGTGTCCATTTGTTCCAATTCCAAATAATTAAGCCTTGGTATTGGTACACGCATTTGTTTTCGCAAGGTGTCTCGTTACTTAATTTAATATAAAGTTTAAGAGAAATTCAATACTTTTGTTGCATTTGTGAAGCTTTTGAAGAAAATAATTGAGTTTGATTACCTAAATATATAGAATTCAAGGATCATAAGGATATAAACGCAAAATAAGTGAAGTTTAACCATATAACTAAGTAGTACGAATATACTTACAGGTTCTCATACTGCAAATTTTTCCTACCTCATTTATATGGTCATCATGTAATTAAAGTACTAGTATATGAAAAAAAGGGATATCTGCCATCCCACCACTGACATATATAACATGTACTGCCTGATTTTCTATTTCATATGGGTCAACTTTTTTTGGCAAGGTGTGACAATTATCTTAATTTCAAGTTTTACTTTCGCTTTAATATTCATATTAAAAGTTCAACAAATTACAGAAGCATTCGAAATTATTTCTATTCTTGGAAGCTTATCTCCTACAACATCAAATATTTTTTAAACTTGATTTTTAAAGAAATAAAATTAAGCAATTTTTTTCTACATGCCCCTAAAAGTAGCTATGGAGGACAGAGAAAAGATTACAAATATTGTATTGCCATCTATTTCTATTCTATATATTCGTTTGGAAACCACTGAACTGAAACTGCACTATGGTGTATTTTGTATAGAACTTATTGTTTGTAGTTCCGCGGAATAAAGTAGTTAAACCAAAACGCGACAACTATAGAAAAGTGATCCCATAATAATGTCAAATAATGTAAGCAATTTCAGTAGTATCAGCAGTCCATTTTATATATGTCAGTGCATCCCACACAATTTAAGGCTAAAACACAATGTGAGCGACACGACAAAAACGCTGTCATTTGGGTTCTAATAACATGGCAGTGTATGATATAAAATACAATGCTGACGACATCGTTCGACGCTGTCGTCGACCTTAAATGAAAATTGAAATTTGTCGCACGTTTAGGATGCGTTTAGCAAAATTATGATTTTGGGCTGCGTTCATATTTATTGTTATACGTTCATTGCAATCATATTTATGACTTGATAGATTAAAATATGAGTAAATAACAATGCCGTGGAAAATATCAAAGTTGGTTGAATAAAAAATGGAAGAAAAGTTTATTGAGGTGGTAAAATGTGATCGTGTTATACAAAAAAAAAAAAACCCATCCGCATAGAAACCCAATTCCGGCTGAGTTTTATATAGCTACTGGACACATCTCTTCTTCTATGTGGGTTCTGTTTTTTATCTTCATTAGCCAAAACGGGCCCACAGGCAACTTTAATAATCTTTTTTAATTTATTCGTTGAAATTTTTTCTATTTTTAATTTACAACACAAATAATAGAATAAATTTAATTGGGGATTGACAGCTCTTGTCTCTCCCATTGTATTTTCACGGACGTTGTCTCAATCGCACTACAATAATGCATAACCAAGTTCTTTTCCGCCATTCATGCAAAAGAAACACGAAAAATTTCAAATTTTGTTCGGCTGTGTGCTACCTTCTTATTATGTTATCCTTGACCTAAGGCTAGGTAACAAATAACCCTCTCTAGTTGTATTAGTAAGGCACACGATGTGAAATACGTTTGATTTTTGTGCATTGCTTCTTTTACCTCTTTCTTAAAAAACCGGTTTGCAAAATGCATCAAGAATACTCGGGTGGGATGGTACAATGAGCTTCACGATCGTCACGTTTCAAACTGAACGGCCATTCGGGTAAACGGATTTTTTTTATTATCAAATATTGTCTCGAAATTGGACTCTTCCCAATAAGCAAAAAATCCAGATGTGGAATTTTCTCACGGAATTCCAGTGAAAAAAAGTGACGGCATCCTCACACACACATCTGTTTTTACACGCTACAGCAAACGCCATTTTTAGCTTTACAGAAGTGTTGGAGGTATACGAAAAATTGTTAATAGCTTATATTAGCTGTATTTGGTTCCGTGTAGTGTTCTGCAAAACACAGGTGATTGCGAATTGAATTGATTTGTAGAGTGCATAGCAGTTGAAAGTTTTGAAAGTATAGAGAAAATAATCAAGGTGCCATAACTTTAATTCCGGCAAAACGCTAAATCTGTCAAACTTTGTTCCGAGTTTATCAGGATCTATTTTAACATTTTGCTAGGATTCAAGTCATGGCAGTTTGATTATTATCTCTACACTTTCGAAACTTTTTCTACTGCTTTGCATCCTACAAATTATTTATATTCCCCTGTTTAATTAAAAAATGCAGAAAAAGCTTTGAAATCCCTAGGAATTCCATATAGCTATGCCACGGAAAAGTCTGGTAATTCCATGCAAAAATAACAAAGAAAAAACATGGAAGTCTGATCGATTTCCACGTTCAGTATCATCATACAATCAAAGACTTGGAATCTCGACGCAGTTCACTTCGGCCAAAGAAGCGGAAATCCGTCGGCAAATAAAGGGTTTTCCAATAAGAGGTGCTATTTTAATTAGCCCGCTATTTCGGTAGATGTCACTTTTGGAGCTGTCATTTTTTGACATTTGACAAGTAGAAACTACGCCATTAATAAAAATGGAACGATACACGATTCAACAACGCATTGAAATTATTAACACTCACTATAAAAATGGTGAAAATGTGGCAGAGACGGTTCGTAAAACTCGAACATTTTTGGGTCGTCGTGAAGCACCTTGTCGGACCGCAATACAGAAATTGGTAGAAAAATTCGAGCTGTCGGGACAAGTTAGTGATGTGAAGAATAAAACCCGTGCACGTCGCTCAAGAACAGCCATTCTCTTGCTGCTGTAGCCGAAAGTGTTGAAGAAAACCCAGGTTGGTCCATTCCTCGCCGTATTTTGCATAATTGGGTCTTAAGGCTTATAAAGTTCAGTTAACACAAGAACTCAAGCCGGCCGATCACCAACAACGCCGAGTCTTTGCTGATTGGGTCCTTGAAATGCATGAAAATGATCCGGAATTCCATCGAAAACTCATCTTGCGTAGTGAATAGGGCCATTTCCACCTCGATGACTGTTGAAAAGCCTCTCTATCCTCAACGTGTGACTGTTTGGTGCGGTTTATGGTCCCGCGTGGTCATTGGACCTTACTTTTTCGAAAATGAGGCTGGACCAACAGTTACGGTGAATGGATTGCGCTATCGACAGATGATTAAAGATTTTTTATGGCCGGAATTGGATGGTATTGATCTGGACAACGTTTACTTTCAACAAGACGGCGCTACGTGCCATACAAGCAACGAAAACATTGATCTTTTACGGGAGAAGTTTCCGGACCGTGTTATCTCTCGAAGAGGTGATCACAATTGGCCACCGAGATCTTGTGACTTAACAGCTTGCGACTTCTTCCTTTGGGGCCACTTGAAAGAGATGGTCTACGCCAACAGCCCAGCGTCGATTCAAGACCTCAAAGATGGAATTCGTGAGGCTATCGAGGACATAGGGCAGCCACTTTGCGATTTGGTTATGGAAAATTTCATGAAAAGGATATGGTCCTGTAGGCGTGGTCTTGGTGGTCATTTGGCTGATGTTATTTTCCATTATTAACGGCATACCTTCCTCTTTAAATAAAGATCCGATCATTTATCTCAAAAACTGGCATTTTTCTTTGAATATCAAAATAACACCTCTTATTGGAAAACCCTTTAGTACGGATCTCCAGGTAAACTCGTCAAAAATGACAAGGAAAACGACCGGAATTTCATTCGAATTGCTTATTAAGTTGTTCTCTAACAGGTTTAGATTCTCGAATGACAATGACAGATGATATGCAGCGAATGCAGGGAAAAATAAATTGATCTTGTTTAAGTTTGACAGATAGCTTGAAGTCATCGTACAAAGACTACAAGTATTCTCTCTATGAACCCACGTTCCATCATTGGTGAACGAAAGTGACCTATAATGTACAGACAAGTACGGTACAGAGAATACAATACTCTATCTGCTCTCTCTGTCTTATCTATACATTGAATTGACGGATTTACGTCACGGTATATAGACAGAACTATGACTAATGTCAACAAAATATTAACACTTCAATACACGAATTAAAATTTCTGTAATTGCTTACCTGATTGCTTGCAAAAAGTATTACTTTTCTTACATTTAGCTGCCAGATCATCATAAATTTTCAAAAATATTGATATTTTTTTACTATAACATTTATCGTGACCCAATATTCAATTGGTGGAATTGTGACATCACGACTCGAGCTAGCAGCAGGTGTACAGGTAATTAAATAATTTGCATTAACTAAGCATTTCACTTCGCACAGTGAAATGCCTGGCGATTGCGAATTGTTTACTTAAAAACTGTCGCAGCCACTGCTGTATGTAACTGGGCATTGAGTAATGGTTAAGTAATTCACTTTGCATAGTGAAATACTCAGCTGGGCTCACTGTTTGTTTACATGCAGTATTGGGGGCTCCCGCTATCGGCAGTGATTAACGTAATACTTTGTAATTATGATTGCAAGGTATTGCGCCTGTCACTGGGTCAAAGTCGCTTCCGCCTGGTTGAATGGAGGTGAGCGGTCGTTACGATAGATCAGGTTGCGTAGTTAGAAGTTAGTTTTTGATTAAAGATAGCGGTTCGGTATCAGTTTAGGTCAGTTGTAATTAGAGAGTTTAAGGAGAAGTATCGTTGACGGGTGATACTCCATTTAAGTTAACGTAATTTAACGTAAATAAAGTTTTATAATTGAATTACGCGAGTTTTGTGAATTGTGGGAGTTATGCTTTTTTAGCTGCTCCATTTTTTTTTGTATTTTATGGGAGTTAATGCTTTTTAGCTGTTCCATTTTTGTGAAGTGTGGGAGTAAAGCTCATTAGCTGCTCCATATTTTTGTGAATTGTGGGAGTTATGCTTTTTTAGCTGCTCCATTTTTTTTTGTATTTTATGGGAGTTAATGCTTTTTAGCTGTTCGATTTTTGTGAAGTGTGGGAGTAAAGCTTATTAGCTGCTCCATATTTTTGTGAATTGTGGGAGTTATGTTTTTTTAGCTGCTCCAGTCTTAAGCTAATTTTCTTTTCAGGTTAGAGTTATGGGAGAAAAACAAAAAAGGGGAATAAATTGTTGTGATTGTGGTATGTAGCATAAGCATAAGCTTTTGCGTTTAGGGTTTTTAAGCAAATAGTTACAGTCTAGGAGAAGTGTTTGAGAGTGAAGGGTAGATTAGGTAATGACTATAGATGTCATTGGGAAGAAGTAACGTTCTAACGAGGGAAGAATTGTTACGAATAAAGGATCAGGAAAAGGAATTGGAAACCAGAACACAGGAATTGAAGGAGTGCCAGTTGAAATTACAACGGTACGAACAGGATTGGCGGTATCTAGAAGAACATCTAACGGATGAGTTGAAGAAACGATTGCCGAGTAAGGACGTTAATAAGTTTTTGGAAGAAATAAATGAGGCTACAGTGAAAAGCACAAAGGGAGAAACCTTAGATTTGGTGATAACGTCTATCTTTGAAGTTATTGGTAGAATTGAGCAAGAAACAGATCAAGCATTGGAGGAGTGCAAACAGGAAAACAGGGCTTTAAAAGGAACTATAAAGACTTTAGAAAGGCAATTGGAGGAGGCAGAAAAGACTGCCACTGAACTAGAGCAAGAATTAGGAGTCGCGCTATTACCACAGAAGGAGGGTAAAGTTCGAGGGATTTTTAAGAAGTGGTCACCCAAGAAATTAGTATTCCATGAACGGCAGCGAGAAGGAGCAGCAAGTTCTTCAGGGCAAGAAGAAATTTTGAAAGCTAAAAAGCTGACCTTAGCAAAGACGAGTGAAGACCAAGTGCCGAAAGATAACACGAAAAAGTCAGAAAAACAAGCAAGGAAAACCATGGCCGATGTGTATGATAAAGTCATGGACTTGGTGTCCAGATACGTACCAACGTTTTCTGGAGAAAGAACGCCAAAACTGTCAAAGGAAGTTCACCGTTTCTTGAGCTGCTGCAAAGATCTTTACGATCGTTTAAAGGCCGAGGAACAGCCAATCCATGAAATGTGTAAGATATCGGTTGTTAGATGACGCATATTATCTAGTAAGTTCAGAGGAGCCGAAGGATTTTGAGGCGTTGCAGCAGACAATTCAAACTGCCTATATGCCAAAAAAATCGTACTGTGAGCTGTGAGCTGAAATCATAGCATGCGTACAAAGGCCCGGTGACGACATAAAAGACTATGCGGATAGACTTAAAGAACTACTGTGTCAAATCAAGGCGGCAGTTTCGGCTAAGTACCCAGGCAAAGACGGGGGATTGATAGCGGAACTTGAGGCAGACGCGGTGGCAACGTTCAAGGCAGGTGTTATGCAGCAGACTACTCAGCTATATTTGACGGGACGCAAATTTCGATCTCTGGATGAAGCACGTGAGGAGGCAGACTACTTTGAGATGGATGCTAGCAGACTTAAAATTAAGGAGCCAGGGCTGTGGAATTATACGAAGGAAGAGAACAGAGGAATGGCAGCAGGCAGCTGGGATGCTGGTAGGTTCAGCAAGGAAGAACCTAAAAGGACGGGACCGCAATTCAGGCCAGCATTATCGAGAATGCACAGGGGTTCTCCTAGTCAAAGAGAGCAACCAAGAGCTATTCAGTGCTTTCAGTGCGGACAATGGGGACATTTTGCTAAGGAATGTAGAGAAAGGGAACAGACGCCTTACTGTACAAAATGCCGGATATATGGACATGACGCAACTGGATGCAAGAGGCAACAAGTTCTCTTCTGTACTGAATGTCAGGAATATGGACATGAGGTATCCAATTGTCGAATTCATCACGTCAGAGTGGTAAACTGTGCAGCTGGCATACAAGATGAATTCCATTCAGCAAGGGAGGGGCTTTATTGCCAATTTTGCCAAACATGTGACCATTACACGGATATCTGCGTAAAGAAGTACTTGGCAGAGATATAGCTGTAGAAGGTACGTTTAGGCTTTTATTAGATAAGGGATCCACATGTAGCTTAATGAAGCTCAATAGGATAAAAAGAGATACCTTCATACACACACAACATAAAATAAGAATTGGAGGACTATTTGGAAACACGAAAAGCTCCATAGGTACTTGTGAGGCAAAGTTACTGATAGATAACGGTCAGCAGGTTTGCCAATTTAATGTCATTGGTGACACTGACTCCATTCCCGCCGATGGTATCCTTGGAATGGATTTCCTCAGTGACAAAGCTGTGATCGATTGTGTAAATAGGAAATTGTGGATTCAAGATGCCAACGAAGTGCAGAAAGAAAGTTCCGTTTTTAGAAATGTATCCAATAATTACAGTCCTAGAAATCAGTTCCATGCCAGAATAGAGGAGGCTCACAGGAACGTGGCAGAAAACAGCAGACCAGATATCAGTAACCCAGACAGCAACCGGAAGAATATAAAATGTAATGTAAAGGAAGCCTCAGGACAGGGGGAGAAAAGTATACCCATATTGGATGAGCCAGTCCAGCCACAACAAGGGGAGAAGACTTGGACCATAGCTTATGACAGTGTGGTATTGGACAACGCCAGAGCCAAAAAAATTTGTGAAGAAGGGTGGATACCACAGAAAGGTTATAGGTACAACGGAATAGAGGATGCAAGTTCATTCGTAAGAATTGCTAATGCCACCGCCTGTTTCGTAGAAACCCGGAATTCTACGCATAGACAACGGAGGTCTCGTAAATTTTCCAGACGACCAGTATGGAACCATAAGGGCAGTTACAGCTTCTATCTGCAACGACGGCGATCTCAGCAGATGTCGCAAAAGGGTAAGTTGAAGCTACCAAAATATGTTCGTCAGATAGAAACGGTAACGCCAGCCCGAAATAGGACCGAAAGGGAAAATATTACGCCAAGTTTCGCCGGATAGTACAAGGTAAGTAATGGTTATGACCCAGGAGTAGGGAGACTTAACCAAAGATTCTTTCCACCAAATTCTCTCCAATTTCAGAAGAAATTCGATGAGTGGAGTTTGAGTCTATGGCCAGAGGAAGGAAGATATGAGATATAAAGGTAACCCAGTGGATCCAATTTCAGGTAAATGTATAAATTAAAACGTAAAGGTAAGAAAAAGTGTGTAATAAAATGTAGAGAAATTAGAAAAACAGAGTTATAATTAATTAAACAATGGGAATTAAAAAAAAAGAAATAAGAGATTTAAAAGATAAAGAAATGAGAGACAAAAGACAGAGAAGTTAAAAAAAAGGGAGAAATATTATTTGAAAAAAAAGGTAGAATGAAAAAGTTTTTGAATCATTGGCAAAGTTATAAGCAAGATTAGGTAAGAAGAATACATGTTTGAAAGTGTAAATATAAGAAATAAATATGTAGTAAATGTTTAAGACTTAAAACTATAGAATAATGGAAAGACCGAGAAATAGATAAAATTGAGAAATTTATATAAACAGTGTAAAATAACCTCAACATAACGGAAACAGAAGTTGCAGTCGCATCATGACATCAATTTATCGCTGGATAGACTACGTGGAGCAAGCATCAGACCAATAGTGTGGGTGGGAAAATAATGATGAGCTCTTGAGAAAAGTGAATCTTTCACCGTCGACGATCTTCTTATTTGCAGAAATTGACCGAATTCTGAATATTGATTTCAAAAGCAGGAAGGCACCGATGAAATTTAAAGCAAAAGAACTTCGGGAGGAATCAGAACTTAGATCTGACTTATAATTACTGCGAAAAAAGAATGGAATACGCGTCATTGCTCAGTTATACCGACATTGAGATATCGGAGGGATTCAAAGAAGTTAAGTACCCAAGACCATCTAGTTGAATAAAAGGGGTTAAAAGTAATGGCAAGATTTTACTATACTCACATAAGTCAAGATCAAAGTGAAGTTATATATGGCATCAAATTCTAAACATATAACTGAATAAATCAAAAGATTTGGGAAACATGCAGAATGCTATGCAGTTGTAGAAAATACATTACCAGATTCATATAGAGAGAGCAAGTCTATTCTTTTTATGTATGGATGGACTCTTGATATAATCGAGAGAACTCCATCGTACATTTAGAAATAGTACAAAAAATATCTAACAAGCTAGAGATTCAGAGGTCACTAAGAAGGAGCATAGGAAAAGAGGAGCCTCCAGCACGGGTAAAGGAAACAATGAGCATTCGTATAAGCAAAAAAAAAAACCTCAAGCGTAAATTGATGATCCGGTGTACCCAAAATCTAGCTATTGGAAATACATTTTAACAATCCCGTAGAGAGCAGCCCCACAAAAGAAAAAAAGGACTTAGTTTATCCCACGGATATGGTCTAGCTTTTAGTAGCCTAACTCAAGACCGAACGCAACGGACCGCACTCATCAAGAAGCAGCCTGTAGCAATCACAGTAGTAAGGAGTGGTCCAGAAAAAATTGACCCATTAAGTTATTTTTATATCTGCAAAATTACAATAATCCAGGTCTGGTTTTTTTTGTTAAAATATTCCATAAATACTGAACTCTGAGTTTTATATGAATCATTCGTGTATTGGAAGTGAAATAGTTAAGATGTCTCGAAGCGAAAAAGATGTGCGTGAAATGATTTTGTCCAAATATTTGGAAAATCCCACAATTTCATTGTTAAAAATTTCAAAAGATCTGAATACAAGTTATTCCACGGTAAAAAGGGCAATAGCCAAGTATATGCGAGGCTTGTCAATAGAAAGGATACGTGGGTCAGGTAGAAAACCACGGCCATCCTGTCCAGACGTCATAAAACAGATGAAGGGAATTTATTCTCGGAAACCGGGAACTTCTGAAAGAGATATGGCGACATTGGCTGGAAAAACAAAGTCTATAGTGCACAGATATAAAAAAATCTGTGGATTAAGGAGCAATAAGGTTCAAAAAGTGCCGCTGAGGAAGGAAGAAGAAGAGAAAACAGCAAGAAGAAGAGCGAGAAAACTTTATGAGAACTACCTGACGAAATACGATTGTGTCGTTATGGGTGATGAAACCTATTGCAAAGCTGACTTTTCGCAGATAGCAGGTGACGAATATTTTACTGTAAAAAGTCGGGCGGAGTATCCAGAAAATTTTCAACAAAAGGAATGACAAAATTTCCCAAGAAGTACATGATTTGGCAGGCGATCTGTTCTTGCGGTTTACGAAGCAGTGAATTTATCATCAAAGGAACAATAAACTCAGATGTGTACATCAAAGAGTGCCTTCAAAAAATACTTCTACCTTTTATTCAACAGCATCAAGGGTCTGTTATTTTCTGGCCAGATTTGGCCACCAGTCATTACGCAAAAGCAACGATGGAAGAACTAATGAGGTCAATATCGTGCCAAGGGAAACCAATTCAGCAAACTGCCTCCAACTTCGTCCAGTAGAGAGGTTGTTCAGTGCTGAACAATAACTTTTTCATTTTAGTTCAATATGTAAAAAATTCACGCTAAATTCATTTACCTGTGCCAATAACAAAGTCAGCAATTCAAACTTCACTCGCAATCACAATAATCAATTGCATTTTTTGTTTACATTTCCGCGTGCATTCTTTGTTAACCTACATATAGCATGGGCGATGTGATGCAACATAATGCGCATATGCATTTCTTTAATTACGAGAATTTCTTAATAATTTGTTTTCCATGTTCCAATATTTTTGTAATGCATTCTTAATTTATTTTCTAATTGTCATCATTTTTTGTATATAAATTAAGTGTACTAGTCGAATAAAATGTAGAGTTAAAATCGAACACGACGAGTTTTAATTTACTAGTAGTTTTCGACCTCTCCATACGTTGTAGGAATTCAAGAACCATTGGATTTCCTCTACACATGGTCCTTCGAGCCATTAAATCAAAGTTAGTATACTACTATATAGCGTCTCAAAGAACACTTTGAGGAAGCTATAGCCAGCCAACGATCAAGAACTTTGTTCATCATCAGAAAAATTCTACTGTATACTACTATATAGCGTCTCAAAGAACACTTTGAGAGAGCTATAGCCAGCCAGCGATCAAGAACTTTGTTCATCATCAGAATATTCTACTACATACTTATACATAGCGTCTCAAAGAACACTTTGAGGAAGCTATAGCAAGCCAGCTATCAAGAAGTTTCTTCAGAATAGCACTAAAATAAAACCAGCAAGGCTCAAATTAAGTTTGAGTGCTTGTGATATACTCCAAACAGTTCCAGACATCTTCTCGAGCTATCACTCAACTTCAAGCAGCCAGACTCAAATTAAGTTTGAATATTTGTGGGATACACCATACAGCACCAGACATCTCCTGTAATTATCGCCTAATCCATCAGTAGTCATGACTCCAGAAGACTTACTAGAGCTACAAAAACAACTGGCCGACAATATCGAGAAACTATCGATAAATATTCCAAAAGACGGCTCCTCACGAAAGACTCCAGAATATCTAACTTCCAAAAACGATGCTTTAAACACATATTGGGAAGAATTTAATAAGAACCACGAGCAATTAAAGATCTCCCTCAATAAAGAACATTCCTACTTTATAAAAGATCTTTACACGAAAACGCAAAAATTTTTTCAAGCAGCGCAACAGGCACTTAATGAGTACAGTAAGGCCAATTTTCCAAACATATCGCTGCCGCCTCCAACAATTGCAGCATCCGTTACTTCAGATACAGTTAATGAAATCCCCAATCAAACAAGTCTTCGGGATACTACTCATTCTCTACCATATTTGGAAGCTGCCAGACTCAATAACCTTCCAAAACTACCTCCGATGAAGATTCCAAAGTTCAACGGAGACTATAAAACTTGGAAACCGTTTATTGACATGTTTAATAATATCATTCATATAAACCCCTGCTTAAGCGAAGTGGAAAAGATGCAGTACCTTCTTTACCATCTAGAAGGTGAAGCCAGGAAGGTTATAAGCCACCTTCAGTTAAGCAATAATAACTACAAAACCGCTCTACAACTTATTCAAGCAAGGTATAATAACAATAGAAAAATTATTACTACCTATATAAACACCATTATTGACCTAAAAAGGGTAGAGCACAGGTGCCAAGAAGACATCATAATGCTTCATGACACCCTAAAAGAGTGTTTAGAAGCATTGAATAATTTGAACTGTAGGACAGGAGAATGGGGTCCAATTATTGTCTGCATCACCATGAAGAAATTAGATCCAGAAAGCTTGCGTTTGTTTGAAGAGAGTCTCTCCAATCCCAGGGAAATGCCAACTACAACAGAGCTACTTAACTTCCTTGAAAAACGTTTCCAGATCCTAGACTGTATAAAAAGTTCAAAACAAAAGTCAGAAGCTATAAATTATAACAAGAAGAAGTCTTTCTACTCTTCTACTATATCAAAAAATATATGTGCTTTCTGCAGTAAAGATCACAGTGTATTCCAATGTGTAGAGTTCAAAAAATTAAATGTGCAAGATAGAAATTCATTTATAAACAAAAAGGGTTTATGCACAAATTGTTTATCACACAAGAAATTTGAAAGGTGCAGAACCAGCAAAACCTGCTTCTATTGCAATAAAAAACATCATACGCTCTTGCACAATGCCAATGATAATACTGCCAAAAACAAATTTAAGGCTGAACCAGCAGTCTCAGAGAAAACTTGTGAGCTCACGAGACAGTTCAGTTTGCAAAATGAGGATATTACAACTTTACACAACAAGATTAAAATCCCTAGCGTATTGCTCCCAACTGCAATGGTAAGAGTATCAAATGGATTTGGCCAAACAGAGCTTCTAAGAGCGCTGATTGATCCTGGATCACAGGCATCCTTAATCACTGAGGAATCTGTCCAAAATTTAAGACTACCTAAAGAGCGAATCAGAACAACAATTATGGGTGTCAACAATGCGAAAACTGCAAAGGCCACCAGCAAAGTGAGCATTAAAATACTACTGCCATACAAGAATAACTCCCTACTTCGAATAGAAGCACTGGTGTTAGAAAAGCTATGTTCATTTCTCCCAGATGGAATAATACCAGAAGTTGATTCAACCAAGTACGGAAGTATGGTCTTAGCAGACCCCAACTTCAATAAACCAGGTCCAGTTGACTTGATTCTTGGAGCTGATGTTTATGCAAATATAATTTTGGATGGTGTTATACAAGGCCAACCAACTGCACAAAATACAAAACTGCGCTGGATCCTCTTTGGAAATATTCCCAATGCCTCTCAGGAAACTAACAAAATCTCAAGTTTTCTGTCAATTAGTGAGATAGACCAGAAACTGGAACAATTTTGGGAAATAGAGAATACCACACCCAGTCAGGAAAACGATGATTGTACGCAGCACTTTGAAAATACGCATAAAAGAACCCAACATGGACGGTATATAGTACGACTACCTTTCAGGAAAAATTTAGGGACATTAGGTTTTTCAAAAAACAAGGCTGTTGCTTGCCTGCTACAAATGGAAAAAAGGTTGAGCAAAAATCCTAATGACATGGCAGAATACAACAAATTTCTCACAGAATATTTAACCTTGGGACACATGAGCCCCACAACAAGCTATAAAGACACTGAGAGAAAAGTGTATTACTTGCCACATCACGCAGTATTCAAAGGAGACAGTACAACTACAAAACTACGGGTAGTGTTTAATGGATCCAGCAAGACAGATTCTGGGTCAAGCCTTAATGATCTCCTTCATACCGGAAAAAAGCTTCAGCAAGATCTAAGCCAAATCCTGTTAAGATGGAGGAAGCATCGTTTTGTTTTTACTGCAGACATTGAAAAAATGTTCAGGCAGATTATGGTGGCAAAAGAAGACCGAAATTACCAACGCATATTATGGCGAAAAAATCCTGACGAACGCATTCAAGAGTTTGTCTTAAACACCGCTACTTATGGAACAGCTCCCGCCACATATCTTGCAGTCAAAAAAGTGCTAATGACAGATTTTTATGTAGACGACATGCTGTCAGGAGCGAATACTGTATCAGAAGCCAAGGAACTTCAAAGTCAAATAATTGTGCTCCTAAACAAAGGAGGATTCAATCTTCGGAAATGGACCTCAAACAATGAGGAATTATTAAGAAACATTCCTGAGGAGATTATCGAAAAGGGAATTCTAGAAATTGGTGAAGAAAATGCCATAAAAACACTGGGAATACACTGGAATCCCAAAAAGGATGAACTTTTCTTCCAGCTGAAAACAGAGGAAGAGGTTACAAAACTAACCAAACGGACTTTACTATCAAAAATTGCAGCAATATTTGACCCCCTCGGGTACCTTTCACCAGTAACAATAACAGCTAAACTCCTCATGCAATCATTATGGAAGGCTGGGATAGACTGAAGCAGATCTAAAAAATTTACAACAAATTAGAATTCCGCGGTGGATCAAATACCAACCTGGGCAACATATTCAGCTCCACGGCTTCTGCGACGCCTCCGAAAAAGCATATGCGGCCGTAGTATACTCCCGAATAACAGATTCTCTGGGGAAGGTGCATATAACGCTACTAGCAGCACGAACCAAGGTGGCGCCCTTAAAACTAAAAGTTACAATACCACGACTAGAGCTCTGTGGTGCTGTCCTGTTAACACAATTGTTAAAATCAACCATCACATCTTTGGATATCGAATCACCGGAAGTATTCGCTTGGTGCGATTCTGAAATCACATTGGCATGGATTGCAAAGAATCCGAATACCTGGCAGCAGTTTGTAGCAAACAGGGTTTCCGAAATACACAATAACTTTGACAAGGCCATATGGAGACATGTGAGATCAGATCAAAATCCTGCGGACATTGCCTCGAGGGGAATTAGCCCAATTAAGCTCGTAATTCGAGATCTTTGGTGGAGAGGGCCACTCTGGCTCAGTCAAACACCCAATGCATGGCCATCCAACAAGCTAAATATAGTTACTGATAAAGAAGTGAAAACGCAAGTCATGGCATTAAAAGCAACAATTCAGACAGAAGAAATCTTTACCTGCTCAACATACACAAAACAAATAAGGATTATAGCTTATAGTCTCAGGTTCATCAAAAATTGTAAGAAGTCCATAACACAAAGAAATCTTGCACATCTATCTTCTGATGAACTCCTTGAAGCCAAGAATCGCATCATCAAAATTGTGCAGTTGCAGGAATTTTCGGATGAAGTAGAAGCAATGAGCAAAAACAAACCAATAAGAAAGACAAGTAAACTTCTTTCGCTTAATCCATTTTTTGATAATGAGGGAATTTTGCGAGTAGGCGGCAGAATAAAGAATTCTCTACTGCCAATGGATGCCAAGCACCAAATACTTTTACCACAAAAACACCATATAACAAATATAATTATAGATCATGCACATCAGCAAACGTTACACGGTGGTACACAATTAACATTAAATTACATAAGGATGAACTTCTGGATCATTGATGGGAAAAGAGTAGTCCAAGGAAGGAATCATAAGTGCATAAGGTGTGCAAGATTTCGTCAAAACAGTAATACTCCACTCATGGGTAGCTTACCGCAAGCCCGAATCATTCCGTCGCCGCCATTCTCCCACTGTGGTATCGATTATGCTGGTCCATTTCTCACAAAAGCATCAAAAGGCAGAGGAATTAAAACCAATAAAGGATACATTGCCTTGTTCATTTGTTTAGTAACAAAGGCAGTCCACCTGGAATTAGTCACCGACCTCACCACTGAAGCATTTTTAGCGGCTTATAAAAGGTTTCTTTCTCGCCGGGGAACCTGCAAGCAAATATTTAGTGACAATGGCACCAACTTCGTCGGTGCCAGAAACAAGATGGATAAGGAGCTACAATTAGCAATCAACCGATCTACAAAGCAAGCGGCAGAGACCACAGCTAATGATGGCACTGACTGGAAGTTTATTCCCGCAGCTAGTCCTCATATTGGAGGATTATGGGAGGCTGGAGTAAAATCAGTGAAGGGACATCTAAAAAGAGTTCTAGGAGAAACGCTGCTAACGTATGAAGAATTCAGCGCGGTACTGTGCCAAGTAGAAGCCTGCTTGAATTCACGACCAATAGGGCAACATTCCAGCGATCCCACAGACTTGGAACCGTTGACGCCAGGGCACTTTCTGATTGGACGACCGCTCATAGCACCACCACAATCTGAAGTAGCTACACAAGAACTTCATCAGAGATGGAAGTTAGTCACGAAACTGCATCAAGATATCTGGAAGCGCTGGTCTCAAGAATACCTATCGTTGCTTCAGCAGAGAAGCAAATGGAAGACGTTGGGGAAAAATCCAGTGATCGGAGAATTGGTCTTGGTAAAAGAAGATACTTTACCACCACGGCGTAGTTCGAATTGTTTCGGTGCAATACAAAAACTGTATTAAGAAACGGCCTATTCACAAGATCTGTCAACTACCTATTTCCATACTAAATTCAGAAGACACAAGCGAAGCTCAAAATTCAATCACGACAATGACTACTTTAGTAACTAAATCAGAGGCGAGAATAAATACAGTGTCAAGAAGTCTTGAGTCTGCTCCAAATAAAAATAACAAGAAACGAAAATCCTGCTCCATTCTGCAGTCAGAGCCAAAATTGTGGTCACAGCCCAATCATTTCGATAAAATTTCATCCACAGAAGCAAAAAGGAAAAGGAAACCCACCATTGCGCCTTGCACCTGGGCACAGAACCTGCTGCTTACAACCTTGTCTCTACTTTATTGGTTAACGATAGTTTTCGCCCAAGACTATGAAATATTCCAGCCCAAGCCGGGGCTCTTTCTGGAGAACTTGGGGCACGCACAAATTAAACGTGGGAACCTTCGCCTACAGGTCGCACTTTCTAAAGCAGAAATAATCACTGATCAGAAAAACATTGATAATACTTGGAACCAGATAAAAGATATGTGTGAACAAACAAGAGAGCTCACAAGAATGACGCACTGCCAAACACTGTTTGAACGTGTATCCTCAAGAAGAAATCATCTCTTTAAGACCTTAAAAGAAGTTATCAGTACAACGGAGCCGAAGGGCAGATCTAAGAGGGGTATACTTGGCAGTCTTTTAACCAGCATCTTTGGAGTAAATGATCAAGTATATACTGATATTGAGCTTTTGCAAGAGAATCAGCACAATCTTTTGCATTCAAGCAATCAACAGATGCTTCTTTTATCCACGAAAATTAATCAATCAGCATTTCTCATATCTGAGATACTAAGAAACTTTGACGCCCGATTAACTCAAGTAATTTCTTCTGTTAAAGAAATGGCTACCTGGTATTCCACCGCAGATCATAACAGAATCGCCATTGAAGTACTCGCTACATTTATCAGTACTGAAGATTACTACAGCGACCTACAAGAAAAATATCAAACCTGGTTAAACGCACTCCATAACCACGGACATTTATTTGATTTTGTCAGCCCACATGACATTGGTCTTTTAATTCAAAATGTCTCGCATAATATTGGAACCAATCTCCAAATACTATCAACACCACAAGTACAACTTGATGTGAAACAAGTAAATGATAGCATAATCTTGTTCGGGTATCTGAATATTGTCGAAACAAACAGGTACGACTTAATTCATGTAACACCCACTCCTTTCATGACTACAATCAACACATTTGCTATAGCTGACGTAAAACTCAATACACTGGCCGTAAGTTTTGACCACCAAACTTACTTTTCTCTAGAAGAAACACAGCTGAAGGCCTGCGCAATCAGCCAACAAAAGACTTATCTCTGCACGCCAGCCATCGTCTATAGCATTGCTGACAGTCCATCATGTATAATCGACGAGATTTATAATCGTCATCCAAGAACAACATGTCAGATGAACCAGATAAGCTTAACAGGAATAGTCTGGAAGGCCTTAATGACAAGAAACACCTGGTTGTACACAACCAATGAGACCAAGGTTGCTGCAATTATCTGTAAAGGCTCGAGAAGAGAACTGTTATTAAACAATACTGGAGTTATTCGCCTTCGAGATGAGTGCTATCTGAAAACAAAGGAAATAATCTTGAAGACAAACTTGGACCAGAACATAGAAGTTGTCTCCAGCCATATGAAGGAAGTGGTACCAGATTCGATAAAATTAAACTTCAATAAGCCTCCTGCTCTGATGCAACCTGGAGTATTGATTCCCTCCAATAAGCAGTTCATGGAATTCACTGTAGAACCAAATCTTAATCCAATAATACTCAAGAAGGCTCTTGTTCTACACACCGTTGCGGCGACAACGACAGTATTACTATTCATCCTATTACTACTAGTTTGGAGATACTGGACCAAGGTCAAGTCACTTCTACAGTGCTGTTACAAAGGGGACAAACCAAATTCCATCTATGAGGAACCTGCTGTTCAGCATGAGTCACTTCAGCAACAGTTCAACAAAGTCATACGTTCTGGCGGGCCCCAGCATGTTCAGTGCTGAACAATAACTTTTTCATTTTAGTTCAATATGTAAAAAATTCACGCTAAATTCATTTACCTGTGCCAATAACAAGGTCAGCAATTCAAACTTCACTCGCAATCACAATAATCAATTGCATTTTTTATTTACATTTCCGCGTGCATTCTTTGTTAACCTACATATAGCATGGGCGATGAATTTAGTGTGATGCAACATAATGCGCATATGCATTTCTTTAATTACGAGAATTTCTTAATAATTTGTTTTCCATGTTCCAATATTTTTGTAATGCATTCTTAATTTATTTTCTAATTGTCATCATTTTTTGTATATAAATTAAGTGTACTAGTCGAATAAAATTTAGAGTTAAAATCGAACACGACGAGTTTTAATTTACTAGTAGTTTTCGACCTCTCCATACGTTGTAGGAATTCAAGAACCATTGGATTTCCTCTACACAGAGGTACTGGGCATTAATGAAAAAGGAGCTTAGAACAACAAAGAAATTTGCCAAAAATGATGTTGATTTCAGAAATAAATGGAAAAGAGCATATAGAAATGTTACTAATATAACTGTTCTAAATCTAATGCGTGGCTTGAAGAACAAAGTTAAAACATTCCTCTAAAACAAAAAATGTATTAGAAATAACTTTTGTATTTTAAAGTTTAAGTTGTAAGAAACAAAATATATATTATAAATTTTATAAAAAAATTGCCATTAGAATTTTTACCGCAAACAAAAATAAATGGGTCAATTTTTTCTGTACCACTCCTTATTAGGGTTATCATGTGTATTACTTGTCGTTGTAAAAATAGAGCCTTATAAACGTCAATAGATTTTAGAAAATAATAGGAATGGATTAGGAAATATATTGTAAAGAGGGAAAATTTTGTTAAGCAGCAGATGAGCTAAAAATTATTAGTGAAAATAAAACAAATGTAATCAGAAAGAAGCGAGAGCAGACATCAAAACAGAAAAAAAAAAGAAAATTAAAAGAAAGATGTTAAAGTAACATTTGTAAAGAAAAGAAATGAATAAGTAGAAAAGAAAATTGTTTGGAAAGGAATAAGTGTTAAGTTTATTAGATAAGTCAAGTATATCAATATTTGCCAATGATTGAGAATGCAAAAGCAAAAGTTAAAAGAAACGGATATATTATAAAGTAGTTAAAGGGAAGTAGTAAAAAGATATTGGTTAAGACAATTGTAGAAGGGAAAAACTAAGAAAAACAAGGTATGAAAAAGAATTAAAAAAAAAGATAAATAGTTATTGGAAAAATGTTCAATGTTAAGGGTATAAGGAAGTACATTGTAAAGAAGAAAACGGGAGAATATAGTTTTAATGTGCAAGAAGATTATATTCTAAGTATAATATTATAATGCATAGAATTAATTAAGAAATTTTTTTTTAGGAAAATAAATATGAAATATGCAAAAACAAAAACAGAGCCAAGTTAAATAATTTGAAAAAAAAAAATGTAAGAAATGAAATGGATGTAGTCAAAAAAAATATTTGTTAACACGATTGTCAAGAAAAACTAAGGGAAGTAGAGTATAAGAAAGTAATTAAAAAAAAAAAAAAATATTAAATATGAGAAGAAAAAGAGAAATGAAATGTGAAAATAAAATGAAAAGAGAAATTATATGTGAAATAAAAGATGCAAAATGACGTAAAAGAATGTAAACCGAACCATAGTTATAAAAATTGTTTAGATGCTAGGGAATATTGTACTTTAGTTTCTGTATAAATTAGTTAAGTTAGATATTGTAACCTAACTGAGCACCCCGATCTGATTACTCTGGGGAATCAGTTTTTCTCAGGGGGGAGGAATGTCGTGACCCAATATTCAATTGGTGAAATTGTGACATCACGACTCGAGCTAGCAGCAGGTGTACAGGTAATTAAATGATTTGCATTAACTAAGCACTTCACTTCGCACAGTGAAATGCCTGGCGATTGCAAATTGTTTACTTAAAAACTGTCGCAGCCACTGCTGTATGTAACTGGGCATTGAGTAATGGTTAAGTAATTTACTTCGCATAGTGAAATACTCAGCTGGGCTCACTGTTTGTTTACATGCAGTATTGGGGGCTCCCGCTGTCGGCAGTGATTAACGTAATACTTTGTAATTATGATTGCAAGGTATTGCGCTGGTCACTGGGTCAAGTCGCTTCCGCCTGGTTGTATGGAGGTGAGCGGTCGTTACGATAGATCGGGTTGCGTAGTTAGAAGTTAGTTTTTGATTAAAGATAGCGGTTCGGTATCAGTTTAGGTCAGTTGTAATTAGAGAGTTTAAGGAAAAGTATCGTTCACGGGTGATACTCTATTTAAGTTAACGTAATTTAACGTAAATAAAGTTTTATAATTGAATTACGCGAGTTTTTATTGGTCTTTAATTGTTTTTACGGGATTGCTTTTTGGGACACGACACATTACCTATTGTAATTTTCCAAAACTGTTACCAAATAATTTATTTAAATAATTTTTCTGAATACTTCTTATGAATGGTGATATCGTGGCTTCACAACTCAAGTGTTAAATAATTAGTAGGCATACTTTCTTACTCTGTCTGCCATGGCTTGAAATAAGGTTTTCACTTCAATCACGCGGTCTTATGCACAAAGTCACTTTTTTTTAAATGACTCTAAGATTATTCTGAGTAATGAAACCCAATTAATTTCAAATTCTTTTCAAATACTTAATTGAACAAAATTATTAAATTCCTCTTAAACTTTAAATTAAATTAAGTAACGAAACACCTTGCGAAAAGAAATACACGTACCAAGACTTAATTATTTGAAATTCGAACTAATGGACACCAGAAAACATATATTCATAATCGAATGACAAATAATTGTTTGAAATTCAAATAATCACTATCAGAAATAATTATTTGGGAATGGTTCACCAAATAACGAATAATTATTTGATTATCAAATAACGCACGATCGAATAACAAATAATTTGCACCAAATAACAAATAATTATTTTCAAACAATTCATGAAATAACGAACAATATTTGTAATCAAATAAATTTTTATTCGATTTTTTATTTTATTCGGTTTTTTATCTTTTATTTTTATTCGAATAAAAAATGCCCATCTCTGCCCTAAACTATACAACTTCTTCCTAATTGACTTCCTTCATATTTCAATGGACCAATACGGAGACACGCAGTTGCAGGCTATTCTATATACTCTGATACAGTGGTTCTTCACCGTGTTGGAGGTACTGACCCCCACCAGTTTCATATGCGCGTTCACCGAACCCTTCTTAATTGGAAAAATATAATTTTTTCAAATTCAAAACATAGGGATATATTTATACATAGGTGCACAAAATGAACAAAACCATTAAAAACACAGAACAAAATCATTATGTGTGTGTTTTAACCAAAGTTTAATTAAGGATAATTTAAGACAGAGGCGAACAAGATTGCAAATTTTTCGTGTTTTCTAGAAAGAAACAAGTAATGTCATATACTTATGTCTTTTGCATGAATGGGGAAAAAAACTTGGATGCATTATTGTAGTGCGACTAAGACAACGAGTTAAAAACAAAAATCGAGAGAACGTAGGATTACCCGAACGACAAAATCTTATTGAATGCCTCAAAATCCTATCAAACTATTCATAATAATGTACATTGGGTAACTCTACCTCACTTTTTTAAGAAAAAGATAAATTTCGCTTTGGCCAAGTTGCTGAAAGGAGATGTAAAATTCCCTTCAAACGAAATTCTCATTTTTCCCGAAAATTTCAGAGAATGCAGCATGAGGTTCTCCCACTTAATCTCTTCAGAGCAAAACGAATGTAAACAGTAGCACGTGCTGTTCAAATATCATACGATTACAAGAACAACATGTGACCATCACAGAAACAACATGCGATCAAGCTCTGTCAATATTGGAGAAACCCGGTTTTCACAAAATCTTTGGTTTTGACCTCCACCGAACCCGAGAGACCGACTCACCGAACCCAGGTTAAGAACCACTGTTCTAATATATGCCCACGATAAAAACCCTGAAAAAGTCATGATAAAAGTCATATCGAAGAAATAAATGAAATTTACAAGTCATGGGGAATCACTATAAATGAAAAAAAAAATCAGAACTGATTTGCTTCCGAAATGCATCGGGCAGAGGAACAGCTGGAGCAGTTAAAAAAAAAAAATACAAAAATTTCAAAATTAATATAGAAACACATGAAATCCCAGTCAAAAACAATATTAAATACCTTGGCGTAACATTCAATAAGCTTCTTAAAGCTAATAATTAGGGCAGATGTGCCTTAAACAGAGGAACAAAAGCCTCAAAAATATTGATACCATTGCTAAAACATAACAGCATATCTACAAATACCAAGCTTCTCATCTACAAGCAACTAATTATACCTACAATTACTTATGGATTTATATTCTGGTTCACAATATCGCCCACTCTCGCACAACAGATGGAGGTCCTTGAAAGAAGGATCCTCAGATTCTGTACTGGAAAACATTTCCAATCGAAAACAAAAAAGTTCTCGAATGAATTTACATATATACAGAATATCCAACATAACTCCATTGATGAGATACATGGTCAACCTTAGTTCAAAATTCCTGTCTAACCTCCCTAACCTCAACAATATCCTGATTAACGAAGTTTACAACGAAAACATAAATGTGAGACTTTTGGATAGCTACTGCCCCTCACCTGTAAGCCTAATAAATAATGATTCCGTAGATCTACTACAAGACTTTAGCATTAAACATAAAATTCCAAATTCCTACAAAATAGCCTCAATAGTTAATCAAAACGGAAGATAAACTCCTTATTTTGTAACGAAAAATTATTTAAGATTTAAAATGTACAAAATGTAATTCACTAGAATGATAGAAACTGATATTGTACTTTGCTCCCTGTGATAGAATATATAATTGTCAGCTCCTTAATAAGCCAAAAGTAGTATTGGGAGCTGGTTACCTTAGGTATGTATTCCCCTAGTTCCCCTAGTATATATATATAAAAAAAAAAAAAACAATAGGTCGGGTTATTGTAACTGGTACACCGGTCGCAACTGTGCGCTGTAGAATTTTGACAGAGCTTAGTGACATTGTCATATAGTTTTTTTTTTATTTATTTATAATATCATTAAATTAAATATCAATTCTAAGAATATTATGTGGTGTAGTATATGTAAAACCAATTTTAGATTAATCTAATATTTTATTAACATTTTATGGCAAAAATACTGCTTTATTTGTAATTTCTGTGTTGCAATTCCTATGTTTTCCCGGGCGTACACGATAATTACACAAAAACACGGCAATTACTTTTTCACGAGTTTTCACTTGTAAACTGGAATGTATTTTGCAGGTTTGTGTGTACTGTCATGGCGCCTTCAAGAAGCTTAAAAGGGAAAACCGATTCAAAAAAAAAAGCTGAAGACGAAAAAAAAATGCAAGCAGAAAAGGAAAAAGAACGTCGTCGAAAAATTAAAGAAGATCTTGTAAGAAATGTTCAACAAAAACTAAAGGAAAAGCAGCGATATATAAAAAAGAAAGAAAACAAGATAGTAAAAAGTATAAAAGATATGACAAAACAGGAGCAACGCATACAAAGGAAAAAGTGGAAAATTAATGTGAGGAATCACAGCAAAAATAAAGCAGAAGCAAAAAAGAATGAAAAAGCAGAAGTTCGGTTCATATAAAATACACCATCATCACCTTTAAACCAAGAATTTTTGATTCCTAACGCTGTAGATGTCGTAATTCCAATTGATCGGCCCGATTTTGAACCGTTTCGTCCAACATTAGATCGAACTAACAATACAGAAGTAGATTTATTATCCAATATTAATAAGGTAAACAAAAATTACGTACTGAAAAATATGGGTGGATACAAAAAGTTAAAGAAAAAGATAATGCTATAAAAAATTGAAAGCAAAATTATTGTATTTTAGGAAACAGGTAAAACCTACTAAATTGAAAAATAAAAATTTGGAAAATCCTTCTCCAAATACTAGAGTGCAAAAAACCCATGATCGTTCAGCCCGAAAGTTGTCAAATACTTTGTTTTTTCTGAAGTTTTGCAGGATCAATTGAAAAATAAAGTAACTAAAAATAGAGAAAAAAATGCTTCAAAGCTTACTAACAGGAAAGATAATAAAAAAATACAAGTGTAACCGTCCTGCCGGTTAAATGTAATACTGGCACCCGTTAACCTAGGAGCCGTTATTGAATTCGGCGGGAAAGAAGGAGAAGAAATTTAGATGTAGTACGCGCGCGAGTCGGTGGAGTCGTGGAGAGACGTACTAGTAGTCCAGTCAAATAAGCCAAAAAAATGCTAAAGATCGCATTTAATTTGTTTCAGGCTGCAATTTTGAGGGTTGGTGTAGGGTGGTCCTGGGAGTATTGTCGCAAAAATGCAGCCTCGCAGGACCAAACAAAAGGGGTGAAACACAATAAAAACATTCTATTTGCCGTGCGTGCGGTTTGGAAGAGGTAAAATTTTTGAAAAAATTAAAAATGCTATATTATTCAGAATATGATTCTAAATAAAAAAGTCTATGGTGGCCAACCCCTATCTCGTAAGGGCGCGACAGGAAAACCGAAAGAAGCTAAGGGTGGACACTTCGCTATATCCACTAACATGTGTCCGATTACTTCAATTCTGCAACATTTTCGTTCAAGAGCTAGCAACCAAAAGGAGCGTGAATTTTTCGATGATTGAATGGAAAAACGAGGGGAGTGAAGAAAGTTATCGGACTATATGTTGAGCAATATTTGCGCTCATGTTTTGCTGTGGTGACGTACTTGGAACATTTTTGAATTTTTCTTAGAATTTTGGCTGGTTGTGCAAAGCGAGCCGAGATATGATGATTTTTGCTTCGAATTTTTTCTTTTTAGTTCAATATGGCTGCAAATAATGTTATGTGATTGTGTACATTTGTTGTTTGTTTTTAATTGTTGTATAGACTAGATGGGTGGGATCTGGGTTGGTTAGATGGTTAAAAATAGAAGCGTTACCTTATTTAAAAATTTATTACTGACAAATCATAGTTATATAAAATTTGCAGGAGCTTTATTTTTTAAATTTAATTAAAAAAGGGTTTACTAATTCCCAATATGATATAGTGCAATAATTGTCTCTTGCAATTTTCAAATCAAAAAATCAAATCAAATTAAAAAGGATTTGTTTAATCATATTGATTCTACTTTGTGTGGGCACTTGGTGGAGCATGCTACACATTATGTAAGGTGTAATAAATTTTAAGCAATTTAAATAATTTAAAAAAACCCTTGGCAACTTATGTTCATTTTTATAAATGTATTTGTCATTTTATTAAAAAAACAAAGAACAAAAAATTAAAGAAGACGTGTTTCGTTCGATCAGAACATTATTAAGGCTAAACGACTACTAATTATCAATTTTGATTGTGCTGGCTAGATGCTCTGAGAGCTAATTTTAACAATAACAGGGTCTAGCAGAGGGCTTCTGTTACTGAAATCAATTTGGTCATTAACTAGAAAAGTACCATTTTTCTGTTGCTTTCTGATTTCATAGATTTCGTACTTGTCTAATATTTTTCCACATTTTAAGCAATGCACCAGTTCCATGTCGTTTAAATTAGCTGAATGTTTATTATCGCGTAGATGTTTTGCAAAGCCAGAATTCGGGTTATTGGATTTACTAGATTTTATGTGTTCAGAAAATCTTGTCTTAAGAGATCTTTTTGTCTTCCCTATATAAACAGCTTGGCAATCGTTGCAGTTAAGCTTATAGACTCAACTTTTATCCACTGTATTAATTTTAGGTTTTATCTTATTATTGTATAGCAAATTTTTAAGAGTATATCTATTAGAAAAGGCTGGTACTATATTAGGGTTTTTTAAAGTAGTCTTGAATTTATTAGATAAACCTTCTATATGTGGAATTTTCTTATACATATATGGCATCTAGAATATTACCCCGCACTGAAGAGTAAATGGAATCGACAACTTGATTGAAACAGTTTTTCTTTAGAATACAGATAATTGTACTCTCTTTATATCCATTATTTATTGCTATAGTCAAGATGGTGGACAATTCTTTATTAAAATCAGTTACACTAAGACGAACTTTTAATTGTCTGTCAATCATACAGTGAAAAGATGCCATTTTTGTATTCCAAGGATGACAAGATTTACTTGCAATTACAGTGTCAGAAAATGTTGGTTTTCTAAAAATATTGTAACATAATTTGTTATTGTTAATTTTAAGCGTCAGATCTAAGGAATTGATTTTATTATTGCCTACCTCTACAGTAAATAAAATATTTTGGTCTAATTTATTTAGAGTTTTACTCACAAAATTTTCAAGTTGTCGTTCGGTTCCCGTCCAGATGCATAGAATATCGTCTATATATCTATTTATTTATTTATTTATTCAGTCTACCGATTTTAACAATCTTACAGACAGGAAATATTACATATTTACATATAAGCTATGTATAATATATTTAGGCAAGCATTAGAAACAATCATAGATCATAAATCATTATTAACATAATCATAGATCATAAATCATTATTAACATAATCATAGACATCATTATACGAGGAATCATTAATTATAGAAATTATTATAGATGCATTAGCTAACATTTTTCCCTTAGAAATATAACATAGACACATGTCAATTACAAAGTTATATCGAATATATCCTTAGAAAACATAATTAAATGTCGTTTTGAAGAATTAATTAATAGCAAGGGTTAAGGAATAATGCAGAAAATGGAAGGAAAACTAGGTGGAAGGAGAAGCACAGGACCAAGTCGAGGTGGGAATCGAACCCACGACCCCAGGGATGGTAGCCAGCTCGCTTACCAACTGAGCTACCGAGGCCAAAATAAAATATTTTTCATAATAGGAAGACCAGAATTAAAAAGCTCATTTTCTAGATTACACATTAGGAATTCTGATAGAAAAGGTGAAAGAGCGGAACCTATAGACAACCCATCACTCTGAATGTAAAATTTCCCGTTAAATTGGAAATGATTTTGGTCAATGCACAGATCTATTAAACTAATCAATTGTAATGTTTTATTTTTGTCTAAGATTTCGGTTTCAATTTTTTTGTATAAAACATTTTTTTAATTTAGTTAGAGGAATCGACGGAAACAAATTACTAACATCAAATGAAATTAATTTAGCGTTATTAGGTATATATAAATCATTAGTTTTTTTAACCAATTCTAGCGAATTTTTGATTGAAAACTTGGGTTCAAAGTGGATAAAAGTGGAGTCTATAAGCTTAACTGCAACGATTGTCAAGCTGTTTATATAGGGAAGACAAAAAGATCTCTTAGGACAAGATTTTCTGAACACATAAAATCTAGTAAATCCAATAACCCGAACTCTGGCTTTGCAAAACATCTACGCGATAATAAACATTCGGCTAATTTAAACGATATGGAACTGGTGCATTGCTTAAAAGGTGGAAAAATATTAGACAAGTACGAAATCTATGAAATCAGAAAGCAACAGAAGAATGGTACTTTCCTAGTTAATGACCAAATTGATTTCAGTAACAGAAGCCCTCTGCTAGACCCTGTTATTGTTAAAATTAGCTCTCAGAGCATCTAGCCAGCACAATCAAAATTGATAATTAGTAGTCGTTTAGCCTTGATAATGTTCTGATCGAACGAAACGCGTCGGCTTTAATTTTTGTTTTTTCTTTTTTAATAAAATGACAAATACATTTATAAAGTTGAACATAAATTGCCAAGGGTTTTTTTAAATTATTTAAATTGCTTAAAATTTATAACACCTTACATAATGTGTAGCATGCTCCACCAAGTGCCCACACAAAGTAGAATCAATATGATTAAACAAATCCTTTTTAATTTGATTTGATTTTTTGATTTGAAAATTGCAAGAGACAATTATTGCACTATATCATATTGGGAATTAGTAAACCCTTTTTTAATTAAATTTAAAAAATAAAGCACCTGCAAATTTTATATAACTATGATTTGTCAGTAATAAATTTTTAAATAAGGTAACGCTTCTATTTTTAACCATCTAACCAACCCAGATCCCACCCATCTAGTCTATACCATTAATTTATTATATCTCATTCTTCCTGTGTAGCCTGCAATCCCATATCCTACCCTTTACAACAATTAAAAACAAACAACAAATGTACACAATCACATAACATTATTTTCTTCCACGCCTACGCAATCGCAGCAAGGGCGGATCCAGACGTTTGCTCTAGGGGGGGGGGGGGGGGCGATCGCCACCATCGCCCCCTATAACCGCACTTGCCATCAGCTGTGAACTGCTCTGTATAGCTTTCTCATTTCGTTTTGGCATGAAAATTTCATTAGCATTCAGATATCGCCAGAGTTCTTTTATCTATATAATAAAAATTTAATCCCACATAAAATAGACATTATACACTTCTTGCTTGCGCTACTGGTGCTTTTCATACATAGGTCGCTTGCATTTCGCTCAAGCACCTTAATTTCTTGGGCTGGACTGCAATTTCTTGCAACTTAAATGGTGGAAGAAATTTTCGAGGAATGCTAATTAGGTAGGGTTAATATATATATATTATCCTATTTGCCTTAAATTAAATATTTGCAGGACAACTGAATCTGAGATTAATTCCCTGGGCTATGATAATTTTCCCAACATACTACATCAAAATACCCGGCTTTTGTGAGCTTTCGATCACAAAAAAGTGCAACAATGCTTGTACTGAAAATTCATTAGTGATATAATTTTACATTTTTTGAGAATAATTTATGACTAAAAAGGAAAAAACAATAAATATATCAAATAACTATCTAGAGTTTTCCATTTAATCAAATTACATTTGTATGAAAAATTCACGCTCCTTTTGGTTGCTAGCTCTTGAACGAAAATGTTGCAGAATTGAAGTAATCGGGCACATGTTAGTGGATATAGCGAAGTGTCCACCCTTAGCTTCTTTCGGTTTTCCTGTCGCGCCCTTACGAGATAGGGCTTGGCCACCATAGACTTTTTTATTTAGAATCATATTCTGAATAATATAGCATTTTTAATTTTTTCAAAAATTTTACCTCTTCCAAACCGCACGCACGGCAAATAGATTGTCACGCGTTCGGGGGTGTTTTTATTGTCTTTCACCCCCTTTTTTTTTGTCCTGCGAGGCTGCATTTTTGCGACAATACTCCCAGGACCACCCTACACCAACCCTCAAAATTGCAGCCTGAAACAAATTAAATGCGATCTTTAGCATTTTTTCGGCTTATTTGACTGGACTATAGATAAGCTTGTATTTCTAAATAAAATAAACGTCAATTCTTAAAATCCCGAGAGATTTGGTTTTTTTCATGACTCCTAGTAATCCTGACAACGTCCAGTACCCTAGCATTATTAATTATCTTAAGTAGTATAACGATTTCCCTACGTGTGAGAGAATTAAAAAAAAATTAAAAGTCATTCCACCAACGCTTACCGAGTTTAACTTTTCCGACGTTTGAAAAAAAAAAAATAATAATAATGAAAGTAAAACGTCATTGAAAAAGAAACTAAAACGATTTTTACAAAAAAATAGATATTCCTAGTGAATAATAGAAAAAAATAACGAAAACAGATGTTGAGAACTAACTAGTTCAAATAATCAGTGCTGCATAAATTGAATTTTAGCGTGAAAATAGTAAAATGCCGGCCGTAAACATTGATTTGTTGAAAGTGACAGAGCTAAAGGAAAAGCTCAGAGAACTAAGTGCGCCATCGTCAGGTGCAAAAGCGGAGCTTGTAGGTAGATTACGCGAATTGATGAACAGTGCTACAGGCGAAATAGAAACTATTCCTGTAAACCAAGACGATAAAATTGAGGATTTGAGTGACCAGAGAATGAAACTCTCTGCGTTAATACAGAAGATATATAACGAGGTCATGCAAACTACGGTACTTAGACGTACTGACGTTCCTGTCGCTACATCTTTTCCAATTACGAAGGCTACAACTCCCGTTCAACGAAACGAAACGCTGTTAAGTACTGAACAAATAAATTATTCTTCGAGGCCAACGTCAACATTTCAAAATATACGTGATATTATGGATATTTTGCCTACGTTCAGTTCATCATCGCTTACGTCGGTTATATTTATAAAACGGATAAGCCAATTGCAAGACGCTTATGGTTGGGAAGATAAAGCACTCTTATTTGCAGTGCAAACGGACTCCAAGGTCCACCAAAATTTGGATTGACAGCGTACCGGAAATCTATCCTACTTGGACCACGTTTACGAACGATTTTCTGAAAGTTTTTCCAACAAAGCTCGATGAAGCCGACATTCATATCGCTATGGTTAATTCCAAACGTAAACGCAACCAATCTGTGGAAGATTATTTTTACAGAACGTTAGCACAGGGAACAAAAGGCTGTTTGGTTAAAAGCACAATCATAAAATATATTCGACGCGGACTGAATCACATTGGCCTTAAAAATGTTATAGTAATTATGCAATTTTCTATCCCGAACGAAATGTTAGCGACGATTAGAGAATAGTTATTCTCGGCCGGAGGAATGTGCTCCTGTAACTCAGTAAGTACGAAGTAATTTCGAAAATATAAACAGCAACAAACCAAAGCCGAACCTGAATAGGACCGAGCCAATTTCCTTTAACTGCTCGGAACGGGGCCATTTATATATTAATTGCCGAAAACCGCAAAGGCGACCGCGTTGTTCCAGATGCCAAAAATCTGGTCAAAAGAGAGAAGATTGTCCTGGCAATACACGTGACGCACACAAAACAGTACGTCGTATGTTCATTCAAAGTAAACCGAAAACTGTTATTAAACAATTAAAAGTAAATGGCGTAAGCACAACTGCACTTGTGGGCAGTGCAGCGGTTGTTCACTTATTCAAGAATCGTCCGCCTCTTTAATGAAAACTACAAAACTAAATAATCCATATAATTTAACGGGCGTTGGAGGTGCAGTCTCAAAAGTAGAAGAGAAAGTTTCTAGTGTCCTCGAGATGGATGGTAAAAATTATAATGTTAATCTACTCGTGGTTGAAGATCAAACTATTTTGGAACCTGTGTTATTAGGAACAGACGCCCAGTGTGGACAAAAAACACGATTAATTATTGAATCGGGAGAATGCCGTATCGAAAGGAGACCTTTGAAAATTAAAACCGGACAGAATCATAACGAAAATGAGCTAGAATTTCTCGAACACACACTTCAACAATACCCCGAATGTCTCGCAGAATATTTATCACAGCTAGACAGATGTCGATCAAAGCATATGGGCATTAAGTTAACGACAAATATACCAATCAAACGAAGACCGTATCGTGTTCCATTCGCCAAGAGGGAAAAAGTGAGAAATATTGTCAAGGACCTGCTAGATCAACGAATCATCCAGAAAAGTGTGTCTGCTTACGCATCACCGATCGTACTGGTAATAAAGGCAAATGGAGAAGACCGTCTTTGTCTGGACTACCGGGGCTTAAATGAAATTACGGTATAGGAGGTATTTCCGATGCCTGTGATTGAAGAACACCTAGCTTGACTTGCAGGGACCAAATATTTTACAACGCTTAATCTAATGTCTGGATATTATCAGATTCCCATCAGTGAATCATGTAAGTAGTACACAGCATTCGTAACCCATGATGGGCATTACGAATTTAATTGTATGCCATTTGGTATCGAGAATGCGCCAAGCATTTTTCAGAGGACAATGAACGAAATTGCTCAACGTATGGAACCAGGGGAAATTTTAGTATACTTGGATCACATAATCATCTCCAGTACCAATGTCGAGGAAGGTATTCTAAAACTGGAGCAGTTTTTAAAAATCTTAAGCGAAGTGGGCTTGACATTGAGATTGGGATCCGAAGAGATTTCTTTCCTAGGATACCGAATAAGCAAAGATGGAATAATTCCAGGTGAGAAAAAGTTGGACGCCGTGAAATGCTTTCCAGAGGAAGTCACACGCTTTCTCAGTTTAACGGGACTTTTCAGGAAATTTGTGCAAAACTACGCAGCCATCTCCCGCCCAATTACAAAGCTGCTCAAAACAAAGGAAGCGGTAGAATTCGTATGGGATTCTCCGCAGCCCAACGCTTTTGAACAATTGAAGAACGTATTATGCAATGAACCGGTTTTGACGTTATATCGGCCAGATGGTGACCATCAAGCGAACACAGATGCTAGTTCAGTTGGATTAGCGGGCATACTGATGCAGAAAGAGCGCAATAACTGGAAGCCTGTGTTCTATTACAGTCGACATTGTACGAATGCGGAGCAAAAAAATCATAGCCAAGAGCTAGAAATGCTTGATATCATCGAATCGCTTGAACCGCTTCAAAATGTACTTACTTGGAAAACATTTCAACAAATAGTACGAAAACGGATCCAGTACATGCCGCTCTGAATGAGCTATCGTCATTTTTCGGACTTCCGAGTAAAATTGTCCCGAATAAAGGTAACGCGTTCACGTCGAAACAATTGGAGAAATATTCCGATGAAAAGGGAATCCGCCATATTAAAGTAGCCGTTCGAACACCCCGAGCAAATGGGACCGTAGAGCGGGTGAATCGATCAATACTGGACTTTTTGCAAACATCCGTTGAACAGCCGAAAAAATGGGATCAACAACTTCGAAATTTGCAATGGACACTTAATATAATGAGTAATGCGACCACGGGATTCTGCGCTAACGGGTTTGTGTTCGATTTTCCGTTAAAGGATATCACGGAAAACCATATTATACAGACGTTACAAGATCAAATGTCGGATAACGAGGAAACAGTGTGCACCAAAGATAGACGTACTGATGCGATCACACGAATTCGTGCGGGAAAGGAAAAGTGGAAAGCTAGGTTCGACAAACAACATAAAACTCCACGAATTTACTACGAAGGATCTCGTCGTTATAGAAAAAGTCGCCGCGGCGACCGGTGAAAGTCGAAAGTTAGAACCATTATATAAAGGATATTACATAGTAGGTCGATCCCTTGGAAGGGACCGTTACGTCATTAACGACATTCACCAGATGCCGAGGTCTCAACGGAAATTTAGCCTTTTTGTTGTTTAGCTCCAGAACTGCAAGATGAATATAACGACGAGGATAATTCATTATTAACTGAAGAACCCCGACCCGAAACGGATCGCCATCAAGAAGGGCAGATTGTAACCGTCCTGCCGGTTAAATGTAATACTGGCACCCGTTAATCTAAGAGCCGTTATTGAATTCGGCGACAAGGAGAAAGAAGGAGAAGAAATTTAGATGTAGTTTGCGAGTCGGTCGAGTCGTGGAGAGACGTACTAGATAAACTTGTGTTTATGAATAAAATAAACGTCAATTCTTAAAATCCCGAGAGATTTGGTGTTCTCATAACTCCTAGTCATCCTGACAAAAATTATTGAATTATCAAAAGAAAAAACAGGAAATCAAACATTTTTCTAGTAGGATATAAATAGCCGAATATGTGCTGGTAAAAAAGAATATGCTACAAAATTTAAAGAAACTCAACAAAAAATATTCTTGAAGAACACAGTAAAAAATTTACATTAAGCTTTTATAATTGAACATGCTGATTCACCAGTCAGCTTTTCATTTTTTTTGTAAGAATCGTCCTTTCTGGATAAAAGAAATGAAAGTTTCAGAAAGAGATACGAGCAAATGTGTAACATACGCAAACATTGAATTACTGATTAATTCATTGCACAAATTTAAAATTATTGGACAACCTACTACCAGTAGTGTTTTGAAAACAATTTCTTGCTCTGATATATCAGAAAGCTGCCTTTTCCGTACCTGTAACAAGTGCAGCAATAATAATATAATTTTTAATAATTTTGATGATTCAAAAAATGGTGAATATCATATATGGCAGCTTATTAAAAGCAATTATATTGATATTAAAACGAAAATTGAAAAAATTGTACCCAAAATATCAAAACAACTTAATTACAAACCATTAAAAGATATTGTATTAGAATTGCAACAAAATAGCATTCCTTTTTAAATCATATAGGAAGAGTTGTACATCAGTACCGTCAAATTGAAAAATTAAAAGAAAATTTGCAACGAAATTAATTAATTCATATGGATTTCAGTGAAAATTATAGCTTAAATATGCCGAAGAAACACAATCGTTTCATTTTGGTGGATCTTCTAGGCAGCAAATATCAATGCGTACAGTTGTTGCTTATAAAAAAGTTGATGAAATATTTAATAAAAAATTTTACTGTACCTTATAGGAACGTTTAACACATGCCCCGTCAGCCATTTATTGCCACCTTCGACCGATATTGGAAAATTTACCAGATGAAGTGAATGTAATGCATTTTTTAAGTGATGGTCCTGCAACCCAATATAGGAATAAAACAATGTTTTATATTCTTGGAGTTCAACTCCCATCGTTATTCGTAAAATTGAATACATTTACATGGAATTACCTTGAAGCTGGTCATGTTAAAGGAGCTGCAGATGCTGTTGGAGCAGTATGCAAGAGAACTGTAGATCGATATGTTGCACAAGGGAAAGACAATAAGATTGTAATACACTTGTAAATGTAATTCAAGAAAATTGTCCAAAAATAAATATCTACAAAATTTTTCAAAATGATAAAAAAAATAATATAATAATATAATATAATAAAATGATATAAAAAAATTGATCTCACCAAAACCAAACCATTTATCGGTACTATGAAGGTTCATCAGATAAATATATACAGGGCCTGTCCGAATCCAAGTCTTCGTCTTGTTAGTACAGCTAGTGACGTAACATCGAGTCAAGCTCTATCCGAATCCATGTCTATGCCACCGAGCTTTGCTACTTTGTATAACAATTTAGACATTTGGTTAGCTTGATCATCGAGTCAAGGTTCGAGTTGACTATTTTAAATAGCACTGACATATAATAAGAATGGACTGAGCGTTCTGCTTCAAAAATGGCACAAAAATTGAACAGGCTGTGAAAAGCCTTTGTTATGGTCGTAGCATATTGCATGTAGCAGTATTCTACACTGAGCTAGACACACGTCTAAGCGACCCGTAGCAGCATGAGGTGGCGCGAACTGATTTCTGCATGGATAGTGAACGAGGCACTCTGAACGCAACCGAAAGAGGGAGGAAGAAGAAAATTCTTTTTCCGTCTTGTCACGTCTTGCGGAAGGGACAACAAAATTTTCTTGTGCAGTGAACATAGCAATCGGAAATTTCTACGAAGGAAAAATATAAAAAAATTGAAAAAATAAGACTTGAACGTTACCGTGGACAGGAATAAAATTTTAACAAAGAAATTATTGAAACTTTTGCTCGCAGTGTTACAAAGATTACAGGCACAGAGTCTCCTACAAATTAGATCCAACGTGGGTCCCTAGAAAGATTAGTCACGCGGAATCCCATGGGATATCCAAACGACAGGTAATAATTTTGAATACTTTTTCAAAAGACTTGCATAACCTATGAATTTTATAGTGCAGGATTATAAAAACGTGGCCACACACAAATTAGAAAAACGGGCTCACGTTACAGCAATCCTCCTTACCGTCTCACATTCACGGTACAGTATTTCCTTTATCGCCACAGATGGTAAAAGGGGGCTCACGTCACGGCATTCCTATCGTCACCCACTTTGACATGTGGTCCATGTTACAGCGGTTTTATCTTCACAAATATTAAACAGAGTTGGCCCAGGTTACAAAGCCCTCCTCATCGCCACAAATCTTAACACAAACGTGCCTCACGCATGTCTCACTCAGGATATCTCCACCAGCCGTAATAATGGAGACTCACGCGCATGAAATGTATATTATAATCTGCAGTTAGAGAATAATTTTAAGACTATCAGTCATATTCTTAAGTACAAACAGATCAGAATCAGATCAGTGGAGGTGATAAGGAAATATTTAGTTAACGAAAAAGAAAAATTTAATTTAACAGGGCAGCGGAGCATCTCGGAGGCGCCTCGGCGATGGATCCCCAGCAATAGAAAAAAAGTAATGGTAGTTTTTATCAAAATTTTGAAAAAAAAAATAAAAAAAAAGGAAAACAAAAAGGAATTTGTCCTATGTAGGGGTAGGTGCTTGATGCCTACCTCTCGAAGAATTTACGAATATTCAATAACTTGACGAAATTATAATTGCAACATATCATCTATAACATTTAAAAAAAATATATTTCTTTATTAATATCTGAATTGATGGATTGCACTTAGCATTCCATATGATAGTAATAGTTTGATTTAATGAATTTCATATGTATAACATCTCAAAAATATTTCTTTAAAGTGCACCTAGCATTACATATGATAGTAATAGTTTGATTTAAGGAATTTCACATAACAGTTTTAAAAATATTTCTTCTTTATTCATGTTGTATTCAGTTACTGGCATACATCGCGGTCATGTGATATTAATAACTTGGTGTGATTAACTTCGTATACAGGGTGTCCCGTAAGTCGACGTCAAGCCGGAACCAGGTGATAAACCAAATCGTAACAGTTACCAGAAAAATATAAAAAAAAATCTAACAGTTACCAGAAAAATATAAAAAAAAATCTAAGTCCTGTATTTTGCAAATTATAGGCATTTCTTTTGTTTTCGAGAAAATGTACACCTTGTGATGGTTTTTTAGCTCCTGTTGTTACAAATCTTTACTTTTTTTCAATTTTATATTTCTTATGTAATCTCGAATAGTGCTTATGTAACCTGTTGCTTTAAGTTCTAAACCAACTGCTCCAGCTTGGAAGAAAATGTCACATTTTGCCGAACCAACAATATAAAATTAATAATTCGTTGAACTTTAACTGACTGTACTGAAAAAAAAATGTACTACGCCAGTCTGGCAAGTAACTTTAAAAGTTGACGCATTTAATAAGGATTCTAAAATGGTACGACACTTGCTACATTATTTCTTAGATTACGGAAAAAAAAATTTTTTTTCTTCAAGAAACCCAGTTTCGAAAAATTTCTTTTCACCTACTAAAATTGATTCTAGTGTACGAATGTGCACCGTCTACTCTCCACAGAGGGCCGACTGCCAAATCAAGTACATGGTGAAGGAAGAAGTTCCTTATCTTACGAGGTCGTAATACTTCAAGCAGTTGAAGAAGATCCAGGTAGTTCGGTACGTGCAATCCAGGAATGCACAGGAGTGCCCAAAAGTATAGCTCACCGAATATTACAAAAACATGAGCTCCACCCATACCATGTATAGCGAGTACAAACCCTGCTACCTCGGGATTATCAACCTCGGGTTGCGCTTTGCCAAACGATGCTTCAAAGACAACGGGAAGATCCGCTATTCTTCGAGAAAATTTTGTGGTCGAAAGAATCGACATTTAAAAAAGACGGTTACATGAACTTACACAACTTACACGAGTGGCACGTAGAGAATCCGAATTTAATGAGACAAAATAGATCTCAATATCGTTTTAAAATAAACATGTGGACCGGAATTTTAAACGGAAAAGTCATAGGACCTTTTGAGTTGCCAGAGGTCTTTAATGCTGAGGTTTATTTAGATTTTTTACAAAAGCGTTTACCTAATTTACTGGAAGACATGCCACTAAGTATTTACAGAGAGATGTGGTATCAGCAAGACGGCTGACCAGCGTACTATGCCCTTTCAGTTAGAGAATATCTCAATGAATAATATCCGGACAGATGGATAGGGCGGTCTGGTACGATCTCGTAGCCAGCCCGTTCACCTGATCTAAATCTATTAGATTTCTTTTACTGGGGAGCAGTGAAAGAGATAGTTTATAAGAAATCAATTGAAAATTTAGCTAAGCTTCGGCAAAGAATTACGGAAGCAGTTGAATTTGTCAACAACGGAAGAATTGCCCGTCTGATAACCCGATCTTTCTTAAGAAGATGTCAAGCTTGTATTGAAGCTGAAGGAAGGCAGTTCGAACATCTTTTGTAAATAATAAATCTTAGCATCCAAATAATTGGTGTTTAATTTTAAAATTAAGGAAAATTTGTCCTAAAATTAACAAAAAGTTAGCATTTCTAACTTCAAAGCGTCACTATCTGTCCCGCTCACACTTCATGTAATGACTCTCCATCTCACTCAAGCTAGAATCTTAAAGTTACGCTCTTAAGGCAAGCTTTGGGTACACTAGAATCTATTTTAGTAGGTGAAAAGAAATTTTTCGAAACTGGGTTTCTTAAAGAAAAACATTTTTTTTCCGTAATCTAAGAAATAATGTAGCAAGTGTCGTACCATTTTAGAATCCTTATTAAATGCGTCAACTTTTAAAGTTACTTGCCAGACTGGCGTAGTACATTTTTTTTTTCAGTACAGTCAGTTAAAGTTCAACGAATTATTAATTTTATATTGTTGGTTCGGCAAAATGTGACATTTTCTTCCAAGCTGGAGCAGTTGGCTTAGAACTTAAAGCAACAGGTTACATAAGCACTATTCGGGATTACATAAGAAAAATAAAATTGAAAAAAAGTAAAGATTTGTAGCAACAGGAGCTAAAAAACCATCATAACTGTTACTGTTCCTGGATTGCACGTACCGAACTACCTGGATCTTCTTCAACTGCTTGAAGTATTACGTCCTCGTAAGATAAGGAACTTCTTCCTTCACCATGTACTTGATTTGGCAGTCGGCCCTCTGTGGAGAGTAGACGGTGCACATTCGTACACTAGAATCAATTTTAGTAGGTGAAAAGAAATTTTTCGAAACTGGGTTTCTTAAAGAAAAACATTTTTTTTCCGTAATCTAAGAAATAATGTAGCAAGTGTCGTACCATTTTAGAATCCTTATTAAATGCGTCAACTTTTAAAGTTACTTGCCAGACTGGCGTAGCACATTTTTTTTTTCAGTACAGTCAGTTAAAGTTCAACGAATTATTAATTTTATATTGTTGGTTCGGCAAAATGTGACATTTTCTTCCAAGCTGGAGCAGTTGGCTTAGAACTTAAAGCAACAGGTTACATGAGCACTATTCGGGATTACATAAGAAAAATAAAATAAAATTGAAAAAAAGTAAAGATTTGTAGCAACAGGAGCTAAAAAACCATCATAACTGTTACGATTTGGTCTATCACACCCTGTATATATAGCATTTTTTTAAATATTTCTTTATTCATATCTGAAGTGCTGAATTGCACCTAGCATCCCCTATGATAATAATAGTTTGAAATAATACAGCGTTTATACAAAATGAAGTGGTAAAGCTTTTTCTTTCCTTTCGCTTTCCCGGTGCCCTCGTAGCGTGAGGGTTAATCAGGTCCGCTACTCTTCTCTCTTTTCAGGTTATCACAGGGACACTGAAAACAATCTGCCCTCAGTGTCGTTGGGTGGATGGGGCACGCAGTAGAAGGCAGTACATCTGCGCCTTCACTAAAGAAAGGGTAAGTGGTGTAATGGTCCCTTCAGGACCAAGTGTGTGCTTCCTTTTTGGTTTAAAGGCACGATTTTTTTGTATATGGCCGGTGGCACAGCGGCAGGTTTTCGTGGAACCTCCCCACACTCTCCGCCAATAGCCGAGGCGAGCTAGCATGCCGCCCTGCAGTCAATGCTGTCCACCGAGTGATCTATCACCTCATGCTGACAGCTGGGACTTCACGTTCAAAGCCAATCACTCTCAACATATGTTCCATAAGACCTTTATTCCGTACAAATACACACTGATTCATAATTTATTATTATTTGTCGATTGGAAACACTAAAGATGTTATAAAATAGTATGGCATTAAATTAAATTTAATGTAAGACATAGACGTATATAAACGATATCTTTGTCTGAATTTTTATGTCAATTCCAATGCATTCCAATTAATACAGCCGTACTGTTTCCAAAATTGGTTACAGTTCAGTGTACATTTTGAGCTTGAAAGAGACAAATAAATTTTAGCCAAAATTTGTGCCATTTTTGACTATAGGAATTAGATAGGATGACTCAGTCCATTCTTATTATTTGTCAGTGTTTAAATAGACAACATATTTTGAGGTTACGTTTATTCGCCGGCTGTCGATATCAAGCTAAGCAAACAAATTCGGACAGGTTAGCTTCGTCTTGAGCTTGATTGAATTTATTTTGATAATATGGCGGACGCGGAAAAAGTGAAGTGAAAATTTTGCGCATGCTTTTTACAGTTGTAGTAATTATTATAATATGATTATCTATTTTAGGGACGAAAGATCTTGTGCTTAATAAAAGCACGGGGGGGGGGGGAGGAGGATTGCAAGCACCTATTTAAAGCGAAATCGTTCGACAATTAGACGGCATGGAAGTACGAGTGCTGGATACTGATTTGGTTCATACGCCACAATCTCGTATTTCAAATCAAATCAAAAAGCATTTGACATTTGCATTCTAATTAATTCTGTTCAAGAAAGAATTTTTTTTTTTTTGGGATTCTCCGGTATATAGCAAAAGCTAAAAAATGTTCTAATTTGTTATTTATCACACAACCCATTAATTTTTGGTGACAAGTTTCAAGTCTTGGTTTGACTCATCAACAGGTCACAAATAGCGAAATTGTGTGATTTGAAAAACAAATGAAAAAATGAAAAAAGAAGAAAGAAATGAAAAGTTTGAGAAAATAGAAAAAAAAACAATTTTTTTTATTTATTAAAAAAATTTAAAAAAATTTAAAGAAACAGATTCATTCGAAGCGAATCGAACCTGTATACGCCACGCAGTGGGCTGAAAAATAAAAAAGAAAAGGAAGAAGAAGAAGCGTTTCGTGTCAGCAGAAAACCTAACACTCATCGGTGCAGCTTGGTTTTCTGCCTGCTGCAGACGCTTGAAAATAGATCAAACTGATCTCTTCTCATATAAACTCAGAAATAAATTCTGGGTGTGAATTATATGAGGAAAAAACACTCCTATACATGCCCAGGAGGAAAAAAAGTCCAAACGTAATCTGTCTAATTAATTCAGTTGATTGGTACGTGGTTTAGTACTGACATAATTTTAAACATTGCTCCGACTATGAAAACTGAACATGTACCTACAAACGTTGTTATCCGATAATCCGCAGCTATCAGCTAACCTACTTTTGATGAATTTAATTTAAAATATCAAAGAAAAGTGACATATGAACCAAAATAGTTCAGCTAAAAAAATTAATATTGTTAAATTTAATTATTTTAACTTACAGGAGTGTTAGGGAGTACTTGGGCACGGAGCATGGAATAAAAGCCATCAAAGAAGTGGTCAAACTTAACACAGAGATATAAATTATGTCGCTGACCGATATATTCTTTTGATATGTTAATAATAATAATGTTTTGAATTAAAAACACTTACATTTCTAATAAATTCTTGCAGACATTGAAAGATCCACCAAGTGGAGTGTCCACTGAAAATGGGGAGGAAACCTCCAGTTCGTGGTCTTTTTATGCCGCCATGGATGAAGTGCTACGGATACAGTACACAATTTCTCTCCCCATATTGATTTCCTCGTCACCGCACATACCCCGCTCCACTGACAGCACACCACCTTTAGCAACAGCCACAACACCATTAGCAACAGGCACAACACCCGCACCAGAGCCTGGCCGGACTGTCTGTCGCAGAAAACGCAGCCTATGTCAGCGAAATATTAAAATGACAAAAATAGCTCTCGAGCAGAAGCGAAGTTGAAGTCCCTTTAAATATAGCGAGCTCCGAAGACTCAGTTAAAAATTGATATTACGGCAATTTGTATAAAAGCATTTATATATTTAGACTGAAAGACTGAAACTTACATATTTTTTATTGAAGTTTTTTTTTTAAGTTTTGATTATTGTTTTGTCATTGAATTTTTTTAAGTTTTTTCATTGAGGTTATTTTTTTTTTGTTTCACAAGTTTTCATTACTGTTATTTAGTTTTATTTCAAAATAAATGGACTGATTTTTTTAAATAATGCACAAAAATAAAGCTTTTACCTCTTAATTCCCCTTAATAATGCCGCACACAGCTCTTCTCTAAATTGCACAGCTGATGGCTGTTCAGGAGTATCATCATTTTCAATTTGATCTATTGGTGATGACACTGAGGGCTCCGTTTGTTACACAAATATTGTGTAGGAATTTTAAGAGACTCGGTAGGGAAAAGTAATTTTAAAAACCCGCAACTTACTCGACTGAACGTTTATTACAGAGTGTCCATACGTACATAACAAAATATTTGCCAGAGCTCAGCTCAGTTACCTCACAAAAATAGCTTATCTCGAGAGCCGTTAACTATTAATAATATAATAATAATATGTTTATTTGCTGGCAAGGTACACAAGATTTATAATATAAACGTACAAAAATGAATAGAAATATAACTAACAAAATTTAGTATTATGTAAAGTTAAAAATAATATTAAAAAGAAAAAGAACAAAATTAAAAGGAAACTTGAATAGAGAAAAGAAAAAAAGGAAAAAAAAAGAAAAAAAAAACAGTTAAGAACAAAAAGAGGAATCGAGAAACTAAGAAAAGTTATACGTCACCACACTCACAACACACATTAAAAACAGTGGGTGTTATTACGCTTTAAGGTATGCGAGTCAGATTCAGAAACCTGTTGAATGCTCCAACGGAACAAGCTCTTTGAGCACTGACTGGTAGACTACTCCATATACGGATAACCTGCACAAAGGAAGATCGCTCTCCAATTTGACTTTGGTAATTAGGTAGTAAGAGGTTTCGATGACGAGCGGATCTGAGGGAATGAACCCGGTCATTAAGGTACGTCGGTTCTTTGGAGTAGAATAGATTGTATAAAAATTTTAGCCTTCTATGCATAAGATACGTTTCTAACGAGCAGCCAAGGAAAGTGTCAATATATGGCGAAACATTATGAGCTGATCTGGGCAAACCATGGACAAATCGGATTGTGTCATTGAAAGCAACGGTTATTTTCCGCTGACAATGAGAATCAAGTTTAGGGAAAATCAAGCTCCCAAAGATAAAGTGTGGTAATATTAGTGCTTTGACCAGTCTCAATCGGATTTGACGAGACATCTCAGCTGTCTCAGGCAGGTATACACCTTCCCAATAGAATTGGAGACATGATTGCAACAAGTTAACTTTCCATTCAGCTCAACACCCAGATTCCGAACGGAAGTAACATAAGGAATGACAGTATTATTAATCTTGACGGGCGGCAGCTCTTCCTGATCATAGCTCCCTCTATATATAGGCATACTGGTAGACTTTTTTGGGCTAAGTATTAAATGGTTATATTTGGCCCAGTTGCTAATTCTAATCAAGTCATCATTGATCCGAACAATGCAATCCTCAATCAAACCAATTGGTCTATCCAAATAAATCTGGACATTATCCGCATAGAGATGGATGGGCGAATCCTTCACGGACATTGGTAAATCATTTATATATAAAGAGAAGAGCAGCGGACCAAGTATAGAACCCTGAGGTATACCACGACTCAGAGTTAGGGGAGTAGAAAGTCTATCGCAGATCTTGACAGATTGAGCACGACACCGCAAGAAATTTGTGATAAGGGTGATGGCTGTATTCGAGAAATTGAAATATCGCCGAAGCTTAAGGAAAGGTCGGTCATGGTTGATCGAATCGAATGCCTTGCTGAAATCAAGGAGGACCAGAATGCACATTCGATCACTGTCAACTGCATCTGTCAGGTCGGATACAACTTTAAGCAAGGCTAATTCACAGCTGTGTCTAGGCCTAAAACCAGACTGCATACAGGACAGCATACGTCCTTGATTTAAATAGGTGGCGATTTGAGAATGCATAAGCTTTTCCAGTACTTTACTCAAAAAGCAGAGTAAACTGATGGGACGAAAATCAGCCATTTCGGAGCACTTGCGACACTTGGGAAGAGGAATGATAACAGCCTTCTTCCAAAGCGATGGATACTGTGAAGTTGTTAAACATACATTAAATAGATGCAGCAAAACTGGAGAAATAAATGGCGCAATAGTTTTAATAAACCTAGGAGGGATATTATCAGGTCCAATAGCAGACGATTTGACACCATTCATGGCAATGAAAACCTCGGACCAATCAACAGGGACACCCCCGGCTACGCTTTTTACAGACTCTGATGGGAACATACTTATCATATAAATATTTAAGATACTCGGTTAGACAATTAGCTTTTTCGTCAATTGTGGGACAGTTATATATATTCTCCCAAGGCAACATCATGCATTCATTATAGAGGCCTTCATAGTTCATGTTACCTTAATCGCGATATGTAAACTCACTTGACTGAGGAATGTACTCCACCTGAAAATCATATGTCATATAGATAAAATCGTGGTCGAAATTATCGGGCGGACTAATTTGATTCACAAGACAGACGGCTTCGGTGTCGGCAGTTAAGAAAAGGTCTAGTTGAGATGGATTTCGAGTATTAAAATATGTTGGAAGAGAGTTCAATATTTTCATATCCGTAGTTTGAAATACGGGTGGAACTTTGATCGCATTGCACATCAACATTAAAATCGCCGCCAACAATAATATTGTTGCATTGTGACAATAAATCAGCTATAGTGTTTTGAAATTTAGCAGCAACATCTTCATCAAAGCAATTAGGTGGACAGTAGGCAGCTGCCAACACGCATTTTTGTCCATTTGAGTTAATTTCTACGCACAGAAACTCAAGTTCGTCTCCAGGATCAGAGCTGATGATAAACTTGGCTTTCAAACAATCTTTCTTGTAGATGGCCACATCACCACCCCTCCGACCAACGCGGTCAGAACGAAAAACATTATATCCAGGTAAGCATATAGAACGAGAGCTGGAATTCTCATTCAGCCACGACTCAGAGACCAAGACAGCGTGGACTTTGGATCCCTCAAAGATTTCCTGTAAAATCTCTACCTTATTTCTGAGGCTTCTTGCATTGAGATGGCAGATATTAAGTCCGCTATTTTGAGCACCGAGGATATTGAGCAGCGATCTTACCCTGAACAAGGGCGACTGATTAAACTGAGATGACATATGTGTTCAGAATTACACTGGCGCATCCGACAGGCAAAACAACATCCACCTCGCACCCCACAGCAAGCAGCATATTGGACGCAATGACACACACAACGCTCGATTTCTCAATCCCAACAAGAAATTTTACCAATTTACACAATAAAGCGTGAAATTTTAAAGATGTAAGCAAAAGATTACTAAATAAAATAGAAGACTGAGGTAACCTACTTAACTGATTAGAATACTTAAAAAAAACACGTAAGTCTACGTAATGTATTACAAGAGAAAGAAGAAATAGATAAAAAGAAAAGAAAAACTGATAATATTTCATAATAAAAAGAAATTATATATTACCCTGTGCAATTTCACTACATCTACGCTCCTACAATATCATGCACTGGAATTTGATGTTATAGTGTCCAATTGATTGTGGCTGGATATTTTAATTGCTGCATCCGCCTGCGTCAGCTTAAGGTAGACCAGACCATTTCTTTTGAAAACCGTGTACAACTTTCCTAAGCGTCGCAGCTCGAGAGCCGACCGAAAGATTGCATTATTTGTAGGCGTAAGACTCTCCGTAATATAAATAGTCCCGTCAATAGCAAAGCCACAAATAATTTCATTCAACTTTAGTCTGCCGTGACCTCGAAGGTGTTGTAAGAATGATCTTTTCTCGTTCTGAGACGAAAACCTGACGATGAGTGGAATGTTTGAATGGCCTTCGCGCAAACCGGAACCAGAATTTCGCCTTCGTTTCACCCAAAAGGCATCCACATAGGGAGACAGCGAGTGCCCAATGACTGCAGAGATATTACGAATAACCGCAACTGGCTCGAGTGCATTTACATGCGGAACATTTTTAACAACAACGTCACTCAAGCGATATGCGCGCTGATTGTTATCATTCGCAGCCTCAAGAGCCCTGTATTTAACAGCCATGTCACACACAGTTTGTTGGAGAGGCTCGACATTGAGATCAACGACCTTCTCCTGGAGCGAATTGCATTTAAGTTTTAACTCAGTCACAGCTGACCAGAGGGAATCCACCTCGATTCGCAATACATTGATGGCCGCATTAATTTGATCAGTTAGAGCAGTTTGCAGCCTCTGTAACTTTTCATCAATAATGGTAGTAATGCTTCTGCTGATTCGTTCCTCCATCGTATCGAGCAAATCGGCACCAATACAGGAGCCGCTCGAGCCAGCATGCGTGCCATCAGAATTATTGCATAATGATATTGATGATGATGTGGGAGTGCGAACAGTGTTTGTGTTAGACATCTGGTTGGGCTGTGTCTGTAGACCCTTGGCTGAATTTTTCGTGTTTCTGCCTGCCATTGTTTGTAGATAATTTCAACACTCGATAATTAAAACTGAATCACGTGGATCTACGAGAATTAAAATACACCGCTCTCACACAGAACATTTAAATTATCAGCAGGTCGAATTATATTAAATTCTTTATAAAACTACCGGAATAAATGGAAATATATGAAAAAATTGCAGGAGCGATACAAGACACGTTATACTGCTTTCATGACTTCAACTGAATGCAGCTGCAGAGGAATAATGCATTTTTCGAATTTTTGTGTTCAAGAGCTCTATAAAAACTCTTACAGTTCTCGGCCATCCTGATAAATAATCGACCCGATTATATCAACTGAATGCATTGCATCAATAACCAACAGCGAATGTAAACAATCCTAGCATAACAAAATTTACAATGGAATTAAGTAGTAAGAACAAAAATCTATTTGAATTGAATACATATGGATGTTAAGATGTACACTTATCATTAAACATGAATAAAATTTTTACTTAACGAAAGCCAAAGACTGACTATTATATTTATTTAAAAGGATAAAAATCTCCTACTATGATGTTGCGTATCAATATAAAAACACCTAAATTTACATACAATTTTCGATCGAATATACTATCAAGTATTACAACTACATATTTCAAAACATTTATCATTAAATCCGAAAGTGCTACTAACACATTATTAATTTTCTGTTCCCTTTTCTTGCTACGATTTTATCAGATAAAAAATATCTTTCTTCCAAAGAGATCGTAATTATTTTCGTTTTCTCTAACTTATTTTTAAGAAACATTATCACTTTTATAAAAACTATGCATCTACATTTCCTTCTAATTCTTCACATCCATGCTCAACTTCGTCAATATTCAATGATACATACGGCTTCATATTAGCCGGCGAACATACTCCTTTGTAAGGTATTCGAGTCAGCTGCAAGCCTTCTATATCCTTTATCACATACCTATCATTACTTAACACCTGAACTATCTCATAAGGCCCTCGATATTTGGGTAGAAACTTTCTATTAATACCGGGAGTTGTTATTACGTTTTTAATCATGACATAGTCATAGTTTATGTATTTTCGCGGAGGTTTATGTTTTTTATCATAGAAAAGCTTATTATAAGCTTGTGTTTTAACTATTGCCTTAGAGGCGTCATCCCTAACTTTATCCAAGTCGCGAATACTCATATTTTGTTCCAAGTTTTGGAGATACTCAATAACTTTATCGCAGAGTTTGCCCTTTTGATTCACCCCAAATAGTAACATGCCAGTAGTAGTGCCTATACTACGATTTAGTGTATTATTTAACGCGTATTCAACCTTTGTTATTTTGTCATGCCAATTACCTGTAGAATCAACATCCGTCTCTTTTGAAAACATAGGGGTTATTATGCGGTTTACGCGCTCTACTTGACCATTTGACTGCGGCGAACATGTAGCTATTTTGGTGTGTTGAATATTCTGGTCTAGCAAAAATTCTGCGAATTCCTTCGATAAAAAACTTGTGCCTCGATCGGATACTATTCTATTTGGCCTACTATACGCAGAAAAATAAGATTCCAGGCAAGCCACGACTTCTTTGGATTGTGTACTAACTACCGGATATAACTTAGTAAACTTTGTAAACCCGTCGACCACAAGAAAGATATGTCTTTTCTTCGTTTCTGTAGGTGGTAAAGGTCCGAAATGGTCTATGTGTATAACATCAAAGGGTTCATTACCTCTGGTTATGTTATGGAGCGTACCCTCAACTTTTCCAGATCCAGGAGAGTAATGAATACACTTCAGACAGTTAACAATATATGTTTTGATCTTATCCTTCATGTTAGGAAACCAGTAAGACTTTTTAAGATGTTCGTGGCACTTTGTGGCTCCCAAGTGACACATGGATTCGTGGTGAGTTTGGATAACCTGGTTTTCCATTTGTTGGGGAACATAAAACATTACGTTATCATTAATTTTTCGGTACACTAATCCATTTATTAATGCGTACATTTGGCTTTCACTCTTTTCTAAGTCAGACGCGATGCGAGAAATGATTGGATCACGATGTTGTGCGGCAGCAAGTGCAAATTCAAAAGTCCCGTCTTCAATAGTCAAAATTTCGGGACATCTACTAAGAGCGTCAACATGAATCATTCTGCTAACCGACCGATGTTCAATATTATAGTCATAATTTTGGAGTTCAAGTACCCATCTTGAGATTCGAAGATTCAGCAGTTTCTTACTCAAAGTTAAAGTAAGAGCTTGGCAATCAGTTACAATTTTAAATGTAAGGCCAATAAGATAGATTCTGAATCTTCTCAGTGCATAGATCATAGATAGGGTTTCAAGCTCATAGCTATGATACCTTAATTCTATATCGGTTGCTCTCTTAGAAAAATAAAACACAGGGTGAATTTTACCGTCACTCTGTCGCTGCAACAAAATGGCACCAAAACCAACACTACTCGCGTCGCAGTGCAACTCGGTCTCGTTATTAGGACTATAGATCGATAAGATTGGAGAGTTAAGCAGCCGAATTTAAATTCTCAAATGTATTTAATTCAAGCTAGCCGAATTGAAATAAGGCATCCCTTTTCAACAGGTCATAAAGCGGTTTAGCCAAGGTCGCGAAACCTTTAATAAATTTGCGGAAATAAGAGCAAAGACCAAGAAAACTATGTACGTTTTAACAGAATTTGGAAAAGGAAACTCACTGATAGCTCTTAAGTTCTCTGGGTTAGGCCGTATTCTTTGTGCATTCACAATGTACCCCAAATAACTTATATCTTATTAAAGAAATTTACACTTGTCATATCTGAGTTCTATCTATAACAAGCTCAATGAGCCGTTTCAAAACCACCAAATGCTCCTCTATAGTCTCACTCGCAATCAGAAGATCAACCATATACACAAACAGTTTGTCCGATTCTATCAACTCTCTAAATATATGGTACACATACCTTTGAAAAACGGATGGTGCATTTTTCAACCCGAAAGGCATTCTGAGGTATTCGTATTGTCCTAATGGTGTTACAAACTACAACTTTTAAGCGTAGTAAATTAACTTTCGAAAGTAATTAAGTCTGACTAAAAGATCATAACTTTACAATATGATGTTGGAAGCCGGCAAAACCGCAATTTAACACTTAAAGTTTAAACAGGCATCCTCCCATCGAGAGCCTAGGGTCGATAGGCCCTCATTAAATTGCTTGGATAAAGTCTATAGACATACGTACGATTATATTTGAAAAGGAAAGGAAAAAAAGAAAAATACAATATAAATTAGATAGTTAATCGCAAAGAGTCGTACAGTTCAAATAGAATAATCCGATATGAATTTGAGGTAATGCTATTTTTGGAAAATAATTTTTACTATTTAGTTAATCGTGATGAATCTTATAGCTCGTAAGGATGCTACATTTCTAGGATAAGCTAAAATAAAGATCGATATCGATAATGCCTTAATTGAATAATGTTTATGACGAATTTTATAGCAGTGTTGGTCCACGTTGAATTCAAGTGGATATTTAGTTTGATAGAAGTCTGAAATTCCAAATTAAGCTATATTGAATGCATTTTGTTCGCACGTAGTTTTGTTAAGAGTTAGTAGCTGGTTCAGGATGAGTCTGTTTTGTTGAGTATAAGAAAAAGGGAAAACTTTGTTAACCTTAGAGCCATAAGAGAGAACTGAGTATACGGAAGTGAATTTTTTTTTTAATCCAACAGAGCTATTATAGATTAATTAAGTCAGTGTGGTATGGTCACTACATACAAGAAGTGACGGAAGTCTATGGAAGACAGAATAGAGATAGTAATAACGAGATTTTAAACAGTGCGGTTTTTGTAACACTAAGGCGAAGGCCAGACCTCTGTATTGTGAACTTGGAGCGACGAGGCTCACCTGTAATGAATAAAACTTAGTTAAACTGGTACAAAAACATGAAAATGGTTGTAATAATGTCATAGACTCTTTCTCTATCCCTCACTCTCCTGGGGCCCTCTTGATTTAGAGGTCGAAAAGGTCCGCTACTCTTCTCACCTGTCAGGCCAGCATAGGGATACTGTGAACTCGCTGCCCTCAGTGTCAAATGGGTGGTTGGGGCGTGCAGTAAGGCCGAAACATCTGCGCCTTCGAGAGTAGTATACAGGTAAGTGACGTAAGGGTCCCTTCAGGACCGAGAGTATGCTGGCTGTTGATTCAAGGCATGAGGATTTTTTTGATTATGGGTGGTGACAGCGGCAGGTTTTTTCGGGAACCTCCCCACACTCTTCGCCACTCTTAGCCGAGGTGCTAGCATGCCGCCCTGTGCTATCGCTGTCATCGAGTGATCTGTCAGCTCATGCTGGCAGTTTGGACTTCACGTCCTAGCCATTCACTCTCAACATACTTCCATAACATGGAAGCCGTTACGCAAATCGAGTATAGTAAAATATTGTTTATTACACAATCTATCCAAAAGATCTTCGATCAGCGGCAGCGGAAAATTATCGCGTACTGTATGTTTATTCAAATCGCGATAGTCAACGCACATTCTCAATTCGCGGTTTTTCTTTTGTACTAAAACAATAGGAGAAGCGTATGGCTAGTCACTTTCATGAATGATTTCCCGCTTTAACAAATCATCAATAATTTTTTGTAGCTCAACTTTGTATAGGGCAATCTTCGTGGTGTACAATAAAAAAGAACATCTTTCAAAAGTTTAATGTGCATTTCAAAAGTATCGTGAACATTCGCGACTGGATTCGCCATGTTTACATTATGGGTATCGATGATTATATCAGAAACTTGCTGCTTTATATTGAACGGTAATTTTTCATTAATATTCAAATTTTAAATTTGATTTAATTCATTTTCAAACACATTAATATTTAAAATTTCCTTAACAAAATCATCAGAATCTTCTGGAAGTTGAGCATGGTATTGAAAATTGATATTTTCTAAATGTTTATCTTCCCTGCCTACATCTCTGTCTAAATTAAATACTATGCCAACTTTTCTAATAAAATCTCTGCCTAAAATTGCGGCTTTTTGCATGCTACCATTATTAACAATAAATAAATTTAAATTACAGGAAATATTGTCTAAACGAACCTTACAATTTGTCGTACCTACAATATGCAGGGGGCTACTGTTGATTCCGCAGAAATGATAATCATTCGGGTTAACCGGCATCACAAGATAGGCTGGCACAAAACGTTGTTGTATCAAGCTTATGGAACTACCAGAATCCAAAAGTGTAACCAGAGAGCAGTCAAAGAATTCAGCATCGCCATCTTTACCAAAAGTATACCTAGTAATATATTCGAAATTTGGATTAATATTTGTTAAATACTCATAATGACGTTGGGTTTCTCTTGAATCCTTCGCAGGGCCACTGGTACTGATGTTTTCGATGCGCGCTACAGATGCTTGAGAAAGACACTCCCGTTTATTATGTCCTAATTTGCCGCATTTGAAACAAGAACCTCTCGTCCTTCTGGGCTTAGGACACCTGTTACTCACATGGCCGACCTCGTTGCAATTAAAACATTTGATTTTGTCAAGACGGTTGATTGGGTTGGAACTGGGCTTTAATTCTGACACGCGGTATTTTTTGGTTGATCATGAAGCATGACTGCATACGACTTCATTTTTTCATATTTCCTGAGCACAATCTTAAGATCATTCAACGAGTTCGCACTATACAGTAGTATTTTATTAACTTGTGAATCCTGAATACCGTCAATAATATATTGAATTAGGTCACTTTCTTCAACGGTCGACAACAAAGCAATTTCTTGCATAGCGAAAACGTATTGTTGGACTGTCTCGTCCTTTCTCTTTTTACGACGCCTTAGCTCGTTGTGCATATCTGCAATCGTTACTTTTCGAGAAAATTCCAGTAACAGCACGTTCCTCAACTCATACCAAGACTTTGCAGAAACGGTTCTTAAAAACAGTTTTGCCGTACCCACCATTAACCGTTTGGCATATATATAACGCATTCTGGAATCCCAACTCAGAACCTCCGCAGACTCCTCAAAATTTTGCAACCACCTCTTTATACAAAGGTTATCGTCACCAGAAAAAGTCACAAAAGATTCTTCAACATCCTTAAAATTAAAAATCGGCCTCGAGTGCAAGCAGCTTCTTCAAACTCCGTCAATTCCAGAAATTTCTTTTTCAGCTCTGCAATTTCGCGTTTCTTCTCTAGCTTTTTTCGTAGATTTTCAATTTCGGTGTCCAATCCATCGTCAGTATTATTAATATCCGCTATGTTACCATCTGAATCATTTCTTACATCTTCCGGCTGCTCTGCTGTAAGCACATGGTTAACTGGAAAATGCTGGCTAATTTCAGTTTCTGATAACTCCTTTACAGCTTCTTCCAATCATAAACTTAAAACAGCTTTAACTCCTGCAGTTGGGAGTCCTAATTCGGATAACTTATCCTTCAATTGACTGGATGTAGCGTTTTGTAAAAACCTACCAACACGTGGTTCCATTTCGCAGGCAACAACAAAAAAACCAACAAAATATGTCGTGCACTAATGAGAATCTTCTCGAAATACAGACTAAATCTGCTAAATCACATATGATTGTTCTCACAAAAACGGTAAAAAATATATACGATCACTAATGATCACTTATCATACGTGCTCGGTAAATAGCATATTATTTCCTCCAGATCTTAATTAACGCGTCGCAGCACCCAAAAAGCCATCAATATTCTCAATATTGAGCAAAACTAATTACGACGAAAACACAAAACAATTTCATTGTTTTTTTAAAGTTATTTTAAAATCGCGTTACATTTATCCCACTTCTGATAATTTGTAAGAATTTTAAGAGACTCGGTAGGGAAAAATAATTTTAAAAACCCGCAACTTACTCGACTGAACATTTATTACAGAGTGTCCATACGTACATAACAAAATATTTGCCAGAGCTCAGCTCAGTTACCTCACAAAAATAGCTTATCTCGAGAGCCGTTAACTATTGATGCAGCTGCAGAGGAATAATGAATTTTTCGAATTTTTGTATTCAAGAGCTCTGTAAAAACTCTTACAATTGTGTAATGCACAGAAAACTGCAACAACTTTAACTGCCTTTTCTATTTTTAATTCAATTGGTCTGTCACCAAATATATACCGCCACCTGTTTTTTATATCTCCAATTGATCTTTCCACAACACTCCTAGCTAGGCTGTGATGTGTATTAAAAAGATTTTCATCTCTGTGGAGATTTTGCCCTTGTAGGGGATAACAATCGGCACAGCAGTCGTTGCAGCCTTGTAACCTGAATCTCCTAATATAAAATATCCAGCTGGAGGATATTCGGAGTTTAAATATAAAGGGCTGTTCCTAAACACGCGTTGATCTTGAACAGAGCCAGGATAGCCAGTAAAAATATTTAACAACTTGCCATTAGGATCGCACAATACCTGAAGTTGGATAGCATAGCGCAATTTTCTATCGTGAAGATGGAGTGGACATAAGACACTTGCGTATGTCCCATCTATGGCGCCAGCTGATGGATGAAATATAGCTGATTTTCCTTTCCGTACAAATCCTGTTGAAATAGCATTCTGTTCAACAGCGTCACTAGGATATTTAATGACTTTCAGTATTATTTTCAACGATTTTATTAATACTTTGGAAATAATATCAAATGCTGTACTTCTGGGCACATTTACGGCTAAGGAAACTACCCTGTAGGAACAAACAGCTGCTAACCAACAGAATCGCCTCTGTTTCTCGACTCCAACAATGTCTCTTGACTTCCAGAAAGCTTACAAAGCAGCGAAAGGATTTTAAATTAATTCGCAGGTGCTTTTTATAAGTGTTTTCATCTCCCGCAAGGATCTGAATTATTTCTAATGAGGTTGGAGATGGACAATACGTCCCTGGAGTCTGCTGAAATAAATAGCTTTCAATTTGAACTAGTATTGCAATTAATTTATTTACACAAAAATCTTCATATTCGTCTTCATCGTCATCTTCTAAAAGTGAACTGCTATTTGCCCAAAACCGGCTAGCAATTTGCATTATAGCCATCTCAGTCCTTACGTCTCGTGCTCGTCTCATATTTACTGTTTTCCTTCAATTCTTCTGTGCAAAATAAGCAGTTATATATGTACCAATTTGAGATAATTGTAACAAATTTTTATTTCAAATTAATGTTCATCTTAAATCATTAATAATAATATTATAATTAATTATATTTATAAATTATGACAAACAGTCGGAACTGGCTCTAAACGTCAAGCTAAACACACGAATTCGAACAGGTTAGCTTCGTCTTCGTCTAACTATTATAATAGCTGAGCTTGTTGTATTACGTCACTAGCTGTACTAACAAGACGAAGACGAAGACTTGGATTCGGACGGGGCCCACAGTATCGCCCAAAACAAATGCAACTCAAATTAGTTCCATGATGTTGGGCAGCGAAACCCCCGGTTTTAAAAGCAAAGTCTGTTATTTGGCATTTAAAACAAAACCACCAACAACAATCTACAAAAATATCAATAATTTTTACCAATAAATTAGGGAAAATTTACGAAAACTTCTCTTTTTTATCGGACAACTCGGTTTTATAATAGTATTTCTCGAATTCAATTTGTAATTTTTTCCATGTAACTGATTATTATTGAGGTTAGTTAGATTAAATAAAAACAGATTACTCTTTTGGACTTTTTACCGGGTTAAACTTAATTTTCTTCAAGAAAGAATTTTTTGGGATATCTCCGGTATATAGCAAAAGCTAAAAAAATGTTCTAATTTGTTATTTCATCACACAACCCATTAATTTTTGGTGACAAGTTTCAAGTCTTGGTTTGACTCATCAACAGGTCCCAAATAGCGAAATTGGGTGATTAGAAAAACAAATGAAAAAATGAAAAAAGAAGAAAGAAATGAAAAGTTTAAGAAAAATAGAAAAAAACAATTTTTTTTATTTATTAAAAAAATTTAAAAAAATTTTAAAGAAACAGATTCATTCGAAGCGAATCGAACCTGTATACGCCACGCAGTGGGCTGAAAAATGAAGAAGAAAAAGGAAGAAGAAGAAGCGTTTCGTATCAGCAGAAAACCTTCCACTCATCGGTGCAGCTTGGTTTTCTGCCTGCTGCAGACGCTTGAAAATAGATCAAACCGATCTCTTCTCATATAACCTCAGAAATGCACATAAAATTATATGGACGTTTGTGGTAACTTGTTAATTAAATAATTATTAACCCAAATGAATAGAAATTAAAAATAATTTAAACAATTTAGCGAGTTGCCATTTTGATGTATAAAATATCGGCCTTTTGAAATATTCACCCACATTGTTATGGTCGTAGCATACTGCATGTAGCAGTATACTGCACTGAGACTAAATTACACTCGGCCTACGTTTTCTGTGTGGATGGAGATCTATACGCGCCGAATGCACCCGAGGAAGAAAAAAGAAGAGAGTTTTTTCCGAACTGAAAAAGGAAGAAGGTTGTCAAGTGAAAAGAAAAAAGTTTTGGGTTTTGTGAAAAATTCAACAACAAAGTTTGAAATAAAGCAAATTAATCTGAAAATAGTCGCGGAATCATTGACAGAGAAAATTAGTGAGGCAGGAAAAGTTTTGGGCGACATAGTAGCGGATCAAATGGGCGAAATTTAATTGCTTTTGTGTTGCGGAAAGGTGACGACTACTTCTTTTCAAGAATTCCATCAGCAATGTGACTGAAATTCGGCGATTCGTTTGTGACATTGCCCACCTTTTCCCTTGGATATGGCTGAATGAAGGGGTTGTTAGCGTCCCGTATCCGAAATTTCGCAGTCTGAATTTGCTAGAATTACTGAATGTCTTACAAGAATTAAATTGTGGCCATGGGGCTAAGATGAAAAGCTTGCAGATATCGTAGGAATAGCGTTCCAAAATAGTAGTGTGCCAAACTACCGGCGAGAATTATTCATGCCAAGTACGAGTATGCTTAAATATGGGCTAAGATTATTTACAAGATAAATTCTTATATACTAATTTACTTAATTCAATGATTGTTCTTAAAATACCAATTTATTTTATATTGCCTAGCCTTAGTTAAAGATTTTGATAAAATGATAATTTACTAGAATAATGAGTAGGTTCAGGTACAAAATAATTTTGCTAAAATGATAATTTACTTCAATAATGACTAGGTTTAGTTATAACAAGATTTTTGAATTTCAGAAGAATTAATAATTCGAAGAAATGACTAACTAGACTAAGGATACGTATAATGTGAAAATTTGACCAAAGAAATCACTCAAATTATTCGCTAGCATAACTCGCGGAAGTAATTCATAAACGATTGTTCAAACTATTTAATTAAAGTATTTTTCAACGTCATGTGCAGGACAAGTGCTAGATTAGGTGAGAAAAATACCTTATCAGAATCATTTTCTGCAGAGATTTATTAAATTTGAGTTTAGAAAATTTACGATGAAAGCCATTTGGGGAGTTCCGAAAGGTTTTCAGTTCGTATAGCTACATGCAAAGCATGACAATCTAATTAATCCTTTAACAGCGACAGTGGAACATTTACGGAGGCGCCTTTGCGATGGACCCCAACAAGAAAGCTGTAAGATGATGCCTTTTTATTGTTTTTATATATACATATGAATTGCCTATTTGAATGAAAGAAAAATATTTTAATAACAAGGTGCCGCCCTGCAGTCAACGCTATCCAGTGATCGAGTGATCTGTCAGCTCATGCTGACAGTGTGGACTTCACGTACAAGTCAAATCACTCTCAACATACTTCCATAACAAAAATTGGCGCCCAACGTGGGGCCACCTCAGTTGGACTTCGGTGGTCTAATTGTGACTTTTGCTGGGGACTGAAAGTTGTTGTGGGATGGTCATTTGGCACTTTTCTAATTGACTGACCTCAAGCCTCATATCCACTGGAGGTTACTTGCGGACCTGAGTCTGACTGGTCTTGTTATATGAATTAATTTGAGTAAAGTAAAGTTTGTTTTAGTAAAGTTTTTGATTGTGACTTAGTTTTGAGATTGTGATTCTAGTAACGTAAAGTTTTTGGTATTGTTTTTCTGAACTTCGACTTAAGGTTTGACTTTGGTCAAGCCTCGAGTCTGAACAGTTTGTCGAGTTTTTTTTAATTTTTTTTTAATTTTAAAATTTTTTTTTTTAATTATCTCTCAGGCTGGTCTTCTGCTATGGAAATAGTAGGTGGCCTCACAATTTTTTTTATTGTGTTCTCAGGGAGGCATGTCTCTGTTGGCCAACTGGCTGGACAGAGTCGTGAATCTGTGAGATGACTTTTTGGCTTTTAACTAACTAGTTGACTAGATTCATGACTCTGCCCAGCTGGAAGGTTAGCTAAGTACTGCAATCAGGTGAGGAGGAAGGAAATAGTTGTTGGAGGATGGAAGTGGTGCTGGAGACCTTTAGTAATCAGGAGTTGGCATACTGCTAACTGCATGGCTGAAGATCTCTAGTATTATTTTCAGTCTCTAGCTTCTCCAATCCGACTCTTCCCGGATTTCTGTGAGGACTCAAGATTTTTCATGCGCACACTCACACTACTTACCTTCATCGTATGACTTCTGACCTGATTAGAGGGAGGGGGCCTCGAGGACCTTTGTGTTCAGAGTTGGCTCTTGGAGAGTAAAGGAGAGAACTTTCGTGAAATTTTTTGATTTTTTTTTAACGTCCGAACGGAAATTTTTGGTAAATTTTCAATCACAAGTTAGCGTTTATTTTTCCTATGCGATTTTGCTAGTGCAAGCATTGATCTAAATTTTAAACGTCTGAGTAATGACAGATTCCTTCATGGGTCATGGGTCGAGCCACACATTGGGCGCCCGCAGTGATGTGGCATATGTTTTAAGACCGGCTAGCTCAGTCGACCATTTTTCAGAGTCGTCTGGACCTCAGGTGGTCTAGACTACCCTGCCCTGTTATGGTCGTAGCATACTGCATGTAGCAGTATGCTACACTGAGACTAGATACACCATGTACACTCGGCCTACTGTTTTCTGTATGGACGGAGTGTCTATACGCGCATAACGCACCATGATGGGAAGAAGAAGAGCGCTGGGTGAGTTGAACTTTTGGCATGCTAAAGAAAAGAGCGAAAGTGACGCGACATTTTTGCGGGCTTGAAAATCGTGTTAATCTCCATAGGTAGAGAGTGTTAACTTCCTTTTTATCGATTACAATCAACGTAATAAATAATCGTGTAACATATTGGTGAGGTCTGCCGAAATTTCAAATTAATCAGTGGCAGAAGTAACCTACGCCTGGAAATTTCTCTACCGGTAGTGTGCGTTTTGCTCGGGTCTCAGTTCCTAGTAGCATCCGTCGGCTGTCGTGATCAGCAGGCATAGCCAAAAGGGATCTACTGCCACAGGCACCAAATAAATTCAGGAAACAAAAAAAAAAACAAAAAAGATAAAAATAAATTTTGTCAACTTATTGTAAATGCTCGCAATACTTACGAAACTTCGTCGACAGGCAACAAAACAAAAAAAAAGCAACAAAAAGGGCGCAACTTATCTGAATTTATATGCAAAAGGCGGCCCTAAACTTCCTACGTTGCAACTGTAAGCGCCAGAGGCATCCCCAGGGGATCTCCGCCGGTGTTATAAAAGTCTAACGAAAGAGACAAAGCAGAACCTCGCGTTTTGGTCTCTTTGAACCACGCGTGATAGATTGGGTGCAGTTTCGAATCCCAAAAAAATCATCGAACAATAAGCAGTGCACAGTCATAACCAAAGTTCACAGCATCTGGGGTAAATATTCTGGCTGGCCTCAAGTTGGCGTGCCTTAACTATGTAGGTGCGTATAATTGACATACTGGACCGTATTCTGCCACCAACTGTGGAACTGCTATTCAGAAAGGAGTAATATTACCTATTCTAAGACAAATTTTGGTTTGATAAATATGGATTGGAATTATTCAATTCATGCTTTACGTTGCAGTTAGCAAATAGTAGTGGTTTTAGTATTAATCGCTTAAGATAATCTAGAGTGCTATCAAATTTGGAACTTGTATTCTGTATTGAACAATCTTATATATATATATTTTCGTATAGCTTTTATTGTTGGAAAGATGATTACTCATAACCTACTAATTTTGGACTTTACGTGGCATCAGCTGGTAGTGGAGCATAACCTAGCATATTCTTTAAGGCAAGGCTTTTACCGCCGCCCGCCTCGTATTTCAGTGCTCCGGAATTGCTGTGGGCATTTTCAAGAATATTATTAGTATTGTTATTATTAATTATTTTGAACTTGGTTTTTTAATGATATAACGACATAATCGGGTTAAGCTTTGCGTAAAGAACGACCCATTGTACATATCTACTCTTACACGTAACTCAGTGTTTACAAGTTTGAAAGAAATTCCTCTCGTCTCTTTTTTATTTTTAGGTAAAATACTTTTATTGCATATGTAACAATGTTAACCCTATTTCATATCAGTTTTATCTTGCTTTCTGTAGTAGGCTAGACTGAATTATTGTAGACTGTTTTTTTTTTATTTCCTTTTTACAGTAAGTATTAACATTGATACGCTCCTGTCAAAGCCTTGTTACGAACTTGCCTACTTTAGAAAAGGGGTAACAATGCTTTTTTTATTTTAATTGTTAGAACTTAGAACTACGTGAATTTATTTTTATTGAATTTTGAAAAGTTAATTTTTTTACATAGATCCAAGATTCGTGCAGTTTAGCTATAAATATATACAAAGTTAGTTCTTATGAACCGTAAATTAGGCAAGTGCATTAAGCGACCTATTCAGTGAGGGCTGCACAACCAAATTTTTTTTGCGACACCCTCCTGTTGATTCGATTTTTCAGCAAACCGAAACATTCCACCTCCAGGGAGCTTCTTGGAGGGATCGTTTAACGTCAAGTAAATCATTGTTCAGTACCTTTGCCTTGAACAGATTTTATAGACATACTATGTTGAAATTTTTGTGATATTACCCTGAACTTGTTTACTGATACTCCTTTAAATTTTATATTGTTATCATATTGAATTTGTCGCGATTCTATTTGAATTTTCTATTGATGCTGTATAAACTCCCAATTGATACGGTATGATCGCTCGTAACAATGTACCTTAATCTAAGAAGAAAACTAAAATTGTAGTCAGACAATGGCCAGATGTGTTGAAGCTAATTTAGATTGTTTGTTAATATATTAATTAAATGGATTTCTTTATAACGAGATGAAACACTAAGGTATTAATTTCTCTTTTCACTTTCCTGGAGCCCTCTTAGTATGAAGGTAGTCTGGGTCCGCTACTCTTCTCCTTTCAGGTCAACACAGGGACTCTGAAAATTATCTGCCCTCAGAGTCAGTTGGGTGGTTGGGACAAGCAGAGAAGGCCAAACATCTGTGACTAACCAATGGATGTAGGTAAGTGGTGTAAAAGTTTCTTAAGGACTGAATGTGTGCTACGGTCTTTTGATTTGTAGGCACGAACAATTTTTTATATGGCTGGTGGCAGCGGCAGGTCTTCGTGGAACCTCTCTACACTCTCCGCCAATAGCAGAGGTGAGCTAGCGTGCCGCCCTGCAGTCAACGCTGTCCACCGAATGATCTGTCAGCTCATGCTGGCAGTCTGGACTTCACGTCCAAGCAAATCACTCTCAACATACAACCATAACAAATTGGCGCCCAACGGGGGGCCACCTCAGTTAGACTTCGGTGGTCTAAGTATGACTTTTGCTGAGGACTGGGATTGCTTGGAGATATGGACATTTGGCTATTAGCTAAATTGTCTGACTCAGTAATCTTACAATCAGTGGAAATTATATGCAGACTTGAGCCTAACTGTTTGTTATTTGAGATTTTTGTAGAGTAATGTTAAAGTTTTTAAAGTTTTGAGAAATTTGAAGGTTTGAGGTTTTATAGTAAAGTAAAGTGTTTTTGAGGGATTGTTTTTGAAAGTTTTTCTGTAAGTTCGACTTTAGGTTTGACTTTGGTCAAGTCTTGAAAGTTTAAGTTTTTGCTTTTTGATTTTTTTTTTTGAATTGTTGATCTTTCCCGCTGGTCTTCTGCTATGGAAATAGTAGGTGGCCTCACAAATTTTTGTTTGTGGTCTCACGGGGGCATATCTCGGCGGCTGGACAGATTCGTGAATCTGTGAGACCTCTTTTTGGCTTTTAGCTAACTAGTTGACCAGATTCATGACTCTGCCCAGCTAGAAGGTTAGCTAGATATGACAATCAGGTGAAGAGGAAGGAAAGAGTTGTTGGAGGAGGGAGGTGAGGCTGGAAACCTTCAGTGATCAGGAGCTGGCATATTGCTAACTGCCTGGCTGATGAATCTCTAGCAGCATTTCCAGTCTTTGGCATCTCCGACCCTACTTTTTCCAGATTTCGGTGAGAGCTCAAATTCTTTGCATGCACACATTCACATCACTTGCCTATATCATATGACTTTTGACCTGATTGGGGAGAGAGTGGGCTTGGGACACCTTCGTGTTGAGAGTTAGCTCTTGGAGAGAGGGAGGAGATTTTTATGATAAATCTTTTTTTTTTTCTTAGTTCGTTTTCCGAAAAGTTCGCGCTTAGTTCATGGAATCTTTTTAAATTCTTAGTTCGACTCGAAAAATTTCAGTTAAGCTCAAAACAATTTTTTTTGATACTGTAGGCTACAGTTTATTTTTCTTGAGTATTTTTGCTGGTGCACATAGTATTATCGATCTTTAACAAGGCGGCGGAGAGTTTTTTTGTACAAACTCCATTCAGTTTTTCTGTCACTTTCCATTAGGAAGATTAGATTAGATTAGATTAGATTAGAGATCATTATGTATTGATCAAATTTTGAATTTTTTTAACTTTAGTCTAGCAACACTGAAGTTGCATAGTCAATTTTAAATAAACATCAGCCCTCCGTTGATGAAAATTTTTGAATCTCAAGATTAGTGAGATCTGGCTCTATTGTTAGACATATAATCGTGAATTTAGGGTTTATACCTACCGCATTAGGATTAAGTAGCAACATTGAAGTTGCCCCTCAACCTTAGTTTTAAGCATCAACCCTAAGTTGATTGAATTTTTTGAATTGAGACCTGTTGTCACGACCCTATCCTCGATGGTACCTACTTTTCGTTTCGGATTGTGTCAAATCTTTATACAAGCGCTGAAATTACCCAAGCTTTGACCATTGTTGTGATATCAAAATCACAACCTATTTACAATTACTTACCTCCCATGGTTTTTTCTAAAATCCATAAACACTCATATTGTGGTCCCAAAACACCACACCGTGCATATTCCAATAGATTTCCCTATACCCAAAATAACAGCAATATGCATAATTACTTACCCCCCATAGATTTCTGTAAATGCACAAAATATCTTACTATGCATATATAAATTTCTTTCACCATAAATTTCCATAGATTTCCAAAAAATGCACAAATGTTCAAATTATCTACCGCCATAAATTTCTGCTAGCATAAATTGCCCACTTACGAAAAAATAAACAAAAATGCCTTCTCCACATTTTTGTATACACATAACTCATAGAGTTAATGTACTGCATATTGCTTATCGCTAGAAATTTCAAGTGCAAGATCGAATTTCAAGAGCCAAGCCAAGAAATTAACAAAGGCAAATGTCTTGCCTGATTATTATCTTTTCCGGTTTCTTTTTACTTTTGGTCTGATTGGTCAGTTAAGTGAACCAATCGTAAAAAGTATTATATACTTTTCGCTGACGCAAGGGCGTCAGCTATTTTTATGGTGAATCGAATTAACAGAAAAGAAGTCGAAGTTCAGAGGAAGCACTCTTCAAGTGCACACGCGCGGTCGGGAAGTCTTCGTTTAAAATTGTTTTAAATAAAAGTAGAGATCAAAAATAGTTTTAAATATTTTAAATAAAAGTAGAGATCAAAAATAGTTTTAAATATTTTAAATAAAAGTAGAGATCAAAAACTGTTCTAAATGTTTTAAAAGAAAGTATAGATCAAAAATTGTTTTAAATATATTATTTTAAAGTTGGAATTAAAATTCGTTTTACCCAAAGAGTGTTTGCATTTATAAAAGGAAATTCCCACCTGAACTTCCCCCCTAAGCTGCTCTTCTCCACGTAGGAAAGCACGGCAGCAATTGGGGACACAACACCATTCACTCGTATGATACAGTCGTTCTGATTACTCCTTGTTGAGATTGTTGATTTCGTACAATGGCTACTGTGCGAACACCACCTCAGGCGACTGACATTCCGACACCGCTGCCCGGGCAGTGCACTATCTGTCAGGATGGATACTGGTCAGCCAAGAGGAAACCAGTGGAAACAATCTGTGGTCATGTGTTCCACAAAGCATGCTTGCGCGCGTGGATCGGTGAACAGTCAAATTGTCCAAATTGCAGGAGTCGTCTCACATAGTATGACTTCACTGTTTATTGAGGTGCTGTTCCGAAAAAGACTGCTACGAAGCCTGAAATTCAAGAGCTTCGACAGCCCGTACCAGCCCTTAATCTACCACCACTAACGGTTCCACCAGTAAATCGTCCATCTTTATCGCCGACACTGCACAATTTGCATTCTGCAACCTTTTCACACCCAACTTCGAGGATGAATAGTCCGATACTTACTACCCATGGTCAGGGCCTTGTAGCTTCAGAAGTGTTAATGGCTGGCTTAAGATTACAGATGCCAGATCTTATTCGAGAGGGAATCACACAGTATGAACACTCTGCGGGCGAACTCTTTAACAATTTTCCTCGACAAGCTCCTGTCGTGCCTCCTGTAGACACTTCTCGACCACCACCACCTATAGGGCAACCCAGACCTTCGATTGAGGCCCGGAGCAGCTGACGAACAATATCACGCATCAGCCAATCAGAACAGACCCGACAGTCCTCAGAGGCCAAGGCCCAATCATATTCCCCAGGCACAGGCGTTTCAGAATGGCAGACCTCAACGCAACCCGTGGTCACGACGATCAGGAAGTCCTATACGAAGATGGAACCTTTCGTATAGTGAGGATAGTTCCAAACTTTCAGTGGATGAGTTTGTCTTCCGAGTTGAAGCACTCACCTACTCTGCGCTCGAAGGAGATTTTACCTCCTGGTGAGGAATATGAACACGTTGCTCGCAGGCCCGGCCATGGATTGGTATTGGTCATTACTTAGACTGAATTCCACACCAACCTGGGAATACATTCAAACAGCTCTCCTAGCTGAATGGGGAGTTCCCAAAGACGATTTCAAGGTGCGGGTTCAGCTAATGTCCCGCAAGCAAAAATCTGGAGAATCCTTTGCAGCATACCACCAAAATCTGGTGCAGTTGCGTGACCAACTGCGGACTCCAATGCTGGATAGTGAGTTCCTGGAGATAGTCAAATCCAATCTATTGCCAGACATCCAGACCAAATATGTCTACATCCTACGACTACCATGGCTCAATTGAGATCGCTCGTCACCCAAATTCAAGCCAAACAGCTGCGAATTACCACAGCTTGTAGCTGGAATCTTTACCGGAGCCAAAGAGTGAACGAGATTGACGACTGCCAGTCTCTAAACACAGACTTGTCACTAGTAACAGGCCGTTATACCAGCTTACGCGACGTGTCAGCCATTTCGACCAGACACGCAACAGTGTGCTGGAATTGTGATCAGCAAGGTCACTTTTACCAGGACTGTCTGCAAGAGAGACATCAGGTGTTCTGTTATGGATGCGGGCGCAAGAATGTCTTTAAACCAAACTACAGACCCAGTGCACAGAAAAACGAGAGACAGGTCGGGAATCCCAACACCTTTTTCGACCAGTTTCTATGACCACTCCAGTTCAAGCTTTGAACAAGGAGGAAGGTCCGCTCCATCAGCAGGTCCCGACAACGAAACATTGACTTGCCCGTTGATATCATTCAGTGACTCTGATGATATCAGCACTCCACTTGATTGTACGAATACTTCACTGATAGAGACGGAGAATCTAATAGAGTTCTCCGCAGATCTTCAAGCTCCTGTTTCCACCTCTGAGGAGCCCATGACACTACTAGACACTTCTTTGGAAGAGTCTTTGATCTTTGACTTCCCGATAACACCGACAGCACTTGTCGCTGGCAATGTTACTGAGCGGGAGATTCGGCCTCCTGCCGTTTCTGTATTAAAGCGGCCACCAAGCTCTGCTATGACGAGTAGGCGTGAGCCTATTTTACATCCGCTGACGCCTTATCATACGCGTCTGCGGAATTACAATGCAGTAAGAGACCGCATCTTCTCCTCGGTGGCGGAGCTAGCTGAAATTATTGACCTGGACCTTAGACCAAGAAAGAAACGATCTACCGTTCGTTGTCGGGAATACTGTCGACGAATGAGACAGGAAAGAAAGAAACTGGCACACATTTCCGTGTCGATGCCAGACGACATTCGACCATATGCCGAAGTGAGATTGCTCGGGTGAACTGAGATTGGATTACTTGATAGTGGTGCCACTGTCAGTATTCTAGGCCAGGGTGCTCTAGAGAAGCTTGCAGAAGCAGAGGTTGAATAGAAAAGGTATTGGACACAGGTACAAGTAGCTAATGGTGCCATGACGACTGTGCATGGTCATGTGAACTTGGTGGTAAGACCCAAAACGTGCAGATTGCAGATATGTCAGTCATTCCAGCGTATCCAATAGACAGGCGCATGAAGTCACTCCATTGTCTACATACTGGGTCGCTACGGACTTCTCATCGACATTAAAAAGAAGTTACTGATTGATCCGCTAACTTACCTTAGAGCGACATGAGGCGAGTTATTTGTCAACTCTCAGCTCTGTCCATGAGCATTAATTCGACGATCAATCCCAAAATTCAAAAGCTCTGGCATTATAACAATCCAGTTAAGGGGCTCTCCAGTCGCAGCCAAGGTTCGGCGTCTTCCGCCCGATAAACTAACTGCTGCAAAGGAGTTCGACTTCCTTTTACGAGAAGGTATTTGTCGGCCATCGAAAAGCTGTTGGTCCTCGCCTCTTCACTTAGTTAAAAAGAAGAATGGCGAGTGGAGACCGTGCGTCGATTACAGACGTCTTAACGCATGTACAACTCCTGACCGACAGACAATTTCACGTACAACTTGGAAGGCTGCAAATTTTTCTCAACATTAGATCTAACTAAAGCTTACCATCAGATCCCAATTAAACCTGAAGATATTCCGAAAACGGCGATATGCACAACATTCGGACTTTTTGAGTTCACCCGGATGGCTTTCGGTCTGTGCAATGCCGCATAGACTTTCCAGAGGTTCATACATTCGATTTTGCAACAATTTTCATTTTGTTTAATCTATTTAGGCGACATGTAAATCGCATCAAAATCCGAAAGTGAACACCTCAAACATTTAGAATTAGTTTTTGCTCGGCTTAAACAATACGGATTAATAATTAATGTTAGTAAATGCAAATTTTTGTTACCAGAGGTGACCTTTTTAGGTCACTTAATTTCGGCAAAAAGCATTAAACCGCCAAATGCAATCTTCCGGCGACGGTAAGAGATCTACGCCGCTTATTAGGGATGATCAATTACTACCAACGCTTTCTACCGAATGCCGCGCAAAATCAGGCAGTATTAAACAGTTATCTGAAAGGGCCAAAGAAAGAAGGCAGCCAGAAAATCATTTGTACCGAATAGGCTAATAGGGCTTTCAAGTCTGTTAAGAAGCAGCTGTCCGAGGTTACTCTTCTGGCTTTCCCCAGTTCTTTCGCTGATGTTGTGAGTCAGGTGCCTATACCCGATCACAACCATAATAAAAGCACATCGATAAATCGGCCTATGCAATATATCGATGTGCTACCAAATTTGACCCTAAAAAGCAAAAATTCTTTCATTCAAAAATCCATTCAAAAATTTCATTTGCATTTAAAAACGCATTTCCGTACTGCAACAAAATGCAATTTAGCATAAATTGCATTTTGTTATCAGTCATACATTCCGTTCACACGGCATGTATACTTACCTACATGCAGTACCATGTACATACATATAGTCTTTCTTAAAGCTCATTAAATCTAATTGTATGTACAGACATACATACATTTATTACAAATTATTCGCGCTGTCTTAAAATTCATATTTCAAGGCGGGCGCACAACTGCATATCAGTTTTCATTTTCTTCTGAATGCATATGCATGGCTACCAAAACTTTTTCGCATTTTCTCACGAACTTTCAGCAGAAGGTTGGTGACACATAGCAAAGTCTGTAAGTATAACACATACGATCGTGAACTCTTAGCTTCCTATAAAGGCGTCAAATATTTTAGGTTTCTGTTGGAGGGCCGTCCATTCATTCTATTCACAGATCATAAACCTTTGATTTTTGCTTTCCAACAAAATCCAGAAAAGGCATCTAGATTTCGTGGGGCAATTCACCACAGATTTAAGACACGTCTCTGGTAAAGATAATGTCGTAGCAGATGTGCTCTCTAGATTGGAAGAGATCCATCTGCCCAGCCTGATAGACTTCGAGGCTATTGCCGACACACAGACAGAAGATGCCGAGTTCCAGGATTTACTTCAAAACCTGCAGTTCAAGTTTATACAATTACCTATTTTTGGTACCGACAGACAAATTTACTGCGAAATCTCTTCGGATATTCCTCATTCCTAAAAATTTTAGATTTCGGATTTTTAAAACAGTGCACAATTTAGCTCATCCAAGTATTCGTGCTACCAACAAAATGGTTACATTGAAATTCTTTTGGAATTCGATGAATAAAAACTGTTATTGTTGGGCTTGCTCTTATTTGTAGTGTCAGCAATGTAAGGTTTCCTGGCACACTAAAAATTCCCTGGGAACATTTCCATTTTCCACTGGACGCTTTCAAGACATTCATGTCGACTTAATTGGCCCTCTCTCTCACCGTCGCAGGGTTACAGATACTGCCTCACAGCCATAAATAGATTCACACGTTGACCTGAAGCAGTGCAGTAGCACGTTTCGGCGTACCAAAAGCCATAGTAACCGATCAAGGAGCTCAGTTCGAATCAGCACTATTTCCTGAGCTTGCAACCTTGTTGGCAAATGGTTCCCTCGAACGATGGCACAGAACGCTAAAGGAGTCGATCATGAGTTAAAAGGAAAAATCTTGGTCCAAAATTCTATCTATCTCTCGACAAAAGATCACACTAGCTCAACTCTTAAAGTCCACTATCAATACCTTGCGAATAAATTATTTCCAGAAATTGCATTAGCATGGATAGTTAAAAATCCGGAAAACCTGTGGCGAAATGAGGGAACTTGTGCGTGAACCTGTATCTAGTCTGTTTTAAACGTTTTCGAATTTGTATTTGCAATTTTTATGAAAATGCAGTGTACAAAATTTGAGATATCTACGTCGATGCGTTCTCAGGCAGTTTTCAATTATATAGGGTGTCCCAAAAAATAGTGATAATCGGAAGTGTGGAAGTAGAGCGTCCGTTGGGGAACCCAAATCACCCCATGTATGTTCTACGTTTTTTTTTTAGTTTTCAAGCTATGATTTTTTACCAAACTACTAATTCGAATGTTTGGTCATAGTGACTTGAATAATTGAGATAAATTGCCGATTTTTTTTTTTTCAATTGAGCTGAATCTTAGGCCCATCCAATGCAAACAGATTTGATTCCGTAGCTCATACCATTCGCCAAAAGAAATATTTTAAATTCCATTAAGGGGAGGTTACCGTCGAGAGACATGAAAAATGAACTTTGATTTTTTTTTTTTTTACATAAAATAAAAACTTTGTGAATGGGTTTTAACGTATTTTATTCTTCTATCAATGGAGAGTAAATTCCAATTTTATTTATAAAAAAAAAAATCTAGAATGGCGGCTCCAGCACCTATATCAAACAAAAACGTGCACGGCGTGTTTTGGTCTGTGCGGGGCGCTCCACAGCTTTGCCAATTCATTCGAAATAAATAGGGTTGAAAATGATTAAACTTGATAAAATTTGGTGGGCCTTACCCGTTTTCGTTTTAAAAAACCCTCTGAACATGCTAGCCAATAAATTTAAATAAATTTTTGACAAAAATCGCTTCCTGATGGCTCCGCAAATTGAATTTCCTTTCAATTGCGCAAAAATTCATGAGAATCGGTTCATAGTTGAAGCTTTAGAGCGCCCCGCGCGTTGAAAAATTTTGTTCCAGAAAAACTCATATAAAGTTTAACGAAAATTTTTTGACAGCTTACTCCAGCTATTCCAGCACCATACAGTGGCCCTTCCTCTTCTTCCAAGAACTGGTTATGTTGAATCTGAAGGTTAACGGTTTCCCGAAATTTATGAGGGTACCTCACGTAGCGAGAAAAGGTCTCCCCAACAAGCGCGCTCCGAGCGCCTCAGCTACCTGTTTTCTAGCCGATGAACGATTCCGCTCTCAACAGGCTGTGAATTCTAAAATACTTTAGATATGAAAATATCCTTTTACCCACGTGTTTAGAACACTTTGAAGATGATAATTATGTAAAGAAAAAATGAATTTTTCATCGTCATGAACAGTAACCTCTTCTTAAGTTCAAAATAATAAAATGTACCAAAATCTTTGAGGGCGATTTAAAAAAAAAAAGTCACATAACTTTTTACACCCAAAACCTATTTTAAAAATTTCCTCATTTCATTGGCTATTTACCGCGTAAATTTTATTGAGATATCTCTATGGTATCATACTTAAAATTCGGTTCAAAACATACTAAGGCTTCAATCTATTCGAACTGGCGAACTAAATTTTTCGCACCTTTGTCCGGCTCTAACTCGGTAGGGTTATGCCCGATCGAAAATGAGTTTCACTGATCACCTCAGCTCATTACCAGTACAATTCGCAGAAGACTTTTAGAGTGACAACTGGGGTGTATGTAACCCAAGTGCACGAAAATGGGTTTTCTGGCGACAAAAAAGTCACGACAAAGTTTTCTGAAAGTACACCACTCGATAGCACTTGGCGAAACCTTTGATATGCAACATCCCATATTGGAACCCCCCGACGGGGGTTCCTACTATCACCCTAAATGTATCCAGAGAATTGTGAAGTTATCGTGATGATAGGCGGACTGTTAACGTGATTAAAAAAAAAAAAAACCCCGTCGTCAAAAATGCGCATTTATTTTGTTCTTGAATTGTGATGAGGGAAGCAAAAGTGCAAAAGTCAGTCATTCGATAATCTTGGAAAGTGGTCGACACTTCGCGACTGGGTAGGTTTGCCATAAAACGTGTGATTTACGACGGTATGGAAGCTCGGCAACTGGTTAGCTATGGAACAAGGAAGTATAGGTACATATTACGAAATATAATTATTTATATCGTGTTAACAATAATCAGTTTTTAGTTTAAAGAATAAGAGGTCCTTTTACATAAAAAGTTGTGTTGTCACCTCATACATAAAATGAGGGTACAGATATCAGAGACCAGTTCTTTTTCTCTTCTCTCTCTTATAAGGGTCGCAAAATTAAAAAAAAAACTATTTTTTTTTCTAGGCTACAGTTGGAAAATGTGTATATTCTTTCTCTTCTTGACTTTAGTTGCTTAAAGGGAAGCAGGTAAAAAGCTTTTCTATGAAGTTGCTATGTGAGCGGCGATCATATACGCAAGAATCAGCTCTCTTTCCTTTTGGGTTTTCGTTTGTGTTGGTTTTGTTTTTACGACACCTCGAGGGATGAAGCAATTAGTCGGTAAGGCAAATATGTCACACGCTAAAATGCGCAGGAAAAAAAAACAAACGATAATCAATTAAAAGAATTATTATTCGTCTGTTTCAACATTTTCCCTGGGATAAGAAAATAGCAAGGAAGGTTATCTCGGCACTTTTTCGATAGAACGTGAATGCGTACAGTACGAGTGAGAGACAGTTTTTCTTTATCGTGTTGTGAGTGACTAAAATTATAGTTTACTTTTGTTTTTGTTTTTTAAATCAAAGTGTCAGAAGGTTGAAGCCATTTGTTTTTTATAAATGTATAAAAAACAATTCGGTGAAGTGTGGTGAAAAAAAATAGCAAACGAAATTGAGAAAGCGACAGGACAGAGACTTGCGAAATATGCCCGATCAAACTGAAGCTTTGACTGAAATCTCGAGATTACGCGAAGAGCTACATGGAGACAAAGATTTACTAAAGAAATTCTACCCAGATCATTTTACACAATGCATATCGATCACCCTGGCCCTTATATTAAAAGTTCAGAGGGAAAAATGTATTTTATTGGCATGATAGATACGTTTATTATAATTCGGGCTGTGAGAAACGCTGGAACTCAACATGCTATATAGGAAGGTATTTCCGCACTATAAAAACGGCAGTTGCAAATATGACTGAGACTGTGTGTGTGTGTGTGAGTGTGCGTGCGTGTGTCCATTCAAATGTGTGGGAGTGTGTAGCTCTCTGTCGACGCGCTCTCAGGCAGTGTCCAAATATATAGTAAAACACGAAATTTTTGTAAGGCAATCCTACGAAGGAGTTGCCCGATTGGTCCCATTATTGAACTGTTTTTACAATTTTTATGAAAACACAGTGTGCAAAATTTGAGCTCTCCACGTCGACGCGTTCTCAGTTTCTAAATATATACTGAAAAACAAAAGCTTTTTATGGCAACATTAAACTTTTCGTTCAGTTTAAATCTTTAAATCTGTTAACGAGTGTGAACAGGGTCAGGGTGGCCTTTACAAATTTTACGTTTGGTGCAAAAGCCATAATTTGGCTCTCATTATCGACAAATGAGGAATTATAACTTTCCACAGGAAATGAGTAACCAATCACTTATGATTATGGATTCTCGGATTCATCGATTTGCCGTCTGGGTTCTGTCTATGACTTGGGTGTCAAATGCGACCATAGAATGAATTTTATCTACCACGTAAGCTACATGGTATCAAAGAGTAGTTCTATGCTGGGCTTTATAAAACGTTGGTCCCCCACAGTTCTCGAATCCCACCATAGCATTTCGTTTATACACATGTTTTGTGAGACCACTGCTTGAATACGTAAGTCCGGCCTGGTTTCCTTCTTTTTCCTACGCCTCGCTCTTGGGCACCTACCCTGGAATAATTCATTGATTTTTCCACCTTATGAAAATTGCTTGAAGCTCTTAAATATGCACTCGCTTGAAAAACGTCGCATGGTTGCCGATGTTAATTTTGTGCATCAACTCTTAAACGTGAATGTTGATTCTCCATTTCTACTTAGCAAAATCTCTTTCAGTTATAATGGGCACAATTTGAGATTACTTCTGTTGTATGTTAACTCCGCAAGGTCTACTTTAGAACTCGTTAATCGCATGAGCATTGATGTTAATATTAAGGCTGAGCATTTTGTCGTTGACGTTTCTAAGCATGTTTTTAAAAAACTTCTATATAATACGTTTTCTGTTTCTATGTCACATTGCATTTCATTTCTCTGTCTTGTCTTGTCTTTGGTTTATGTTTAGTTTAACATACTAATGCTAACACCGACTAAGTGATGAAAACCATATATATTGTTTACCGTTTATTTATTAAACGTGTCACTAAAGCAAGCTTGTGGCATTACATCAGCATCATCCACTGTGCCGATAGACTGATAAGCTCATCGGACAATCAATTGGATCAAATGTTGTGAGCACGCAAGTTCACAAACTATATTTGCTCTATGCTCATCTTCAAATATATTACTAAACCTATAGCTATGCATATTAAACAAAAAATTATAATAATATTACGGACATTTTATCGAAAATTTAAGAATTTTAGCGCAAATATTACAAACATTCATTTCTAAATTAAAATTTCATCTGTCGTGACATAATGCAGTTTTAATAGATCAACAAGAAGGAGTTAAACAGTTTTTACATAAACAAGGCAAATCGGCTTCCCTAGCGACATTGGAATTGAGATTGTGACATGTTAAAAACCAGATGAATACATTTTTAGAACTTCAATACCAGATCAAAGGTCTTGACGAAAATTAGTTTAGGGTGCTATAGTCGCATGTAAACGCAACACATATATCTGCCCCACTGACATCTCAAATTCAAGCTCGAGATATAGCTGCCAGTGAAACAAAATGTCCCACGTTGAAGAACAGGAGTAAAATGGACCGAGCGGCGAGGATTTTGTACTAGAGGCAAGAAAAGAAAACTAGGACAATTGAAGGATAGGCACCGTAAAAGATAAGTAGATTTTTCTCGTGAGAATTATGGTAAATTAATAGATAACTTGTGAGGAAGAAGAAAAAAGGTTTTTCATAAAAAGCTTACATATGCCAAATGTGTAAGCCCATACATGCCAAAGCAAAAAAATTTTATTTTTACCTAAGGTACTTGGTATTCTCATTATTTCGCATAAACATTATCTCATTACATTTTTTGTTTGGAGTTAAATTTTAGAATGCTCACAAATATTTTCCTGTACCTCAAATTCTTACACTATCTGATGATGCGCGTCATATTACAGTACAGCCTGAAAATTATTTCACAGACTGCTCAGCTGCCATGTCAACAAACTTTTTATTTTGAGAACGCAAAATCTGCTGGAATGAGAATAAGAAGTACTGTAGAGAACAAATTATATAAGTCGAGTAATTATGATTATGAAAATCAATCATCATTTAGAATCACAATGGAGATTGATTGTCCACCACCAGTGGTAATAAAACCTCTTAATTGTAACGAATATATATATATTTTTTTTAAGGGGTTAAACCACTGTAATAGCCTTAGAAATAGCGTTTTTTGGACAATTTTTTTTTTATGTAAAGAAAGGTAATAGAATAATAATCTTCATGGAAGTTATTAAGCATATATTTAAGTATACAAGAAAAAAATTATTAGTAAATGGTGACAATTGTTTGAATTGTGAAATTGTCGACTTGGCCGTCCAGGCACGTATGAATTACAGTAGAATTAAAAAAAAATTTATTAAAAGTGTGTAAAGAAAACAATATTTTTTTAAAAATATTATTGCAAAAAGAACGACAGTCATTATTTTCCCTACACCAGAGCGTTTTTTTTTTTTTTTTTTTTTTTTAAATAATTATGTTCATTGAATTTTGTCCACACACGGTAGTACCTTCGAAATTATCTCTTATTTTTCAATTGACTGCTGTAAGTTTATAGAAAAGCGATAGCATCGTATTTAGAATAAAGGCTCAATAGATTTTCAAAATATTTCTTTCGATGCGTAAAAGCTTATTTTATTAATTCTGTTAATTTTTTTCTCTTCAAGATTTGTGATTTTAACGGAATAACATTTTTTTTTGTTGCAAATTATTAAAGATTGAGGGAAAAAAGTATAAGGTAAAAGCTCCAGTAATTGACATATTAAAAAAAAGTTTTCAGATATTTTTTAATGCACCAAAACTGTGTCTTTAAGTCTTTTATATTTATATATTATTTGAGCATCTAAGCCAGAATGATCGCTTAAATGATTGTCATAAATCTATATAAAAGAATAAATTAGATGATTTCCATACATTACACAAATCACATAAAAGAATTTAATTTTCAGAAATTAAGTCTAAAATTGCAAGAATAAATTAATAATGAAAATTTTACAATTCAAATAAATAAATTAAGCACTTGGTTTAACAAGAAAAATTATTTCAGAAATTAAAGACATAAAATAATTTCTATGAAAAAAAGGGAAAAAATAAATTAAAAAGTAAGCCCAAATAATCATCGCGTTTCGTTTCTGATCTGGGTTACCAGACTGCAGCTCAAGAAGACCTTCTCGAGACGGTAATTATCAAATCTGTGTTGTACTCCTAGTACAACAAGGGTTCTGGAGATAGTCTTAAACAGACTATTGGAACCTTGTTTTAAAGTAAACTCACTTTTTTTGATTTTTGACTAGAGGCCTTACCTTTGGTAGGGGGACTCTCTAGTTTCAGATCTTCTTTAAAACACAAAAACTTCTTTAAAGTACAAAAATTTCTTTAATATACAAAAACTTCTTAAAATACAAATCTTTCAGATTTAAAAATACTTCTTGCAAGTGATAATACTTCTTATCTTTTTGTATTTTTTTCTTGAGCGGATAAACTCTTTTGCTTTTCCGCGTTGTATGTGAGTAAGGTGTATCACCTGTACTCCTGATGAATGGTGCAGTAAGTGCAACACTTAAGCACCGCAGAAAGAAAATTTATGATTTTTCAAATTAAACACCTTATTTGTTGAAGATTTACTTTTTTACTAAAAAACTCTATTTAAAATCGGTTATTTATACATGATAATGATATTTGTGACAAGACAATAAAAAAAGACAAAAAAATAAAAATATTAAAAAAGCGAAAATTTCTCAGGCACCAAGCTGACCGAGCATCTTATTTTCGTGAAAAAGACATCGAATTCTATCGCATTTCGTCTGTTTGCAACGAAATGCCGTGTATGGCGTGAGAACGATTCTTTTCAGAATTTTCCTGATGACGATGAAATTCTTTATCGGAGTGAGCTGTTTGGGAATTATTAGTACTTTTCTTATGTAAAAATGCTTCTCAACTCAAAATACTTCTGATTTTTCTATCCCGATACTCGTCTTTTTATTTAAAAAAATTAACACAGGATGATACTCCCTTCCACATGAATCGATTTTCCCAGGGTAGGCAAAATAATTTATTGGGGCAAAGGTAAAATATCTTGGCTTGATCAGAAATGCTTAATTTCAATTTCTTTGCTATTATTGATCAATATCAATAACAGAGGTACGCACATAAATATCAAACTTTATTGCCCTGGGACAATGACGTAAAATTTAGAATTTCCATAGGTCACACGATGGACTTTGATCATAATCGATCGCTAATCCCAAGCGCCGTATAGGCATCAAATTGCACGAGATGCAATAATTCTTGATATTTGGACACACGTCAAGAAGTACAAAGGTTGATTTCCTGCGGGTGGCCAATTATATCTATTGTTTGGTACGATCGAGAAATTTATATGTAAGAATGTACATATGTTTATTATTTTTGTGACCGAGAAAAGTAATTGAAATTTATATATGTAGCGATGTACATATGTGTCATTTTTGTGACATAAAGAAATGCAATTGAAAATGTATATATGTAGCGCTGTACATGTTAGTCGTTTTACGCTTGAGGAAACGCAGTTGCAAATTTATATACATATGTACGAATGTACGTATGTATATCATTTTCGCGACGTGAAGAGTTGCAACTGAAAATGTATAGTATGTATGTAGCGATGTACATATATTTGTCATTTTTGTGACTGGGTAAAAAGTGATTGAAATTTATGTATGAACGATGTACATATGTTTATTATTTTTGACTTTAGGAAGGTAGGTATGGGAAATTTGATTATTATTGCGATAAGTATTTGGTGAGCATATAATGATTTCATGTGGTTGTGGTTGATGAGTCTTATGAATTGTATGTAGGGTAAGGCTATTATATGCAGATTCATAACACCTTCTCACTGAGAAAAAAAATTTGCATTCTTGAAGAGGAAAAAAATAAATAGGTGTTTACAATTGATAGATTCATGTGTTATGGCCCAATATACGGAAGATTCTTACAACAGCCAAAGGCACTTCTGTTAAAATAATCAGCGATTGCTAAACAATTACCTCGCATGGAATTGTTCTGCAACCGTAGAATGTTTTGCTGATTAGCCCAACAGCTGGTGGCGATGAGCGCTTAGTGGAGCAATCGACGATTACAATAACGTAAGGCGATTGTTTACTACTTGTAATGAAGCGCCACTCATTAAGCGGCATTCATTACTTCTCCAAATCAATGAAGCGTACCTATCTACATATTTCTGAAAACATACATACGACCATGCATATCTTTTCGTACCTACATACATATTCCAAAAGCATATGTACGTACATACATATCTATTGTAATACCAGTATTCCCTGCAAATTATCTACAAAAAATTATGTAACACTTTCTTCTTCAAAGCAATGAACTATTTCTCTCTGAAGAATACTCAAATTACAAAACATTAAAAAACATTTTCTTTTTCAAGTTACAATGACTTGACCTTTTTAATTCATATCGATTGACAATAATTCCATCAGAATTATTATCAACTCAACATTTTTCCATTTTTAATACAATAACGGCAACGCGCTGCATTGTTTACATGAAGCAACCCCTCAGCACGAGACCAATTCTAGCCATGTAGCGGCATTGGGCTGTCCCTGACCTACCATACAACCAGTGCGCGCTTGCTTTAATTATTTTATCATATGTTGGGAAATACGCGTAATGTGCCTAGCGTTTGACCCACAAATTGTGTTCTGTTATTCTTCGTCTTTTTTGTTGTTACTCGCTTGCTCATATGTATATAGGAAATACTTTGAGCAATGAGTATGATAAAAAAACAATACTATGTGTAATATGCATGAAGTTTTGACCCCTTTACTGGCGCTACATGAAGTTCCTGGTCATGTATATTCTATTAGCTAATAGACGGCTTTTAAAATTCTTATATGCAGGGGAATCGTTCAAAAATATTGCTTAGCCACACAATATTGATTTTCGCCGTTATGTATTGATGCAATATCGGTAGGCGTACCCAAAATTTCCTCGCACATTTAACTGGGGAAATAGTTAGAATAGTGCTAAGATTGCTGCAATTTTCCCATACTGACTATATACTTTAACCCCTTTATGAATAATTCAGCCTTTAGCTGATTATTCAAAATTTGGAACCAAAATTCCAAATAAAAAGCCGATGCGTCGTTAGCCAGAGGCAGTCGTTTTTTGAATAGTAACTTTGAAAAGGAACCAAGTGACCCCCGACCCACGGTAAGGTCTCTTGTTCCTTCTGAAAAATAATAAAGCTATAATAAGCTAGACTTAAAAGATAAAGTGTAACGATCATGAAATAAATGTTAATCAAGTAACAAGTACAAGTTTTTTAAAGTGAATCTTTTGAAATAAAATCAGTGAAGAAATCTTTCAAAACAGGGCTGGTGACCTTCTACCCATAAAGCACTCCCAGTCCTTGCTGTAACAATTGCACAGCATACTAAGCAACTCAGGTGCTGCAACTGGTAAAGCAAACGACAAGGTTGTGAGCAAAGAAAGCTTACTTTCGAATATTGGGGCATAAAAGACCAATGACTGGTCTGGCGAGTGCCGTTAAGTGTTCAGTCGCGAGTTAACTTTTGTTTTTAGAGTGTCAAGTTTCGGTTCGGACTACTTGTTAATTGTTAAGATAGGTAAAGCTTTTGGTAAATAAAGATTTACAACGTGCAACAAAGTTTTATCCGTTTAATTATTGAGTTTTATTGAGTGATTGCATTGGGACACGACAATTGGCGCAGCTGGTAAACTTAAGTAAGAAATTTGAGAATTTCTTGCTGTTATGTTGTTCTTTTCTTATGGTTAATTTTCTTTTTCTTTTTTTATTTCTTTTAAGATTGTTGAAGTTTTGTTTTTTTTTGTTTTTTTTTTGATAAATTATTGTTTGATAAATTTATGTTTCAAAGATTACAATAAATTAATTCTTTTACTTTTCAGGCTAAATTTAAGAAGTGCTGGATTAAGTGTTGAGTGTTATTTTAATTTTATGATAATGCTGTGCTGAGTGTGAGTTTTTGTATCAAGGGTTAATCATTACAAGCATTTGAAAGTTTTCAGTGTGCTCTGGATGCAAAGTGTAAGGTATAAGTAGTTGATTAATCGAAGGTTTGGTTGGGTTTCATTGTTTTTATGTGATCAATTTTTAATTTTTTTTTTAGATAAGCTGTGGGCACATTTTTTTTACTTGGTGATGTGAATTTAGGAAAATTATCGAAATTTCAGTGGAGTATAATTAAGTTTTCAACGTCTTGTTTTCGTGGAGGCGTTAATCGTAACCGCGGGTATACCGGGTAAGGTCGTAATTCAGTCACACCAACACACACACAAGGAGCAAAGCTATATTAGCTACTCCAGCACACACACACAAGGAGGAAAGCTATATTTTCTACTCCAGCACACACACTAGGAGCAAAACTATATTAGCTACTCCAGCACACACACTAGGAGCACAGCTATATTAGCTACTCCAAAACATCTACACTAGGAGCAAAGCTATATTAGCTACTCCAAAACACCTACACTAGGAGCAAAGCTATCTTAGCTACTCCAACCATCGGTTATACATACACGTACATACAACAAACGTTCCGTGCCCTGGAATATCTTCGAGTAAGGTGCTCATAGGAGAGTACTTGTTATACAGTAAAGCTCCAAAAATTTAAATGTTTTGCGGTTCGGGTTTAAAGTAATTAGTTTGGTCTGCAAGAAGTGACATTGAAGTGTAAAGTGGCAGTATATTAGGAACTTGTGATGTTAGTAGGGAGAAGCAACGTCCTGAAGAGAGAAGAACTTTTGCGATTTCGAGAACAGCAGGAATAATTGGAAAATAAATCACAAGAGTTGAAAGAGTGCCAAGATAAATTAAAAGGGTATGAACAAGATTGGCAATATATCGGGGAACGCCTAACAACTGAACTTAAAAAGCGATTGCCAAGTGAGGAATTAGAAGCTGTACTTGAAGAACTACATACCGGCACCCGGACAAGTACTAAGGGGGAAACACTCGATTTATTGGTTAAAGCTACTTTCGACGTTATCCATAAAGGAGAGAATGCGTTGGAACAAGCAATAGAAGAAGGCCAAAAAGAAAATCAGGCTCTAATGAAGAAAGTAAATGTTCTGAAACAGCAGTTGCTAGAAGCAGAGAACTTAACCGAAGAATTAGAGAAGGAAGTAGAGATTGGTCCAAATACACAGGAAAAGGAAAAAGGCGCTGAGTCACAGAAAAGTTGTGGACGAAGAAGGCTGTTATTCTGGGAGGCAAAACAAAGTGGAAGTGTTAAAATAGCTAAAAGCCAGTGTTCAACACCCAGGTCAGTTGCAAATCAAAAGCCGAATAAGAACATACGAGAGTCGTACGGAAAAATCAACATCACACGGACAACAAGACAACATGGTTGATTCACATGACAAAATCATGGATATGGTGTCCAAATATGTCCCAATATTTTCTGCGGAAAGGTCGCCAAAGCTAGCAAAGGAAGTGCACCGCTTCCTAAACTGCTGCAAAGATCTTTACGATCGTCTTAAGGCCGAAGAACAAAATATCGTCATGAAATGTGTAAGATATCGGCTGATGGACGATGCATACTATCTGGTAAGTTCAGAGGAGGCAAAGGACCATTAAAACTGCTTATATGCCTAGAAAGTCCTACAGCGAATTGAGAACGGAAATAATAGCTTGCAGACAAAAACCCGGAGACGACATTAGGGAATATGCGGACCGATTGAAGGATTTGTTGGACCAAATTAAAGCGGTAGTGTCAGCTAAGTATCCAGGTAAGGACGGGGGTTTGATTTCAGAGTTGGAGGCTGATGCAGTAGCCACATTCAAAGCAGGCGTGATGAACCTGACTACACAATTATACCTAACAGGCAGAAAATTCCAATCTTTAGACGAAGCACGGGAGGAGGCAGATTACTTCGAGAGAGACGCTAGGCGACTGCAGGTGAGAGAACCAGGAATGCTTAACTATAACGGGGAAAAGAAGTCCACCGAAAAGTTGGGAGTACGGGCAGAGTTGACAAAGACGAGAGCAAACGGACAGCAAACTCACCAAGTAAAGGGCCAGCTTCATCAGGGATGCTCAGGAGCCCCTCTGCCCAGCTAAAGCAACCCAGAAATATCAAGTGCTTTCGGTGCGGGAGGCAGGGGCATATTGCGAAGGAATGTACAGATAGAAAGCCGTCCCCTTATTCCTTATTGTATGAGATGTCGGATATATGGACACGAAGCGACAGAGTGTGGGAAACAACAGGTAGGGTTTATGGATACACATGTTAACAGCCCGGGGGTAAGTCAGGCAGAGACAGTAGTTCTCTATTGCCAATTTTGCAAAACCTCTGATCATTATACAGAGATTTGTGTGAAAAAATACATTGGCGATCAGGAAAACGGAGATCGGCAACTGGGGACTTTTACCGCAGCTGCCCTCAACTAACAAAAGTAGAGACAACGAAAGTCCCACAGGAAGTAGCGAGTGAAATAGAACTAAGTTTATTTAATAATTGTATAATTGATGTAGAATCGGATATAGGCATAAAGGGTAAATTGGTGTTATTGGTTGACACAGGGTGTTATTGGGTTGACACGTGCAATGTGATTAAGGTAAATCGTATCAATGGAACTACGCCTATACAAACGTTACCAAAAATCAAAATAGGAGGGTTGCTTGGGGCACAAAGAAGCTCAATGGAGCATGTACAGCCAAGTTACGAATGGGTGAAGTTGAACAGACTTGTGAATTTAACGCCATATATGACACGGACTCAATCGGAGCTGATGGAATACTGGGTATTGAATTTCTCAGAGATAGAACTGTCATTGACTGTATAAATAAGAGATTGTCAATACGAGCTATAGAAAAGAGCAAGGACCAAGAACCGCTCTTTGGTTCCATTACAGGGAAAGAAAAAGTTGAAGTCATAGGGCTAAAATGGTGTACACAAGGAAGCCCAGGTAAACCTAATGGGAAGAAGTGCCTAATCCAAGTGATATTAAGATTCGGCTTGAAGATAGAATCACAGCATTAAAAGATGTTGTCGTTAAAACAAGCGAAGTGTCAAATAGTATACAAAGGTACTTGACAGAGGTAAGTCTGTAGCCAAGAAACATTATGAAAAATCGGCAAGGGCTGTGGTAATTCATGTCGGCGAAAAGGTATTGATTAGAGATGCAGCTCGTGCGGGGAAGTTGTAGTCTATTTTTAAGGGGCCCTATGAAGTAATCTATGTTCATAGTCCTGAAAACGTGACCATACTTCAAGGGAACAGACTCAATCGGGTACATACAAACCGTTTGCGGAAGTTCAAAGAATAATGCACCCATACCAATATTGTGATAATAACTGACCTCTTTTCATATTGCAGACAGTCTAAAATTCAAAATACCATTCTGCAAGGGAAGGTCAGGGCTTGAGGACCGATAGTAAGGAACCTGTTCTACAAGATTGAGGAATTTAAGAGACGAAACGAGAGAAGAGGATTAACAGGTATAAAACATATATATTATTGAAAACGTTAAAGAAGCAATATTAAACAAAAAACACAAGTTTTCCACCTTTTTGCTTCTTTTATTTATTAGGTGTTGTCTTCCACAAATACAAGATATAAAATACTTTAATTAATATCTAAACCGCGGTTTCGGCTGTTTGTGCCATCCTCAGTAGACTAATGTAAAATTCTACAGACTAACCTATTAATGGTAACAGCAATGGAGAGTTATATGGCATGCATTCGTTAAGTGTATGTGTATAATTTAATTTAGCTCTCTCTATCTCTAGGTTTTCTAAGCAATCTAACAGCTTCCCCTTCTTTTCTATATGTAAAATTTCGACCTCTTCATTTGAACTATGTTTGTGTTCTCTTAAATGTAGTGTAAAATTAGAAGTCTGATTATTCATGTTAAAATGTTCCTTAATTCTCTCCTTAAACTTACGGCCTGTTTGACCTATGTAAACACCTTCACATGTCGTACATTTTAATTTATAAACTCCATTCTTCTCTAGAACCTCAGTTTTGTCTTTTACTTTAATTATTTTATTTCCTAAACTCACTGGGTTTTTGAATCCTACCTTAATATCATGTTTTCCTAATTCTCTCGCGATTTTCTCTGATAGTTTTCCAGTATATGTTAAAGATACCCATCTGGCTTGGGTATCTTTAGTATCCGGTATCAAACTTGTTGCGTTTCTTATTGTATTTTTTGTTTTTTGTTTCTCTATTAGCTTGTCAATTTCTTTTTCAAGATAACCGTTACTAATTGCTATTTGTTTAATTATATCTATTTCGTCTTTTTTATCCCTTTGGTTCATCGGTATCTGAAGCATTCTATGTATCATACTATTGAAAGCCGCGTATTTATGTCCATTAAAAGTAAATGATGTTTTAGGGATAACCGTATCTGTGTAAGTTTCCTTTCTATACACAGAAAATTCATGTTTACTGTTTTTGTTTTTTATTGTTAAATCTAAGTAATTTATAGCATTGTCTGTTTCAAGTTCATATGTAAACTGTATCTTATGGTGTATATTGTTTATGAGTGTGACAAATTTTTCTAGCTGACGTATTGTGCCTTTCCAAAGACACAGCACATCATCTACATATCTGTACCAATAACCTACATTTTTTACCAAACTGGAGTCATATTTTAAAATTTTTGTTTCTATAAAATTCATAAATATGTCAGCTAGCAATGGAGTTTAGGAAATAAAATAATTAAAGTAAAAGACAAAACTGAGGTTCTAGAGAAGAATGGAGTTTATAAATTAAAATGTACGACATGTGAAGGTGTTTACATAGGTCAAACAGGCCGTAAGTTTAAGGAGAGAATTAAGGAACATTTTAACATGAATAATCAGACTTCTAATTTTACACTACATTTAAGAGAACACAAACATAGTTCAAATGAAGAGGTCGAAATTTTACATATAGAAAAGAAGGGGAAGCTGTTAGATTGCTTAGAAAACCTAGAGATAGAGAGAGCTAAATTAAATTATACACATACACTTAACGAATGCATGCCATATAACTCTCCATTGCTGTTACCATTAATAGGTTAGTCTGTAGAATTTTACATTAGTCTACTGAGGATGGCACAAACAGCCGAAACCGCGGTTTAGATATTAATTAAAGTATTTTATATCTTGTATTTGTGGAAGACAACACCTAATAAATAAAAGAAGCAAAAAGGTGGAAAACTTGTGTTTTTTGTTTAATATTGCTTCTTTAACGTTTTCAAAATGAGTGCATACCACAAAATCTCTTCCAAAACCACAAATTATGTAAAGCACGCAAGTCAAGCGAAAAAGACGGTTTTGTATCACAGACTAAGGATAAATCTAACAAAAGTAAATAAGAACATATGGTTCAACAAGCAGTGTTTAGAGAGGAATTTGTGCCCTAATTATGTAAAGATTTTCTGTCGGAATACATCAAAACCTGCACAGAAAGCAGTAATGACTGCACAACACATATGGATTCAACAAGAATTAAGAGGATGGTACAGAGCGAGGGACAGCATAGCATTTTATTTATATATTCTACACAGTACATTGGCAAGCAATATGCACCCAGCAGAATTCTCCACGTTCGACTATCAAACTAGAGATGAGGCTGAAAGAGAAGGTAGGAGAAAACAATTCAAGCAGGAATGTAAGCTGCAACGATTAGCATGGAATAAATCTATGACACACACACATCGGATGGCGGATGACGTTACGAGAGACGTTACGAGAGACCAAAAGCAGTTCTACGCCCGGGTCATTAACCTGACGGACACAAATTTCGACCAGACAGAACAAAAATTACTCAACAAAGGTTTAAAGTACAATCCTAACAGAAAAATCAAAACAAATGATCTCGAATACTTAGCAGCGCAGACAGAAGTTGCAATCAGAACAATACGCAATAGGAATGATGCAGAATTAACGAGGTTACAGTGCAGAAAAATTATAGAGAAAGAGCATAGGGAAACAATAGGTAAGGTCAATAGATCAAATGATAATGAAACAAACTTAGTTAGGCGAATTACAAAAAAACTAGATGACAATAAATTGATAATACAAAAAGCAGACAAAGGAAATACTTGTGTAATTATGAAGAAAGATGATTACCTTCAGAAAGTTGAGAATTTTATTATAGAAAACAAATTTACTAAACTTGACAAAGACCCAACTAAGAAATTTAATTGCAATATAAGGCTTAGCTTAGAAAACAGTAAAAATATTTTAGACAACAAAAGAATTTGGCTGTTAAAAGAAATGAATCCTCAAGCACCTAAACTCACGGGGTACATAAAATTACATAAAGAAAACAATCCAATAAGGCCGGTCGTTTCCAATATTCAGAGTCCCACGTATAAGATATCAAAAGAAATAAATTATACACTCAAAGAAATTTTACCAACTTTTAATTACACAATAAAAAACTCATACGATCTTATTAATAAAATTAAAGATATCGAATTATCCAGTAATTACAAACTTGTTTCGTTTGATGTAAAAAGTTTATTTACAAACATACCAGTAAATGAATGTTTCTCTATAGTCTGTGATATTATTGATAAGACATATCTGACCACAATACAAAAAATTGAATTAAAAAGATTGATTGACTTAATTTTAGATTATAATTATTTTAAATTTAATGGAGAATTTTATAAACAGGACGAAGGTCTGGCAATGGGGAACCCACTCTCTCCATTGCTAGCTGACATATTTATGAATTTTATAGAAACAAAAATTTTAAAATATGACTCCAGTTTGGTAAAAAATGTAGGTTATTGGTACAGATATGTAGATGATGTGCTGTGTCTTTGGAAAGGCACAATACGTCAGCTAGAAAAATTTGTCACACTCATAAACAATATACACCATAAGATACAGTTTACATATGAACTTGAAACAGACAATGCTATAAATTACTTAGATTTAACAATAAAAAACAAAAACAGTAAACATGAATTTTCTGTGTATAGAAAGGAAACTTACACAGATACGGTTATCCCTAAAACATCATTTACTTTTAATGGACATAAATACGCGGCTTTCAATAGTATGATACATAGAATGCTTCAGATACCGATGAACCAAAGGGATAAAAAAGACGAAATAGATATAATTAAACAAATAGCAATTAGTAACGGTTATCTTGAAAAAGAAATTGACAAGCTAATAGAGAAACAAAAAACAAAAAATACAATAAGAAACGCAACAAGTTTGATACCGGATACTAAAGATACCCAAGCCAGATGGGTATCTTTAACATATACTGGAAAACTATCAGAGAAAATCGCGAGAGAATTAGGAAAACATGATATTAAGGTAGGATTCAAAAACCCAGTGAGTTTAGGAAATAAAATAATTAAAGTAAAAGACAAAACTGAGGTTCTAGAGAAGAATGGAGTTTATAAATTAAAATGTACGACATGTGAAGGTGTTTACATAGGTCAAACAGGCCGTAAGTTTAAGGAGAGAATTAAGGAACATTTTAACATGAATAATCAGACTTCTAATTTTACACTACATTTAAGAGAACACAAACATAGTTCAAATGAAGAGGTCGAAATTTTACATATAGAAAAGAAGGGGAAGCTGTTAGATTGCTTAGAAAACCTAGAGATAGAGAGAGCTAAATTAAATTATACACATACACTTAACGAATGCATGCCATATAACTCTCCATTGCTGTTACCATTAATAGGTTAGTCTGTAGAATTTTACATTAGTCTACTGAGGATGGCACAAACAGCCGAAACCGCGGTTTAGATATTAATTAAAGTATTTTATATCTTGTATTTGTGGAAGACAACACCTAATAAATAAAAGAAGCAAAAAGGTGGAAAACTTGTGTTTTTTGTTTAATATTGCTTCTTTAACGTTTTCAAAATGAGTGCATACCACAAAATCTCTTCCAAAACCACAAATTATATATATTATTGTTTTTCCTTTTCAGCCGTAATTAAGACAATAGGGGAATTAGAATATAGCAATAAGGAATAAAGACATAAAGGAATTATTGTTTGTTCATAGTATATGAAAGAATAAATTAAAGATATTTGTCCAAGTAAGTAGTTTAAGGCAATAAAGAAGTTGAGAAGAAAATAAGTCTTTAAAAAAACAAAAAAACTTTAAGTATGTTAACTAACAAAATAGGATTAATCGTAGCAACCCTACTAACATCAATATTAATTTATGCACGGAGAATTCAGGGTACAGCAATCCAAGAACAGCCTACAATCATTAAGTCCACCTTCGAACTTAGCAACGCATCGCAAGTCAGAGCCGCAGCAGAGCGCGAATAATCAAGTGGGGGAAATAGCATTGCTGCAGCAAAGGGTGGAGTTACGGGAGAGAAGAAACGTATGCAAGCATTCTGGTCTCATTGGGCGTGGGAAAGCTACACCTATTAATAATCCACGCTCGAGAGATGACAGATATTATAAGAAACGCTACACGGCAATTTGATTTGGCTGAAGAATTCCTGATTTTTCAATTACTCGCTCAGATAGCCAAGGTGACATCAATTCAGAGGCGACAGAATATTCTAGTTCGAATAGATATTTGATATTTATAAGGTATATACAATTCCTACAGCAGTAGATGATGAAGATTACCGTATTTATGATCTGGGTTCTGAGTTTGTGGCAGCTAATAACCACGAACGTCAGTACATCCTGTTAGACGAGAAACAATTTGGAAACTGCAAGCGGTTGACAACCCTCGAGGATAATTTACGCCTTCTATGTCCACAATTAGGACCAACTGCTAAAGCCATTGGTGACAGCTGTGTGCTGAATCTTTTCCGCAGTTTCAACGTCAACGCCAAGGCTTGCAAAGAAAGAACTATTCCGAAATGGAACAGCCTAGTCCGGATGATGACACGAAATCATTGGTTGTTCATGATGTCTGGAACCACCAAATTGGAAGTAAATTGTCGTGATTCTCCTACATCCATCAGCGAGTTGTCATCTACAGGAATATTAACGCTAGAGGAGCACTGTCATCTACAGATGGGGGATCTTCTAATTACATCGAATGACGACGCCCGACATAACATAACTCTTTGGCAGCCAACCCATTCAGAATTACCATCTTGGAACAGCTTTCAAGGCGGAACCAGTATCTCGGAAGGCAAAAGTGACAATCGGGAACCAGCAACAGGTACAGCTTCTAGCTGCTGAGGACTTCAACCAGGCCTGGAGCGACCATGAAAGAGAAATTCAGAGGATGCAGGGCGCTGTCAAAGAAGAGGAGATCTACAGGCAGCAGCAACATCATCCTCATGCCGCTACATCGGTTACGGGCTTAATAAGTATCGCCAGCCTAGCACTAGCAGTAGGAGTACTGATCTACCTTAAACGCTGGAAGCGAAGATTCAGAGGATATACAGGTGATAGTGCCAACAACAGCCTCCATGCCGACTGTAAATTTACCCACGATCGTAGGGAAACAGCTGGTGCAGCTGGAATAATTAAGTTAACCATCGTAGGGTTAGTTTTCGATTTATGTATGTATAATTAATGTGTATTTGTTTTTTAATAACAAGTTAAAGTAGAGCTTACTATTTAGTTTTTTTTTTTCTTCTCAACGTTGTATTATTCAAGTAGCGTTATCTTAAATTAATGGTATTTATGTACATGAATAAATAAAATTTGTAAACTAAAACTGTAAATAAATAGGTAAAGCTTGTTAGTGAATAGGATTTTTTTTTTTAATTGAGTATGAAAAGTAAAAAAAAAAAACAATATCAGACGTGTAAAATAGAGAATTTAAAACTGTAAAAAAAAGGGGGAAATGTATAACAAGCGTAAGAAATATAATACAGAAAGTTTTTTTTGGAAAAAGGTAAAGATAATGTTAAAGTAAATGATATGAAATGTTAGAAGAAAATGTAGTAGAGATAAGAAAATAACAAAATTAAAGTAGAAAGTAATGAAAATGTATTACCGAAGAATAAAATAAAATAATGTTAAAGGAATAACAAGTGCAAGAAATGTAATAAGTATAAGAAGGATAACAAAATTAAAATAAGATACAATAGAAAATGGAAAAGAAAAGCGTAATGTGAACCGAACGAAGATAAAAAAAATGTTTTTTAAGACTGTTGCACTCTCCAGATCTAGTTCCCTGCGGAAACTAGATTTTCAAAGGGGGGAGGCACATCTTGTAAAATAATCAGCGATTGCTAAACAATTACCTCGCATGGAATTGTTTTGCAACCGTAGAATGTTTTGCTGAGTAGCCCAACAGCTGGTGGCGATGAGCGCTTAGTGGAGCAATCGACGATTACAATAATAATTAACCTCGCATGGTAATTATTATGTAAGGCGATTGTTTACTAGCTTACTTCCGAAATTGGGGCATAAAAGACCAATGACTGGTCTGGCGAGTGCCGTGAAGTGTTCAGTCGCGAGTTAACTTTTGTTTTTAGAGTGTCAAGTTTCGGTTCGGACTACTTGTTAATTGTTAAGATAGGTCAAGCTTTGGTAAATGAAGATTTATAACGTACAAGAAATTCGAGTGTTGTTTTATTCGAAGAAAGTTTTATCCGTTTAATTATTGAGTTTTATTGAGTGATTGCATTGGGACACGACAAATGTTTATGTATAAAAAATTTTAATTATAAGTGGTTGCATCAATCTGTATGCATTACATAATGAGTGATTGAATATCTCTATAAGTGGAAAACTTATGTTATGTATATGTGTATAATGGTTACAAATCTGCCTAGGTTCTATATTAAATGTATACATATACAGTTTGAATAATTTATCTTTCTTTGAATAAAACATTTTTGGTTTCTATTTACTAAGTAATTACATTAGGTTTTCTCTTGGTTTTATAAAAATAATTTCTTAGTAATGTAAAAAAATTTGGGTAATTTCTTTTGCTTGACTAATATTATTTTGTTTCTTATCAATTTATATCTTATATTAGATCCTTATTTTTTTGTGGAAATTATTAGGTTCTATATTGAATGTATACATATACAGTTTGAATAATTTATCTTTCTTTGATTAAAACATTTTTGGTTTCTATTTACTAAGTAATTACATTAGGTTTTCTCTTGGTTTTATAAAAATAATTTCTTAGTAATGTAAAAAAATTTGGGTAATTTCTTTTGCTTGACTAATATTATTTTGTTTCTTATCAATTTATATCTTATATTAGATCCTTATTTTTTTGTGGAAATTAGTAATTATCTTAATGTGTAGCTTTAGTTAAAGGATTTTTATTCCTTTTTACATTTTTGCTTTCGTTATTTTCCTCTACTTGATCTGACTCGTTTTCCTGACTTTTTCCGAGGGCAGGTTTAGATTTAATGAATTTTATAGTGACCTTTATAAGTGTTAGGGATGTGATGATAATTAGTATTATGAAAATTAAGACGTATTGATGCACGTCATGAGGGGTGACCTCGTGTAATTTGGAATTTTCAGAATTCTCAAGTGTTATTATGTCTTTACTTAACTCGAAAAGTGCTTGTTAATTTTTATTTTTAATTGTGATAGTTCTAGGGATACTATCACTAAGGAGTAGATTATGTTCTACCCGAGTGATCATTGCGATATTAGCCGAAGGTATGTAGAATTTGTTTACAACATTTGATTTCTCTGTGTGACTGTATATCATTAATTCTTCGCGTCGTATATAATATTGGGGAGATATTTCCAGTATTCCGTTACCTTTTAGTTCTAGGGGTTCGTTGTTATGACCACAGATGTTATCTACTTTTAGTGGTTTACTTAGGCTGAAGAGCCATTTATTCGGGTTGGATAGTTGTATCCATAGGATCGATGTTTCTATGGTGTGAACCTTGCATGAAGGTGGAATTCTGGTTGCATACTTTAATAGTTTGATCTCGCATTGATTTTGTTTGGAGTTTGTACCAAGAATAGGATGCGTAATTGTTATGGAAGTATGTTGAGAGTGAATGGTCAGGACGTGAAGTCCAAACTGCCAGCCTAAGCTGACAGATCACTCGATGACAGCGATAGCACAGGGCGGCATGCTAGCACCTCGGCTAAGGGTGGCGGAGAGTACGGGGAGGTTCCCGAAAATACCTGCCGCTGTCACCACCCATAATAAAAAAAAAATCTTCATGCCTACTTGAACGAGCCAGCACACACTCGGTCCTGAAGGGACCCTTACGTCACTTACCTATGCTCCATTGAAGGCGCAGATGGCATGCCTTCCTGCCAAGCCCCATCCTCCCATCGACTTTGGGCACAATCGTCCAAAGTCCCTTTGTTGACCTATAGAAAGTGGGAGACTAGGCAAGCCTAGACGACCCCGGTCTCATGCGATAGAGGGCTCCGGGATGTGAAGGAAAAAGTAAAAACTTAGCCAATCATGTTCACGTTATAATAGCAAGTGTTTCCTTCTTACAAAAAATTGCTATTGATTCCTATAATTAGTTTAATTTTAAATCGCCGCAACGTTCATGGCAAGACTCATTGCATATGTTTAATTTTGCTTTTCACATTAAAACAAATAAAGCTAAGATTAATGAACTTCCTAGGATAATAATAGAGTAAAGATAAATATCATTTAAAGAAAATGATTCCATATAAAAATATCTCGATCTTGCCCTGCAGCCATAATTCATAAATTTCGGCTTTTAATTTCAGACTAACTTTGTTTCAAAATATATGTACATAAATGTTTGGATGATAATGCATTTTTTTTCTTATCTACCCTTAACTAAACGAGAGAAATTAAATATTAAAATTCTTTTATATAAATGTGTATGCCAGTTTCATAGTCTCAAAAATATGCCGCGATGTGAGGTGATAATCTAACATATACGTACGATGCGAGACGGAAAATGAATGAGAATATATTGTTAGCTGTTAAGAGATTCGAAGTAAGTAAAGAAGAAGTAACTTGTGCGCACAAATCCCCAACCTTAGCTTGCTTTGTGTATGTGGGTGTAGAATCACTCTTAAATATTAAAATTTAGTTAAGTTTAATTGATTGTAAAGTGACATAACTTTGAAGTAAGTATCTAATTTAACAGGAACGTATGTACGTATTTCATGTGAGCATTACTGTATTCAATGATTCAAGATAATACCTAATATGCAGATATAAATGAAGAAGAATCTTTAAAGCTTTTCATTATTTTCTCGATTTTGAGACAATGAATGCATGTATGTATATTTTCCTTTATAATAACAGGTGCAGCCTGTGTACGTAGAGTGATAATTTGAACTCCCGAAAATGCTATTTGTATATTTGCTATGATTTACCAAAAAAAATCTTAAGCTATACTTATTTAAAATGATCTTTGCTGCACATTTAATAATTGGTTCCGTGTTTTTGTTTTTTTTTTTTCTTTGTTATTCTATTATTAAATTACTTGCTAATGGTACTTAGCTGTATTGCCGCTGCAATTTACCCTTCTGTAAAGAGATGTTCTGAAGTTTCAATACTATTTCGGCGTTTACTTCCTAACATTTTTGTTGCTTGTTCTGTTGATTCTTGGTAGAAGAGATTATTTGATTCTCTAGGTAGAGATTCTTTTGTTTTATCTATATGCTATGTTAGTCCGAGTACTATTTTAAATGCTGATTTTGCTCCCAGTTTTATTTGTTGCAGCTGTTGCTGGTGAATATACTGTACTAAATGGTGTATACTGTACTAAATGGTGTAGAATTTTGAACAGGTAATCCAGTTCGCACTACGGCTGCCAACTCTTCGAGCGGTAGAAACTTGTGCATGAATCGCCATAAAACAGGCATCCATGAGTTCAACTGGGTTTTGCCTGAAATTGTGCTAGTGGTGTAACAATTCGCCCAGATGGCCGATGTACTTACAGTGTACTTACTGTCGAGATATTTCGGAATATGTCGACTGGAAGTGTACGAAAAATTTTCTCCTGGTGATGAGGAGAATATTTTTACGAATTAATAATAGGTTCTTGCAGGGATAATTATTATTTCGGACTTACATGAGGGATGGATTTCCACCGATGCCGTTGAAATTTTATGATTTGGTTGTCTTCAACTTTTCACGTCCTTTCACTTTCACGTTTTTGACAAGACAAAACGATTGTCTTCTTCTTACTTGTCTTCAACGACATGTCACTTGAGCTTGACTAAAGCACTTCTCCCAGTCAAGGTGCGTTCGCTTTCCGCTATGGACAGCAGCCGACATACACGCTACAGTACGTGTAGCATATTGCTATATACAATACGCTACGACCATAACATAATACGGCATAGATATGTGTTGTGTGCATCAATCAAACAGTTGTTGAAATCGTTATTGTTCATAGGGTAATACTTGCCTTTATTTAGGGCTAGGTAGTCGGTTGTAGGTTTAATGAAAATAAACGAGTTATTTGATGGGACTGGGAATGGAGTGACCTTGAATGCTTGGAAAGCAGCACTTAGTGGTAGTGAAATTTTTACTTCGATAATTATTTGGTTGTTAATTTTGTTAGTGCTTGTTTGGCTTATCTTGTAAAGATCTATGATTTTGTTTTCAGATGAAGCTATGGGTAAGGAGGTTTGGCGGGGAGGTTTTTTCGAATTATGGTTAATTCTTCCTCAAGTTGGTGAGGAGTTATGATTAATGGATTTGGTTTTCCGTGTTTCCGTGTCTTGCAACATTTCTATTATCGCCTTGAGTGAGATAAAGTAATGGTCGCTATGGTGCTTTCGAGCTCTAATTCTGTGAGGTTGACGTTTATTGTTTTAATTGCTTGGGATGGATGTTAATAGTGGATTTATTAAATAAATTTACTGTTTTGTTGATGATTAAAATTTGGGCCTTTAAGAGCTCCAGAAGGTGATCTTCATTATCTCTAAGGAGGTTTATTTGATCATCATAATGCTTTGCGTCCGCTTCGTCTAAGGCTCCGAATAATGTTTTACTTACACTGCCAATGGCATTTATTAGTCCTCGTCGGCTTCTTTTTTGTTGTGGGTTAATTATTTCAGCGTTTTGATTTACGTCTTCTAGCAATGTTAATGGTTAATGTTAGAGATTTTCTTTGTATTAAGAAGAAGGCAGATCTTTTCTATTTCATTTACTTGGGCTTTTAAAATGGTTAATTCTTAATTAAAACTTCCTAGATCGTAATACGTTACAAGTTTCCAGTTTGTACTACATATATAGTTGGACGCTGCCAGATTCTTCGAAGTAGATTTCTGGGGTAGATGGAAAGGTTGTCACTACGGTGCCGTTGACTATTCCGATAAGTAAGGTCAGAGTTATTATGGGGCTGATCATCTTGCATGTAAAAGAATTGACTATGTGTTATGGTCGTAGCGTACTGCATATAAAGGGCTTTCCAATAAGAGGTGTTATTTTAATTAGCCCGCTATTTCGGTAGATGTCACTTTTGGAGCTGTCATTTTCTGACATTTGACAAGTAGAAACTACGCCATTAATAAATATGGAACGATACACGATTCAACAACGCATTGAAATTATTAAAATTCACTATAAAAATGGTGAAAATGTGGCAGAGACGGTTCGTAAAACTCGAACATTTTTGGGTCGTCGTGAAGCACCTTGTCGGACCTCAATACAGAAATTGGTAGAAAAATTTGAGCTGTCGGGACAAGTTAGTGATGGGAAGAATAAAACCCGTGCACGTCGCTCAAGAACACCCGAGAATATTGCTGCTGTAGCCGAAAGTGTTGAAGAAAACCCAGGTTTGTCCATTTCTCGTCGTTCTTTGGAATTAGGCATTCCACAAACGTCATTACACCGTATTTTGCATAAAAATTTGGGTCTTAAGGCTTATAAAGTTCAGTTAACAAAAGAACTCAAGCCGGCCGATCATCAACAACGTCGAGTCTTTGCTGATTGGGTCCTTGAAATGCATGAAAATGATCCGGAATTCCATCGAAAACTCATCTTGCGTAGTGATGAGGCCCATTTCCACCCCGATGGCTTCGTCAACAAGCAAAATTGTCGCATCTGGGGCTCGGAAAACCCAAGAGTTATTGTTGAAAAGCCTCTCTATCCTCAACGTGTGACTGTTGGGTGCGGTTTACGGTCCCGCGGGGTCATTGGACCTTACTTTTTCGAAAATGAGGCTGGAGCAACAGTTACGGTGAATGGATTGCGCTATCGACAGATGATTAATGATTTTTTATGGCCGGAATTGGATGGTATTGATCTGGACAACGTTTACTTTCAACAAGACGGCGCTACGTGCCATACAAGCAACGAAACCATTGATCTTTTACGGGAAAAGTTTCCGGACCGTGTTATCTCTCGAAGAGGTGATCACAATTGGCCACCGAGATCTTGTGACTTAACACCTTGCGAGTTCTTCCTTTGGGGCCACGTGAAAGAGAAGGTCTACGCCAACAGCCCAGCGTCGATTCAAGACCTCAAAGATGGAATTCGTGAGGCTATCGAGGACATAGGGCAGCCACTTTGCGATTTGGTTATGGAAAATTTCAAGAAAAGGATATGGTCCTGTAGGCGTGGTCGTGGTGGTCATTTGGCTGATGTTATTTTCCATTATTAACGGCATACCTTCCTCTTTATAATGAAATAAAGATCCGATCTTTTATCTCAAAAAATGGCATTTTCTTTGAATATCAAAATAACACCTCTTATTGGAAAACCCTTTAGCAGCATGCTACACTGAAATTTACTGCAGCACGTATGCCGGGCGGCTGCCATACCGACAGTTCGCACGCACCCTAGCTCGAAAAAGCTCTGACTTGCTGATGGAGAAGAAGCAATCGTCCAGTCAGCAAAATCGAGAAATTCATCGGAAAATTTTCCGTAGACATCCGCGAAGAAATAAATCTTCAAAATTATTTGTCATTTAATACGACTTACATGCATTCACCAAAAAATTAGCCGTACAGAGCATACTGTCCTGAGTGACTTTAAGAGTTTGCATTGCTGTACAAAAGGATATCGAATTATTGAGTGGATAAAGAATGGCCGACCAATCCATGGCCAACAGAAATTTCATCCTTAATTTCATATCCAGATGCAGCCAATCAACAAATATATACACGACAAGTTCAGTTGCCGCTGGTGGAAACCATACTTGTGAATTGAGTGATAATACCCATAGAAAACTTCATCACCTTTCATTAAAAGTTCAATTATTCAAAGGAAGCTGGAGCTGACGAAACAATTTTACTCGTACAAGAAATAGTAAAAGTCAGAATCAAGGTCAAGCGCTAGCAAGAGCAGAAATAACTGCTGCAAGAGAAGTGTAGATACTCAAAGAAAGCAAAAAAATAAGAATATTAGTGAGCTTAATTAGTGTCATAATTTTCGTCTTTTCGTTTCCAACTTAAAATTACATTTTTTTGCTCTAACTTAAAGATATCAGTATTGAACTACTACTACTGTTAAAATTTGTTTTTGAATTTGAGCTAACAATTAGTGTGAATTATTGTTATCATTTTGATTTTAGTTAATTCCACTCTAGTGGACTATATGTATGTATGTACATCAGGTAGATGAAGGTCTGTTTTCTGACATACGCGTATTTTGAATTTTAGTCTTCGATATAACTCATATGAGCCGATACTTTGGGTTGTTGGCTACTTTTCTACTGTTTCGTTTAGCGAGTAAGCAGCGGCATGCAGATCATCACGGAAGCGCCTCAGCGATGGATCCGCAGCAACGAAATACCTGTAACTTGTTGTTTATTTGCACATGTAAGATAACTCTAAAATTCGACCTACATACATATATATGTATACGAACTATCTAATGAAATTTTTCTCCATTTTTGTATCTTTAAAGTAAACCAAAAATTCGACTCATATACATATATAAGTATAGGAATTATTTAATGAAAATTTTCCTTCCTACCTGAATATTCGGTATGATACCAATTTTTTTCCAATAGCTTTAGGCTGACATTATAGTTCTTATATTGAGATTAAGTTAGAATTCGATCTAGTTACATATAGAGGTATATAACTTGCTTAAGGAAATCTTCCTTCATTTTTATGTTTAAATTAAGCCAGGAACTCGACCTATATACATAAATAGGTATGCAAAATAGTTAATGAAATTTTTCTTTCTTACCTGCGTATTATTTTATTCTTTATGATGATAAGTCTTTCGCTAGCTGTAGGCTTGACATTACCTATTTGGCACGTTTAGAAATTCGTGTGCCTCATGATACTGTATCAGAATTGTGCTGAGATCTTTCATAGTTGAGATATACAGATTTGTTTTTAATTCAAAGTTTAAGAGCAACCTAAGTAGCTGTTGAAAGGAATTTGCAAATAAAATAAAGGAGAAGTTCAGAAATAAAATCTTGTTATAACGTAATGGCTCCATAAAGTTTTTTTGGTTTTGCCCTTCACTATTCCGGAGCCCTCTCACATGAAGGTCGTCTAGGTCCGCTCTTTACAGGTCTACAAGGGACTGAAAATATCTGCCTTAAGAGTCAGTTGGGTGGTTGGGGCATGCAGGAAGGCAGACCATCTGCGCCTTCAATGTGGATGTAGGTAAGTGACGTAAAGGTTCCTTCAGGACTGAATGTGTGCCGGCGTTTTGGTAAATAGGCACGATTTTTTTTTGATTATGGCAGGCGGCAGCGGCAGGTTTTTCGTGAAACCTCCCCACACTCTCCGCCAATAGCCGAGGCGAGCTAGCGTGCCGCCCTGCAGTCAACTCTGTCCGCCGAGTGATCTGTCAGCTCATGCTGGCAGTCAGGACTTAACGTCCAGTCGTCAATCACTCAACATAGTTCCATAACAAAATGGCGCCCAACTGGGGCCACCGCAGTTAGACTTCGGTGGTCTAAATGTAAATTTTACTGGGGACTGGGACTTAGAGTGAGATGGTCATTTGGCACTTTGCTAATTGACTGACCTCAAGTCTCATATCCAGTGGATGTTACATGCAGACCTGAGTCTAATTGTTTAGCATTGGAAATTTTTGGTATAGTAACGTTAGAATTTTTAAAGTTTTGCTATTTTGAGATTTGATGAAAGTAAAGTAAAGATTTTTGAAAGTTTTTTACGTCCGATGTCAATCACTCAGCATAGTTCCATAACATATGTTTTAGTCTATGAACAATTTTAGATTATTATTGTGGATTTTTTGTTTTTATTTCCTATATGGACGATCGAATTTTCTGAGGAGACCACATCTATTACTTCGTAAGGACCTTCCCATAGAGGAGCTAATTTATTTTTTCTAGAGTGGTTTTTTATAAGGACCTTGCCTCCGTTTATCAATGGTTTATGTTTACTAGCTCGATCGTAATACCTTTTACTTTTTTCCTTGTTTCCAATAAGGTTCTCTTTGACTACTTTATGCGAGTATCGTAGGTGTGCCTTTAATTCGTTGACATAATTTTCATAATTATAAGAAATATCGTGGTCTCTTTTTAGTGTGGTAGGAATTTCTGCATGAAATCCATACAAAAGTTCGTGTGGCGTGTAGCCAGTACTTGAATGAGTTGCGTTATTGTAGGCAAACATTTCGTAGGGGATTCAAGAATCGCATGTAAGTGAATCGGTGGATACGCAGTGCCTGAGGTATTCGGCAAGAGTATGGTGTCTTCGTTCTAATGCACCGTTTGCTTCCGGGTGGTATGGGGTGGTTTGTAACTTGTGTATTTTCAATAGTTTACAAGTTTCGCTAAATAGTGAACTCAAGAAATTAGTTCCTTGGTCAGTTAAAATAGCTTCAGGTAAACCATGTCTACATACCATATTGGTTACGAAATGTTCGGCAACAGTTTTTGCTTCAGCAGCGTCCGGTAAGGGGACTGCTTCTGAGTACTTAGTTAGTCAAATCATCTTGGAAGGTAAGTATGTACTTGTTATTTAAATAACTAGAAGGTAAGGGACCTACAATATCTAAGAAAATTTTCTCAAATGGTTTACTACTGGTAGATGTAACTTTCATAGGTATTGTGTTTTTGACACAAAGAACATTTCTTTATATAATTTTCTATATCTTTAGCCATCCCTTGCCAGAAGTAAAATCTTTTTAATTTCTTTATCGTCCTTGTTTCTCCTTGATGTCCGCCTAGTGGGGTGATGTGATAGTCTCTGATTACTTGTTTGATTTCTTCGGGATGATTTAGTTGAATGATTTTCCCGAGATAAAAAATAGGATTATGACTCGAATTCCGGAATTCTTTGGAACAGAGGAGCTTTAGCTTGAAATAAGAAACATTATCTAGATTTGGGGTTTGAATATGGATCGTTTTATTTTTAGAGGTCAATTCCTTAAATTTTTTAAATATATCTATTACTATATCTTGGTCAGATTGATCTTTAAAAGGTAAGGGAGCGCGTCCTACTATGTATGTATGTCGGGTTCTTTTGTTTATAAGCTTTTGCCATTCCCGGTGGAATATTATAATTTTCGGGTAAATAAGTTTTTAATAAATTTTCTATAGTGGTATCCGCAGTAGGTAAAATGAAATATTTTTCTTTGATTCCACGAATACGTAGACGATTATTGAGGTTTTCCTCTATTATTGTGACGTTTTGTTCGTTGATTGTGGTTTCTTTTTGAGCCTTCTGTTTGCTGCTCCTCATTATTTAAATATTACTATTTTCAGGAATGAGGCGGCTACGGGCATCTGTGTTTTGTTTTGTTTTACCTGATTTATAAACGATTTTATAATCGTATTCCTCTAGTTTGATTCTCCATCTCATTAATCGAGAGGTAGGATCTTTGAGGTTCATAGGCCATGTAAGCGGCTTATGGTAAATTATTTCCGACCATATAAGTAGGGGCGAAATTGCGTAACGGCAAATATTACTGCTAGCAGTTCTTTTTCTATGGTCTGCTTTATTCAGGATTCTGCTTGCGGAGCTTATTGGCTTATCTTGACCGATTTTGCCTTGAGATAGCACGGCTCCTATGGTTAAGTCACTTGCGTCAAAAGGAGGATATTGTAAAATAGCGGCGGATACTAATTTTGCCTTGAGTAAGGAAAAAGCTTCATCGGGGAAGGCGTCCCATTTGAAAGGAACGTCCTTCTTTAACAATGCCGTTAAAGGCTTGGCTATTGTAGCGAAGTTCTGAATTACTTTAATCTTAGAGGGATATGGTATCACTCCATTTTCAGTAACCAGGTGACCTAAATAGGCTATTTCTTTACTGATAAAGTGACATCTCTCAGATTGTAACTTGAGATTATGCTTGCGTAGTCGTTCAAAAATGTGTTCAAGCCTAGCATTGTGTTCTGCTAGGTTATATTCATAGACAATTATATCATCCATGTATACAAAATATTCAAAACCTTGTAGACCAATTAGGACATTATTCATCAGCCTTTGGAATGTGGCTGGTGCCCGGTTTAAACCAAAGGACATTCGATTGTAATGATAATGTCCGCAGGGTGTACTGAACGCAGTTTTTTCTTTATCATTCCTATTCATGGGATCTGGTGAAAACCGTTAGCTAAGTCTAAAGTACTGAAGTATTTAGCTTTTCCTAGTTGATCCAAAATATCTGTGATATTTGGTAAGGGGAAGGCGTCGCCGACTGTTATGTCGTTTAGGCGCCTGAAATCAACAACTACTCTCAACTTTTTTATGACCTGCGGCATCAGGTTTTTTGGGTACTAGCAGTAATGGGGAGTTCCATGTGCTTGAGCTAGGACTAATAATCTCTATACGGTCTTATGTTGACCGTAGGTATTCCAAGTAGTGTAGGAATTTCGTGCTCTGTAGCTTTAGTGCAAGTTAGGAAATCTCCTTCTAGGTAAAAAATTTCGTTATTCTATTCTTCTTCCGCGTTGCAATGGGAAAGATCTATCTCATTTTTGAGTTTTTGTAGTCTTTCTTTTAAAGGATCCTTGTTCGGATATAATTTTATTATATTATATTTATTAATATTTTGCAACTGAGGGCTTATGTTCATTTTATTAATTTCGACACTTTGTTCATTGGGATTCAGTAGGAGAATATTGGCATGACCATCCTCGTAAGGTTTGATCAGTGTATTTCCAATTATTACTCCAGATTCCAATTCTTGATGTTTGCAGTAAAAGGTGCCTCTTTTGTTGATTTTTAATTTGGCTACTAATTGAGCTTGTGGTTTGTGTATGCACGAATTTGAATTAACTTTGCTAGCGTGTTTAGTTGCTTTTGGAATTACCTGTGATTCCATTTTATTTTTTATATGGGCCGGTATTTTTATACTTTCGGCTGATTGATTTTGATTTCACTTGACCAGCTTGTGGTATGTGTGTATATAGATTTGAATTTATTTTGCTAGCTTTTTTAGTTGCTTTTGAAATTACTTGTGATTTAAAATTAATTTTACATTTAGGGGACACTTCGTTTAATTTAAGTATGAGGGTTTTATTGTCATAATTAATGATGCAGGAGAATTTTTTTAGGAAATCATGACCTAGGGCCGGATTCTGTAACATGGAGAATTTGGGAATTTGGGAGATGATAATTTCGCTTTCTTAGAATTCCTAATTCCCTAATTCTCCATTCCCAATTCACTAACATGGTTGGAGAATTGGGGAAAACGCAAGAAATGTGAAAAAGTGCGAATCGCCTGGGACGATAAGGGTATCACTTTTTGTTGTAGAGGATTGGACTTTTTTCATATTTGAGGTAGATCTGTCTTTTACCTTCCACTGTCGAAATAAATTGAAATTTCTTTTTTGCAGGGGTTGTTTTTGAGGGATTTAGGAGGATAGGTTTTCTCGAGTTTTTCCGGGATAACGAGGGAATGGAGAGAAGAAGGAGAATGTATGTAGTATAAAAAAACAATGGGAGCTCAGGGCGAACAAAATAGGTGTAGGAAAACGGGTGGGGAGAGTGCGGGTTAGAAATGGGAGCTGATTAACAGAAAGACAGAAACAATATCAGGAGCTGCAATAATTCGCAGCGGTAAGATTAGGAACTGTAAGCCCAATAAAAAAAAGAATTCGCTTTGGTAATTAGGTATGAATGGGTATTATAGGCTATATTTTATTTCGATTAACGGTAGTTTGCAGATTTTAGCGGCCAAGCGGTAAATTTTGTTGTCGAAATATTCACGGGCGCCTAACTCTGTGTGGGAGGGCTGTAGAATATTGGGGTTTTTTCTGATGGATTAAGGGTTTAGAGTAAAAAAATATAGGTGAAAAATTTTAGGGGGGGGGGGGATCGTACCACCCTTCATAGAGGTTGTCCAAGCTACGTCATGTTTGATACCAAATTAAAGAGGGAGGAGAGAGTTATCGAGTGTAGTTTGTCTTTGATCGTCTTAACGTGATAGCTGACTTTTGACCCCCGAAAACAGGTTTTTTGCACTAGGGTCATATACACCCCAGCTCCCATATTATGAATATATTTTTTCCGTTCTTTGGTTCACATCGCAATGATGAGATGAAAATTTGTGCATTTTTGTACCAAAAATGGCAATTTTTCACCATGAAAAGGACTGCTACATTTCTTTTAAAGTTATCTCCAAAAGCGTTTACCGGGCTCAAAAATTAATTACATATTTGATTAGGGGACAAAATGTAGATGCGATTTCATCCTACATAAAAGCTTTACCGTATATATTTAAAAATTTTATTGATCATTTTCGCGTGATTTTTGATTCTTAGTGGGTACCTTGAGACACAAAGTCCATGTTCCTCTGTAAGTATTGCACTGATTTCTATAATTTGTATTTTTAATTATATCCGGGATACGCAGTGAATATATAACTCAATTTGAAATTCCTAGGTACCTAGATACCTTCACAAATCGCAACAAAAGCAGACAATACAAGTTTTGCACTTACTTTTCCACTTGCAAAACACCGGAGAATTTGAAAATTAAGTAGAGAATTGCCGAATTCTCCATTCCACTTAATTCTTCCGTGTATTCACTACGTATCCTGGCTATATTGTAAAAAACAAATTATGGAAATCCATGGAATACATCCAGAGTAACATGGATTTTGTCTCTCAAGGTACCCGCTAAAAATTATAAAACACGCGAAAATGATCAATTTGGTCGTCGTCCAGTACAAAAGAGATGCTGTAAAATTTTTAAATATACACGGTAAAGCTTGTGTATTGGATGAAATCGCATCTACATTTTGTCCCCTAATCAAACATGTAAATTATTTTTCAATCCGATAAACGGTTTTGGAAATAACTGTAAAAGAAGTGTAGCAGTCCTTTTTAAGGTGAAAAATTGACCGTTTTTGGTACAAAAATTGACATATTTTCATCTCATCATTGCGAAGAACTGGTAAGCCCTGGAAATTTACTTTCCATGAGAAAAATGTTCACAACGGAGTACTAATGGCTGTGAAAGAAAGAACGGAAGAAATATATGTGTTATGGCCCAATATACGGAAGATTCTTCCAGCAGCCAAGGGCGCATTTTAGTGAAATAATTACCAATTGCTAAACAGTAACCTCGCATGGTACTGTTCTGCAACTGTCGGTTATTTTGCTGATTAGCCCAACAGCTGGCTGCGATGAGCGCTTGGTGGAGCAATCGACGATTACAATAATAATTAACCTTTATAACGTTAAAAGAAATTCGAGTGTCGTTTTTAATTATTGGATTTGCTTATTGATTGCTTTTGGGGCACGACAATTGGCGCAGCCGGTTTAAAAAGGTATTGTGTTTTTAAAGTGATATATATTGGGAGTTATGCTTTTTTAGCTGCTCCATTTTTTTGTATTTTTTGGGAGTTATGCTTCTTTAGCTGCTCCATTTTTTTTATTTTCTGGGAGTTATGCTTTTTTAGCTGCTCCATTTATTTATTATTTTTTGGGAGTTATGCTTTTTTAGCTGCTCCATTTTGTTAATTGTGGGAGTTCTGCTTCTTTAGCTGCTCCATTTACTTTTCAGGGTAAATTTAAGAAGTGTTAGAATAAGTGGTAAATATAATATAAATATATAGAAATTGATTGAGGTTGTGATAATGCGGAGATTGAGTGTTTGGGTTAAGTGTTAATAGTTATAGGCGTTTGAAAGTTTTGTTTTTCGGAATTCCATGTGTAAGTTGAAAATATCAAAGTATAGGTTAAGTATTTAATTTATCGGGGGCTCTTGGAATTTTGTTTTTGTTTTGTCTGCAGTGATGTGGATCAATGCTTTTCGTTCAACCGAGGGAAATAAATATTTTGTGTGTTCATAGTTGGCTTTCGTGTTCTTGTTACAAATGGGAAGTGTAATAAGTTTTTCTTTAGCGTTGTGTTGGTGAATGAATTTATGTGTATAGGGGAAACGGTGAATTTTTTCTTAGACGGTATATAGTGTAAAAGTAGTTGTTAAGAAGAGGAACTTTTTGTAATGATAACGTTATTTTCTTTTATGCCGTTTAAAAGTTGAGTTTCACTCCTGTTTGATCGAAGCTCTCTCGCTATTGTAGTAATTTTGATAGAGTATGCTATATTCGTTTGAGTCGTCAACATTTTTAACAGAGATTATGAATCTCGATATTGATATCTGCTGAGGTGTTGGGTTTATGTCTTCATGATTCACAGAAAAAGTCAAGTCGACTGTAACGATTGTGATTAAAGTGTTAATCTAGGGAGCATTTATGTTACAAAGTTTTGGTTAGGTGTTAAGTTTAATAAATTAAGGTATCGGGAGTCATTGGTAATTAGGCTTAGATTGGAAGGAAAAGAGAAAAGAATTAGATGATCTTCTGGTGCAGACTTCAATGTCGGGGAGTAGAAGTAATGTACTGACAAGAGAGCAACTGTTACGGTTCGAAACTCAAGAGAAGGAACTAGAGGAAAGATCGCAGGAGCTAAAAGAGTGTAAGGAGAAGCTAGAAAGCTACGAGCAAGACTGGCAGTATATCGGAGAGCATCTCACGGCAGAGTTGCAAAAACGAACATCAAGTGAAGAATCGAGAAAATTGATTCAGGAGTGGAATACAGCTGCCAAGTCCTGTACGAAAGGCGAAGCTTTAGACTTGCTGGTAACGGCTACACTCGAGGTGATCCAAAGGGGTGAGATCCAAGCAGAACAATTGTTAGAAGAAGATAAAAGAAAGAACAAGGGTCTAGTAAAGAAAATATTGTCCTTGGAACAGAAACTGAAGGAAGCAGAACAGGCAGCGGAGGAACTGGAGACAGAATTAAGAGCCGAGGGTCCACTGCCGCAAGAAAAAGTATACAGACAAGAAGTCAGTAAGAAGTGGACACCAAGGAAATTAGTGTTCTGGGATAAACCACGAGAAACGAAAGAAAGCTCATCGAAGGGAAAGACAAAAGAACCAGGAAGCAGTAAATCATACGGATTGCTCAAGAACAGTATGGCGGAAGCACATGGGAAAGTTATGGATATGGTATCCAAATATATACCATTATTTTCTGGGGAAAGGTCACCAAAGCTGGGCAAAGAACTGTACCGTTTCCTGAATTGCAGCAAGGAACTCTACGACCAATTGACTACTGAAGAAAAAGCTATCTTTATCAAATGTGTGAAATTTCGGCTTACAGATGACGCTTATTATCTAGTGTGTTCCCAGGAGCCGAAGGATTTTGAAACTCTTCAGCAAGTTATTACAACTGCTTATACGCCACGAAAAACGTTCAGTGAGCTACGTACGGAAATGCTGGAGTGTAAACAACGACCTGGAGAGGACATTCGAGAATTCGCTGACAGAATGAAAGAGCTTCTGGACAAAATTAAAACAGCAGTCACAGCTAAGTACCCAAATAAGGAAGGTGGACTAATAGCAGAATTGGAAGCCGACGCAGTGGCTACTTTTAAAGCAGGCGTAGGGAATAAGACAACGCAAGTGCATCTGACGGGAAGGAGATTCCAATCTCTAGATGAAGTACAAGAAGAAGCTAGTTATTTCGAGAAGGATGCAACGAGGCTCCAGAGTAGAGAACCAGAAGTCTGGGGAAGTGGGCGAAAACTGAATTCCGAAACAATGCGAGATAGCTGGGGGACTAATCATTTCAACGATAATACCAGCAGACCATTCAGAGAAGCCGTACAGAAGGGCCCATTTCCAGCAGCAGCAGGAATATATCGTGGATCACAGGCTAGGGCAACGCCGCCTAGGCCCATCCAGTGCTTCCAGTGTGGGCAAAGAGGGCATATTGCTAGGGAATGCCAATCAAGAAAACAGCCACCATACTGTATAAAATGCCGAAACTATGGTCACGATACTACTAGTTGCCGAAGACAAAACATAAGGTTCGCGGATACTTCAATTGGTTCTCCAGGACAACTGCAAACAGACCCAGATTCAGCAACGAATGAAGAATCGAGTCGCAGCCTTGCGTGACATTATATCCAAAGCGGGTGTGGTATCAGATAGCCTCACAAAGTATCTTTCAGAAGTAGAATCTTACCAAGATGGTGAAATAAAAGAAAGAAAGATGACTTTTCCAAAAGAAGATGATGTACAGCCAGCTCTAACAGCTGAGAAGTGGCCTTTCGTACAATTGGTCGAGTCCCTTAGCACGGGAACGAATCAAAAAGATTCTCAAGAAGCACCCATCAATAGGACTAAACCGAGGGGAAGCAGAGAACAAGAAGGTGTAGCAGGAAGAAGGGAAAAGGAGCTGGAAATTCCTCGCATGGAAGCCCAGCGCGACCCCTCTAAAGCTACAGCTTACGAAGAGGCTCAGAGCGAAAAGGTACATCTTACACAGCGAAAGGAAAAGTATTACATAGGAAAGAGTAAAAACACTCAGGGGACAAGAATTAAGTTGAACCCAAGAACAGAGCGATTATTGGAAATTCCTGTCACAGGTGAGGAAGATTTAGTATGCATGGCGGAAGAAATTAGGCCAGGTGTGTATTGTGGGAATGCTATAATTAAGCCAAGGAACGGTAAAGCGTGGGTAGGTATTATTAACGCAGGAAGGGAGCCCGTTGAACTAGAGAATTTCAGGCCGAGGCTTGAAAAATTGAGTAAGTATACTGTGCATCCACTAGGACGGGATAAGGGTAAGATTGATAATCGCCAACAACGGCTCAAGCTAATGAAGGAATCACTGGTGCTGGGAGAAGACCTTAACTTCGAAGAAAGGGAAGCAGTAACCCATATTTGCTACGAATACAGTGATATCTTTCATTTGCCAGGCGATAAATTGTCATACACCCCGACGAAGACCTTTAAGTTACCGTTAATGGCTAATACGGCCCCCATACACAAAAAGCAATATCGCATGCCAGAAGCCCATCGAGAAGAGTGTCAGGAACAACTCAAAACCCTAAAAAATTACTCGAGGACGATATCATCGAACCCAGCGACAGTCCATTTAATTTCCCCGTACTTCTAATTCCTAAGAAAGGAGTAGATGATAACGGTAAAAGAAAGTATCGGCTATGTGTAGACTTCAGAGAACTAAACAAAGTCTGCATCCCCTTTTCTTATCCCCTTCCCCGAATTGAGGACATCTTAGATCGTTTGGGTCATTCTAGATACTTCACCACGTTAGATTTAGCTAACGGGTACCACCAAGTATTAATCGACCCAAAAGACAGAGAAAAAACGGCGTTTAGTACCAATTTTAATCATTTCCAGTATAAACGATTACCATTTGGTTTAAAAACGGCCCCCCCATTTTTTCAATCTCTACTGAACGGAATTCTAACGGGACTTCAAGGGATTAAATGCTTCGTGTATCTCGACGATGTAGTGATATTTGCTAAGAGTTTGGACGAACATAACAGCAAACTACGAGAAGTTTTTCAGCGCTTCAGAGAACACAACCTTCAGTTGCAGCCTTCAAAATGTCAGTTTTTAAGGAAAGAGGTAGTGTACCTGGGCCATATTTGTTCAGAACAAGGGGTAAAGCCTGATAAACGGTTAGTAGAAGTAGTGCAAAATTTCCCAAAACCAAAAACTGTTCGTCAGGTTCAATCTTTTTTAGGGCTAGCCAATTATTATCGGAAATTTGTTCCTAATTTTTCAAAAATATTGGCACCCATTAATAGTTTATTAAAGAAAAGCGTTAAGTTCACATGGGGACTCGAGTGTGAAAAGGCTTTCAGTCGTGTCAAGGAAATTCTTACTACACCACCACTCTTGATATACCCGGATTTCACAAAGGAATTTACGGTAATCACTGATGCAAGTGGGGAATCTTTAGGGGCAGTTCTGGAGCAAGAGGGCAAGCCAATTAGTTACGCTAGTCGTACTTTGAACATGGCAGAAAGAAACTACTCCACTACAGAGCGTGAGATGTTGGCCATTGTGTGGGCAGTACGGAACTATAGGTGCTACCTTCTGGGCAAACCTTTCAAAATAATAACGGATCACCAACCGCTACGGGGAGTTTTCAAGGTGAAGGACACTACTTCACGTATGCTCAGATTTCACCAAAAACTATCTGAGTATGAATTTGAAATTATATATAAAACTGGAAAGGAAAATGGTAATGCCGATGCTCTAAGCAGAATTCCAAGGTACGTTGAAGAACCTGAGTTCTATCATAACAAGGAGTACCCATGCCTTGCAATAACTCGTGCTCAAGCTAGGGAACAGAAAGAAAGAGAACAACACAAAAAAACACCATTGCGAGATTCTAAAAACAAAGGTAACAGTATTGAAGGTACCAAGATAATCACTGAAGAAAAACTGAAGAAACCAGAACCAAAACTGGTGACCAATCCAGAAGAGATTGAGCTAATTCTAAGAGATTATCATGACTCTAGGTTTGGAGGACACTTTGGGAGGAACAAAACGTTCAACAGAGTGAAGCGCTTCTACCGTTGGAAGGGAATGAAGGCTGATATAGCTCGGTATGTTAAACGTTGTACGATTTGCCAAAAAAATAAGCACGCTAGAGCCATCAAGATGCCATTAGTGGTGACGGAAATCGCGGAAAGACCTTTTGAGAAAGTCTATGTTGACTTAGTTGGACCTTTGCCAGTCAGTCACAAGGGTAACAAGTACATCTTGTCTATGATGGATGATCTGACTAGATTTGTAGATTTCGTGGCGATACCAGACCAAGAAGCGAACACGGTAGCCCAGGCCTTGTTTGAGCAAATCCTCAGCCGGTACTCGCTACCGAAACAGCTAGTAACGGATCAGGGAGCAAACTTCACTGGAGAAGTCTTAAAGGCTCTTTGTAAAATGTTGAAGATAAAGAAGCTGCAAACAACTGCCTACCATCCGCAGTCCAACGCTGTGGAGAGGCAGCATTCTACGCTAGCCAACTATCTGAGGAGTTTCGTTGATCGGGAGCCACGAAACTGGGACGAGCTGTTGAGAACCGCAGCGCACGCGTACAACAACACCGTGCATACAGGCACAAAACTTACGCCCATGGAAACGTTGTTTGGATTTGTAGCGGAAATCCCCAGTAGCGTACAGCGTCAGCCTGAACCGGTATATAATATGGATAAGTACCATTCGGTATTGCGGTTCAAATTACAGAGGGCATTTCAACTAGCTAGGGAGAACCTACTTAAAAGCAAACTAGTGGCAAAGAAGTACCATGACAATTCAGCTAGGCCGGAAGTCTTACATATTGGTGATAAAGTTCTAGTTAAAGACTTAGCTAGGGCAGGGAAATTAGCATCCATTTTTAAAGGCCCATATGAAGTAATTTACGTTCACAGTCCTGAGAATGTAACTATACTTCACGGGAAAAAGCTAAAGCGGATTCATACGAATCGTTTGAGAAGGTATCATGATTAATTTTAAGATTAGAGTTCGTTCATCATATTAGGACGATAACCTAAGTGGAATGAAGCACGAGAGAATAGTTTTACAATTTGAATATTTTATTTTATTTAGTCTTTTTCTTAGTTTCTTTGTTTTTCTTGCAGAACAAGGTTCATTAAGCGTTTAGGCTGAGAGGAAAGGAAAAAGAAGATTATGCAGATGCGAAAAGATTGCCAATAGAGGGAAGTAAGTATATGTAAAAAAAAAAAGAAGAAATAGAGAATTTAAAGGAAATAATAATTAAAAAAAAAAGAGAAAGAAAAGAGGGATAGTGATATAAAGATTTAAAAAAAAGAGATAAGAGATTTTGAAAAAAAAATAATGGAAAATCAATAAGAAGAGCTGTTGAAAGAAAACATAAATAAGAGGTTAAAAATAAAAAGATTAAAAAAAAAAACAGGTTCAGAAATTTAAAAGAGAAGTTTTTATACAAGTTGTGTAAAGAGAAAAGAGAATTGTTAAAGAAAGAAGGTGTAAGAGAAATAAAGATTGTAAAACAAAAGTGAGAATTGAAACATAGTAGAATAAATTAGGAGTTATATTAAAGAAAAACAAAATTCATTTAGTCTAAGGATACTAGGGTTGCCCTAAATTTATATAGTTATAAAGTAAGGTTTAGCTTCGCGATGAAGACGGCAATAATTTTAATCTTCGCTTGGGTAGCTGGGATACAAGCAGACCAGGCAGGTTATAGTATCGAGCCGATACCACAGTCGGGAGTGTTGTTCGAGCGTCTCGGGGTGGTTAATTTCTACACGAAACATTGGACTATTCTGTCTAAGTTCCAAACACCAGATCTCACTGAAGACTTAAAATTCGTCAGCAAATGCAGCGGTTTGATAAGCGGATTATGCGCAAATGTAACCGATACTGGAGGCGTTGCAAGGTGTAAGGCAGCAGTCAAAGAGATAGGAGGCTGGGTGGAAAAAATTAAGCGTCAGGATGAGGAACTCTCGCATCATACCCAAAATGAGACGCCCGGAAAAAACAAGCGTTCAATTTTTGATGGAGTGGGATCTCTGGCCAAGACACTGTTCGGAACCATGGACCATGCCGACTCGGAAGAAATACATGCAGCTATAGATGACCTTAATGAGAAGGAGAGCCGAACATTAAATCTACTGAAGGACCAAATTACAGTCGTCAAATCTACGTTCGATTTGTTTAATGCTTCAAGGCTACAGGCAGCAGAAGAGAGAGAAGAACTACAAAATAAACTTTCAGCCATCGTTAAAGAGCAGCAGGGTCAATATCGGGAATTATCGTCATTAAAACTAAGAATGGAATTGAGTGAGGTAATTACGCTAATGAGCCTTCACTTAAGAGAAATCAGCGAAATGCAAGAAACAATGATGAGCATATTAATCTCCCTAAGCGTAGGAAAGCTACACCCGGTGATTATTCATGCACGAGAGCTGACCGATATAATGAAGAATGCCACTAGTAAGCTGGATTTAGATGAAAAATTCCAGAATTTCCAATTGCTGGTACAAATTGCAAAGGTACAAGCACTCCAGATAGGCCAAGAAATCCTAGTCAGGGTAGATATCCCACAGCCCCAACGAGTTGCATTTGACTTACATAAGGTATACACGATCCCGATAGCTATAGATGAATTTGGGTATCATGTATATGATCTGGACGCTGAATTTGTGGCAGCCAACAATCGTGAACGACAGTATGTCTTGCTGAGTTACCAACAGTACCAGAAGTGCCAGAGATTGTTAACCGCATCAGACTACCCGCAAATCGTATGCCCACAATTAGCCCCAACTATTACTGCTATTGGAGAAAACTGTGTGCTGAACCTTTTCCGGAGCTTCAACGTAAATGCGAAGGCCTGTAAGGAAAGAGTTACAGCAAGGTGGAGCAGCTTAGTGAGAATGGTAACGAGAAACCACTGGTTATTTGTCATGTCCGAGAAGACCAAGCTGGAAGTGAACTGCCAACATTCACCAACTTCCATCGGTGAGCTGGAGCAAACAGGGGTATTATTCATCGAAGAACATTGTCACCTACAAATCGGTGACCTACGCATACAAGCTGAAGATGCCGCGCAGCGAAATATATCTCTATGGCAGCCCAGACGAATGGAGTTACCAGCCTGGAGCAGCATCGCAACACAGACAGACAGGCAGAGAGAGGAGGTAGTAGAAGGAAAAAAGGACGAAATACGATTGCTGGCTAGTGACAACTTTAATCAAGCATGGAGAGAGCAGGATGTAGCTATAAGGAAGGTTGAAGACAAAATCAGCACGGAGGAGGCAAGTAGACGTGCCATTCCACATCCAGTACATTTGGCAGCGACAACTACTACCGCATGTTTAGCCATCATCAGTTTAATAATCCTGATAGGAGTATTATGCCGTTTGAAGCGCTGGAAGAGGAACTATACTCAAGCCGGCACTAACAGAGTGATTCTACCTATTGTACATAAGTCAGAGCAGCAACCCAAGGCCCAAAATGCAAACATAACAATTGAGACAATCTTGCCCACGACAGCGAACTTGCCAACCACCAATCTGCCAACTATTGTGGGGAAACAACTTGTGCAGCTAGAGTGACCGCCATAGGTTTAGTTAAGTATATATATATATATTTTGCACTTGTATAATGTAGAAGTAATTTAAGGGCAACCTATAGTTAGAGATTAACGTGTAAAGTTATATAGAAATAAAAATATGTATATATGGTTTATAATATTCAGTCATGTTCAATGGAAAGAAATAGATTAATTGTTATAAGATTCAAATTTAAGAAATTATTAGTATAATAAGGAGGAAGTTTCCAAGAAAGGACATGTGAAGTAAAAGAAAAATGTAAATAGATATGTTGTAAAATCAGAATAAATAAAAGGACATGTGAAGTAAAAGAAAAAAGTAAATAGATATGTTGTAAAATCAGAATAAATAAAGAAATGATGTAAAAAGATGTAAAAATATAAGAAAGGAATTAAATGTGAAAATGAAATATTGAATTTAAAGAAGTTAAATGTAAAAGAAAATAAAAAGAGAAATGATGTAAAAAGATGTAAAAATGTAAAATGTACGGTTTGAAAAAGAAAAATAAGACAATTTAGATAGTAGGTATTGGAAAATGTAAAGAATCTGAACCGAATGAGGATAAAGACATTTTCAGTTTTTAATTAATATTGTTGCACTCTCCAGAACTAGTTCCCGGCGGAAACTAGTTTTTCCAAGGGGGGAGGAATGTTATGGCCCAATATACGGAAGATTCTTCCAGCAGCCAAGGGCGCATTTTAGTGAAATAATTACCAATTGCTAAACAGTAACCTCGCATGGTACTGTTCTGCAACTGTCGGTTATTTTGCTGATTAGCCCAACAGCTGGCTGCGATGAGCGCTTGGTGGAGCAATCGACGATTACAATAATAATTAACCTCGCATGGTAATTGTTATGTAAAGCGATTGTTTACTACTAAGCGACTCAGGTGCTGCAACCGGTAGAACAAACGACAAGGTTGTGTCGTTTGTTTACATCCGCATTGTGAGCAAAGAAAGTACTTCCGAATATTGGGGCATAAAAGACCAATGACTGGTCTGGCGAGTGCCCGTTAGTTTCAGTCATCGTCGCCGTTAATGGTGCAGTCGCGATTCAACTTTGTTTAAGAGTATCAAGTTTCAGTTCGGTTCGGGTTAGATTGTTTTAAAAGTATTAAGATAGGTCAGTTTAGTATATAGTAAAATAAAGATTTATAACGTTAAAAGAAATTCGAGTGTCGTTTTTAATTATTGGATTTGCTTATTGATTGCTTTTGGGGCACGACATATGCAAAATATGGGAACTGGGGTGTATATGACCCTAGTGCAAAAAACCTGTTTTCGGGGGTCAAAAGTCAGCTATCACGTTAAAACGATCAAAGACAAACTACACCACTCGATTACTCTCTCCTCCCTCTTTAATTTGGTATCAAACATGACGTAGTTTGAAAAACCTCTATGAAGGGTGGTACGACCTCCAACCCCCAAAACCCCTCCCCCGAACATTTTTCATCTATATTTTTTTACTCTAAACCCTTAATCCATCAGAAGAAATCCCAATACTCTACAGCCCTCCCACACAGAGTTAGGCGCCCGTAAATATTGCGACAACAAAATTTACCGCCGAGGCCGCTCAAATCTGCAAATTACCGTTACTGGAAATAAAATATAGCCTATAATACCCAAGCATACCTAATTACCAAAGCGAATTCTTATTTTTGTTTTTATTGGGTTTACAGATCCTAAGCTTACCCCTGCGAATTATTGCAGCTCCTAATATTGTATTTTTTTTTTTATTTCCGTTAATCAGCTCCCATTTCTAACCCGCACTCTCCCCACCCGTTTTCCTACACCATCTTGTTCGCCTTTAGCTCCCATTTTTTTTTTTGATACCACATACATTCTCCTCTTCTCTCCATTCTGTCGTTATCCCGGAAAAACTCGAGAAAACCTACCCTCCTACATCTCTCAAAAACTACCCCTACAAAAAAGAAATTTCAATTTATTTCGACAGTGGAAGGTAATAGGCAGATGTACCTCAAATATTGAAAAAAGTCCAACCCTCTACAACAAAAAGTGATACCCTTAATCGTCCCAGGCGTTAGTGAATTGGGAATGGAGAGGTAGGGAATTAGGAATTCTAAGAACACGAAATTATCATCTCCCAAATTCCCAAATTCTCCGTGTTACAGAATCCGGCCCCTAATATTCCATCATGTTTCAGTAGAAAATTGCTATCTACCATGTGGAAATCATGAAGGAAAGATATTCCTTCTGCTTGGAAATTGCATTCCGCAGTTCTTAATGTGCATAGAGGTTTTCCTGCTAATGAGGTTACCTGTATGGATTTTCCTTTATCTAAGATAGTGTTACCTAAGACCGTGGTTGCCTTAAGTACTGCAATTTCAGCACCCGTGTCTATTAAAAATGTACTAGTTTCATATGCTGTTATAGAGTTTCTGATCGTTAGAACTAGCGACTGCTGAATCTAAAGGGAGAATTATTTCTCTGTCTAATCTTGGGGTTGAGAGTGAACATCCGCGAATATTGTCATTAGGTTGAGGCTAGACTGAGTTTCTGTTAACTCGTCTCGCCGAAGATCGTTTTCCGAACGTTTTCTCGTATCTGAGCTTGGGTGTTTTGATTCCGATATTCTAGCTGCGGATCTTATATTAGAGGGCTGCGAATTATGAGATTTCCGCTGGTTTTCGAAATTATATGACTGCCGTTGATTTGTTTGCCGTTGATTTGGCTGTATATAATGGGAGTTATTTGGTTCCTGATATTGAGAACTTCCAGGTTGTTGATACCGTGGGTATGAATTTTGTTGCGGGAATGTATTAGGGGGGTGCGAACTGAACAACCGTTGGTGAAACAATCTTTTCCGGCATTCGCGTATATGATGATTTGATTTTGAACAAGAGGAGGTCGATCGTTAGAAGAAAAGTTCCTCTCGAACTGTTCAATAGCTAATTCGGTTGCTTCTTTGAACGAAGAATTCTTTTGGGCGACGAACTTGGTCATCTTTTAATCCGTCCTCAAAGGCTCTGGCAACCATTTTGTCATTCTGGGCTACTAGGAGTTTAGTTAATGCTGCATCACTTGTAATTTTATCATACAAGGCGAGCAATTTTCGGGCTCGGAAAGCGTATTCTTTTACGTCTTCTTTTCCGTATTGTTTGAGAGAAAGGACTTCGTTCTGTATAGACAATCTATAACGTGTTTCTAAGAACCGATTTTGTAATTCTTCTCGCAATTTTTCCCATGTTTCGACGTCAGAGTATTTAATGACGTCGTAGGCTCTACCTATTAGTTTTTTCCGGTGCCGAAGTTTCCATTTTAGGAACATTTCGCAAATATTCAAGAACCGATATAGCTCGCTGGAAGTTCCATCAAATTTCGGGATAAGTGATTCAGCTGAGCTTATCAGCCATATTGGAGGTTGTTGGCGTTTTCTTTCGTGGTTCCTTTCGATGAACTTTTAATCCTGGTACTAGGCTATCCCTAACAGCTAGGAGTTTTTTTCGCTTCGTGAAAATGGTTACAAAAGAAATGATGGTTTAAAAAAATTTTGTGAGAAAAGTGAGAGAGAGAAAAAAAAATATGTTTAAAATTTTGATGGAGAAAAAAAAATTCTCGAGTTTTTTAATAAAAATTTCAGAGAGATGTTACACACCTATAGCAATTAAATTTTCGCGATTAATTATGTGACGAGACTTCTAGTTCTAAGCCCCGGAGAAAATATCTCAAATAATATTTATAATGATCGTGACGAAACTTCTTGTATCGAAGTTCCGGAGAATTTTCTCAAATAATATGAATGTGACAACTCTAGTTTTGGAATTCCGCAGAAGTATTATACGAAAAACAAAAGAAAAATGGAGTTTGATCAATCACTTGAGCACTTTGAGCTTATTATAACTAACACTTTACCACTTGAAACTGTGATGAGGATTGATTTCAAAAAGAAGTCAGATTTCCATTTGATATAAAATTAAAATTATGTCATAAATATAGTATAATATAGTGTAATAATATATAATGTAAGATTAAATTTAATTAAAAAAAAAAAATAAAGTCAAATGTAAAATATTAATATTTGTACTAACTTAGTAGTTCAGCAACTAGCGCGTTCATCTGGTTGATGGTTAATGCTAACCTCTGGAAAGCTTCGAAATCCCAGGTCGTCCTGGTTGCAGTAATTATGTACAATGCCGTACTGCTCTGTTAATGAGGTGTAGAGCTGCTCGAGTAGTGCTGTTACGTTTTCCTCGTACTGTCGGGCTACTGCTTCGCGCTCTTCCTCGTAGTCTGGCTGCTGCTTCGCGCTCTTCCTCGTATAGTCTGGCTGCTGCTTCTAGGGGGCGAGTATTTCTACTGGCAAGTTTTGAATTAACACCCAGTCAGTGTATTCCTCTTCTTCTGGGATAAAGACGTTTACGAGTCCGAGGACTATGTCAGTCTTGTGCTCTCATATCTGGATCTGTTCCTGACCAGCATATGAGTTGGTAGATTTTTAGGTCTTACGAACCAAAATCCCACCGCTACAACCAATTTTTATGTTGTACTTCCTAGTACAACAAGGGCTCTGGAGATAGTCTTAAACAGACTATCGGGACCTTGTATTAAAGTAAACTCACTTTTTTGATTTTTCACTAGAGGCCATACCTTTAGTAGGGGGACTCTCTAGTTTCAGATCTTCTTTAAAACACAAAAACTTCTTTAAAGTACAAAAACTTCTTTAATATACAAAAACTTCTTTAAAATACAAATCTTTCAGATTTAAAAATACTTCTTGAAAGTGATAACCTCTTATCTTTTCTTATGTGAAAATGCTTCTCAACTCAAAATACTTCTGAATACTTCTGAATTTTCTATCCCGATACTCGTCTTTTTATTTAAAAAAAAAAAAAAAAAAAAAATAACAGGCAAAATAATTTATTGGGGCAAAGGTAAAATATCTTGGCTTGCAATTCATTGATATTGATCAAAAATGCTTGGTTTCCATTTCTTTGCTATTATTGATCAATATCAATAAGAGAGGTACGCACATAAATATCAAACTTTATTGCCTTGGGACAATGACGTAAAATTTAGAATTTGCATGGGTCACACGATGGACTTTGATCATAATCGATCGCTAGTTCCAAGCACCGTATAGGCATCAAATTGCACGAGATGCAATAATTCTTGATATTTGGACACACAATGTACATATGTTTATTATTTTTGTGACCGAGAAAAGTAATTGAAATTTATATACATATGTAGCGATGTATGTACATATGTTTGTCATTTTTGTGGCATAAAGAAATGCAGTTGAAAATGTATAGTATATGTAGCGCTGTACATGTTAGTCATTTTACGCTTGAGGAAAGGCAGTTGAAAATTTATATATGTATGTACGAATGTACGTATGTTTATCATTTTCGTGGCGTAAAGAGTTGCAACTGAAAATATATATATGTAGCGATGTACATATGTTTGTCATTTTTGTGACTGGGAAAAAAGTAATTGAAATTTATGTATGTACGATGTACATAAGTTTATTATTTTTGACTTTAGGAAGGAAGGTATGGGAAATTTGATTATTATTTCGATAAGTATTTTGTGAGCCTATAATGATTTCATGTGGTTGGTGAGTCTGTGCACTTGTCATGAGGCTTAGATAAGAAGTTCTTCAGGGGTGATTTTAAGAAAACCAATATTTTGTAATATAAAAGCGAAAGCCGAACAAATTTTCTTATAGATTACGTAGCTATCGTACGTAGAATTTCAGCGCGCAAAAACACATGATGTACCTAGTTAACGAAATAAAGAAAAGTGTTGTACGTGAATCTGTAAGTGCAGTATTTCTTTTTCTCTATCCTTCAAACGGAGTTCTTTCTCTTCTCTCATAGCATAGCGCATAGCACCATCTGGCCCTCACCATCATCATCACGACCAGGTAAGTCGAGGCAAGGTCCTTTCTGGACTTGATGTGGTCTTTGATTCTTTTAGGCACGATTTTATTTTGATTATATCGCGTGGTACCGCAGGTTTTTTTAACTCTCCCCATAACCTTTGCCATTAACCGAAGTGTGTTGCCGATCTGATACAAGGGCTACCACGGGTGAGCTGTCAGCTCATTCTGGCCGACTCAACTGTACGTCCAACACTATTCACTCGAAATTTAATACCATAATAAGGGAAAATAGTCATAGATAAATTTATTAAAAGCGAATCGAAAAGTTACAGGAATAAGCTTGTTACTACCATATGGGTTAGCGCTTGGGTATATAAAATGAGCAGGACAAAAGTATATAAAAGAATAAGAATTATATAGAAGAATTAAAAGGTTAGAGATAGAGTACATAGTTTAGAGAGTTAAAGTAACAGTTAATGCTGGCGTACATTAATAATAAGGGCCAGATTTTTGTATACATCAACTATTATTATAATCAATACAACATATAAGTAGTATATGAGCATGTAGTATCAGGTATACAAAATCATTTTAATTTGCAAGTTACATCTGCTGTGTTGTAGTACGAAGGTTATTAATTACCAAAGACATGGAAAATACATGTAGTTTAGACTCACGCAGAATTATTACTATTATTATTTTTTTTTTTCATTGCACTTCATGTGGGTAGCTCCAAACTACAAACCAAAATTAAATCAAAATTAATACTAGCGATCAAGTTAAGTAAGGTCAACCCACCAATCATAGTTTTTTTTTTGTATATATAGATTCAAGGCCTATTAACCCTTAGTGAGATGCTCCATGGCAAGCTTCTTAAACTTAATGAGGGAGTCAGATTGTCTCAGGTAAGGAGTTCCAACGAACAGCTCCCACCAAATACAGGCTTCTACTACCGAAGTGAGTTCTAAGTCTAGGTAGCACAATTCTATATGGATCCAGACGGCTCCAGGAAAACCCATTATTAATATATCGCGGGAGCATGTTGTGTCTGGCTCTATAAATGAAGCAAAGAGTGTTAAGTTCATATATTGTCTGGAGCGGTCCTGGAAGAAGGAATTGGGTCAGCGATGCAACATGAGAATGACGCCTCATACCAAACGAATAACGTAAACAGGCTTTGAAAGCACGCTGTAATTTGATGAGAGCCGAGCTTTGCAGGGGAAACAATGCAGTATCGGCGTAGAAGAATAAAGGCAGCAAGAGAGCAGAGGCAAGACGGTTCCGGACATGAGGAAGCAGATGGTGGGACACTGCATAGAGAGACTGAAGACCAAAGTAAATCCTGGAACATATCAGGTTGACATGGGCATGCCAGTTGAGGTTTTTGTCCATAAGTAAACCGAGGTTTTTTATATGGGAGCCATTAATCGGAATGGTATATTCGAGGAGTAGAATGGGGGGAAGTCTTGTGGCGATTGCTGACCCGGGGGTAAGTAAATCATGGCTTGAGATATGCTGGGATTAAGTGCAAGTCCATTTCTGGAGCACCACTCGCTGATTCTGGCCAAATTAGCATTGAGTTCTATGACTAGTCTCGGTAGATCCGGAGTAGGTGCAGCAGCATAAATCTGCAGATCGTCCGCATATATGTGAAAGTTTGTATTTGCCAAGGGGGAAGCAATATCATTAATAAACAATGAGAATACATAGAAGAGGAGCTAATACAGAACCCTGAGGACCCCAGTCAGTACAGGTTGGACACCAGATCTGCGGCCGTCACTGCAAACAATCAGAGTCCTGTCAGCCAGATAACTAGCAGCAAGCGTACACGTAGAGGTGGAAAATCCAAAAAAGGATCTGAGCTTGTAGATCAGTAAGTCATACGGAACAGAGTCAAAGTCTTTTTTAAGGTCCAACAGGACATGTATTACCTTCTTTCCATCGTCGCAAAACCCACGAATATCAATCACCACTTTAACAAGTGCCGTAGTGGTAGAGTGCTTGCGTCTGAAACCCGACTGATGACCTAATAGCATGCCCTCGGTGTCAATGTGTGACTGTATTTGATCCCTGATTATTACCTCAAACAGCTTGGAAATAGCAGGCAATATGGAAATGGGTCTCCAATCTAAAAGTGATAACGGTGAAGAGAGTTTGGGGATAGGAGATATAAGCCCTTCTTCATGGAATAACTCTCCGTCTCACTCAAGCTAGAATCTTAAAGTTACGCTCTTAAGGCAAGCTTTGGGTACACTAGATTCATTTTTAGTAGATGAAAATTTTTTTTCGAAACTGGGTTTTTTGAAGAAAAAATTTTTTTTTCCGTATTCTAAGAAATATTGTAGCAAGTGTTAGACTATTTTAGAATCCTTATTAAATGCGTCAACTTTTAAAGTTACTTACCCACATTGGCGTGGTACATTTTTTTTCAGTACAGTCAGTTAAAGTTCAACGAATTATTAATTTTATATTGTTGGTTCGGCAAAATGTGACATTTTCTTCCAAGCTGGAGCAGCTGGCTTAGAACTTAAAGCAACAGGTTACATAAGCACTATTCGGGATTACATAAGAAAAATAAAATTGAAAAAAAGTAAAGATTTGTATCAACAGGAGCTAATAAACCATCACAAGGTGTACATATTCTCGAAAAAAATGCCTATAATTTGAAAAATACATGACTTAGATTTTTTTTTATATTTTTCTGGTAACTGTTACGATTTGGTCTATCACCCGGTTCCGGCTTGACGTCGACTTACGGGACACCCTGTATATAGACGAATGTCGTCAAGAATCAGTCTCAATAATTTAATTTTAATATGTTAGGTTAGTACACTGATAAGTAATTGCATATAATTGGTTGTGCTATATCAATAAAAGAAGTTAAGAGATTCATGTGATTTATGGTATTAGATTAAGCCAAAGTGAGATACCTGATATTCCATATCATATTGTAATGATTGGGTGCGGAAACAAAAAGAAATTGATCCTAATGTAGAGCGTCACTACTAAGGTAGGATACGCTCTGTTCGATGGCGTCAGTACTGCAGGGCAGAGGATACGCCGATATTACTAAGCTTCAATAAAACACGCGTTAACTCCAGAAATCCAACTGTGTAATTTCTTTTACTTGTCACATCGTTTTTATACATAATTTCACAAAGAGAAATGCTCGCCTCAATTAGGAAAGCTTACATAAACATTGCTTTCTTTATTACTATTCTTTGTTTTATTGTTTCTCTTATTCATTCTCAATTGTTCTAGTTATTATTTCACTATAGTGACCATCATGAACATGCACACGGTGACCCACATTACTCAAGCACTTTCAGTTGCACCTGACCCAGTGCATGGGACTATGTAATATTTGTTGTGCCCGTAGAAATGATGAGTCAAAGCGTGGATACTCATATCGATAATAATTGAATGAATTTCTTGTGTTATTGTTTTGATACTAGGTCACTACGAGTATGTGTACATGTAATGATGTGGTGCAATGATATCATGAGGTCGTGATATTATGAGATCAGTATAATTAGATCGTACAATGATATCATGAAGTTGTGACATCATGCTATTATTATAATGAGATCATCACAACCTCACCCTTTCTGTTGAGTCTTTAGCATTTTAAAGACGAAAACATGGATTATACTAAAGTTTAATACTATAGTTAATGTTACGAATATTTACTTAAGTTTCTATTATGAAATATGAGAATATTTGCTTTTCTTATTTAATAGGATTTGTATCATTTATGTAGTTACTTATTTAAGTTTATGTTATGATATATGAGAATATTTTCTTTTCTTATGGTTACATGTTTATATTTACATTGACCTTTTTTAATCTATCATTATGGATTTTCTTGGGTGTGCCGTTTATTTCGATTATTGTGTTGACACCTTCTCTTTGCAATACTTTGAATGGACCTTTATATGGTTTCTGAAGTTTCTTGCGATCTTCGTTTTTCAAGAGTACTAAGTCATTAGTTTTGATGTTTATTGAATTTGATGCACCTTGCTTTTCAACTCGTTTCTGTTTAACGTTTTCTATTAAATATCTTGCTTTTGAAATAGCTGTTCTCAATCTGAATTTAGTTCATTTGCGTAGTTGTCTAAATTGTAAATTTTGTCACTGTTATTAATTACGTCAAATGGTAGGTAAGGTAATTTGCCAAATGTTAATTCGTATGGTGTATAATTTGTGTCTACGTGAGGTGTAGTGTTATAAGAAAAAGTGTAATATGGTATCCATTTATCCCATTCTAAGTCTTCGGCGAACGAAAGCATGTATTCATTAAGAACGCGATGGTTTCGTTCCGCTGTTCCCATACTTTGATGATGATAAGGGGTGCTAAAATTTGTTCTATTTCAAGTAGTTTACATATTTCTCGCATTAATCCGTTAGTGAATTCTGTGGCTTGGTCCGTTTTTAAAATCTTAAAATGTCCATATTTTAAAATGAATTCATTTACTATTGTTGAAGCTACTGTGTTAGCATCTTTTGTCTCTAGGAGCGATGCTATCACGAATTTTGTCAGTTCGCACTGCATAGTAAGTATGTATCGGTAATTATTCGAGATCCTAAGTGGTCGTACTATGTCCATAGCTACGGTTTCGAAACTTGTTGTCGGTGTATCGGTCTTTATTATTTTTTCTTTAGTGTGTCTTACCTGTTTGTTGAGTGCACATTGTTCACAGTTGTTAATATAGGCTTTTACCATTCTGTTTATGTTTTTCCAACAAAAGCGTTGTTTAATTTTTAGTACTGTTTTTCTTACTCCTAAATGTCCTCCGTGTGGTGAACTGTGGTATTCTTCTATTATCTTGTATTGTGCTTCAGTGTTATTTATTCTTTTAAGGGGTTCATATAATATTATTTTGAGTTTTGCGCGATTATTAATTTCTTTTCCTTGCTGCAATTTGTTAAATAAATTTTTAAATTTTTCTTTTCGAATGCATTCAAATATATCATCTTTGTTTGATAGAGCTACAGCCCTGGCGAGCTAATTAGCACACCCCTATGCATATGCAATATATTGTCTTTTTCCATAAAATGACTCACTCATCAGTTTTTAACTGTAAAAGGTTTTGAAAGATGTGTCATTCATATTGCTTAATTACGTCTTACGGAAACAATTGAACAGTGGTGTCGTCAGATATACTAGTGTAAAGGTAAAGGTGTCCAAGTTGCTCTGGCATTTTAATTAGCACACCCTTACATACAGGTGATTAATTTTTAAGTTATTTTATTTCTTCATTGGAATACAATTTTATTTTGTAGCTATTTAATTTTTCGAGCGTTATTTTCGGATTCAGAATAGTTATGGGCAAAAAAATAGTTCTACTACATGAGGAAAAAAGTGCAAAATGCTCTCAAACACTACCAAAATCATGGAACTTTTGAGAATCTGAGACGATCTAGGCCGAGAAAAACTTCCAATCGAGAGGACAGTCTGATAATCAGGCATGATCTTAGAGAGCCTTTCGACACTTCAGTGGAAATAAGAGCCCGAATGGAAGAAAATTATGGCATTAATATCTCTGCCAGGACTGTCAGACAGCGGTTACTCGAACATAATCTCCGAGGATGTCAGAGTCTCAAGAAACCAAAGGTTACACAAGGTAATCGAAGAAAACGAATAGCTTTCGCTAGAAGCCATCGGTCCAAATGTCAATCATTTTGGAATTCGGTCATCTGGAGTGATGAATCCAAATTTAATCTGAGTGGACTTGATGGACGAACTTACGTGCGACGTCCGCCAAACAAGGAACTGGACCCCTAAGTACACCAGGAAAACAGTTCAGTTCCTTATAAATAAATTATATCGTTAGGTGTGCTAATTAGCTCGCCACCCCTGTAGTTCATGAATATTCATTTTGTGTGTAGCATCCAATAGTTTCTTCATGATAGAAACGTATTTTCTACCAGAGTTATCGTTATTGACTTTCTTATCGCTACTTCGTAACTTCTCCGTGACAGTTTCAAGCAAGATCGCAATCGACACAGACGTCTTGCCGAAAGTTCCGTAGTTGAAAGCGAATTAGCAAAAAACTTTGTGAAAATAAATTTATTGAAATTAAATAAATAAAAAAAAAAAAAAATTACTGATTTCTCACAGTAAAGCAATCACATCAAATTTTAAAAGATCCGAGCATTAAAACTTAAAGTGGAAAATAAAAATAAAAAGTGAAACCAGAGGCAGTCACAACAGTGGAATTACACCACGACCAGTCGTGCGGATAGCACGTGCTATTAATGGTGTAGAGGTTAGGTGCAGGCACAGAGTGCAAGATCACCGCAGAAAGCTAACCAAGGACGCATACCAAACCACACAGGAATTGAATTCACAATAAGCAGGAAACTTTATTATCAATGCCACCTACCAATAGGTGGCCAGACGCTTAACCCTATACACAAAATTTGGGCTCACACCTTATACTCAAGCAAACAACCGGGATCATCTGGACTGGAGAAACAGCGAAGTAAAACACAAAAAAATTTTTTTTTTCTTTTCTCAGCACTCTAATATATTAGACTAAGATCATAGTAGTTAAACATAAAATAAATTAGGATTTTAATTATATTTCTCAGATATAAAAATTTCACTTAGGAAAGGAACAAAAATTTAAAACCTTAGGGGCAAAACCAGCAAAATGGCGGCCCATTGGGCAGCCAATAATAACCCTTTTTCTATCCTTGAGGGGGATCCTCCCCAAGTGACAAGAGCGGCGAAGAGGGCAAAAAGAAGGAACAACACCTTCGAAGAGCTGTATCCACAATTACCAGACATTAAACAAGTCAAATCGCAAGAATCAAAATTCATTGTAATTGCAACCACAGACAAGACAAAGACATTAAACAAATACAATGTATTCCTTGTCAGGAAGGGAGTAGACGCAATATCGAAGGAGTACACAAACGCCTCGTTCTTGCGTGATGGAAGCCTACTGCTACTTTGCAAGAATTCGATAATTGCAGAGCGTTTTATAAAACATAAACAAATTGCTAAAATCCCAGTAGAGATCACACTACACAGTAGGCTTAATAGCTCAAAGGGGACTGTATATAATAGAAACCTAATTTCACTGAACGAGCAAGAAATCCAGGAAGGGCTCCAGGATCAAGGAGTCACAGAAGTGGTCAAACTGACAAGAAAAACGGACGGAAAAGAAACTCCTACAGGACTACTAATACTGACTTTCGACTCATACTCACTTCCTCAACAGATAAACGTAGGGTTCGAGAAAGCCTATGTCAAAGAGTACATCCCCAACCCGATGAGATGTCGTAGATGCCAAATACTAGGACACACATTAAAGCGATGTATTAGTGAGGATGAAATATGTCCTACGTGTGCCGAAAAAATACCGCACGATAACATCGAAAAGAACTGTAGTGGTCAGCAGTACTGCGCAAATTGCAAAGTCAACACCCATAAGTCTAGTGACCCTAAGTGCCCGAAATTCCTTCTCCAGAAGAAGTTTTTGAGAATTAAAATCCAGCAGAGGTGTACAATGTATGAGGCCAAAAAATATTACTATGCAAATAATCCGGGGGCGACTTTAAACAGACCGTCCTTCGCTCAAATTGTAGCTCCACACCCAACAGAACAGACGCTCATGCACAAATCTACAGAACAGGTAGCAACGCCAATAATACACAGAGAAAACAACGATTCAGCAGAACAAACCCAACCAAAACAAAAACAAATTACAGGAAAACCTATACAAATAATAAACACAATACAGCAACATCGAAACAAAACTAACGAAAAAGAAAATAGACACATCACAACGGCGGACAAAACCCAAACATCAAAACAACAAAATGAACAAAAACTAATATTAACCCAAACAAACGCAATTCAAAATGAAAATGAAAATAAAATACAATATACAGAAAATAACCAAAAAACACCAACTAGACAAAATATAAACGACACAGAAAAAGCAACAAATAAAAAACAAGGCCTCAAACAAAACATAACAGGAATAGTAGGATACACTATGACAGAAAACCGCTTAGTACTGACACCAAAAACATCACAAAGACTAAATATGGGGAACATTCTGCATACTTTCGATAAAAACTAGCAAGAAAATGCGCAAACTCAAACACATACCCCCCATTCCATTAGCTTAATTGAAACCGATGAGGAAATGAACGAAACCCTCTAGTTTAATAACCTATGAGCGAACCCACTCTAACTTGCTCCCCAACTGCTAGAGAACTCACAATACTCCAGTGGAATATAAGAGGGCTATATAATAACTTATCCCATCTTGACATACTCATATCACTATATAGCCCCCATATAATCCTCTTACAAGAAACAAACATCTTACTAGGTGAAGAGCCTGAACGGCTCGGACAATACATCTTTGTTGGTAACAACAATCCCTATGACACAAGACATGGAGGAGTGGCCATAATGGTACACAAAAGTCTGGCGTTCAACAGACTACAGATTAACACGGATGTAATGGTCTGCGCTGTCTCTATAGACACAAATCCCAAAATATCTCTCCTATGCTTGTATCTTGAGCATGGATACCGATTGTTACCTGGTGACCTAGACCAAATGTCAACTCAGCTCCCACCGAACGTCATCATTGGTGGAGATTTCAACGCACACAGCCCTGTCTGGGGTGGTGAGCGCTGGGATAGAAGAGGAAGGTTGATTGCGGACTGGGCAGAGGAGCAAGAATTATGTTTGCTTAATGATACCTCCCCTACACTTCACTCCTCTCGAAATACTCTTACAACGGTCGACCTCACTTTCACATCCCCTAACTTAGCCCCGTCCTTTAACTGGTCTACCCATACTAACCCCGAAGGCAGCGACCACCTTCCAATACTAATAACATCTAGCGTGAAAATAGCTGCTTACAATCCGCTCATACGCTTTGCAGAGGCGGCGGCAAAATGGGACCTCTTCGCTGGTTCTATTAGAAAAAATTCAAAACAAAGACCACCCTCGAATAACGTGAACAAAGAGGCAGCTCAGATCAGTAAAATCATCAGAATGGCTGCAGCTATAAGCATGCCTAGTGTCAAATACCAAAAGCAATCCCAACCCATCTGGATGAATAAAGATATTCTCGTATCTATCAGGAGCAAAAATAAGGCCTGGAAAAATTTCCAAAGGCACCCAACTGAAGGAAACCTGCGAAGTTACCGTAGGGAGTCGGCAAAAGTCAAAAGAGAAACAAAGGTGGCGAAGAGATTATCTTGGGAGTCCTTCGCACAGTCAATCGACACTAGCACTAATCTCGCCGACGCGTGGAACAAGGTTAAATCCATCTCCGGCAATAGAAGCCCAAGCCTGATTGCCAACTTGACAACAGAAAGCCGGTCCTTAACATGTTCCATGGACATAGCCAATGAATTTGCCAAAACATGGGCAAACTATTCGTCAGACAAAAACTTCACTCAGGAACAGACCCTTCAAAAAAGAAACTTTTCCTTAAAGGAAATGCCATATGCACCTGATCCAAACAGAATACTAACCTACCCTATCACCCTCCAAGAACTAAATAATACACTTAGTCTCTGCAAGGGCTCAGCACCTGGATACGATAAAATCTCCTATGGAATGCTAAAAAATGTCCCTGAAGATTTCAAAGAGAGAATAGTCTCTCTTTACAACAGCTCAAAAGACCAAGGCATCTTTCCGCAAAATTGGAAAAATGCGATACAGGTTCCTATCCACAAGAGATCGAATTCAGTAATACGCTCAAGGACTATAGGCCAATATCGCTTATATCCTGTCTATCGAGAGTCTTTGAGAAGATCCTGGGGAGGAGACTGGGAGTAATGGTTGAAGAGCTACTTACACCAGCACAGCATGGTTTTCGCCCTGGCAGGGGTACTACGTCACTCATGCTGGAGCTAGAGGATCAGCTGAAAACAGCACGCGCTCAGAAACTGGACTCCCATATACTCTCACTCGACCTGGAAAAGGCCTTCGACCGGGTGCGCAAGCATAAAATTGCCCAATAGCTTGCAATATGGGGAATTGATACAAAATTCATCCACATAATTCTAAGTTTCCTATCCCACAGAACCTTCCAAGTTAGAGTTAACGGGTTTACTACAGGAAAATATAAACTAGAAAACGGCATCCCACAAGGTTCTCCACTATCCACCTCTCTTTTCAATACATACATCCACTCGTTGTCAGCCCAATTGAACCACATACACGGCCTACAACACTACATATACGCTGACAACTTAATAACCGTGACAACAGACAATAATGCTACAGAGACGCTAAGACAGGCAGCACTCAAAGCTGAAATTTGGTGCCGCGAAACTGGGGCATTGATACCAACCGTTAAAGCGGAAAGGTTGGTTATACCATCCACCAGGACGTACAGACCCGACTATCTCGAAATAGATGGAGAAGAGATAGTGGCGCAGGATAAATGTATAATCCTAGGACTCACTCTCGCTAGAACATTAAAATGGAACGGGCATGTAAAGAGTATTAGAGACAGGCTTTTAAGAGTCAACTATGTGGTGAAAGCCATCGCCGCCAAACAGAGAGGAGCATCTGTGGCTAGCGCCTTAAGCATAGCCAAAACCCTGGTGAATGGTATAACCAACTACGCAATTACTCTCTACGGAACAGCAGCACAGACTGAACTAAAGAAACTACAGACCAACATTAACAACATACTCAGGACAGCAACTGGAGCACATCGTACAACACCCGTGGAAGCTCTATGGATTGAAACCGGCAGTCAGAATATAGCAGAAAGAATTAAATTAGCCCAATCGCGACTAGTGGCCAGGAATGCTGTTTCTAATAAAAGTCCACACCATACAACGCTGAGAGGATACATGGAAAGTCCTCCATTGAAACATTTTTCGGCACTATACATTGCCCTCCAATCCACAAAAGCACTAAGAATCCCACTACCCACTAATCCATTATCTCCTCCGTACGAAAGATCCTACCCACCTCCAGATAGCCTCATCTTTTCTCACACCAATTCCAGGTTCCCCAAACAGTCCACGCCACCGGCAATGTATAGGGCTATTCATAGAGAAGACATTGCAGCGTCAAAGCATGACCTCCATATATACACCGACGGGTCAAAAAGCGATAGCCATGTATCCAGTGCGGTTGTTATTTACAGACCAGGGAAATCCACTCCTCTGGAGACCCACAAACGTAATCTCCACCCAAACGCATCAGCATATGAGGCAGAGATATATGCGATTAATATGGCAGTAAATCTGGCCAGAGAAAAAGAAAAATCGGCAGTAATTTTCACAGACGCCATGGCAGCTCTGAAGGCAATAACCAACCCCACACCTCATGAGCCTCTCAATAAAATCATAAAATGGTTGCTCGAAACAGCAAAGGCTCAAACCATGATATCCTGGATACCGGGACATGCCGGTATCCCAGGCAATGAGGCTGCCGACAAATTATCAAAAGAACTGCCAGACCAACATCAGCAAGGCAGTTTAACAATACCACCATGTGAATCGTTTATTCGAAGGTGTGCCAGAATAGAGATAGCAAAAGAAAAAATAGAAAAATGGGAAAGACAAACAACATTTCTAGCAAAACACTGGAGGCATATTATCCCACCAAAACACAAACCTGATCAACCCAGATGGCAAGGTGTCAAAATAATAAGAGTGCGAACAGGTCATACCCGACTCACCCACTCTTACTATATAAGCAGGACGCCACAACCTGGCTGTGAAGAATGTCAAGTACCACTGACAATGGAGCACATACTGACGACATGTACAAAAACAATACGGACAAACACAGGACCTCTCCCAGCCCTCCCCGCACTATTGTCTCCCGAGAATCCCGATCCCCTTCTCAAACTCCTAACACAGCTGCAAATAACAAAGCACATATAAAACAAGAAAAATACGCCACGCCATCACCGATCGGCTTTCTCTGCCGCTCTTGTTTACTGGTCAATGATATTAGTAAGATATAGAAAAAAGAAGAAAATATGTTATGTATAAGTAAGTTAGCCTCCAAGAATAAATGTAGTTAAGATTAGATTGGTAAGATTTGACATAAGTAGCATACCAAAAAGAAACTGAACTATTAAAAATTTAGAAATACCATACTAAACAATAGCGCCATATGGGCATAGTACCCGAGTGCGTAGGTATAAGTATAGCTTCACATTGTATGTAGGATATACTAGTTTAAATAAATAAATAAAATAAAACTTCTCCGTGATAGAATCTTTTTTCTTATCAGGATTGTCGTTGCAATATACTGTTATTTCATTTTTCGTACGTACGATTCTTATTTGTTTCTTATAATTGCGCAGCATTATGAATTTTAACTTTATTATATTTCTGATATCAGATATGGAAGTGGAATCCCAAGTGTAAAGTTGATCAGGCTTTAACTGTGGTTGGGGAGTATTTCCAATTTTTGCTTCCTCATTATTGCATGCTTTTTGTTTTTCTATCATACCCCTTGTTAGCACTAGTGTTTTATTTACTGTTAAGTCTCTTTCTTTCGGAACCATATTTTTCAGAAATCGGAGTCTATTTTATTCTTGACAATGCGTCAGCGTTGGTGTTTATTTTACCTTTCTTAAATACTATGTCGAAATCATAGTCAGCTAAATCTATTCTGATTCTCGTGAGTTTTGACGAAGGATTTTTGTGTGTGAACAATAATACTAATGGTCTATGGTCAGTGACTACAATGAATCTTTTTCCGTATAGGTACGGTCTGAAGAAATTTATACCCCAATGTATCGCAAGTAATTCTTTTTCGATAATAGGTTTGTTTATATCGTGTTTTGACAACGATTTACTTGCGTAGGATACCGGTAAATCTGAACCGATTTCACCTTGTGAGATAATTGCTCCCAAAGCATAACTTTATGCGTCTGTTGTTAAGATGAAAGGTTTGTCGAAGTTCGGATATTGGAGTATTGGTGGTTGCGTAAGCTTTTTCTTTAGTGCTTCGAATACTATTTGGCAGAGTTCATTCCATATAAATGGTGTGTTCTTTTTTAGAAGAGAATTCAGGTTCTTCGCTATTTCTGCAAAATTAGGAATAAATCGTCTGTAGTAATTACAGAAAGCTACGAATCTACGAACTTCATCGGTATTCTTGGGTACTGGGTAATTTTTTATGACCTCGTATTTGGAAGGGTCAGTTTTTATACCTTCATTTGTTATTAAATGTCCTAGATATACAACTTCAGTTTAAGGAATTGGCATTTGTTCGGGTTGAGTTTGAGATTGTATTTGCGTAATCTTTGAAATACTTTGGTTAGATTTGTATTGTGGTGTCTAATACTACAACCGAAAACTATAATATCGTCTACATAAAGGAATGCTTCGGAACTAAGCCCGGTGAGAGCAATCGTTAACATTCTCTGAAAACTGTTAGAAGATATCTTTAATCCAAAAGGTAGTCTTTTGAATTGAAAATGACCGCTTCCCGTCGAAAATGCTGTGAGGGGTATTGAGTTCTCTTCAAGTTCGATCTGATGGAATGAAATAGTCATGTCAAGAGTTGTGAAATATTTCGCTCTTCCTAACTTGTCCAGTATATCCTCCAATCTAGTTAAAGGGAACTTGTCGCTAATTATCTTGTCGTTCAACTTTCTGAAGTCTACGACTAAACGCCATTGTTTTTTTATCGCCGGTGCCCTTTTGAGGTATTATGAGTAGTGGAGCGTTGTAAGGGCTAGTAGATGGCTCAATGATGTCGTTGGATTCTAGCTCGTTGACCTGTTTTTTTATCTCCTCGTTTTGAGTGTGTGGTAATCGGTAATGGTTTCATTTCCATAGGTAAGATAATCTCGTGTTCGTTCACGTTAAATGATATAGTGAACGTCTCGTAGTCTATTTTGCATAGGTATTTTCTTAATATGTCCCGACCGATAATTCCATTTGTGTCGATTGGAAAATTTTCATCTACCAAATGAAATGGATTGCTGACTCTGTGGTCACCTATGTGTTGCATTAAGTTTATTGATCCTAATGAAGTTATTGCTTCTTTCGTAATTCCTGATAATTTACATTTATTATTTGGATCTAAATCAAAACTGCTAATGTTTAGTTTATTTGTTTTTATTATTGAGACGTCTGCGCCTGTGTCTACTAAGAATTTAAGGTGTCTATTGGCATTCTCGCAATATAATTTTATATAATTCGTACAGGTGTATGAGATTCTGTACATCTTATTACATTCTCCGGGAGGCCGTTTTATTTCTCTCCGGAGTCCTGGACGTTTCCTTGGTCCTGGACATAGCTAACTTGTGCGGAATTGTTATTTCTATTAAAATTTCTATTATTCTTATTGCTGTTACTTCTGTTATAGTTAAAGTTTCTATTATTATTGTTACTTCTGTTATAGTTAAAGTTGCTATTATTATTGTTATTTCTGTTATTGTTATTATTATTATTTTGACAAGTTCGGACGTGTTTCTACAGCGCCGTGCAATAGAAGTCCCAAAAAGCGTCAAAGTGATAACAGAAAACAATAAAAAGGTGTTCCCAGTGATCAGCGGGCAGTGGTCTCGTGAAATCGTTCTTAAACGATATACGAAAATATTAAATTAATAGCCTTATCTGAAAAAGAAAATAAATAAAAAAACTAAATAAATCAGAAAGATATTTGTGACATTTGGTTATTTGGGGTTCGGTTGCTATGCAACCGAACTTTCTGTGTTCCCATCAAGGCAAGCTGAGAACATCATATCTCATGAATTAAATTAATTTCAACATAATTAATTGATTTTAATTCGGAAATTGAAGTTGGATTTATTCAAGCCAGTAACCTCAACCAATTCCACAAGCAAAGACAGCTTATTCTCGTCCGCTAAGTGGAAATCTGAGCCCTTGTACCATGTCTGGTGCAAGTGGCTCCGAAGAAAAGAAGAAGGAAACGCCATCCAACAATAAAGGTGTCAGAAAAAAAACGAAGACTCCACCTAGTTTTTGTGGAGTTTCAAAAATTAATGTAGGGCCCACTTAAAAGGCTGTTTCGGGCCCACTCGAAGAGGCCGATGGCAATAACGTAGGATTGAAAATCTTGCAAGAGGCAGCAAGTGGAAAGGTAGCCGAAAAGACCACCCAGTCGTCACCACTCCTTCCACCAATCTCCGCAACTGCAGTAGCAACAGCAGCAAAGGATACAATCGCAGCACCGGCCGAAGTAGCAGAAGATCCAAAAGAAAAAGCTTCCGTGTCCTTAGCAGCATTACCTCCCTGCAAGGGAGCAGTGCCAAAAAAATTACAGGATGTGGTGAGAATAGCATCCGCTGAAGCACCACCACCAATAACCTTAGGAATGGAGTTACGGCCGTCGCTCACCAATGCGGCAACTAAGAGTCCTGCACTCCAGCCCCAAGGAACAACAACAGCAGCACAAGATTTCACCAAGGCGATGTCATTCGCTCAAGCGGTAAGTGGCACTTCTAAGGCTTCTTTCCATAAAATTGCTCCACCCCAAATAAAGTGTAGGTCCGTACCTCCTCGTCAAGCTCCATTTATGGACGATAGGCACAAATCTAATACAGAAGGCACACTACAGGATGCCTTCGAGAAGCGATGGCATTCAGTGGATCAAGTGCTACTTATTGAGTATATCCGAGGGATGTCCCAAGGACAGTATCTTAGTGCCATAGACAAGGTCGTTGGTCCTCAAGTGTTTGCTCTGGGTGTCACCGCACAGGGAATGGTGTCAGTATGCCTGAATACAGTGGGGGCTGCTCAAAAGCTAATGCTTGAGGGTATCCAAATTGCTGGCAGGCACCTGACACCGTATCCCCAGGCGCTGAAACCAAAAAGAGTGGTGCTATCTCGAGTCCCCATACGCGCTGAAAATGAGGACATCGTGAACTTCCTGCGCCAATTCGGGACAGTTCATGGTAAAATGCGTGCCATACCCATCAAGCTTGGGGAAAATGGCTTAGGAAGGGGGGTCTTCAGTCTCAGCAGGGAAGTATTCGTAACCCTGAAGCAGGGATGTGAGCTTACCTCATCCCTTATTTTAGACTGCGACGGCGTAAAATCTTATGTGGATATATCCAGTGAGGCAAGGTGCTACGCCTGTCAGCAGACAGGGCATCTCATCGCTGATTGCCCAAAAAGACAAAAAGAACGAGCGAAAGAAATTTCTGTACGCTCTGCTGAACGCCATACAGCAACAAATAAGACAAAGCCTGTCACAGCGGAAAAATATCTTGAAGGGCAATCAGGGATGATCTGCTCTCAGGTCGCACCAGCGTTGAAGCCTGCTGCGACTGAGGATTTGCCCCCTTTACCACGAGAGACCAGTTGTAGCTCTGACGGGGGGGTAGATATAGTAGCTAAAAGGAAAAAAAAGAAAATAAAGAAGAGGAAGAGGGATAACCAATCGGTAACGATGCCACCGCCAGATGCTCCCACAGAAGCCCACAATGCGTATCGGAGATTCCAGAAGTAGGAGCTTCGGACCTTTCCGATTGTGAGACAATGCTCAGCATTGGTGATAAGTCCGCGGTCGAGGGGAGTTATAAATCCGCCCAAAGCGGAAACGAGTCATCGGTGAGCACACTGTCCCTGAGAGGGGAGTTCGAAGTTGTTCCTCGGTGCAGCTCCTTTACAAGAGAGCAATTAAGTTCTCTTTTAAGGAAGTTGTACAGAAAGCAAAACGAACAGCACATCTTTCAGGTGATATATGAGTTTACCGATAATCCCGAGAAATTAGTGCCTCAAATCCACAGCCTTCAGGATAGGGCTAGAGCAAATAAAAATTATAATGAGGCTAAACGCCTCGATCGCGTCCTGAAAAAAATTGAAATGGCGGTGGCTAATCGTGCCTTTGAGGGCTTTTCCTCTTTGTAGGGTCGTACAATTGTGGATTCAGTTGACTATTTCTTTAAATGTTTCATATAGTTTCGCTAAACACGAGGGGCCTTGGAGCACCTCACAAATTACACGCCACTGTTACAGACATCAGACACTCACAAGCAGACATAGCTCTGCTACAAGAGATGAATTTTACCACAGACACACACAATACACTAGAGCTTAATGCTCATTTATATACTGGATACACTATGTTTGCTGCACCTGCTCCTCACAGAGGATCAGGTGTCGCAATCCTAGTGTCCAACTCATCTACACTTTCGTCTCTTGAACACACAGACATCTTCCCAGGATACGCTTCCTCCATTGACTTCGTCCTAAGCGACAAAAATTTCAAGGTAGTTTATGTGTACTTACCCCATGACCAGAATATTGCAAGACTTGTTCTTGACACTCTGCGCGTGAGCCTTACAAACTTTGGTGGTGAAATTATCCTCGGAGGTGATTTTAACTGCACGCTGAATCCTCCAATCGATCGTCATTCCGGGGTTGAGTTCAATCCCGCGACTGCCAGTCAATTGAGAAATTTTGTCAGCCACTTCAATCTCGTGGATGTCTACCGTTGGATAAACCCAACGAGTAAGTCTTATACTAGAGTATCGCGGAATGTGAACGGCGGCCTTTCAGGCTCTAGAATCGACAGACTGTACGTCTCGTCCACCATCATCGGCACCTTTGTTAGTGTCACACATGAAGTGTGCTCAATGAGTGATCACTTTCTTGTTGTAGCGACCAGCACAATAACTGAAAGGCGAACTGCATTCTGGATCTTCAACAATCACTTGTTGAAATCAGAACAGTTCAGTGAGGAATTTACTACCTTTTGGTACAACTGGCGGGAAAGGAAAGATGACTTTCCGAACCTCAGTCAGTGGTGGGACATTCGCTCATTTGTCGAGACAAGATTCAACAGAAGCAGGTATCGAGCTTCTAACCTGTCCGTCGAAGTTGCTCGGATCGCTGCTCTTCTCCCAACTCACCCAGAGCTACTGGTAAGCTATGAAAGACTGAAAGAACGTCTGGCAGCACAAAATTACAAGCATAGCTTGGAATTTGTGCTGCGGCAGCAGTCGCGCTGGTTGAGGGAAGGAGAATCACCGACCGAGTACTTCTTCCAAACAACTAGAAGGGAAAGTTGAGGTTGAATCGATAGTGAACGAAGATGGAGAAATCCTTAACGGAGAAGAACTCTCAGAATACATTCGGGATTATTACACTCAACTGTATTCTGAGCCAACGTCACTAATGTCGTCATCCATCACTGAATTTCTCCAGCATGTTCCCACATTCTCTGACGAAAGTAGGGACACACTAAACAGCGAAATCAGCCTCGATGATATGCTCATTGCAACGAAAAACTTAAGGCGTCACACATCACCTGGTCATGATGGCCTGACTCCAGAGCTCCTCATACATTTCAGGAATCTTTTGATTCCAGACCTTCTGGAGGTTTTCAATTCAGCGGTTACGACGCATACAGATCTGCCTTCGAGTTGGAGGAGATCTGTCATGCGCCTAATACCAAAGAAGGGTGATCTTAGAAGGATGGGGAACTGGAGGCCAGTAACCCTATGCAATGTGGACTACAAAATCGTCTGCAAAGCATTAGGGGCAATACTCCGCTCAGTGATTGCTTCGGTTATACATCCGGAACAGTCTTACTGTGTGCCTGGTCGCAGCATCTACGACAATATCGCGGCTGCAAAATATATTTTTGCATACCACGAGAAAACTGAGACACCAATGGCAATGATTTCTTTCGATCAGCAGAAAGCATTTGATAGCGTGAATCATGACTATCTTTTTGCTGCTCTTGCTGCATTTGGGTTCCCACTCAGATGGGTTGAGATCATCAGAATGCTATATAGTGATTCTGCTATCCTCATAAAGCATCAAGGACATCTCCTCTCTCCTGTCTTGTTTCATCAGGGCATCAGACAGGGGTGCCCTTTGTCAGGCATGCTTTATGATGTTGCGCTAGAGCCACTGTTGATTAACCTCCATCGAATGTTGCAGCGATATGCGGTGCATCTTCCATCTACTAACATAAGACCTCTTTTGTTGGCATATGCGGATGACCTGGCTGTATTTGTAACAGATGATGAGGCGTTTCCAGTCGCACATGCTGTCTTCATGCAGTATGAGCAATGTTCTGGTGCGAAGATAAATATGAGAAAGAGTCAAGGTCTTTGGTGTGGTAGGTGGCGTGATCGCACAGATGCCCCACTTGGCATACAGTGGACCAATACTTGTCTGAAGTATTTAGGAGTATACATTGGACGCGAGGGCAATAGCGTAATAGCCATATGGCATTGGAAAAACTTTCCGGTGCGGTCAATTCTTGGCGAAGTCGATTGTTTCATCTTTCTTTGAAAGGGCGAGCAGTCGTAGTAAATTACTTGGTTACCTCGTCCATCGTGCATGTTTTAAAAGCAGAAACTCTTGAAGAGGGCTTTATCAAGCTACTCCAAGCCAAGGTGACAGACGCCTTTTGGGGAGGAAGAAGATGGGTCGTTGAAAGCACGCTCTGCACACCAGTCAGGGAAGGCGGTTTAGGTCTCACCAATTTGGTTGTGAAGTTTCGATGTCTCCAAGTGCGAGCATTCCAAGGAGTGTTCTGCCGTAGAGACACCTTAATTTCTCAGCTATGGGTGAATGCACTGGGGGGTCGTGGTACGGGAGAATTTTACTACCTTCTCTCTGTCCGCGCGTCTTATCCTATTGACTGGTCTCAGGATATGATCTCTACGATTCAAACCTGGGGCAGAATCAGGCCGGAATTTCATCTAGAATGGAATTCCATTAGGTACGAAGAGTTCAGAAAAATTCCAGTGGATTTTAATCCTGAATTAACAGATTCACTTGTTCATAATGCTCGGGGAATTGTTTCGGGATTGCCTCCTCATGCTGTCCTCGGGGACATCATTGATGTTACCGGAGGCGGCAGGATTCAGTCCGCTACGCAGGTCTTACGTAACGTGGCTGCTTCTGCTCGGGAGAGAATTCACCGGCTTCGCAGTAGTGACCCTGCTGTTAAGCTGGAAGATGCTTTCGTGTGGAACAGGCCACCACACACCTCCTTTGGTGCACTGACAACGCGGTTGCTTCGCAATGTGTTTGTTGGTGTCAGCCAACAGGGGTACGTGGGCTTGCGTAGATGGAATGTTCACCTCGGGGTGGATATGGGCGTAATGGGAGGGATAACGAGTAGAGTAATCTACAGCTATCCCTCTAATTACAAAGACGCAGATATAGCTTTCAAGCTACTGCACCACAGTCTTGTACATCCTAACCAGTTGTCACACATTGATCGCCGGGTTCAGAGAATGTGCACGGTCTGTGGGGGTGATGGGACTCTGTTTCACAGGTTCTACGCTTGCCGGGCTCTGCAGACTTTAATGGATTTGGTGAAACAATTGTGTCAGTTGGTCCATCCGTCTTTCGGCATTACGCAGACATCGTTTCTGTTGGGACCGAGGACATGTAGTCAAGTGAATAATTTGATCAGCTTCGTCTTAACGCTAGCTAAGTCAACGATTCACTTGTACTACATGAGAGCTGGTACTGGTAATCATAACACTAATACAACAGTACACAACGGAGCACTAAGAAGCGGTTGCGCTTCGAGTACCTGGCGGCGGATGAGGAAACATTTAACTGCACGTGGGAACAAATTGCATCCGTGCGGGACGGAGTGCTCATTCTTCACTGGTGATAATAGGCCGTAGCATTTGTGGCAACTTTTCCACGGAGCCTCTCTTCGCTTTGGAATTACCGCAAACGCTACGGGAAGGGTAAGCATCACGTCAGAGGTCGTGAACTGAGTTGACAATGGGGTCATCTTGCAAACGTGGAAGCAACTGCAGGCTGGCCTCTCGGGACCCTATCGGTTACGTGTTAAATTTTTCGTACGTTCGACATTTTACCCCTTTATCCTCATTCGGTTTCGGTTCGAGTACCTCAAAATTTCAAATTACTCCTCAAAATTTCTGTTCTCCATCGATCGGTTCAACTTTGTATTGTAGCTAGCTAGGATCCATATGTTTTTACTTTAACTTTTGATAAAAGAAGTTTTGGAACTGCCACTTTCCGTTTGGGCTAAGACTCTTTTTAAAAAAGTATATAACTGTGATATTGTTAACAATTTTGTATTATTATTTTTCGCACCTTTTGCTCCTTTCTGTTTCTTTTTTGTGCATTTGCTATTGATAACTATATTGTATCTTTTTCAGGCTCTTTTTCTAAATTTTATAATTTTATAACGTTTTGACAATTAAAGCTCATATATATACATAAAAAAAAAATTATTATTGTGACAAGTTCGGACGTGTTTCTACATCGCCGTGCATTAAAAGCCCTAAAAAAGTAATAATAAAAAACAACAAAAATTGTTCCTAGTGATCAGTACGCAGTAGTTCCGTGGAATTGTTCTCAAAAGTTTGAAAAAATTAGTAAAATATAGTCAATTTGGAAAAGAAAAATCAAAAAATTTAATAAATAAGAACGAAAATTGTGACATTTTGTTATTTGGAGTTCGGTTGCTTCGCAACCGTACTTCCCGTGTTATTAAAGTAACCCGAGAACATCGTACAAAAGTAATTTCAATTAAATTAAATTAAATTAATTATATCGAATTCGGAGATAAAACAAAAAAAGAATAAAAACAGTTACCAAGTGGAAATTTGAGCCCTTGCACCATGTCTGGTGCAAGTGGCTCCGAAGAAAGAAGGAAGGAAACACCTGCCAACAATAAAGGTGGCAGAAGAAAAACAAAGACTCCACTTAGCTCTAGTGGAGCTTCAAAAGCAATTGTAGAGCACACTCAAAAGGCTGTTTCGGGCCCATTTGAAGAGGCCCATTTGAAGACGCAGGAGGGAGAGTCTCGCAAGTGACAGAGACAAGAAAGGCCGCAGAAGGGAATACCCAGTCTGCAGTCCTCCAACCAATCATCCCTACAACGACAGTAGCAGCAGTAGCAAAGAAAACAACCCCAGCACCGGCAGAAATAGTAGCACAAGCTGCAAAGGAGAAAGCTTCCATGTCGTCAGCGGCATTGCCTTCCTTACTGGAGGTGGTGAAAACAGCATCCGCTGAGGCAGCTAAGAGTCCTGCACTCCAGCCCCACGGATCAGCAACAGCAGCACAAGATTTCACCAAGGCGATGTCATTCGCTCAAGCGGTGAGTGGCACTTCTAAGGCTTCTTTCCATAAAAATACTCCACCCCAATTAAGGTGTAGGTCCATACCTCCTCGTCAAGCTCCATTTGTAGATGATAAACAGAAACCTAATACAGAAGGCACACTACAGGATGCCTTCGAGAAGCGATGGCATTCAGTGGATCAAGTGCTACTCATTGAATATATCCGAGGAATGTCTCAAGGACAGTATCTTGGTGCCATAAACAAGGTCGTTGGTCCTCAGGTGTTTGCTCTGGGTGTCACCGCACAGGGAACGGTGTCGGTGTGCCTGAATACAGTGGGGGCTGATCAAAAGCTAATGCTTGAGGGTATCCAAATTGCTGGCAGGCACCTGACACCGTATCCCCAGGCGCTGAAACCAAAAAGAGTGGTGCTATCTCGAGTCCCCATACGCGCTGAAAATGAGGACATCGTGAACTTCCTGCGCCAATTCGGGACAGTCCATGGTAAAATGCGTGCCATACCCATCAAGCTTGGGGAAAATGGCTTAGGAAGGGGGGTCTTCAGTCTCAGCAGGGAAGTATTCGTAACCCTGAAGCAGGGATGTGAGCTTCCCTCATCCCTTATTTTAGACTGCGACGGTGTCAAATCTTATGTGGATATATATCGTTAGATGCATCCTACGACTAGATCATACACGAGGGTCTCGCGAAATATCCATGGAAGTCTCGCAGGCTCCAGAATTGATAAGACTTTACGTCTCACCTGGAATACTAGAACGTTTCGTTGGTGTCATCATGAAGTGTGTTCCGTTAGCGATCATCATCTTGTAGTGGCAACCAGCACTCTAGTTGAAAGAAGAACTGCATACTAGATATTCAACAACTATTTGCTGAATTCCGAGCAGTTCATCAATGAGTTCATGGAATTCTGGCACGATTGGCAAGAGAGGAAATCTGACATTCCTTTTCTTAGTCAATGGTGGGATGTTGGAAAGCTCCAAATTCGATCTTTTATCGAAACCAATTTCAATCGAAGTGAGTATCAAGCTTCTAGCTTGTCGGCCGAAGTATCTCGGGTAGCAGCTCTTCTCCCAACTCAGCCGGAGTTGATTCTTTATTTCAACACAATAAAGGAACGCTTGGCAGCGCAAACTTACAGGCACAGCTTGGAGTTTGTGCTGCGCAGCCAATCACGCTGGCGATTCTCAACCGAGTACTTCTTTCAGGCAACTAGACGACGTACTGCTTCTTGTGAAGTCGAATCGATAGTTGATGAATCTGGACAAGTCCTCAACGGACAACAGCTATCAGAAATTATTCGAGACTACTACAGTAGTCTCTACTCTGAATCGACGTCGACAACATCCTCGACCACTCATGAATTTCTTGAGAATATTCCCACTATCTCTGAAGACAGTAAGGAGCTCCTAGATACAGTAATCACATTGGAGGATAAGATCGCTGTGACAAAGGATCTAAGGCGACACACTTCACCTGGTTATGACGGCTTGACTCCAGAATTCTTCATACTACAGTAGTCTCTACTCTGAATCGACGTCGACAACATCCTCGACCACTCATGAATTTCTTGAGAATATTCCCACTATCTCTGAAGACAGTAAGGAGCTCCTAGATACAGTAATCACATTGGAGGATAAGATCGCTGTGACAAAGGATCTAAGGCGACACACTTCACCTGGTTATGACGGCTTGACTCCAGAATTCTTCATACGTTTCAGGGATTTATTAATTCCTGACCTTTTGGAAGTCTTCAATTCGGCGGTTGAAACACATTCAGACTTTCCTTCTAGTTGGAAGAGGTCTGTTATGCGATTGATTCCAAAGAAAGGAGATTTGCAGAGGATGGGGAACTGGAGGCCAGTAACCCTATGCAATATGGACTACAAAATCGTCTGCAAAGCGTTAGGGGCGATACTCTGCTCAGTGATTGCTTTGGTAATACACCCGGAACAGTCCTATTGTGTTCCTGGTCGTAGTATCTACGACAACATCGCGGTAGCCAAACATTTGTTTGCCTACCATGAACAGACAGGTACACAAATGGCCATGATTTCACTTGACCAGCAAAAGGCTTTTGATAGCGTCTCGCACGAATACCTGCTGACAGCTGTCGGGCTCCCACCCAGGTGGCTCGATATCATCGGGAAACTGTATAGAGATTCAGAGATTTTGATTAAGCATCAAGAACAAGTTCTGGCTCCTATCTCGTTTCACGAGGTATCAGACAGGGCTGTCCATTGTCAGGTATGCTTTATGATCTTTCGTTGGAGCCGCTACTGGTTAATCTTCGTCGAATGCTCGGACAATATTCAGTGCATTTACCATATACCAATGTAAGGCTTCTTATGTTGGAATATGCGGATGACCTTTCTATTTTCGTGACAAGAGATGAAGCTTTTCCGATCGCTCGTGCCGTTTTCGAACAGTACGAACGTATAGCGGGCGCTAAAATCAACCTTAGCAAGAGTCAAGGCTTGTGGTGTGGAAGGTGGAGAGATCGTACAGATACTCCACTGAACATCCAATGGACTAATACTTGCCTGAAGTATTTAGGTGTGTATATCGGACGCGAGAGCAAATCAAATAATAGCCACATCGCTCTTGAGAAACTCTCTAGAGCTGTTAGTTAACTCATGGCGTAGTCGACTGTTTCCATTATCCTTAATGGGAAGGTCAGTCGTAATAAATTATTTGATTACCTCGTTCATCGTTCATCTGCTAAAATCTGAGACGTTTTATGAAGGCTTTGTAGGTCCTCTTCAAGCAAAAGACGCCTTTTGGTGCGGAAGACGATGGGTTGCTGAAAGCACGCCCTGTCTGCCAGTCAAGATAGGTGGATTAGGTCTCATTAACTTGGTTGTGAAATCAAGGTGTCTCCAAGTGCGTGCATTCCAACGAGTGTTTTGCCAGAGAGACACCTTGATTTCTCAACTGTGGGTGAATGTACTGGGAGGGATCGGCATAGGCGAGTATTACTACCTGCTCTCTGTTCGACCACCCTATCCTCGTGACTGGCCACAAGATCTAATCTCAACGATTCAGATCTGGGGCAGAATCAGGCCAGCATTTCACCTTAAGTGGAATGCTCTACGGCATACGCAATTCGCGTCGATTCCAATCAGGTTTAATCCTGAATTAATAGATTCAGTGTTCAGTAATGCTCGAGGTTTTGAAGCTGACACGCATACACTGACAGTTCTCGGAGATATCATTGATATCTCTGGAAATTGTCGAATAAACACTAACACTCCACAACTACATGACCTGGCTACTTCTGCGCAGGAGAGATTTCGCCAACTTGGGACCAGTGACCCTGGCACTAAGTTGGAAGATGCTTTCGTTCTGAACAGACCACCTCACACACCTTTCAGCACACTTACAACACGTGTGCTCCGTGACGTGCTTCTGTCAATAACACCTCCGGAGTATACGGGATACAACAGATGGCGAACACACCTCGAAGTGAATATGGGCGTGATGGGACGGATAACTTGCAGAGTAGTCTACAGTTATCCTTCTAGTTACAAAGATGCTGATGTAGCATTCAAATTGCTGCATCACAGTCTTATGCATCCCAATCAGTCACATATCGACCGGCGAGTTCAGAGGATCTACACAGTTTGTTCTAGTGAAGGCACCTTGTTTCACAGGTTCTTCACTTGTACAGCTTTGCAGAGGCTAATGGAACTGGTGCGCGATAAATGTCAATTGATCCACCCGAATTTCGGCATTACTAGGACATCGTTTCTATGGGGACCAAAGGTTAGTAGTCGGGTGAACTGTTTGATTAGCTTTGTGTTGACACTGGCCAAATCTACAATTCACTTGTACTACATGAGAGCTGGGATGGGAATCAGAACACTGACCCACAACATCACGCACAAGCACTTAAGCGCCACTTCGTTGACAGATTGAAGAGACGTTTACGTCTTGAATATCTGGCAACGAACGCTGACACATTCAACTGCACATGGCAACCACTATCGTCGCCACAGCATTTGCAACACTAGTCGACGGGACTTCTCCCCCTTAGGAATCGTTGCACGTGCAGTGGGAAAGACAAGCGCTCCGTTAGAGATTATTTGGTTGATTTTTCATTGAGGATTCTTCTTGGAACTGCCACTTATCTGTAGATATAGGCACACTTTTTAAATTAAATTTAGGATAACTTCGACTTTGGCATTAAAATTTTATTTCAAAATTATTGTGAAAATTTTTATATTTACCTATTACATTTGTTTTTTATTCTTTTGTGTTTTTGTGTGCCATGTCTCCTTTAGTCTTCTTGTCAAGTTTCTTTTTTGTATTGTTTGAGCCTTTTGCGACCTTTTAGATCTAGTTTAGTTAGAGCCCTTGTTTTCTGTTTTCAGAGCCACTTTTTACATATTTTCTGTATTTTTCTATTAAGAGTCATTTTATAACGTGTTTAATAAAGAATCATATATACATAAAAAAAAAAGTATTATTATGATGATGTAGGACATTGCGGAGAAGAGCGTACACTCCAAATGTTAAGGAAAGATTATTGGTTCCCAGGGATGAAGGAGTTGTGGGAAAATATATAACTGCCTGTATTCCATGTCTGTATAACAAACGGGACAAAGATGAAGGAAGATATCTCTTACATGTGAGTGAAAAGTCAGCAATACCATTTCATACAGTACACGTGGATCACCTCGGACCATTCCCAAGAAGTAAGAAGGGGAATCTTTATATTACTGGAGTAATAGATGCTTTTTCCAAGTATATAGTACTAAGAGCGACAAAATCAACTACTACAGTAACAGTTATCAAAGCTCTCGCAGAAATGTCAGCTTTCGTTGCAGTTCCCGCTCGAATTGTTACAGAACGCGGTACTGCATTCATGTTAAGGAGTATTGTGAATCAAATAGCATTAAACATATTCTGATAGCAGCCAAGACACCTAGAGCCAACGGGCAAATTGAAAGGTATTTCCGTACAGTC